>CM039473.1:22932832-23324905 GCA_022433065.1 Begonia loranthoides
CTTCTCAGCCTCTGCTACTTCTTTAGCCTTTCGCCTTGCACCCACATGCTTCTTGTTCATCTGCTCCACAAGAAGTTTGTTGTAGGCCTTAAAAGACTTCATCTCCTCAGTAACCTTCACAAGCTCAATCGATGGCTTCTCCCGTGCAATTGGCAGGTAGTCACCCTGGACCTGGGTGGTGGTTGCAAGTTCCTTTGGTGTAGAATCACCAGCCTATACATATCGAAGCCAGGATAAGCAGATGAAACACTACTAAACTATTAAAAGCAAATGAAAAACAACCAAATGCAATTGCAAAATAATAACTCCTACCAAATTGAAACAATAATAATTACCTTAAATTTACGAGCACATATGGGGAAGAGTACAAGTTTGGCCTTGTAAGTTTTCAACCTTTGAACATTATCTTGAAGATAATAAGCAGCCTTTGTAGCTTACCAAACAGGAAGCCCTTCAATCTAAATGATGTCAATTTCACAATTGAAGTCAGTGGTGATTAGTCATTCCCGATGCAAAAATAATATTTGAATTGAGTGAAAAGAATACCTTCAACTCTTTGAGAGAAAAGAATATCCAATTGCTAGCAGATAAGGTTAGCTTACATGGCTGTCAATTTCAAGCCAAATTCATCCAACAATTTCAAGCTAATTTCATTCAACAATTTTCAATCAATTTCATTCAACAAGCCAATTTAACAATTTCGCTCAAGCCAATTTCAACAAAAACAATGTCATCCACACATATCCATAAAATTGTGTCAATCAATAAGTTGCAATCAAACTTGAAATCAAGAACAGTCTAGAAGTTGCAACCAAGGACAGATAAGAACCAACAAAATAGGAAGAACCGAATGTCCAGACCATAATCGAGCTGCAAGGGGCTCAAAGACGAGTCTCTTCGATCTTCGCAGCGTCAAGGTTGCCTTCGCAGAGCACGGTTTGTGTTCGCAAACTGGGCTCCCTTTCACCGAGCCAGGGTTTGTCTTCGCTCAGCCGGAGATCGACCTTCGCAGGGTTTGTATTCGCTCGGCTGGAGATCGTCTCGCAAAGTCGGACTGCCTTCGTCAGCACCTTCGTCTTCACCTTCGCCTTCGCTTTCGCGCTTCGGAGAGGAGCTGATTTCGATTTCGCAATGCAGAAGAGAAGGTCTTTGTAAGAAGTGTTTAGCAGTTGGCAAACGGAGGGTGTAGGTTAAAAACGGAGGGTAGTCTAAGGTGTTGAATAAAAATTTTGAAACACCTAAGGTATCAGATAAAAAGGTGCCAATAATTCAAGGTATTGGATGAAAATAACCCTTAATAATATTAAAGTGATAAAATTATAGTGATGTTATTAAAAGGAAATTATTAATTATAGACTAGTAGGTCACCCAAAGGTTGACCAAAGTTTATAATTAATAATATTAAAGTGACATATTGACATATTTGATTAATATGATTAAATATCTAAAGATATTAATTATGTTATATTAAATATGTTTATAAGTCTATTAAAGTTTATATAATAACATTAATTATTGATTATTTCTTCAAAGATTATCCAAAGGTGAACTTAAAGAAATAAATTATGGTGATGTTATTGAAAGAAAATAATTAATTATAGACTAATAGGTCACCTAAAGGTGGACCAATGTTTATAATTAATAATATTATAGTAACATATTTATATATTTAATTAATATGATTAAATATCCAAAGATATTAATCATGTTATATTAAATATGTTTATAAGTCTATTAAAGTTTATATAATAACATTAATTATCGATTATTTCTTTAAAGATTACCCAAAGGTGAACTTAAAGAAATAAATTATGGTGATGTTATTGAAAGGAAATAATTAATTATAGACTAGTAGGTCACTCAAAGGTGGACCAATGTTTATAATTAATAATATTTATAGTGACATACTTATATATTTAATTAATATGATTAAATATCCAAATATATTGATAATGTTATGTTAAATATGTTTATAAGTTTATTAAAGTTTATATAATAACATCAATGATCGATTATTTATTTAAGGATTACCCAAAGGTAAACTTAAATAAATAAAATTATGGTTATTCATATGAATTTGATTAAGTTGATGAATGAGCATGTATTATGTTTTTGCAAGCTTTATTAATTTATTTGCCTCTGACAATTCTTTACTCAAGTTCAATGGTTTGAACTATGCTGATTGATCTAAACAAATCCATTTTCAATTAGGTGTATTGGATTTAGACCTAGCATTAGTTGGTGATAGACCACCAGCCATTAATTAGACCAGTACGGAAGCTAAGAAGTCATAGAGTGAGACTTGGGAGCGGTCTAACAGGTTGAGTTTGAACTTAATGAAGATGACAATGGCTGAAAATGTTAAGCCATCAATGCCAAAGACAAATGAAGCAAAGGAGTTCATGTCTAAAATCAAAGAATATTCCCAATCAGACATTACAGATAAGTCTGTTGTAGGGAATCTAATGAGTGAGTTGACGATCAAGAAATTTGATTGGTCTCAACCCATTCATGATCATGTAACAAGCATGGCCAATTTGGCAACAAAGCTGAAAAACATTGGGTATGGATGTAAGTGAATCATTCTTGGTTCAATTTATCATCCACTCACTTCCCTTTGAGTTTGGCCAGTTTTAGGTGAATTACAACACCATTAAAGAGAAATGGAACTTTTAGGAAATTAAGGCCATGTTGATTCAAGAAGAAGGGAGGTTGAAGAAAATGAAGGACCATACTGTTAATTTGACATTTTAGAAGGAAGCCAATAGTAGCAAGGGAAAGCCTAGTAAGAAGAACAAACAGAAAGGAAAAGGTCAATTAAAGATGAAAGATGACCAAATCCGAAAAGAGCTTAAGTGCTACTTCTGCAACAAAGCTGGACATATCAAAAGGGATTGTCCGAAAAGAAAATCTTGGTTCGAAAAGAAAGTTACATTATTTGTTTTAGTGAATCAAACATTATAGAAGTCCCATGTATACTTGGTGATTAGATTCTGGAGCTACTACTTATGTGATTGAAACTAAACGTAATGCAACAAATGAAAGTTCTGCTTTCTTATGACATAAACGTCTAGGTCACATATCTAAAGAAAGGATGATGAGGTTAATGAAAAGTAATATTTTACCTCAATTAGATTTTGATGACTGGGACGTGTGTATAGATTGCATTAAAGTTAGCAAACTAAACACACATCAAAGTATCCCACCACAAGAAGTAGTGAACTTTTAGAATTGCTACACACCGACATATGTGATCCATTTGACACTTCTTCATGGAGTGGTGAAAAGTATTTTATCACTTTTATAGATGATTTCTCACGTTATGGTTATTTGTATCTACTCCATGAAAAGTCTCAAGCGATGAATGTTCTAGAAATATTCATCAATGAGGTGGAAAGGCAGTTAGATAGAAAAGTAAAGGTTGTGAGATCGGACAGAGGTGTTGAATATTACAAAAAATTCGATGAGAATGGACAAATCAAGGGTCCATTTGCAAGGTTCCTCGAAAGTCGAGGCATTTGTGCACAGTATACAATGCCGAGAACACCACATCAAAATGGTGTAGCTGAAAAGCGGAATCTTACTCTTATCGAAATGGTTAGGAGTATGATGAATCAAAGTAATGTACCTTTATCATTATGGATGCATGGTTTGAAAACCGCTGCATATCTGTTGAATATGGTTCCTAGTAAGGCAATTCCTAAGATACCTTATGAACTGTGGACGGGAAGAAAACCTAGTTTAAGACATATCCATGTTTGAGGTTGTCCAACAGAAGTAAGGATATATAATCCACATGAAAAGAAGCTCAATGAAAGAACCATCAGTGGTTATTTCATCGGCTATCTGGAAAAGTCTAAAGGGTACATATTTTACTGTCCAAAGAATAGTACAAGAATAGTTGAATCTGGAAATGCTCGATTCATTGAGAATGGTGAGTTCAGTGGGAGTGATAAATCACGAAATGTGAATATTCAAGAGAATCGGGTGGAAGAAACAACGCCTAGTACTTCTCATCAAGTTGTCATTCCTTTTGTTGTATCACATTCCAACTACATACTGGAACGACATATGAATATTCAAACCAATCAAAGTGAACGCGTCAATGAAGAGCATATCAATGATGATCAAGTCATTAGTGAACCATCAATAGAACCAGAATTGCGAAAGTCTGTAAGGCAAAGGAGACAAGCAATTTCTGATGATTATGTGATTTATTCACTTGAAGAGCAATGTGACTTGAGTAATGACAAAGATCCAGACTCATTTAATTAAGCCATGGAATGTAATGATTCCGAAAAGTGGTTAAATGCTATGAAAGAAGAGTTGAAATCGATGGATGACAACAAAGTTTGGGCACTTGTAGAGTTACCTGAAGGAAAGAAATGCGTTGGTTGTAAATGGATTTTCAAAACCAAACGTGATTCAAAAGGTAACATCGAAAGGTATAAGGCCAGACTTGTCGCTAAAGGTTATTCTCAGAAAGACGACATTGACTATAAAGAGACATTCTCTATGGTTTCAAAGAATGACTCTTTAAGAATAGTTATTGCTTTGGTAGCTCTTTATGATTTAGAGCTTCACCAAATGGACGTAAAGACCGCCTTTCTTAACGGTGACTTAGAGGAAGAAGTGTACATGGATCAACTAGAAGAGTTTTTATTTCCTAGAAATGAAAAGTTGGTGTGTAAATTGAATAAGTCAATTTATGGATTAAAACAAGCTTCTAGACAATGGTATATTAAGTTTAACGATACCATTACGTCATACGGTTTTATAGAGAACACCATTGGTCGGTGTATCTATATGAAGGTCAGTGGGAGTAAGTTTTGTATCCTAGTATTGTATGTTGACGATATTCTTCTTGTTGCAAATAATAAGGGAATGTTACATGACATAAGAGCTTTTCTCTCAAAGAATTTTGAAATGAAAGATATGGGTGAGGCGTCCTATGTAATTGGAATAGAAATATTCCATGATAGACAAAAAGGATCATTAGGATTGTCTCAGAAAGGTTATATCAATAAAATTCTTGAGAGATTCCAAATGGATAAGTGTTCCGCTGGTGTAGCTCTAATTCAGAAAGGGGAAAAATTTAGTCAAATACAATGTCCGAAAAGTGATTTGGAACATAAAGAAATGGAATCTATTCCATATGCATTAGCTGTAGGAAGCTTAATGTATGCTCAGACATGTACTCGGCTAGATATCAGTTTTGCAGTAGGGATGTTGGGTCGATTTCAAAGTAACCCTGTAATGGCTCACTAGAAAGTTGCAAAGAAAGTCCTTAGGTATTTACAAGGTGCTAAGGAATATATGCTCACTTATAGAAAATTGAGTCATCTTGAGGTGATTGGATATTTAGATTCAGATTATGCCAGATGTGTAGACTCGAGGAAATCTACATTCGGTTATGTGTTCCTATTAGCCGGAGGAGCCGTATTATGGAAATGTGGAAAACAATCTTTGATTGCTACTTCCACTATGAAGGCAGAATTTGTGACATGTTTTGAGGCTACAATTCAAGCATTGTGGTTGCCAAACTTAATTCAGGGTCTAGGAATGGTCGACAGTATAGTTAGACAGCTGAAAATTTATTGTGATAATTTCGCAGCTGTATTCTTCTCGAAGAATGACAAGTACTCGAAAGGAGCAAAACATATGGATTTAAAGTACTTGGCAGTCAAAGAAGAAATACAAAAACAAAAGGTGTGCATTGAGCATATAAGCACAAGTTTAATGATAGTGGATCCATTGACGAAAGGATTGCCACCCAAAACCTTTAAAGAACATGTTGTAAGGATGAGTTTAGGTGAGAAGTCCTAGTTTATGTGATTGTAAAAGTATAACTTGTATCTTATTACACCTTTGAATTCAATTAAAGAAGATTTTGTTGTATGGATGTTTATTATTCATATGATGGTGTATACAATTAAAGTTGTTTATGAATAATATGTAAATTTTATGAAAAGTTAAAGTTGAAAGGTATATATATATATAGTGTTCCTCGATTAAAGAATTGATGAATTGTGTTAATTGTGATACATGGAAATAATCATGTTATCAATGAAGACTTGTGACTGCCATGATCCTATTATATAATTCATTATGAAAATAACACTTGATAAATTCACATTGTAGTCACTATAGAAAGAATTGTGAATTACAAGTTGTGACAGCTGAAAATTAATAGCTGAAAATCGATTTTATTGAAGTTACTATAACATGGCCCAAGTGGGAGATTGTTAGATTATTTTAATAATCTGTTGTGTGGTCCATGTTAATTAAAGTGTATTAACTTAATATTTAAGTGCTTAATGTGATGATTGTTAAACGTAAAAGAAATTAAGTTGATTGAGTTTTAATTCCCTCTCCTTGACCTTATTAAAGTATATAATATATGGTTAAAGAGATATAAATAAAGAGATATGAATGAAATGGTATTTACATATATTCCCTGTAAGATGAAAGGGCAAATCTGTAAATTCTCTTTAATAAATCTCTTTATATTCTCTTAAAGAGATTGGAACATTAGGGTTTTCTAAAGGGTTTTTAGAAAGGGTTTCATAAAGGGTACAAGAAAGGAAGGAACCATCAATCTCTCTAGAAAGACAAGCATTCGTCTCTTGATCATCGAAGAGAAAAGAAAGGAAAATGATCAAGGCGAGAAAAGTATTCCGCATCTACGTCTACATCAAAAGCATGGATCAAGGTTGGTAATTTATTGTTTTGTTTATCCCTAAATTATAGAAATCTATTGGTTGAATCTATTACGTTAAATTGGGAATTAAAGTATTGTTTTGAATGTAAAATTCATCTAACAATATATGCACACAATGAGAATTTTGTCACATGACCCATAATGCATTATCACGCTAGAGACTTAAAGTGGAAACGAAGAGATCAGACAAATTTTGACACAACAAAAGCTTAAGACTTAACTTGAGAAAAATTCAATTTGTTGAATTCTAACAAATCTGAAAATACATTAGGTAAGATTTAGACTAGACACGACAAAATGTGCTAATTGTGAAATAATAATTATAGCCTCCTTTGGAAAGGGTTGTATAGTCTTTTACTTGTCTTTCAGATTTGCGACTCGCACTAAATATATTTATTGAACAATCGTATTCCATTATTCTATTGAGTCAATGAGAAACCCCTAGCAGCTATTGGAAAATCCAATTTTTTTTTTAAAATTTTATATTTTTTTGAGTAAATTTTTAGCATTAATAAGTGTCACTTTGTTTGCATTGACTAAATCATGGTCATGTGTCATGAGTCATCGACCCCGCATGAGAATTTGGTCAACTAGTCAAACTCGTGACATTTTGTATTTGATAAGTCGAAGTTTCTTTGATTGCGTTTAAATTTTGATGAATTTAACGATTTGTGTAATATATATATATATATATATATATATATATATATATATATATATAAAATAGATTATTATATTATATATATTATATTAATTAATCAAAAATAAAATATTAAAATTTTATTTTTCTTATGAGGAAGGAATTTCAGGGAGAGCACATGGGAGAGAGAAAGAGAGAGTTGAGGGGAGAGCTATTCGTTGTTCTTCCATTCAATCCGTGTTCATTGCGTCCTGATCTTCGATCTTCGTGAAAGTTTCTTGTAGGTAAGTCGATTTCTAGCTCTGTTTTTCTCGTTTGTATTTATGTTTTGGGTTGGTTCAGATTCAAGGTTGGAAATTCAAATCCTTTAGTTGTTTCTACTGTATATTGGTGGATTTAGAGTCTATGCAGAGTTGTAGGTCGATTAGAGGTGGAAATTAGTGGAAACAATGGTTTGGGAGGCATTAGGTTGATGCTCGGTCAACCACTACTGGGTAGTGGTCGATTGCAGCCTGGATCAATCAACTGCGCTAGTGCTCAGGTATACAGCTACAGTGCCCGGGTCTATTGCTGCAGGGTTCTGAGTGTCTATGGTAAGGACTAGTTGACCATAACTGTGTCTTTTGACCACTATCTGAGTATGCTTTGCCACAGTTGAGGGTCGTTGGCTGCTACTTGGTCCTAGGGGGACCATAGGCATACTTCATCTACCATTGTTGTGTCTTGGATGACCTTTGGTGTGTGTTGATGACCGATGTGTCGTCCCAGTTGACCACCGTCATGTCTTGTCGACATTAGGTGGTCCTAATTTACCGTAGTCATGCTTTGTTGACCCTAGTTGTGTCTCGTTGACTACTATGTAGTTCTGGTTGACCTTTGTTGAGTCTTGTTAGCTGCTGTCTGGTCTCGATTGACTGTAGCTATATCTCGTCAACTGCAATGGTTTTCTGGTCGACTGTTGATGTGCTTGATCGTGTTTATTGTATTTTGGTCAATTGCACTGTGAGATTTGTTGAGCCCTTGGGATGGTTGCCATCTCTTTGACTCTCTTGTCATTTGTGCATTTTCTTGTCATTTTAGATTTTTGGTTTGACGTCAGTTTCATTGTAGGATCCAACGGTGTTTTCATTTCGATGTCTGTCCCAATTTGGGCGTTCAACTTATTGGCATAGGTTTTGGTCATCATTGAAGTAGAGATTTTTTATATTGTACTGCGTTGCATCATGGTTTTCAAAACTTTATTTTGTGAGCTATCGCACATGAAAAACCCAACGTGGTTTGATTGACAACACGTCTGCTTTTATATTATTGTACACCAGTTTTACACATTTATCTTGTAATACCATGACTTTTTATATCGAAATTTAATAAGGATAATTGGAAGGTAATTGGGGATATTGGATTAATTGGAGAATTATCGGGGTATTACCAAGAACGTATTCGTTAGATTATAATTTATGAAAATTAATGTAATTAAAATAAATATCAATTTAATAAAATAAATTATAATGTTTGGAGATAAATAATTGAGAAGGAAAATTTAAAAGAAGAAATTAAGAAATAAGGGGGGAATTAAGAGAGAAATTAAAAGGGATTAGAATTTAAAAGGAATTAAATTTAATGAAGAAATGAGGTTAAGTGAAGGGTTGGCTAAACTGGTTCAAGGATGAACCGGTCTAGCATGTTAAGAGAGAAGAAAGGCCTTCGGGCCATTCTGGCGAGAAACCGGATAAGAGAAGGGAGAGAGAGCAGGGTGAGTGGGAAGTGAGGGACGAGCGAGGGCGAGGCGAGAAGAGAGAACGAGGCAAGCTCAAGCTTGGCTCGAGTTCGTTCCGGTGGTGTGTGAGTTGTGGGTTGCTGGTGATGTTGCGGGTCGCGGCTAGGGCTCAGGTCATCGGGGATGAGCCGGGATTTGCAGATCGATTCGGTGTGAGGCACGGGTTGACGCTCTATCGATTTTCGGTCATGCTTGGTGACGATGAATGGCAATGGCGTTGGGAAGGCAGGGCAGGGGTTGCGGTCTCTAGCCTTGGGTCGAGCTCTGACTTGGGTGCTCCAACCCGGGTGTGACTGAGTCCGGCTGGACCGGTTTGGGTGAGTTGTTGTAGGCAATGCAGACAACCCCACCAATATTTCCAGCCTGGAATCACACTCCACATTATGGATGAAACTGTAGAGTGGGGAACACTCCATAAAGCTGGAAATTTGGTGGGAGACAGAGGGTGGTGGAGATGTGCTAGAGTTTGTAAATGCGTGGGATAAAGAAATGGAAAAAGGGGGAGTGGTTGTCGGGGCTGTCAAATAAATTGGCAGAGAGTGACCCTCTCTTCAGTGTTGCATACCAGAGACAGAAATGGAGGCAGAGGTTGAGGATGCTCTCTGGAGCTGCGAACCGAAGGGAAGAGATTGAAGCTGGAGCTCTCTACTCCTTGGATCCTTCACGGGTCTACTTCAGCTCTCGGGAGTCTTGCAGGTGACAAAATCCTTTTCTAGCTGTTGATGGTCTGAAAATTCATTGAGATTAATAGTTTGGAATTTTTGGTAATTCTGAATACTGTTGTTGTTTTGGATTTATCCTTGCTGTGATAAGTTTATGCTCCTATAGGATGAGTTTGTTGGATAATACGTTACTAGTTATTGTGATTGTTGATGTGTGGATCTATGTTGATTATGTATGTTGAATTATGATATAGCAGTTGGAATAGATTGTTTGTGATGTTGTGTTTCAATTTGTAAAGTGAAGTTATGCACTAGAAAAGGGTTGTTATGTATAGATTGTTTTGTTGACGATTGGATTAATGTTTGCGGCCTTCTAGCAATATAAAGTTAATATGTTTAAATTAGTTTTGATTATGGTGATATTATACATATATGATGAATTAATATCATGTGTTGTAAAATTAAAGTTAAGTGTTATGCATGTTTGTATGATTAGCTAATTTTAACTGTGATTGCGTTGGTTATTCAAATTCCTATTAGGTGGGTAAAATCATATTGGGATAAGATATATTTCGTTTAAGCGTTAACAATTCCTAGAATTAGTATACAAATTAGGATAGGGAAAAGACAATAGGATTAGTGAGTCATAATTATTAATGATAAATGTTACTAATTTGTAAAGGTAACGAAAAGACAAAGAATGATAACGAATAAGTGCTAATACGCGTTAAAGCTTCGAGGTAAGAAATTGAGTAGAGTCGTTGGCCAGTGGAGGCCCTAAACCATTAGTCAAGTTGTTTACTTTAATTGTTTGTTTATGTTTCCACTATGTTGCTTTATATATATCATGTCTATGCAAATCGTACGTTATTAGTTTAATTTCCAAGCATGTTTGGGATCGCACATTATAGTTTAATTGTAGAGCATGTTTAGGATCGCACATTATAGTTTAATTTCTGAGTATGTTTAGAATATTAGCATGTGATTATTGTTTCATTTAAATTGCCAAGCATGTTTGTATTGTTACCGCTTTCCTTAAATTGCCAAGCATGTCTAATTGTTATTGTAAGCATGTTAGAATGTATTGCTATGTTTAGGGTATTAGTAGCTTTCTCTTATGTCCCTGACTTTAATATATATTTGTGATCACTACTTCTTATTTCATGCCTTTATATCATGACTATTACTGCTTTCCAATGACATACATCACGATAACGTTTCTTATGTACATGCATAATGATAATAGAAATAAGTAGGGAGTGCCACCTTGGGGTGGTACTCACATGCATAATGTGAGGAAAATGAACGAACAAAATGAACGAATGAATGAATGAAAGAATGAAAGAATGAAAGAATGAAAGAAAGAAAGAAAGAAAGAAAGAATGAATGAATGAAAGGGAGTTGGGGGCGGATGGGTAGCGGTTCTAGCCTAGCAGCTAGGAAATGTCCCTACCTTGTTGGGAACGGGACCTAGTTGCCCATAGGAGGTTAGATCCGACCAACTATACCATCCCTATGGGTCCTCCAATCTCCAGCTCAAAGTATGAGTAAAGAATGAATGAATGAACGAAAGAAAGAACGTAAGAAAAGATTTGTTTGGGTGGCCCCATTCCAAAAGAACTAAAGAGAGGCATACATTATATTGCATAGCTCATTTCTTACTGAGCCTCAGGCTCACAGTTGCTAATGGTGTAGTTACATGTATATGCACGAGAAAAATGATGAACGGGTCAAGGAACAGTTGATGAAGGATTCATACGTGCGAGCATTGTGGTTGGCTAGACTAAAGACATAAAGAGAAAAATGATTTCGTAAATGTAAATGTAATAAGTTGCTTATCATTCTGCTACATTTTCAGAAAAGATTTTTATAACTATTGTTTCTATCACTTATAACAATTTTCATAACGAGTATAACGAAAGAATTTTGGCGGTCTGACTTTTTATGAAAGAACTTTGATTGCAATTAACGATGATTTAAGTTGTCTTGTAAAAGTTTTAAATTTCACGCATTTTTTTAAAAGTGTATGAAAATCTGGGTCGTCAAATATTTTATGCATGCACAGTACTTCACTTCATTTGATTTATATGCATGCATACATTTTGGACAAACCTTCGTTGTTTTTGGTTGTATTGGGGCCCCACAACCAAAACAACGGGAGACAATTGTTTCTAGACACTTTCTACTGCGTGAAGGTTGTTTGTTTGTTCGTGAAAATGGGTAATAGTGTATCAATGATGTTGTAACACCTCGACTTTTTAAGTTTGACAATTATCGGGGTATTACCAAGGGCGTTCTAGAACGTTAAGTCTAGGGGTATTTCCGTTATGTTTTCCCCATTTATGCGATGCAAATTAGATGGTGGAGCGGTTAGGATGTTACATCGCGTACTTATACGTGTCATGTACCTATGGGGGAAATGTTACGGGATAGGAGTTAAGTGAGAAAAGTGTGAGAAAAACTGTCTAGGGTGTTTGCGGACGCCTGAGGACGACACTTGCGGACAAGACGTATCGTCCGCAAATGTATGGCACACACGGTAAAGGGGTTGGGACAATTCAGGACGAGATTTCTCATCCTGACTGCGTTGCCTCATAGAGTTGCGGAAGACTCCGGACAAGTGCGGATGAGGAGTAGCATCGTCCGAATCACCTCTGTTCCAATCCCGGGCACCTGTGGATGAGGTCCAGGATGATGCGGACGCGAGTTATCTCATCTGCATCGAATCTGTTTTGAACATGGACACCTTCGGACGAGTTGGGACGACTGCGGATAAGTAAAGGTATCATCTGATTTGAATCTGTCCATTTTATGGACACTTTCGGATGATGGCGGACGACATGTGCGGACACCATATCGCGTCCGCAAGTTGCCTGCAGATGGTACGGGCACGGACGAGGACGCCTCTCCTCGTCCCCAAACGTGATTTAGCCTTTGAGATTTTCGCCTTGTGGACGAATGCGGACGAGGCCAAGTCATCCGCACTTGTCCGAATCATCGCAGAACTGTGAAGACAGATTTAAAATCAGAAAGAAAACGACCCCTAACCAATGGAAAACGTAACCCCGACACCAAATCTCCTCCGAGACCATGCGTGGCCGACCATCCCCTACTGGAGCTACCTCCTCCTACCCTTCTAGGTATGGTTGTCCTCTCCTCATTTAGGGTTAAGCCATCCCCTCCGTTCCTTCAGTCTTCATTCTCCTGCATATGAAGCTTAGTGGGCGAAAGAGATTGTGAGCGGGTGACCTGCGAGAGAGAAGTCCTTGGGAGAGTTCCACAGTGTAAGGGGAACTGGGGTGAGCTAGTGTGAATGAAAACATGAGTGAGCTGCTGCAAGAGCTACCGTCTGCGAACCGAAGCTGCTATCTGCTGGAGAACTGATCTCGTCGTTGCGTTCTTCATTTTGGTAAGGAACTTGGGTGTGTCTTAGCCATTTGAAGGCCCTACACCACAAGTAGTGTGCGTGAGTAGTGTTGTGTTCCTTGAATGATATTTTGTTGTCATTTTCTTGGATTTTTAGGGTAGATTATTGTTAGCTAAGTGATATTGTTAATTCTGTCATAAAGGCTTAAATAATGGATGAACGAGTGATAGACAATTGATGAACGAGAAATGCTTAGATAATGAACGAGATAGATGAGTTAAGTGCGAAGACATTATTATGAGTTGTTCTTTATAGTTTAACTTCTATTTAGTTGTTAATTTCAAGCTGCTATGTATTTCATCATTGTTCTGCTGCCACTTGTTTGTCTTACTTTCATAACCTAGTAGTAGTACTTGTGATGATGAGCATACAATTTAATTAGGATAATTAGCCAGAATAATAATGGTAATTCTATTTGAGCATGTTTAAGTAACTAGTTGTCTAATTCAATTGTTAATCACATCATTGAGCACGTTAACTAACTAAGATAATAATAATAGATCTAAGTTATGTCATGTTTATTTGATTGAACATGTTTACTTTATTAACTAACTTAATAGTCGTGAAATAGCAAATTCATGCATATTTAACTAGTTGTGTAAGTTAATCCTCAAGTATGTTAATTAACTTAACGAGTGTTTCATTAAGAATTAGTCCGAGCATGTTTACTGTGTTAATTAATCAATCCATGATAACTAGTTAACAACGATAATTAAGTATGCTTGAATTATTAGAATAGAAGTATGTAATCCGAGCATGTAAATTGACTAGAATAACCAATCACAATCTTAAGTATGTAAATTGATTAGGATAACTACTTAGCATAATAATTTTAATTCTACCTGAATATGTTAGTTTACTCTTATTAAGTAATATGACCATGTCTAACTAGTTGTGTAATAAATAATCAATCCTTGAACATGCTTAGTAATTAGTATGTTGAATTAGTTGAGCATGTCCGCATGTTAATCAATTTGAGCATGTTTAATCAATAACTAAACCTTAAGTATGTTAACTAATTTGTTGAGCATGTAATTAACTAGGGTAATAACTAGACTATTAAATATAGCATGTTTGACTAATTACAATAAAAGCATGCTTAACCAACTAGAATAAGAATTTCCAATTTACAAGCATGTTTCCATTATTCGTTGTCTACAACATGTTTCCATGTTTAGCCTAGCTTAGTTCAATGAGCATGTTTAGTTAAATTGCAATTTGTCGTATGTTACTTTATTGTCTCATCTTGTTCACTTGCCGCTTCAATTCGATATCATAATTGTTTCTTGTATTTATATATGCTTTCAATTATTGTTATTCATTATATGCGTGAGTTCAACTATAGTACTTTTACTTCAATGCGCATTTCATTTTCCGTTGATGTACGTTATAATGCATTATGTATCATGTTAATAGAAACAGTAGGGAGTGCCACTTTGGAGTGGTACTCACACATGCATGAGTGAGGAAAAATGTTAAGGAATAAGAAGACGAATGTTCGGGATGGGCGGGATATGCCTATCACCGAAGAAACCTTGAAGGTAGGATACGGATACGCCAGAAGTGGAGGAATCTTGAAGGTGGGATACGCCGGAAAGGGAACGAAAAGGGAGTTGGAGGGCGAATGGGTAGTGGAACTAGTCCATGGCTAGGCGAGGCCCCCTACCTTGACGAGAACGGGGACCTAGTTGCAAGTAAAGGGTTAAGTTCGATCAACTATTTCATCCCCTAAGAACCCTCAAATCTCTAACTCGATGTACGAGTAAAGAACGAACGAAGAACCAACGTAATGTAAAGAATTGGTTTGGGTGGTCCCATTCCAAGAAGAATTTAAGAGAGATATGCATAATTGTTTTTTCCCATTTCCTTACTAGGTGAAAACTCACGTCTTTACTTGTGGTGTAGGTACAAACGATGCACAGATAATAAGCAAATAATAAACAGATAATGAAGTAGGGATAAGGGATTTGCACGAACGAGACCGGGGTTGGCCAGGCAAAGAAAAGAACGTGTAAACAGTTGTAATCACATTAAGTTTTATTATATTGTATTCCATTGTTTGGTTTCTTCTTTAAATGATTCATTTACGCTTCCTCCATGTTTTTATAAGGATTTACTTATAACGCTTCCGCACATTTTATTAATTGGTTTTCGTAATGAGTTTAAAGAAAGAGCCAGTAGTGATCCGGTTAGATGCACTCTGATACGTTTTGTTTTAAAAAGAGAATTTCAAATTTTTATGCATTTTAACAATTTACGAAAAATCTGGGTCGTTACAGATGTGTCATTGGATTTTGAATCCCTAAAGTAAATGAGTAATAGGTGTTAGCCTAATAGACATTAAGTTATTTATTTTGATGATGATTGTTTAAGTGTTTAATAAGTTGTTTATTATGAATATATTGAATCTTGTAAATACATTATTATTATTAATTGGAAATATCCTTATACGGGTATTAATATTTACTTGTTGGTGAATAACAACATAGAATAATCGATTTCCAGCAGTGAAAAAGAAACACAGAAAATGCATAAATGAAGAACACTAGATTTAACGTGGTTCATATAATGTATCCTACATCCAAGGACCAAGACTGACGTACCTTTTATTACCGATCAAGAAACAAAATGGAGTTCGTCCAAGAATTTACAGACTCCAGAAATCAAACGAAGAAAAAACTCTCTCCTAACCCTAACTCCCTTCTGCACAAAATTCTCTCTCCTCGAAAAGAAAACCCCCAATCTAAATTAACTTGAAGGTATGTTAATCATGATCAACCTAACCCCCCCCCTAACTTAACTCTGGAGGCCAGCTGTACCTCACTTAACCAAGAGGCACACCTCAACAATTTTGAGTATGGCACATGACTCACGTGCACTCATTAACCTGAACCATACATTACAATTCTCTACCTTGGTTCAGACATCCTAAAACAATGGAGAACACAACCTGTAAATTCAAATAGGACAAACACCAACCAAATTTAAACTTGGTAACAGGTAGAATTTTTGTCAATGCATCCGCTGGATTTTCTTCAGTGGCGATCTTCTCTACTTGAATTTCTCCATCTTCAATCTTTTCTCTGATGAAGAACAATCAGATATCAATGTGTTTAGTTCTCTCATGGAATACTGGATTCTTCATCATGTAAATTGCAAATTGGCTGTCACAACGGATTGTAATATTTGAGCTCTCTATCTCCAGCTCAGAAGTCAATCCTTTAAGTCAAATCTCTTCCTTGAATGCTTCCGTTGCAGCAACAAATTCAGATTCTGTGATAGACAGAGCAACACCTTTGTGCAAACTAGATTTCCAAATAACAGAACCACCAAACACAGTAAATATAAAACCAGAAATAGAACGTCTAGAATCAATACAGCCAGCATAATCAGCATCCAAAAATCCAGCGATAGTAGCAGTATTCTATTTATTATTTCCAAACCACAATCCAAAATTCAAAGTATTTGAAATATATCTCAGCAGCCATTTTAATGCATACCAGTGTGATTTACCTGGATTAGTCATAAACCTGCTGACAACACTTACAAAATAGGTAAGGTCTGGACGTGTACACACCATTGAATACATGATGCAGCCCAGAATATTTGCATAAGGAATATTTTTCATGTATTTCTCTTCTTCCCTTGTTTTTGGTTCCTGTTCTTTAGACAATCTAAAATGATTAGCAAGAGGAGATAAGACCGATTTTAGATTAGAAACATCAAACCTTTGTAACACTCATTTTAAGTAGTTTCCTTGAGTTAAACAAAGGGTCTTTAATTTCTAATTTCTCAGTATATCAATACCCAAAATTTTCTTTGCATTTCCAAGGACTTTCATGTCAAATACCTTCCCCAAATCTTGCTTTAATTTTCAAATTTCAGGTTTATCTTTCCCTACTATTAGAATATCATCTACTTATAACAAGACAAAAATTCTACTTTCTTTATAGTTTTTAAAATAAACACAAATATCAAATTTACTTCTCATAAACCCAACACCAGTAATGAATTCATCAAATTTTTTATTCCATTGTTTAGGTGATTGTTTCAATCCATATATTGATTTTTTCAACAAACAAACCTTATTAGGATCGGTTACCTCAAACCCTTCTGGTTGAGCCATTAAAATAGACTCCTATAAATCTTCGTGAAGAAAGGCCGTCTTCACGTCCATTTGTTCAAGCTAAAGATCCTGCAAAACAACCTTTGACAACAAAACTCGAATAGATGTTAGTTTAACTACAGGTGAAAATATTTAAGTGAAATCAATACCTTTACGTTGGGAAAAACCTTTTGCCACTAAACCGGCCTTATATTCGGGGTATTTCAACCCTTATTATTCCTTCTTTCAGCTTGAAAATCCATTTTGAACCAATCACTTTCTGCTATCCAGAATTTTCAACTAACTCTAATCAAAGAATCCATCTCTTCTTTCATAGCTGCCATCTACAGATTCTTGTCATCTCTGGATAATACTTCAAAAAAGGAAAGTGGTTCAGCACTTTCCAAATCCGAAGCAACATGTAGAGCATAAGCTATAATATTTGCATACCCCAATCTCTGAGTTGGTTTAATAACCCTCCTAGACTTGTCTCGAGTTAATTGATAGTCCATACTATCACCTTCAGTAGAAGATTCAATACTCATAGCTTGCTGATTTTCTAAAGGAGGGACAGAGTCTTCAGCATCCTCTTTAGATTCATTGCTTTCAAGCTCCACCTCAATGGAAGTACTCTCTTTTAGTCCAGGAGACGTATCAACAATTGGTTTCAAAGGAAAATTTTGCTCATTGAATGCAATGTCACAGCTAATGATAATTTTCCTTTGATTAGGCTCAATGGACCAAAGTTTATATCCTTTGACCCCTTCTAGATATCCCAAAAAAATACACTTTATTGCTCTTGGTTTTAGTTTTCCTTGTTTCACATGTGTATAGGCAGCACACCCAAAGATCCTTAAACTTCCATAATCTGTAGCATATCCATGTCAAGCTTCAAACGGTGTCTTGAACTTCAAAGCGGCTAAAGGACACATATTTATAAAATAAACTACTATTTTTACAGCTTTTGCCCAAAATGTCCTTGGAAGTCCAGTAGTTAGAAGCATACATCTAACCTTTTCCAAGATAGTCCTATTCATTCACTAACCAAGTCCATTTTGCTGAGGAGTATAGCTAACTGTATGATGTCGCACAATCAATTCTTCACGACAGAATTTGTTGAACTTCTCAGAACAGAATTTTATTCCATTATCTGTTCTTAATTTCTTAATTTTTCTGCATATTTGTTTTTCTACAATGATTTTCCAAGCCTTGAAAATTTCAAATACTTGATCCTTTGACTTCATACAAAAAACCCATGTTCTTCTTGAAAAATCATCTATAATTGTGACAAAATAGGTAGCTCCTCCATTTGAAGAAACCTTTTTTGCCCCCAAACATCAGAATGAACATAATCTAATATCTCCTGTGAACCTTGAGTAGAAGTTGTAAACTCTATTCTATTGCTTTTTCCAAGGACACAATTCTCACAAAATGACAGTTTGGATATCTCAACTTTCCCAAAACTGTTCTACTTTTGTAATTTCAAAAGGCCATGTTCACTGACATGGCCGAGTCTCTTGTGCCATAATTCGGCACTGTCAAGTTTTACTCCAGTGACAATACTAACATTACCAGCAATAGTGTGTCCTTCAAGCATGTATAAGCCGTCATGCAATTTTCTCTTCATTATTGTCAATTTTCCCTTAGATATTTTCATAATCACTGCCTCAATTCTAACTGCACAACCAATGAAATCCAACATCCCAATTAACAGAAGATTTCTTTCAACTGAGGCACATATCTAACATTCTGAACAAGTCTTATGCAGTCATCATGCATTTTGAGCTGCACTGTCCCTTTACCCTCAACCTAGCAGGATTTGTTATCACCCAATAAAACTTTTCCTCCCATTGTTTTGTGATAATTCATCAACCATTCCTTCCTTGGAGTCATATGGAAGGAACATCCAGAATCTAGGATCCACTATTCTTCCGATTCTAATTCAGAAGCCACTAGAACATCAGAGGATTCATACCCTTCTTTTGAAACCACCGAAGTATCCCCCTTTTCTACATTCTTTTTTTCCAACTTCCTTTTTCTTTCATAACAGTCTTTCTTGAAGTGTCCTTTCTTATGGTAGAAGAAACACTTCATTACTTTTGACTTAGACCTTGTCTTGCCTCTTTGTCCTTTGTTGTCCCTTTGTTGAGGTCTTCCCCTGACTATTAAACTTTCACCTTTAGAGGAATCCTTTCCATCTGATTTCCTCTGAAGTTCCTTAGAGTTCAATGCAGCCTTAACCTCTGCCATTGTTAATGTTTCTTTTCCATACAACTTAGTGTCAACAAAATATTCATACATTTTCAGTAAAGAACTCAGAATTATATTAGCTTGGTCTTCATTAGCAATTTTTACCCTTATACTATTGAGGTCCAGAATTATTTAGTTGAAGTCATCTAAGTGTCTCCTCATCTCCTTAGATTCTTCCTTTGCTAAGGTGTATATTCTCTTTTTCAAATAAAGCCTATTAGCCAGTGAACATTTCATAAATAAAGCCTCTAATTTTCGCCAAACTGTAAGAGTAGACAATTCCTCAGTTACCTCTCTTAAGACTTCATCCCCAAGACTGAGCAAAATAGTACAGTGAGCCTTGGATTCTACATCTTCAGCCTTTAATTTATTGCTGCCCCTTGGAATCTGCAAGGCCGATTCATCAATAACTTGAGCAAGTCCCTAGTGCACAAGAAGGGCCTTCATCTTGATGCGCTGGAGACTGAAATCGTTGTCCCTCGTAAACTTGTCAACCTCAAATTTCGCCTTTCAAGATTTCTTGAATTTTTGATTTAAAAAACCCACTTATTTGAAAGTCCTTTCTTAAAACACAGAATCTAAAACTAAGAAACAACACAATCAGAAGGTCATTTCTTAAATCACAGAAGTTGAAGCAAAGAACAAACACGATCCGAAGGTCATTTCTTAAATCACAAAATTTGAAGCATAGAAATAATATGATCTGAAGGTCGTGTGTTCGATCTACGCTCACCGCACCAATTGTTGGTGAATAACAACACAGAACAATAGATTTCCAGCAGTGAAAATGAAACACACAAAATACATAAATGAAGAACACCAGATTTAACGTGGTTCGGATAATGTATCCTACATCCACGAACTAAGACTAACGTACATTTTATTACCGATCAAGAAAGAGAACGGAGTTTGTCCAAGAATTTAAAGACTCCAGAAATCAGACGAAGAAAAAATTCTCTCCTAACCCTAACTCCCTTCTGCAAAAAATTCTCTCTCCTCGAAAAGAAAACTGTAATGACTCGGTTTTCATAAATCCTTTAAAATGCGTGAAAATATGAAATTTCTGTTAAAAAAAAAACGTATCAGAGTGCGTCTAACTGGATCGCTACTGACTATTTCTTTAAACTCGTTATGAAAACCAATTGATAAAATATGCGGAAGCATTGTAAAGTAAATCCTTGAAAAACATGGCGGAAGCGTAAATGACTCATTTCAAGAAGAAACTAAACAATGGAGTACAATATAATAAAACTTAATGTGAATACAACCGTTTCACATTTTACTCTTAACCTGGCCAGCCCCGATCTTGTTCGTGCAAATCCTTTACCTCTGTTTATTATTTGTTTTTCGTTTCCTTGTATATGAACCTATTATTATATGTTCGTCGTTGTACCTACACCACAAGTAATACGTGAACCTAATGGCTTAGTAAGGAAAAGGATTTAATGCAATTATGCTTATGACTCTCTTTAGTTCATTTGAAATGGGGGCCACCCAAACCAATCCTTTCATTACATCATTCGTTCATTTATTACTTTACTTTCATTTGTTCATTCATTACTCGTACATCGAGCGGGAGATTGAAGGACCCGTATGGAATAGTATAGCTGCCAGACTAGACCCAACTACCCATCCGCCCCCAACTCCCCATTCATTCTTTTCCTTAATATTTTACCTCAATTATGCATGCTTGAGTACCACCACCAAGGTGGCACTCCCTATGATTTCTATTAACATGATCTATGACCATATATTCTCAATCTAACATGATACATGATGCTTCACACTATAACATTCATAGAAATTGAAAGTACGCATTTAAATAAAGTAACGGTAATTGAAAACGCATATAAAAGAATAGCAGTAATTGAACGTGCACACAAGGACAAATAATAAAAGTAGAACACCCGAATGAAGTACAATATGTGAAGGAAGCAATTATGGAACTAATTAAACAACGGGGAACATGCTTGGATATGTATAAATCATAATACTAAAGGAATACAACGAATTAACCAGCGACGTGTATATGAAAGCAAAGCATAATTTAGTTAACATGCTCAAGAAGGATTATAATTATCATCTAGTTAATTATCCTAATTAATTTACATGCTCAAGGGTTAATTACATACTTTTATCCTAGTTAACTAATCATGCTTAGATTTAGTGTCAACTAATCATGCTTAAAGAAAAATTTACGTGCTTCAATGTCAATAACATGCCCAATTAAATGCTAGCCAGCAAATGTGCTAGAATAATCAATTAAACATGCTCAATTCTAATTATTTACTTTAGTTAGTTACCCTAGTTAACTAACATGCTGCTAGATGATTTACATGTGCTATGCTAGTTAGATGATTTAAACATGCTAGTTAATCAATCTAAACATGCTAGTTAATTAATTAATCATCCGGTATTAATAAGGTTGGTGACCCTGGTTTGTTACATGCTCGAGAAAGGAGATCCAGTTATTACTCTAGTTAATTACTCTAATCGATTACATGCTCAAGAAGAAAGTTAACAACTATAAATCAAACGCTATTAAATATGCTCAAATAATTATTAATTGAACAATTAGCAAATTAATTAATTAATGAAACATATTCAAGTCTAGTCGATTACCCTAGTTGAGTTAATTAACATGTTAAACATGCTTAAGGCTAATTAATTACTAATTAACATATTCAACTAACAAATTAATTAACATGCTTAAACATTAGTTATTACTTAAACGATTAGTTAAGCAAATTAATATGTTTGAATAATAGTTAACATGCTCACATACTTAAGTTTAACTACATTATTTCATGCTTAGATTATCTCCATTGGTTAACGTGCTGGTTGATTTAACATGGTTATGAAACAAGGAAATAGCGGAACGTTACATATGTTGAACAAAGGGCATGACAGTTGTATTGTCACAAAGAACGTAAACTAGATGACAATTAACTAATAATTAACTGAGCATTCAAGGGAACTCTCAATCCATTCATGCTACTTATCATTCACACATTCGTTATTCTCTTCTCTATTCTCATCACATTTGGACATTGTCCATTCATCACAAAATTAACAAGTGCAATAAGGAAAATAATTATTAATACAAGAAATCTACACTATCAACAAAGGAAATCTACGCAAGTAAAGGGAACACTTACATCAAAGGGATCTATACTTTTAACAGGGAAAATAACAACAGCCAAGGGATCAATCAAGGGATTAATGACAGTGATATCAACTAAATTTACCTACTAATACAAGCATTTCCATTATCAATTTATCTAACTATCAATCACAATATAACATAAGGGAATTCACAGTGAACTAAACGTAAAACTCACGCACACTACTTGCGGTGTAGGGCCTCCACATGGCCAAGACACCCCTATTTCCTTACCTCGAAGCTTTAACACATTTTGGCGCTTAACCGTTACCATTCTTCTCCTCTTTGTACCTTCACAGTTTAGTAACATTCATCATTAATAATTACGACTTATAAATTCACCCCAATTGATGGCGTCTCGAAATCAGGTTTAATACATGGTGAAGACTTACTTAATTTGATCCATAGATTCAGACCCATAATTACCAACGTCTAATATTAAGATTCAAATCAAGTCATGAAACTTCATTCATCTACAAAGTGAACATTCAATAACATAATCTAATTTCCAGCATCTATTTATCTGATTAGTAAACCAAATATGAAGCCAGAAATCGTCCAACGATAAGCATTATCCATATACTTAACGTCCAATAAGATTCAACCAACCATAGCCAAAATAACACAGTAGTAGATATCCAACAACAATCAACGCACGTCATTATCTTTTATCCTAACGAACAACACTTGAGTCGTCTATCATTATCAACATTGGAGCACAACATGTAATAGAGACCGTTCCTTTAAGATTACAGTTCCGTAGTCAATACTAATCCCAAGGCACAATCATGCTTCACTACAGACTACAATTACAACAACTAAAATCATCACATAGCAGGTAATCAGAAACAATTTCTAAAACCAATCGCACATACTCCAACCGTGACCATTTGCCCAACAAATCACAGAATATTAATTCAAAGGAACGAGGAGCATACGTCCAACAAATAACCACTCAAACAATTCCAACAAGAGGCATAAATTCCATTTAACATGTTCAGGTCGAACCGTAAGCTGCAAAAACCACTGCCTAGCGAACCGAAGCCTAAACCATCGCTCCATGCAAATGCCAACCTGAACACGTCGGTGTAGTCTCCTTTGCCATCGCTAAGCATCACGCCAATTTCAGCCTCACCGTTGCTGTCTTGTCATCCCTTGACTCGGCGCTTCACCGACTCAACCTGTGAAGCCCGATGTCCCATCGCCGACCCACGAGTGAAACCCAAGCCCTAGCCCATGATGCCCTTCGACGTCGCCCGTCGCACGCCCGCTGGAATGAACCCGAGCTGCAGCGTGAAGCCCTGCCTCGAGCCCACCTCACCTCTCTCGTCTCTCTTTCGCCTTTCCCGGTTGTCTCTCTTTTCTCTCTCCCGCGATTTCTCCCCCGAAGAATGGCTATTTAGCCATTCTTATTTTCCCTTCAACCGATTCACTTAGTGAACCAGTTCAAAAGGGCGCAGAACCAGTTCGTGCCTTTCATATTTCTTCCTTAAGCCTTTTTTTAATCAAATTAAATCATAATAATCATTCCCCTAATAGTTTAATCCCCCTCTATTTTTATTCAATAAATCCTTAATTTAAAACCATTATAAGTAATTCCAAACATTATAATTTAGTCCATGAAATTAATATATTAATTTTAATTACGGTAATTTTTATTTAATCTTAACAAATTCTTTAAATTAAAAACTAACGAATATGTCCTTAATAATACCCCGATAATTGTCCAATTATCCCAAATATTTCCAATTACTTTTAATTACTCTTGTTTAATTCCGATGTAAAAAGTCAGGGTATTACAAAAACCCCCAATCTAAATTAACCTGAAGGTATGTTAATCATGGTCAACCTAACCCCCACTTAACTTAACGCTGGAGGCCAGCTGTACCTCAGTTAACCAAGAGGCACACCTTAACAATTTTGAGTATAAGAAATGACTCACGTGCACTCATTAACCTGAACCACACATTACATTACTAACGTGTTTGCATAAATCCATGTAGCTTATAGTATGACAATTGGGAATTAGAGGATTCCAGAAGAGCAAAAGACAGAGTTTAGGTTGACTTCGGAGAAGGAGGTGGTCGACCAGTAGGCTGAAGAAAGAGCCAAAATAGAAAAGCGCGGTTTAAAGAGATGGTCGACGAAAATATTATAGATTGCTTGCAAATTCCAGACTGTTGAAAAAGCGGTCGACTGGTGCAAAAGTGGCTGACCACAAAATAGAAAAATTCGAGCAAATTTCTGAAATGTGAAGAGGAGGTTGATCGGTGTGCTAAAGTGGTCGACCAATCCGACTGTACAACACAACGACTATATTCCAACGGTCGAATGGTGGTCGACCAAAATGGAGGAGATTGACTGGTTGACCAGTTTTCATATATTGAATACACTCCGAAGCTCATTTTAATGAAGAGAAAATCGTAGCAAAGTTCTGCCCAAATTCATACACGATTTTTCATCATTCATTGAGTTTCAAACCTAACTCTCTCACTCCTAAACTTGAGAGATTCTATTTGTAAAAGTTAGGTTCTTATTTGTATTTGCCATTTCTCTTCATTGTACTCAAACAGATGGTGACGTCTTGTAAATAATCAAGCTATGGATGACGTCCTGTGAATAGTATTGTAAAGGTTTGGTTGACACCCGTGAAGTCAATCATCACTAACCAGGGAGGTTAGGTGATTTAGGATCTCCAAATAGAAAACTTGGAGCGCGGACATAGGCTAGAGTTGCCAAACCGTGTGAACAAACTTGGTTTGCACTTTCTTTATCTCTTAACTTTTATTATTTATTTTTAATTGCATGCATTGAATGAGGTAAATCACTTAGGGTTTAGAAATTATAATATCGTACGAAAAAGTTAGAACACCTAATTCACCCACCCTTCCCCACCCATACCCCCCCTTCCCCTCCTATAGGCGTGCATCAATCATACAATAGGTTGATGTTGACATGCTCATTGGGTTTTGAATCCCTAAACCTAGTCAGGGTATTTAGTCATTTCATTTTCATTATAGTGATGCTGGTGGATCTTCGGATCGTCGTCACAGATTCTTTGATTTATGGGTTGTGTTGTCATTAAGCTTTGCTCATGGGCAACCTAGATAGCTGGCTAGGTTTTCAAATCGCCATCCCAAATTCTTCGATTTCGGGTTGTGTCCTCTCTAAGTCTTGCTCGCGGGAAACCTAGTTGGCTGGCAAGGTCTTTGAATCGCCATCACAAATTCTTCGATTTCGAGTTGTATCGTCGTTGAGCCTTGCTCGCAGACAACCAAAGTGACGTTGTCGGGTCTTCAGATCGCCATCACTCTTTCCCTTTTGACTCATGCGGTGTTGGCTGAAAAATGGTTGCTGCCTTTTTAAGCATATGTTTGGAGGAGTGCTTGAGTGATCCTCCATTATCATTGGGGACTGTTTTCATTGTGAAAATACGACGATGATTATTTTGATATTAGTTGTCTATGTACACAACCATATTTTGATCACTACCTCTTCGGTGGCTAATGGGTCAGTTTTACTAAAAAAAAGGTTTTAACTTATCTTAAATCTATGCATGACATATTATTTTGATTATGGTTTTGAGATAAAAGATAAAAACTAGTTTTATCATGTAATGCATATAATATAGATTTGTTTACTGAGTTATTCACTTACCCTAATGACTTTCGTCCTTCCCATGTTTTGCTAGAGGTGGTTGGTGTTCGTTTCTCGCACTGAGAGTTTATATTGTTCCTTTGTTGTAAGACTTATTGTATGATGTTGTTTGATTTTTATTTCTTGCACAGTATTTTCCTTTGTTTATTATTACATTATTTATACATCTTGTTGATCACTTTGTGAACCTTGAACTATTTCTTTGGGTTTGAGCTTCATTTTATGTTAAGTCTTCCAGTGGCATCCTAGCCTTGAGCTGAGCGATTGAATCATCTTCGAAAATCAAATCGTTCGACTTGACATTTATGTTTGGCTTGTCTCTGGATCGTGACAACTATATTTCTTTCAACTTAATTTTTTATATTCAACATGGTATCATAGCATTTTTTTTTCTCAGACAAAGTTGCAGCTTGATACTAGTTGAGTTGAAAAGTGCAGTCACGTGTATGCATGTATGAAGAGCTTTTGAGACGTGAAAATAGGACCTGATTTTTTTTATTGGTTTATTTGGTGAAAGATGAAGTCATTGTTGGAAGTCGCATAAAAAAATATTGATCTCGAAAAAAGCACTTATTATAGAGGTGTCATACGAGCCGACTTAGCCAAATTGAGTCGAATCTAAAAAAATTTAGCTCACGAACCTAGCGAGTTAAAGGAGTCAAACCAAGCGAGTTTGTACAAAAAGTTTTTTTTTACTCGAATTGGCTCGTGAGGCACAAGTTAAACGAGAGTAGCTGATTAAACAAGTTGAGCATATATAAATATTTCTAATTTATATCAATATAATGTATATTTTTTAAAATTTTAGTTATTAAAATTGTAATAATTATTTATTATTATAATGTCAAAATATATAATAGTTAGTCTTTTAGTTTTTAAAAAAAAATTATTAATATATAAAATGACATGTATTTAGGAAACAATTATTTTAGACGATCTAACAAAAAAGAATATCACACGAATATCATTACAAATATTTAACAGTTGTATCATTACAAATTAGATATATCTCAACTAAGTTGACACCCATCTAATTGCCAATTATTTGCAATATGTCAAAAAAATCACAAATTTAATAAAATTACTTCAAATTACAATAGAAAGTAAACAAAAAAACATATTTAGTATTCAATATCTAAATTTTTAAATTCTTCAAGCATTTCATCCTCTCATTGTTGTTTTCTCATCTTGGCGTCGTTCCAATCTTTGATGTAAATGAGTGCATCCATGAGGTCAGGTGCAAGTCATTCTCTTCGTTCATTATACACATATCCATCTTTACTAAAAGTATATTCTGATACTACAGTAGAGATTGGAGGTGTCAGAAGATCAGGTGCTATTATATAAAAAAAAGGATGTGTAGTAGAGTATTTTTTCCATTAATTTAAAATATCAAAATTCACTTCTCTAGAAAATTAATAACCAGTTTCCAAAATAAATATTAAGTTTATTTTGCAAAGAAGTAAATTAACTTTCAGTATTTAATTCACTCCATATATCATGAATATTAAATTGTGAAACTACAATATCACCATCACTACTACTATTAGGATAATTTTATTTGTGTATAGTAGAATGTAAACGACTAATATTAGAATATTTTGTTTCATAAAAAAAATATAAATTAGTAATTTTATTTGTTACTGGATCATTAGTAATTAAAAGAGTAATACATAAATTAATAAAAATCCTATTAAGTATAAGATATATTCTTTTTAATTTATATCTAGGATCTATGATATATACATAACAAAAAATATGAGAAATATCATGCCAATATTTTTATAATTTTGTTCCATTTTATTAAAAATATTATTAAATTCATCTATATGTCGATATTGTGCAAAAGTATATGTTAAATGTATAAAAATTGGAAAAAAAGATAAGAAGTAAAATAGTAAATTTCAGAATATTCATTTGTAGTTTCATAAAAAAGTTTTAAAAAATCAAGATATGTATAAGTAATATCAAGATTAATACTTTGTGTCTTTTCATTAATAAAAACACAAATAACTTGTCAATATGACATAACATTTTGCAATATTAAATAAATTGAATTTTATCTATTATCTACATCAAATTTTAATTTTTTTTGTCTAAGTTGAGCTGTTTTACAAAGTTCATTATATTGTTATTGTCTTGAATTAGACCCAATAATGTAAGAATTTGAGAATCTAATTAATTCAATATGAGGTGAAATATATGTTATATCATTTTTAATAGCCAAATTCAAAATATGACATATATATCTCATATGAAAAAGAGAATTATGAGTGATATCTAATTAAAAATAATCTTTAAATAAGAAATAGGAACGTCGTTAGTACTATCATTGAACATAAATAATCACAGTTATGAAATTATAAACTTCTTTTATTTAATTAACAAGATTCATCAATAAAATGAAAAGTTACAACTAAGTAACATACAACATTACATGCGTTCCATAAATAAGATATAATACAAATAGACATTAAATGAACATTTGCAAAAATGTAATTAATTCATTTTTCATATTATAAAGCATTTTAATAATGTCGTTTCTCGTTGTACTTCTAGCTATACGTTTAAAACTAAGAGTATCATACTCTTTCATAAAATTTTCAAATTCTTCACTATTGGTGAATGATAAAGGCAACTCAAAATGTGTTACAAATTTTTTTATTTCTTCTCTCATTCTATTTTGTGAATATGTAAAAGTGTCACTACCACTGACATTGAATTGTGTTTTTTTAAGATCTCTTACTTGCTCATTTAAATGATATTTTTAAAAATGTTTATCGATTGTGCTAGTTGGACCACCAGAAACATATGTATAAGTTTAATACAATATTTACATTGAATTCTAATTTCTATTTTTTCACCAACTTTAATTTCTTTTAACTCAAAATGATTCCATACATCAGATGTTTTATTTCTTTATTTTTTTTCTAGGTGAAAATGTGGATGTTCGTGCTGATGATTGTTCTATTGAAAATGTAAAGTAACTCTCTAATTTCTTCAATATCATCATCAATATTCTCAACATTATAATTGTGTGGACTCATAATAATTAAAATTAAATATCTAAAATAATTTTTAAATAATAAATTGATATGACAAAACCAACAATAGCTTATAGGTGGTGTGAATTTGATCACCTCTACGAATACGAAATCTATAAAAAATTAATACAAAAAATTTTAACTTATATAAATAAAATTAATAATAATGAAAAAGTATATAAATAAAAAATATATTAAAAATGTATCTTGTTGAATAAACAGAAAAAGTATAAAAATTAGTAAGAACAAGAGAGATTGATGGAACAATATAAATTGAGAAACAAGAGATTAAGATATTGAAATTTTTTTTGGTAAAAGCATGAAGTATACATGTGATATTTATACAAGAAAAGAGATGGGGTGGGCCGAGTTAAGAGGGTGGGGTAGCTACAGATGGTAATTATGGGAATTTAATAAATATAATTGGAGCATAATTTGGGAATAATTATCAGGGTATTACCAAGAACGTAATTGATAGATTATTAAATTACGAAAATTTATCAGATGGTAATTAATATCTAATTGATGGAATTAAGAAATTTAAATTGAATTTATAATAATTGTTAATTGACATTACGATAAGTCAGGAGTTAGAAATTGGGTCGGTTAATATTCGATACGAATATTTAACACTTATATATATTTTAATATTAATTAATTAGAATTAAAATGAGGAAATTAAAAGAGAAATTAAATGGGAGAGTGTTAAACCGGTCTGGTTCATTGCTGCTTGGTCCGGTTCGAGGCATCTGTTAATGGGGGAGGATTTGCCTCCGGCCATTTCGGATCTGTGGAACAGAAATAGAGAGGGGAGCCTAGAGATGGAAACGAGAGAGAGAGAAGAGAGGAGATCGACTGAGGGAGAAATCGGAGGAAGGCGAGAGCTTGGGCTCGGGCATGGAGGCAATGTTTCGGCGAACGACGCGGGAGGGTAGCGTTTGTGGTCGGCGACGCGGTCTGCAAGCTCGGCTCAGATTCGTTTCTGGTCAGGCGAGCAGCGATGAGCGACGATTCGGGAGACGGAATCCGGCGGATTGACGATGGCAGGGGGAGCTTTGGTTTGCTAGGGGTTTCGATTCTGGCAAATGGCTTGGTTCGGGACCTTCGCGGGTGTGATCTCTGGCAACGATTGGAGGTATGGTTTTCCTCCTTTTTTGCCTTCTGTTGTTATGGAGTGTGTTGGCAGTAAGTGTTCCCTTTCAATGAGTAGCAAACACAGAGGGAAGCTAAGAGGAAGAGTGTTAGGCTGAGAGGGAGCCCGAGTATAAGCTGGAATTGGTCAGGTTGGCTGTTCTTAGATTCCTCAGGTAATCTAACAATTCTCTGATTTTATGTTGGTCTGCAAACTGGATGGATTGATGTACAGATTGGTTGTGATTTTCCTTTGACTACTAGAAGTTGATTGTGTTTATTTGATGGGTGGTAAAGACTTAATTGAAAATCTCAAATCACTTTTATTTGATGAAGTGAAAGATGCTATTTATAATTAGCATCTTGTTACAAAGAAAAAACAACTTTCCTAAACTTTAGGGAGAAGAAAAAAAAACTAGGATAAAAAGAAAACAAACTAGATAAAATAACTTTTTCAAATATTGTAATAGAATAATTTTTATTCTAACACCCCCTCTCAAGCTGGAATATACAAATTGTATAATCCGAGCTTGGTTATGAACTTTTCGAAGCATGGTCGGACAAGTGGCTTTGTTAACACATCTGCTGTTTGATTATACATTGGAACATGTATAATCTTAAGGCTTCCATCCTCTAATTTTTCTTTGATAAAGTGTCTATCAATTTCAACATGTTTGACTCGATCATGATGAACTGGATTATGTGCCATAGAAATAGCTGCATTATTATCACAATGTGCTAACATTGGTTTTACAATTTCTAAGTTGAGTTCTTCAACAAGTAACTTCAACCAAATCCCTTCACAGATTCCCAAAGCTAGTGATCGTAGTTCTGCCTCAGCACTGCTTCTAGCCACAACAGATTGTTTCTTACTTTTCCATGTCACTAGATTTCCCCATAGAAATGAGCAATATCCTAAGGTAGATCGACAATCATCTTGTGATCCTGCCCAATCTGCATCAATAAAAATCTGAATATCACGGGATTCTCCTTTCTTGAAGAATAATCCTAGGCCAACTGTGCCTTTAAGATACTTTAAAATTCGATAAATTGCTTGCCTATGACTTTCGGAGGGTGTGTGCATAAACTGACTCACACAACTAACCGGAAAAGCAATATCGGGTCTAGTGTATGACAGATAAATAAGCTTCCCAACTAGTCTTTGATATCTATTCTTATCTACTGGTGGATCATCTTGATTTGTTTCAAGTTTTTTTTCTGGGACCATTGGAGTATCAACTGGTTTGCAGCCCAACATACCAGTTTCATTCAACAGATCTAAAATGTATTTGCGCTGAGATACAGATATTCCAGTTGCATTTCGAGCTACTTCCATTCCTAGGAAATATCGAAGATTTCCAAGATCCTTAAGTTTGAACTCTTTTGCAAGCTGTGCTTTAATCCACTTAATTTCCTTCATATCATTGCCTGTAAGAACAATATCATCCACATAAACTAGTAATATAGTGATGCTAGTTACCTGTCGTTTGAAAAAAAGAGTATGATCTGAGTGTGCTTGATTATATCCATTTTTTAGAACTGCTTTTGTGAATCGACCAAACCATGCTCGAGGGGACTGTTTCAAACCATAAAGGGCCTTTTTTAATCGACAAACTTTACTGCTATCATGTGTGAAACCTAGAGGTAGAGTCATGAATACTTCCTCATCGAGATCTCCATTTAAGAATGCATTTTTTACATCAAGTTGATAGAGAGGCCAATCAAGGTTTGCAGCAATTGACAATAAGACTCTGATAGTGTTTATTTTTGCCACTGGTGCAAATATTTCTTGAAAATCAACACCATATGTTTGAGTATAGCCTTTTGCTACAAGTCTAGCCTTGAATCTATCAATTGTTCCATCAGCCTTAAATTTCACAGTTAATATCCATCTACACCCTACTAATTTCTTTCCCACAGGTTTAGCTACTACTTCCCATGTTTTGTTTTGTTCCAGGGCTGACATTTCTTCTAAAATTGTCTTCCTCCAGTTTGGGTTATTCCACGCCTCTTCAAATGTTCTTAGATTTTCAATACTGTTCAACTTAGTAACAAATGCCTTGGTTGAGTTAGATAAATGAGAGTATCCCAGAAACTCTGTAATTGGGTGCTTGGTACAAAGGCGAGTGCCTTTCCGAATAGCAATCGGCAGGTCTAATGTGGAATTAACTTCTTCAACTAAAATTTCAGTAACAGAACATGGGTCAAGGTTGGGATGATTCTGACCTTTCTCTTTTTCAGCCATTGAACGTCGATGATAAGTCTGAGCAGAGAATTGGGAATCACCACTACTAGGCATCGGTACTGAAGTAGAGTTTAGTGGTTGAGGAATTTGAGAGACATTTTTTGGGATAGTAGTTTTGGGACTTGAGGATAAAGTTTCTGACTTTTCAGAATTGAAGGATAGATTCTCGGATGATATGGGTTTTTTTGAAGTTGGCAAAGTTGGAGAAGCTAGATTCGGCGAATCTGGAGAAGCTGGAATCGGTAGTTCAGAATTTTCAGGGAGATTTGATATGGATTCTTCATGATTTTTAGAGAGAGAAAAGATATGAGTTTTTTGAATTTCAAGATTTCCTGGGCTAACAGAAGGAGAAGATAAGATATGAGATTTTTGAATTTCCAGATTTCTAGGGCTAACTGAAGGAGAAGATAAGATATGAGTTTTTTGAATTTTTAAATTTCTAGGGCTAACAGAAGGAGAAGATAAGATATGAGGTTTTTGAATTTCAAGATTTCTAGGGCTAACAGAAGGAGAGGATAAGTTTTTTGAATTAACAGAAGGCTGATTTGGTGGGTTATACCAGAAAGGATGTGAATTTTCTGGTAAATTGGATAAAAAAGGAAGATTTTGTGGAGATTGAGTTTTTGAAAAATACATTTGATGTTCAAAAAATGAAACATCATGAGAAATAAAATACCGGTTTTTAGTTGGACAAAAAACACCGATATCCTTTTTGATTTGAAGAGTATCCTAAGAAAACACATTCAAAGGATCTAGGATCTAATTTGCTTTTATTTTGAGAAAGATTGTGCACGAAAGACTTGCATCCAAAAACTCGTAATTCGAGAGTTGAAAACACTGGATAATTTGGAAAAGAATTTTGGTGAGTAGAAAGAGGTGTTTTAAAACAAAGTACCTTTGAAGGTTGACGATTAATTAAAAAACACACAGTCAAAATTGCATCTCCCCAAAATCGGTTAGGTACATTAGCAGTTAATATTAGAGACCGAGCAACTTCAAGAAGATGACGATTTTTTCTTTCTGAGATACCATTTTGCTGAGGAGATTCAACACAAGAGCTATGATGAAGAAGACCATGTGATGTAAGAAAGGTATTGAGAGCTAAATTGAAGGACTCAGTACCATTATCTGTACGAAGGATTTTTATGGAGGTCTCAAATTGAGTCTTAACCATAGAATGAAATTGTTCAAAAATTTTTGGGACCTCAGATTTATCCTTTAACAAGTAAGTCCAACAAACCCGAGTATGATCATCAGTGAAAGTAATAAACCATCTATGATTTAGTGGAGTCGTAATTCGAGCGGGACCCCATAAATCACTATGAACAAGGGCAAATGGATAAGATGATTTATATTGAATAGAATGAAAAGGTAGCCTCTGATGTTTTGCAAGTTGACAAACTTCACAAAAAAAAGTTGTCATTATTGACGAATAATTTTGGAAACAATCTTTTCAAATACAAAAAACTTGGATGCCCTAAACGACAATGAAGGAGAAACACTTTTTGATGATTAGTAAGAGGAGGAGTAGTGGATCCAATGAGAGCTTGAAACTTATTTGACGAACAATTTCTGAAAAATTGATAAAGTCCTGAGGATTCTCTAGCATTCCCAATCACTTGGCCCGATGTCTTGTCCTGAAAAATACACAAGTTGGAAGAGAAAACAGCCATGATATTGTGAGATGACGTTAATTTACTAATAGATAGTAAATTATATGAGAAATCAAGTACATATAATACATTTTCCAGCTTTAGATATGAACTCAATATAACAGTTCCTGTACCAACTATAGAGAATTTCGAACCATTTGCGATTTTTACTGATCGTGATTGAGTGCAAGGAAAAAATTAGAAAGTAGATGGAAACTACCCGTCATATGGTCCGAGGCGCCTGAGTCAATGATTCATGGTTCACAGGAAATATTTGGTAAAGAAGATGCTGAGACACTTGTTTTGGCCATTAGAGATGAACTTGCCGATGATATAGGGATAGCTAGAGATGAATTTGCAAATAACTTACTGAGTTGATCAAGTTGAATTTGAGAGAAAGAACCAGCTGGAACAGATTCGTCCTTATTGGATAAAGCTATATTTGCTGTATTTCCACCGCGAGTGCCTTTTGGTTTCCAATCTGGGGGCTTTCCATGTAATTTCCAGCACTTATCTTTAGTGTGATAAGGTTTCCTGTAGAATTCACAGCGAGTAATCAGCTTATCTGCAGAAACATGAGATGCCATGGCAGAATCGTTAAATAAAGAAGATGTTGAATCAGTCCCAAGCATAACTTTTCTTTGGTGTTCTTCTCTACGAACTTCTGCAAAAATTTCTTCAAGTGTAGGAATGGGTTTGGTTCCCAAAATTCGACCTCGTCCTTCATCTAACGAGGGATGAAGACCAGCTAGAAAGTCATAGATGCGTTCTTTTGCAAGAAGTTTCTTGTATAAATCCGCATTTGCAGTATTAGTCCATGGTTGTTGTTGAAATAAATCAAGTTCCTGCCAAAGATGAGTTATGGAATGAAAATAAGTAGTAACAGAATTAGACTCTTGACGAAGATTTCTAATTTTCGTTCGAAGTGAAAACATCTGAGATGAATCTTCAAGATCGGAGTAAGCTCTCCTCACTGCTTCCCACATTTCATGAGCTGTGGAATAGAGTAAATATAATTCACCAATTTGTGGATCCATAGAGTGAATGAGCCAAGACATCACTAAAGAGTTTTGAATTTCCCAAGCTGCAAATTTTGGATCGGTAAGAGCTGGTGCAGGAATAGAACCATCCAGGTATCCTATCTTTCCACGTCCACGGATTATCATGAGGATAGACCTAGACCAAGGGACAAAATTATGTCCATTAAGTTTAAATACAGAGATGACAGCGGAAAAATTAGAATCGGTTATAGAAGAAGAAGCTGAAGGAACAATCGGAGCAGAAGCATCAGAGATGGTCTCTGATGATCCAGTTCTTGGAACTCCAGCCATATTAATAACCGAAAAAAGTCTTTAGTCGCTTTGATACCATAAAGACTTAATTGAAAATCTCAAATCACTTTTATTTGATGAAGTGAAAGATGCTATTTATAATTAGCATCTTGTTACAAAGAAAAAACAACTTTCCTAAACTTTAGGGAGAAGAAAAACAAACTAGGATAAAAAGAAAACAAACTAGATAAAATAACTTTTTCAAATATTGTAATAGAATAATTTTTATTCTAACAGGTGGACTGTAAGGAATGACAGAAGAATAGACATGTTAAATTGTTGGGTTGTTGTCTGCTATTGGTTGAATTCAGCCGAGAGATTTTGTTTGGAAAATATAATTTGTTCTCTGTATGTATTGTGTTTGGATGATATGCATAAGAATTATAAGGATATCTTTATGTTGTTTGGTTGGTATTCCGAAAACATGAACATGTTAGAAATTAGGCATTTCTGCAAGTTACACTCTGTTAATGGATGAAATGAGTACTTTGTTGATTGTAATGAAGGATATGTTGGTTAAGCTAGAATTTAGTAAAAGCATGAATGAACCGTAGGAAGTGGGGAAAACGTTAATTTGATGCTCTAAATCAAATGGTTGGGTGATTCTTGCTCTGAATTATATGCTTAACATTGATGCATGAATGTACTCTGCGATTGGGTAGGTTGTAGAAATGTGAGATCTAAGTCAAGTGTTTCACATAATAGATCGATACCTGCTAATGAATATGTTTTCTATTGTTGGATATTGTTTGGATGAGTTATGAAGCATACGTCCTGTAGTTTTACTAAATAGACTAGTTTGTTGGCATAGATTATGTTTCGTTTAAGGCATTAACAGGTTCCTGAAACTACTATGCAATTAGGATAGGAAAACGATGAAATTTATGAAGTCGTAATCATTAATGATAGATATTTTGATTATGAAGGTGCTGACAAAGGAAGGAGGATAACTCTTAAGTGCTAAATGCATTAAAGTTTCGAGGTAAGGAAAATGGGGTGTTTTAGCCATTGAGGCCCTACACCACAAGTATAAGTGTGTGAGTTTAGTGTTAATGTTAGCTACTATTAGTTCAATGCTTATGTTTAATGTTAGTTGATTGTTACCACTAGTTGATTAAGTAGGTTAATTATTGTGAAATGCTCCATGTGTTAATGATAGTGTAGATTTATGCTCTGTGATATTTCTTTGAATGATACTTTGTTTTTTTGTTTTCATTGCTATGTAATATTTCTCTGGGGCTAACTTTATTATTTATGAGTGCTGTATGGATGCCCCGTTATAGTTACTTTATGGTTAGATAAGGTTGTAGAGAATGTTTAATAGATGAGGAATGAGCTAATGAATGATAGAAAAGTTAAGAGTTCTATGCTAATCTTGGAGGTTTACCTGCTGTGTAGTATTGTTTTCCTTTCCTTATGCATTATGTTTCTCTGTTGTTCTTGCTCGTTTAAATGTTAAGTAAATTGTATGAGCATGATAACTTATTTCGGTAATTAGTCAACCCTCTATGTAGTTAGCAGTTAGCATGTAAATGAACTAGAGTTAAATCAGGAATCAAAATAATGATCCGAGCATGTTAAACTAACTAGAGTGACTTTTAGTTGAGTATGTTAACTTAATATATAACTAGCATGTTTAATCATTAATCAAGTTAGTTAATTGTTAAGTAATTGGACATGTTAATTAATTTATTAAATCTAAGCATGTAGTTACTTTAAACAATCATTGAGCATGTAAAAGCTAGTAGTTAAGTATGTTGTAATTAATTAGGTTAATGTTAAAATGTAAGGTAACTAAAGTATGTTAATTAACCTAGCTGAACGTGATAATTAACTAAATGCAAGAAATAACCTACCCTTGAGCATGTAATCAATTAGAATAAACCACTAGACTCAAACCTAGGAAATGTGGAATAAATTAACTAATGTGTATAAATTACTAGCATGTCCAATTCCTCGAGCATGCCAATTAACTGAACTTGTAAGCATGATAAGCAATTAGGGACAATAACTAACTAGATGAGCATGTAAATTGACTAGAGAACGAACTAATTGAAAGATGAGCATGCCAACGAACTAACATGAGTAATTATGTTGTTTATGTTAATTAGAGTAATTAGTTAATTAACTAACGCAATTAACTATGCAATCAACGTGAGCATGTAACACACATAAGATAGCTAAAGTAGATTAATTACCTAGAGATAAATATAGGAAGTATGTAAATGGACTAAGAAATTAACTAGAAGAATGAACATGTTAATTGATAGTATTGTATCCTGTTAATTCAAGCATGCTTTCATTGTTAAGTTCATTATATATTGTTTTAATTGGGTGTTCAAGTGATATTACTTGCCTTGGGTGTGCTTTCAATCCCTATTATCCTTTTATATACGCTTTTAAATTCAGTTACTTTTATTGAATGCGCACTTCAAATTTATAATCAATGCTTTACTTTACTAGAAAGTAGAATGATAAAGAAGATGAAAAGAGAATGAAGTAACGTGAATGAGTTAAAGGTCTCAAGGATCTCACTTATTATGCGAATGAATGTTTTATAATTGTTTTTGTTATTGTTTTCTTAGTATTGCCTAAGATCTCGATTATGATTACATGTCCGTAGTATGTACTTTCTACTAAACCAAGTATAATTAGTTAAGTAGAATAAAAACATGAAATCAACGTAGGAGCCTGTTAATAACTTATTAGAATAATGGCTTAGAAATATAAACGTAGGAAGATGTAAATGGACTATAAGATTAATTAGGCTAAATATCTAAAGAACTAGAATAGTCATCTTATCTTCCTGAGCATGTTTAGTTTCTTGTTCATTCGCTGCCTTAATTTAATGTTATACTTGTTTTCTGTTGTGCGCAGTTCCTTCATTCTATGCTTTGTTTTCCTTACATGTGCTTTCAGTTATTTTAGATGTGCACTTCAATTTCTGTTAAAGTTACGTTATTAAGCATCATGCATCACGTTAGGTTGAGGATGCATGGTCATGCACATGTAATAGAAACAGAGTAAGGAGTACTCCCACGGGGTGGTACTCACATGCATGGGAGGAAAGTAAAACGATAAGAAAAGACAAAGGAAAGGAATAAGGGAGTTGGGAGGCGGATGGGTAGCGGTTATAGTCTGGCAATTAGGCAATGCCCTTACCTTATCGCGAACGGGACCTAGTTGTCCACAGGAGGTTAGGTCCGACCCACTATACCATCCCATACGGGTCTTCCAATCTCCACCTCGAAGTGCGAGTAAAGAAAGAAAGAAAGAAAGAAGAAATGTAAGAAAACAATTAGTTTGGGTGGCCCCCATTCCAAATGAACTAAAGAGAGTCATTAGCATAATTGCATAAACTCCTTTTCCTTACTGAGCCATTAGGCTCATGTATTGCTTGTGGTGTAGGTACAACGACGAACAGATAATAAGTAGATAACAAAAAGATAATCTAAAGCAGAGGTGAAGGGTTTGCACAAACGAGATTCGGGGCTGGTCAGACAAAGAAATAGATGTGTAAATGGTTGTAATCACGTTAAGTTTTATTATTCTATACTTCATTGTTTAGATTCTTCTTTAAATGATTTAAATGCGCTTCTGCCATGTTTTACAAGGATTTACTTTACAATGCTTCCGCACATTTTATCAATTGATTTTATTAACGAGTTTAAAGAAAGAGTTAGTAGAGATCTGGTTAGACGCACACTAATACGTTTTGTTTTATAAAGAAAGAAATTTTAAATTTTACGCATTTTAATGATTTACGAAAAATCCGGGTCGTTGCATGAAAACTCAAAGATGATTATTTGGATCAATAATTATGTTATGCATTCAATAAACACTCAATTGGCAAAGTGTGAAACTGTGAAAGAGGTTTGTGTGCATTTGCCAAGAATTTTCACACAATCTAATTTTGCCAAACAATATCAATTAGAGACTAATATTCAAGTCTTTCAACAAAAGGATATGAGTATTCAAGAATTTTATTTTTCTATGACAAATTTATGAGACTAGTTGTCTTTACATGTGTTTGCATCTTATATTATTCACAGGGAAGAACAATGATTTGTTCAATTTTTAATGGATTTACACAATGACTTTGAGGGGCTACGTAGTTCACTTTTGCATTGTAATCCACTACCTTGTGTGGATTCTATAGTTAGTGAATTACTAGCTCAACAGATACGTCTTAAATTTAGTGTAGACAAAGGTATTCTTTCCACAACTGGTCCATTTGTCTTTGCCACGCCCCAAAGACTACCTTTTATTAATCAAAGTTGACCACATGAAAAAGTTGCTATTGATGAATATAGTTTCAATAAACAGAAGGATCATTAGAAAATTCAATGTCCTAAGTTGTTAAACAAAGACAAAAAACCACAACAACATCAACAACAATTGGCTCCATCATCTTTAGTCCCTTCGCCATGGAAGTTTGGGAATCAAGTTACTGCAGTGGCATCACAAACCCCCTCAACCTAACATTGCAAGATCTGCAAACGCATTAGACTCATCCATGTTTGAGAAATTTTAGTGGTTCTTTGCTACTAAATCACATGCTTTGTCTACCTCTTTGACCGATATAGGTTTGTCTTGCTCTACATAATCAGATATATCTTCTCCACTATGGATTCTTGATTCTGGTGTTTCTCACCATGTCAATTAATCAGTCAATTTTTATTTCATTATCTCTCAAGTCATTTGTATAAGTTATGACTGCTAATGGTTCTCAGATGCCTTTAGTAGGTGTTAGTTTTGTTGTCACCCCTTTTTTTGTCTCTCCCTGATGTTTACCACATTCATAATTTAACTATAAATCTTGTTTCTATTAGCCAATTGTATGAATCGAATACTTAGTTTTCTTTTCTTCTATTGGTTATTATGTGCAGGACCCACAGTCTTAGGAGTTGATTGGGATCAACAGTAAGAGAGGGGGACTCTAAATTTTAGATGAGCATAAAATACCAGATGTTGTTGCTTCTTATGTTGATTTATCATCTTTTCGTTTGAGTCGTTCCTCTTTTGATTTTTATTTATGACATTCTCATCTTGTTCATTTTTCATCATCAAGTTTACAATTTTTAGTTTCTACTCGAGCATTAGAAAATTTGAAAGTTTATGATATTTCTGATTGTAGTGGTTGCAAACTTGCAAAATTTTATGTTTTACCTTTTAATAGAAGTCTTTCTATTTCTCTTGTGCTATTTGACCTTTTTCATTCTGATGTGTGAGAACCTTCTCCTATAACGACCAAAGAAGGATCCAAATATTATGTTTCTTTTTTATTGATGACTACACTCATTGTTGTTGGGTGAGTTTATCTAATGAAACATCATTCTAATTTCTTAAACATCTTTACTGAATTTAGAGCTCTTGTTCAAACTCAACATTTAGTTGTTATAAAATGTTTTTAGTGTGATTAGTGTGGAGAGTATATATCTAATGTCTTCCTTGAGTTACTTACTTTAGATGACACTATTTGTCAAATCTCACATACAGATACTCCAGAACAAAATAGTGTTCCTGAAAGAAGACATAGACATTTAGTAGAAATTTTTTGCTCACTCTTATTGTATGCCTATATTTCTAGTGAATTTTGGGGAGAAAAAATCCTCATTGCTACTCACTTGATTAAATGGATCCCACTCAAACAAAATTCAGGTTTGTCACATTTTGAGAAGTTTTATGGATATACAATTAATTATTCCTCTTTATGTGTCGTTGGCTGCACATGTTTTGTTCTTCGCTCTCATGTTGAACTTAGAAAATTGTCTTCACGATCTATTATGTGTTTTTTTCTAGGTAATGACATGAGTAAAAAAGGATGTCGTTGTTTTGATCCAATAAGGCATAAATTATATCTCTTGTCATATATATATATATTTGTATTCCTGCCACTACTCATAATATGACTTCATTTGATATGATTTGTATTGATGTTAGAAATTGTGTAATCCAATATGACTTTGGATTTGTGACAATTATCATAAGGTATGGTTCGGTTTTTCAATAGTCACCATCAAGGCAACCGTTCATGTTGCACCCCTCACTTTATAACTCTTTGATGGGAAGAGTTATAAAAGAGGGTTAATTTGAAGGTCCCCTAAGCCCTCTATTCTCATATGGAAATTACATCATCATTTGATAATTGAAAGGTTTAGAAGCGATTCTTCAAGGAAGGAAAGCAACTGTCCCTATTTTATTGTCAATGGCTGGAAGTATTTTGAATTTCTACATTTTGATCTAAATGATTCGGCTTTTGTTCTAAAAGCATGTTAGATCGATAAAGTTTAAAGTTTACAGTTGGTATCAAAGCCATTAAAGCCTCTACCTTGACGTTTTTTGAAGGTAAAGTTTTGAAAATTATGTTTTTAAAAGTTTATGTTTTATACGTTTTCGAAGCAATTTTATGTTACGAATCATTCAAAGACTTGATTACAAACATACTCCACTTTGAATCATCAAATTTGGTGTCCGAAATCATAAGAACTCTAGCGAGAGGTTGAAGATGATTCATACTTGTAGTTTCCATAAAGTCAAAAACTACATTCAATGTGGGCTAAAACGACGCCATTTTGGTGGTGATATTTATGTGAAAATTGTGAGTGGTCAAAGTCGAACTCACGACCTCTGGTGACCAGAATGAGCACGTTGCCACCAAGCTGAGATTTTATTATTGAAAGATTTTAGATTTAAATTAAATATATTATGTCTTTTAATTAAAGAGTGTAATAAAGTTGCATCCTAGGATTTGAACCCATGACTTAAAGGTGTTGGGCAGGTTAGGTGGCCACTTTGCCAAATTCTTTTTATTAACATGATATGTTAGTAATTTATTAATGATAATAGATTATTACTTACAGAATTTAAAGTTTAATTGCAGCTATTGTGATTTAAATTGTTAATATTGTAATATTGTAGAAAATATCAAATAAAATAATGGAATAATTTTATTGTTAATATTAATTCACATTCATATGCTACGGTTTTAATATGAATATTTTTAGTGAATTAATTCAAATGTTGTACGATCCGTATAATTTTGATTCATTGTTGAGCAGCCACGACATCTTTAGTTATTCAAACTTATACATAAAGTTTTAAGGATCATATAATAACATTTATTGTGATTAATTACATGAATATAATGGATCTTATCCCATATGAATTTCTATTATATTTGTATAATTAATTAGGATAAAATATTAGATTATATTTGTAATATCTGCTATTTATAAAAAAAATAAAAAATAATAATAATAATAATTAGGAATTTGGGGGAGATGTTTTCAGAAACGCCTCCCCGATTGTAAATTTGCTGCGGGAAATTAGGAATTCCTTCCCGATTCCCTTCCCTCTTTCTCATTCTAAAACGGCAGCTCTACCCCTCAATCACCATTTCCAACTTCATCTCTCTCATGCCTTCTTGTCTCTCATTTCATATCTCTCTCGCAGAGTAATCAGCCATTTTGAGTGCTCTAACCAAATTGTCATCGCCACAGTAAGATCATCTTCCTCCTATCCCTATGTTTTTGACTTCTTGATTAAGTTGTGAATATTTGTTCGAAAATTTTGAAGGAGACCGAGTGTGTTTGGAGGTGGAAAGATTTGAGATTTATCGGTCAATGTAGAGGCCTCTATAACTGAAGTCTAAGAATACTAAAGGTAAAAATCAAGATTTTCATTTTATTGAACTTTATACTCAAATCGTTGAATCTGGATGTTGAATTAGATGAGTCTTTATCGTTGAAGGCAAAAGTTGGATTTTTTTTTGCTGTCTTTAGCTCTATAAATTTGGATCCTATTTTGATTTAGGATATGTTTGAGGAATTTGGACATTGTCTACGTCAGAACGCCGTGATGCGGCTTAGCGAGAGTTGAGCCATAGTTGGTTAAATCTCCGACGCCATTTGGTTGAACGATTGGCTGAATGGTTGTTCGCATCGAGAACACGATCATCCACGATGGAGACAACAATATCCATGGACATTGGCCGTATGCCCAAGTTGTTGCGGGATTTGCAAATTGTGGAATGTGGTTGGGCTCGATTTGGTCTGCAAATTTCAGACCAGACCAGTGAGGTATGGGCTCATTTCTATTTGAGCCTTGGTTTGGGTCTGCAGACTGTAGACCAAACTAGTGGGCCACAGACCAATTCTAGTTTTGGGCTTGTTTGGACCTATTTGAGGGTCCAATCCAATAATGTTTACCCAATAAAAATTATAGATTTATTTTAGGGAAAATTTTGTGATTTTAACATCTTATTTTCAGATAGGCATTCCACCTTAATTAAAAGTCTGTGGACACTTGGATTTGGATTCTTGAGACTTTTGGGCTTTGATTAGTGTTACCCAATTCGAGGTATGGATTATTTATGCACTGCATTTGCATATTTTTTATAAATAATTATTTTGAGTCGAGTCTTATATTAAAACGACGGGTCCAGTTTTTATGACCGTCAGATTTTTTTATATATTATATTTTATTTTCACTGTTCACGTTTTAATTAAGTATACCTATAAATATTTGTTCATCAACTTGGTCGTGCGAATCAAGTTTGATCGACCTAATTTGGGTCCATTATGTTTTCACACATTCTACCGTGCAGAATGAGTTTGTTTGTTATTTCATTAGGTAATAGAAGATTTTTCAAATGTCCTTAGGTTCAAATCCCTAAAGTGAAAATAGGTAATAGGACAGCTGTATGTGCCGTGTCCTTGGGTTGCAAATCCCTAAACCTGATTAGGGTATTATTTGGCTTTTGAGATCGTTGTGCATCGTCTTTATTCTATTATATGTCTATGACATAGTGTGCTTGGAGTCTGTGAGTGACTCTATTTTCACTGTGATTTTTAATTTGTACAACAATTACTTATTTTAATTACGTACCATATATTAGTGGGTAATTTCATACACATGCCCTTTTGTACACCATTTTCTGAAAATAATTTATGAAACGTGAGTTTTAAATTTATGCATGCTTAAACATCACTTTAATTAAATTTTTTCTTTAAAAACATAATCCCTATTGAGTTTAGTCAACTCACCCCAATGACACCTTTCAGGATTTTATTAATTGGATTTCTAGTTACCAATCACATTTAGATCTGGCGAAGTTTTATATTCATTTTAGCATTCTTCCTTGAGAGATATTTTTTGTGAGTTATACTTTAGTTAAATGACTGTAATCCCTATTCTTAATTTTTGCATAGTTATTTCATTTTGGATTATATTGCTTTACTATCTGATATCATTTGTTGGACTTGATAAACCCATGTTTGTTGGGCCTTGACTATAACTAATATTTAAGTCTTTGGCTGTTAATTAATAAAATTTTAAGTGAAATGGGTTGGACGACTCCGCCCATTGGGTCGAGTTGTTCTCCGTTCTGTCTCGGGTCCCTTTTGGGTCGTGACAATATTTCTTAATTTACCTATAGGTATTAAGAAAATGAACATAATTCAATAGTTTTATCATAAAGTATGAATCTTATTGAATTAAAACTTTAGCTTACAAGTAAGTTTTATATCACTTGATTCATAATTATTTGAGCATGATTTACATTGGTAAAACATGATTTATGTTGTTAGTCTCATATTATGGATGATATGCATTTGTATTTATTTTTGCAGCTATAAATATTGGTAATTTCTCTAATTTTAAATGTGATATTCCTGAATTAAATGATGAAAACTATAAGTCATGGAGGGAGAAGATTCTTCTCAAAATGGGGCTTATGGACATAGATTATGCTATCAGGAAAGATGAGTCAATTATTAATCCTACTAGCACTAAAGAGGATCTTATTCTTAGTGAGCGTTGGGAGCAATCTAATCGCATCAGCATTATGTATATAATGACTAAGATCTGTGCTAGTATACGAGATTCGATTGGTGAGCATAAGAATGGAAAAGAATTGCTGAAGTCTATTGATCAACAGTTTGCGACTTGCCTTGCAAGCACCATGATAATGAAGTTTTCATCATTGAAGCTCACATCAGTGAGAAGTGTGCGTGAGCACATAATGCAAATGGGAGACATTGCAGCTCAGCTCAAAACATTTGAGGTTGACTTATCTGACTCTTTTTTTGTGCATTATCTTTTGAACACTCTTCCATAAGAATACGGACCCTTTAAAATATCTTACAACACACATAAAGATAAATGATCTATCAATGAGTTATTGACCATGTGTGTTCAAGAGAAAGGGTGGTTGGCTATAGAAATGGGTGAAAGTGCATATGTGGCAACACAAGTAAAGAGCCAGCGGCGGGCCAAAAATAAAGGAAAATGTAAAATACCTGTCCAAGATGGTGGAATCAAGAAGGAATCTAGGTGTTACTTTGTAACAAGAAGGGATACATAAAGAAATATTGCACCAAATATAAGGGTTTGCTTGAGAAAAAAGGTATGTTAATCTCACTTGTTTTTCTTGAATCTAATATGGTTGATTCTATTTGTGACACATGATGGATTGATTTGGGTTCTACAATCCATATTTCAAATACCTTGCAGGGTATGAGAAAAAAGGAAGCTAGTGGGAAGTGAGCAATGCATCTATGCATGCAACAAGATGCGTTTACGTGTGGAGGCCATTGGCACATGCAGTTTGATTTTGAGTAGTGGTTTTGTACTACAGTCAGAAAAGACATTTTATATTCCTAGTTTTTCTAGGAATTTGGTTTCTATATTGAGACTTGTACATTTGGTATATTCCTTTAACTTTTCAGATGTAAACTTCAGTTTATTTTACAAATCTGAAGTTGTTATGAATGATATATTATTTGATGGTGTAATACCCCGACTTTTTAAAGTTGAATAATTATTTTTATCAAGATATTATGAAGGATATATTCGTAAGAATTCCATTTATTAAGATTAAATGAAATTTACTGTAATTAAAATAAATATTAATTTAATGAATTTAAATTATAATATTTGGGTTACTTACAATTGTTGTATGTTAAGGAATAATTTAATTTTTTTACATTAATGAATAAATTGAATTAATTGGATTTAAGAATTAAGTAAATGATTATTGTGGGGATTTAAGAGAGAGATTAAATAATAATGGGATAGATTGGGTGAAGTAGAGACATGAACCGGTTTAGCTGAATCGGTTCACGCATATTGTTCACTTGAAGGAAATATGGCCTTTGGCCATTTCCTTCATAGAGAGAGAGTGGCAGATCGACAAAAAGAGAGGGAGACATACGAGAGAAAGGGAGAGATAAGCGAGAGGGGGCGAGCTCAGGTTCCTGCACGGCGACGAGGTGGGCTTTCGATAGTGTGCGACTCTAGGCGTGCTGCGGTGGCTACGATGCGGATGCGAAGCTAGGTCACAGATTTGACAGGTTTTGCGAGACGAATCGGAGCTCCGCGGGTTATGTTTTCTGGCGTTGATTCGAGGTATGTTTGGCTGGATTTTCTCCTCTGTTCTCTGATGAACGAACGTTGGATGTGGCGATTCACAGTGATAGGGCTTAACGTCGGTTCGCGATGAGCTTGCTGTCCAGCTCGCGATTCAGTTCATCTGGTCTGTTCCTTTGATTTCTTGCTTGGCGATTTAGTTGGAATCTGAGAGGCAAAGGCGTCGAGAGCCCGATCCGAATAATCTGCACCATCGCGTAAATCGTGGGATAAGTTGCTATGCATTTCAAATTTGCCTTATGTGTATAAATACAGTGAAGGGATGAGGGCACCACCACGAGAGATCAGAAGAAAGTTGAGCAGGCTGTGGTGCTCTGGTGTCCTCCTTGGGTGTTCTTCATGGTAAGGTGATTGTTGTGTGTGAGAGTGTGATGGAGCTGGAGCTGGAGTTGCTGCCATGTGAGCTGGGTGTAGTGGAGTTGCTGTCCTTGCTTGTGTCTTCAGTGATGGTAAGGAAATAGGAATGTCTTGGCCATATGGAGGCCCTACACCGCAAGTATGTGCGTGAGTTGTGTTAGTTTCATGGAAATGTTCACTGCTATATAATTACTGTTGTTAATTCCTTATGGATGCTCTGTAGGTCTTCCTTGCAGTTGATTGTTAGCTTTGTTTCCTTGCTATGGTTAATTCTGTTATTTCCTTGTTGGTTGATAGTTTCATCATTGATAACTTGCCTTTGGTTGTTGGCTCCATGTAATTCTGTTTGTAAAAGTTGTTTCAAATGTTTTGCTTCACCTTAGTTTTATTGTTAGTGAATGATGAATGAGAAAATGATGAATGATATAAAAAGTACAAATGAACTGTTAGTTTCCTTGAGAATGACCTTGGCCTGTTACTACCCTTTATTACTTGCTGTCAATTAATGTGCTGTAATTTCCTAGTTATTGTTCTGCCATTAAATATTCGTGCTACACCCTTAATCTAGCATGTTTAATAAACGATAATTGAACTATGTTAGTTGAACATGTTTAGTTGTTAATAGGCATTTATAATTGAACTATGTTAGTTAAGCATGCTTAGTTGTTAATTGGCTTGCGTAATTAGGTTAATTAAGTTTAACTAATTAATTGTTTAATCAAAGCGTGTAAACTACTTAATCTGTATTTATAATCTTTAGAACATGTAAATTTGCTAAGCATGTAAATCGACTAATATATTGTAATCTTCTTTCAAGCATGTTAATTATTATTTAAGTAAATCAATTAGTTAAGTATGTTCGAGCATGTTAATTAATCTAAGTAGATAAATAGACTTGAACATATTAATTGACTAAAGTAGTGTTATAATTTGAGCATGTAAATTGCTAATCAATTTAGTTGATTGAATCAATTGAGCATATTGACTAATTAGCTAATCAAAGCATGTAAATAAGCATGATAATTAACTAGTCGTTTAAACCTTGAGCATGATAACGACTTAGTTGATCATGTAATTAAATTAGATTAATATTTGCATGTCAATTAACTAAGATGTGCCATGTAATAAGCTTGTAATTAATATGTTCAATTAGTATGTTTAATTAACTAACTAGAACAAAAACATGTTTAAATCACCTAGAATAATAATTGTAGGAAGCATGTAAATGGACTAGGAAGTTAACTAAATAATTGGTATGTTAATTCTTGTATTCAATATTATAAATGTTCTTAGTATTATTGGTTGTCTTCATTGCTCTTTGTATTATTGATTGTCTTCATTGCTATGCGTTTTCAATTCCTATTATTCTTTTATATGCACTTTTAATTTCAGTTACTTTTGTTTATGTGCACTTCAATTTCTATGAATGTTATATTGTGGAGCATCATGCCTCATGTTAGGTTGAAAATGTATGATCATGCATCATGTTAGGTTGAGAATGTATGATCATGCATCATGATAATAGAAATTATAGGAAGTGCCACCTTGGTGGTGGTACTCAAACATGCATGAGTAAGGAAAATGAAATGAACGAATGATAATGATGATGATGGGAAGTTGGAGGGCGGATAGGTAGTTCGGATCTAGCCCACATATGGTTACAAGCCGATCAAACTATTCCATCACATACGTGTTCCTTCAACTTCCAACTCGATGTACGAGTAATGAACGAATGAATGAAACGTAATGAAAAGATTGGTTTGGGGCGGACCCATTCCAAGTGAACTAAAGAGAGGCATGATCATATTGCATATTCTCTTTTCCTTACTAAGCCTTTGAGCTTACAGTTTACTTGTGGTGTATGTATACGTTTATGACAAGAAGAACGATGAACAAAATACAAAGCGTCGATGGAAGGTTTACACGGGCAGAGCTTGTGACTGGTCAGGCTAAAGACAAGTAAAGTAATTTGTAAAATATAACGATTTACTTAGCATGTTTTAATTAGCATATTTTCGCTTCTGCTATGTTTTGATAAATAATTTTCATAACGAATGTAACGAATGGTTTTTGATGCTCAGTTTTAGAACTCTGATTAAGAAGGATTTTAGTTATCTTACAAAAGTTTTAAATTTTACATATTTTAAAAATGTTACAAAAAATTGGGTCGTCACCGATGGTCTTTTCTCTCTCAATTTACAAAGTGATAATGCTTATAATGCTATGCATGTTTATACTGGTAATAAAAGATGTGTTACAAATGAGGACTCTTCTATTTTATGGCACCAGAGATTGGGGCATATCTCCATAGAGAGAATTAAAAGATTAATGAATGATAAAGTACTTAGTGCTTTGGATTTTATTAATTTTAACATTTGTGTGGACTGCATTAAGGGTAAGCATACCAACAAGAGTAAGAAAGGTGCAAAGAGGAGTACCAACATATTAGAGGTCATACATTCGGATATTTGTAGTCCGATTATGGACTCTTGCGGTCCTAGATACTTCATCTCTTTCATAGATGATTTCTCATGATACATGTATATCTACTTGCTTCATCATAAAGATGAATCACTAGAAGCCTTTAAGATTTTCAAAACTGAAGTAGAGAAACAATGTGGTAAGCAAATAAAGATAATGAGAACCGATAGAGGTGGTGAGTACTATGGCAGATATACTGAGAATGGACAAGCACCTAGTTCGTTTGTAAAGTTTCTTCAAGAGCATAGAATAGTTGCTCAATATACTATGTCAGGTTCTCTAGACCAGAATGGTGTAGCTGAAAGAAGAAATAGAACATTATTGGACATGGTGAGGAATATGCGTTGTAACTCCAATCTTCCAGATTTCTTGTGGACCAAGACACTTAAGACAGCTGTGAATATACTAAATCGCGTTCCAACAAAGGCTGTTTCTAAAATACCATTTGAGTTATTTAAAGGTTGGAAACTAAGCTTATAACATATACGTATATGGGGATGTCCGTCTAAAGTAAGGATATATCATCCACAAGAAAAGAAACTAGACCCAAGGACTATTAGCGGGTATTTCATTGGATATGCCGAGAAGTCTAAAGATTATAGATTCTATTGTCCATCTCATAGTACTAGAACAGTGGAATCAAGGAATGCTAAATTTCTTGAGAATCACTTGATTAGTGGGAGTGATTGGTTTCAAGACATTGTTCTTAAAAGAGATCACGTTGATGTTCAACCAATAAATCAAGTGATATATTGATTTTTGTTAATGACACTCCTCAATCCCAATTGAGTGTTGAACAATCAATTATTGAAGCTCCAATAAATCGCCAATAATAATCAATTAGATCAAGTTCTTGAGAAAATACTTGAAATTGTTGATAAACGAATTGAGCAACATGTTTCTCAAGAAGATGTGGAAACAACATTAAGGAGATCTACTAGAGAAAAGAAATTAACAGTTTCTAGTGATTATGTAGTGTATTTACAAGAATCAGACTATAATATTGGACTTGAAAATGATCTTGAAACGTTTTTACAAGCCATGAGTTGTGTAAGGAATCAAATTTATGGTATGATGTTATGAAAGGTGCGATGAATTCTATGATTTTTAATAAAGTTTGGGATCTCATCAAGCTGCCTATTGGTGTAAAAGTCATAGAGTGTAAATGAGTCTTTAAAATTAAAAAAGACTCATTAGGCAATATTGAGAGATATAAAACTAGACTCGTAGCTAAAATATTCACACAACAGGAAGGAATCGACTACAATGAGACTTTTTCTCCCATATCTAAGAAAGAGTCTCTTTGTATCATTCTAGCATTAGTTGCACATTCGACTTTGAGTTGCAACAAATGGGTGTGCAAACGGCATTTCTAAATGGAGATGTAGAGAAAGAGGCTTATATGAAACAACCTGAAAGATTTTCTTCTAGTGAAGGTGAACATTTAGTATGCAAGCTTAAAAAAACCATATACAGACTGAAACAAGTTTCTCGCCAATGGTAATTAAAATTTCATGATGTTATCTCTTCATTTGGATTTGTAGAGAACATTATGGATCAATGTATTTACCTTAAGGTTAGTGAGAGTAAAATTTGTTTCTTAATTATATATGTGGATGATATTTTGCTTGGTACTAATGACAAAGGATTGTGACATGAAGTGAAACAATTTCTCTCTCAAAACTTTGATATGAAGGATATGGATGATACATCCTATGTTAGAGGAATTAAGATACATTGAGATAGATTTCGAGATATTTTGGGTTTTTCTTAAGAAGTCGATATCAATAAAGTTTTAGCGAGATTTAGGATGAAAGATTGTTCACCTAGTGTCACTCCCATCGTGAAGGGTGACAAGTTTAATTTGAACCAGTGCCCAAAGAATGATCTTGAGAGGGAGCGAATGAAAAACATTCCATGTGCTTCAGCTGTTGGAAGCCATATGTATGCTCAAGTTTGCACTAGACCTAACATTGCATTTGCAGTTGGAATGTTAAGAAGATATTAGAGTAATTCAGGCATTGACCACTTGATAGCTGCTAAGAAGGTTATAAGGTACCTTCAAGGGACAAAGGACTACATGCTTATATACAGACAGACTGATCGTTTGGAAGTGATTGGCTATTCGGATTCAGACTTTTCTGGCTGTGTTGATTCTTATAAATCAACTTCCAGATACATTTATGTTAGCTGGTGGAGTTGTGTCATGGAGGAGTGCAAAACAATCACTAACTGCTACTTCCACTATGGAAGTCGAGTTCGTTTCATATTTTGAGGCTACCTTGCATGATGCATGGATGAAGAGTTTTATTACCGAGCTTAGAATTGTGGATTCAATTGCTAAGCCATTGAGATTGTACTGTGACAATTGAGTTGCTATTTTTATGACTAAGAATAATAAAAGTGGTAGTCGAAGCAAACACGTCGACATAACGTACTTAACCATAAGAGACCATGTGGATAAATCAGTGTTCATTGAGCGCATAAGCTCTAAGTTGATGTTAGCTAATCCTTTGACAAAAGGCATGTCATCATCAAAATTTAAGAATCATGTACAAAACATGGAACTTGTATCCCTTATGTAATTCGTTGTAAGAACGAGTAATTAAATAAAACTTTGTGATGTTTTCTCATGTTTGTTTTATTATATGCACATGTTTTTTTTAGAAACATCAATAAAGTTTGGACCTAAAATAAACATAAGGTTTATTCATTAAGTTTATGGACATTAAAGAAAGAACATAATGCATTGTGATACATGGAAGATATTACTCAATTTCATTAAGAGAACAAATCGTTATGATTCATGTGTTGTGTTTACTTATTAACGAAATGTGAAAAACAAGACCAAGTGGGAGAATATTAGAAATTGTGTAATTCAATATGACTTTTGAATTTGTGACAATTATCATAAGGTATGGTCCGGTTTTTCAACAGCCACTATCAATACAACCGTTCATGTTGCACCCCTCACTTTATAGTAATGTGTACATAGTCTCCTTCAGTACTAATATATCATTGTATAGTTGTAGTGCTTTTATGGCAGTCAGTAGCTCCTCTAAGCTGGCCCAGACTGATGGACATTAATGAAAACAAATTCAATCACTTATAGAGGTTAGGTTGGATAGAAAATGTTTACGAACTATGTGAGAAAGTAACACTACTAAAATACTTGATGAACGGAGAGACTCAAGTTAAGATTGTGGCAAGAAATCATTGGAGTTTCAAAACTTTTGAGGTGGTTTAGGTGAAAACATGGCGAGATAGAACAACTTCTAAACGATGATGATATTCAAGATTTCCTGTACTGAGTTGTTGAGGAGATCTGAGACCAGAAGTATTGATGAATGATCATTATCTTTTAGTTTATCGTCACCATTAATTGAAGGAAAATGGTTGACGACTTCTTCTGTAGGGTTCAGGAGTAAAATGAAATCGGCGTTGTTAAGACCATCTACTGATTGAAAATATGATCCTACTATACCAAAACCTGACACAATTCTTATCTTATCTCTCGACTCGTGCTCCAAAGTCACACTCCACACCCAATTACAACCTCCTGGGATCTAGAGAATGCACCCACTAGAATGAAGTATGTTTAAGTGGATCATCATTTTTTCAGACAAAAAGTGCAGCAAGGATTGAACTATAGTTTGGAAATTTGTGTGTTCACTCAGGATTTGTTGTGGTTTTTTAGTTTTCAAATTTCTTAGGATGGGCAGAATCTGCCGGTTTTGCCCACTAAAGAAACCACAAACGCCCCACACGCCGAAAGTTGTGGGTAATGGTTCGGTCCGTGAAAAACCAAATTGAACCATGGGTAAAAAGTTCAATCCCAATCTAGTTAAAACCCGATCCAAAACCTACAAAACGGGGCTCAAACTCCAAAAACTCGACTCAAAATCGACTAAAAATATAAAAATTTTGGAACTGAACCGGCTGGTGCCTAGCCCTAAAATTTTGGGACTCGGAATTACCTTCAGTATTTATGTTTTTGGATTGCAGGTGGGGCAACTCTTATATTTGACATTGAGCTGGTAGGTGTGAATGGGAAGGGAAATCATCAAGTGAAGAAGAAGAAGACAATGAGCAGTAGACTCATCATCCAATGTCTACTTAGTTTTAGGCGTCAAGCAGTGGACATAAAATGATGATGTTTTAGTTAGACTTGGAATGGATTGGTTCTTATTAGCTATTGATGCTCAATAGAAACAACATTCACAAATTTAGCAACTAGTAAATAAAGCACGCATAATCACACGTTGACTGGTTAATAAATATATGCTTTTCCCTTGCTTACATTATCTGCAATTCTTTTTGGTCTCTTTTTGTTTTTTTGAAATCTATTAGTCCAAGTCAATGAAGCTGGAAAAAAACAGTAGGATTTTCTAGACAAATGAAGAATACTCTAAGTGCAGGTGTAGGCGTAGCTAACAATTTGACATTGTCACTCTGTCTCTCTCGCTCTCGCGAGCAGATCTTTGATGATATCCCAAAGCTGAGAACAATCCTGACCCTTCGCTTCATCCTCCTTTTCCTCTCCAAAAACCCTCTCTTTCCAACTCTCTGGAGCCCTCCCTCTCTTCTGCCTCCCTCTCTTCCGTCGTTTAACCCTCTTCCCTTCTGTTTGTGAGACTTCACTTGCTTTCTATCTATACCATTTTGGGTCTGTTCGTCATCGGTGTCAGATGGATGAGGACTTTGATATTCCGGCGGCTGAGGAGATGAACGAGGATTTTGATTTTGCGAGCGAGAATCCTAGTCTTAAGGCTGGGGAAGAGAAGGAGATCGGAAATCAAGGGTTGAAGAAGAAGCTTCTTAAGGAAGGCGAAGGCTGGGATACTCCTGATAATGGCGATGAGGTTGAAGGTACGAATGGCCTCATTTCTGAATCTCTTCTTCCTTTTTCCATTTTTTAGTTAAAAAATTAACCCTCCTTGCTGGTATCGACTCTGAGATTTTCGGGTCTTCTTCTTTCAGTTCATTATACCGGGACTTTGCTTGATGGGACTAAGTTTGACTCAAGTCGCGATCGAGATACAACCTTCAAATTCACTCTTGGGCAAGGTGAGGAATCTTGAATTGTGAATGACGTTCGTTTTCTTTGGAATGGCTGCGTTGTAAATGATTGAGGAGATTAGTGAATGGAATTAAGCATTGGGAGGGGGTTTACTGTTGTCCCTTGTTTATCCTGGGGTTGGAGGCTGGTAACTTTACAAGTTTTATCTATTATGTACTCAAGAATGCAAATTATGGAGTTATATCAAGTTTAACCCACCTAGTGATGTGACGTAAGATTAGAACTGTGTAGATTAACCGGTTGTACTGAGGTTGGAACTGCTCCAACGGGACCTGTGACATTAAAACTTCTCTTTTCGTTGCAGGTCAAGTTATTAAAGGATGGGACGTGGGAATTAAAACAATGAAGAAACATGAAAATGCTCTTTTCACGATTCCACCTGATCTAGCTTATGGAGCATCTGGATCCCCTCCTACTATTCCAGCAAACGCTACACTTCAATTCGATGTTGAGTTGATATCCTGGACTAGCGTTAAGGACATATGCAAGGATGGTGGAATTTTCAAGAAAATTATTGTCGAAGGGGAGAAATGGGAGACCCCAAAAGACCCTGACGAAGTTCTGGGTAAATAATGCTTTTCTCTGGTTTATTAGATAATATGTGCCTGTTCTTTACCCTACCACTAACTTTCAAGCATTACATGATTGCAGTTAAGTTTGAAGCTCAGCTCGATGGTGGAACAATTGTTGCCAAGTCTGATGGAGTAGAGTTTACTGTCCGAGACGGTATATGCATTTAACCGTGCAATACTATGATTGAATTTTGTGGCATTTTGTGTTTCTTTAACAAAAATTCACTACATCAGGATATTTTTGCCCTGCTTTGTCAAAGGCTATCAAAACAATGAAGAAGGGTGAGAAGGTCCTTCTGACGGTGAAGCCACAATGTAAGTTTCTTCGGAAAAGGTGTAATTCAACACATGTGACATGATGGATTCCTTATTTTGTTTTTTATGTTCACGACTGTAGATGGGTTTGGGGAGAAAGGTAAGCCAGCCTCTGGTGGTGAGGGTGGTGTTCCGCCAAATGCAGCTCTTCAGATCACTCTGGAATTGTTATCATGGAAAACTGTCTCAGAAGTTACGAATGACAGAAAGGTTATCAAGAAAATTCTTAAGGAAGGAGAAGGGTACGAACGTCCAAGTGATGGAGCTGTCGTAAAGAGTTAGTATTGCCTTTATGCATCAATCTTTGGAGGGCGTGTGTTATCAGTTTGTAATGTTTCTGATATGATTTTCTTTTTTCTTCTCCAGTAAAGGTGATTGGGAAGCTGCACGATGGTACAATATTTTTGAAGAAGGGCCATGGCGATGGGGAGGAGCTCTATGAGTTTAAGACTGATGATGGTATAGTCACATAAATATACTTTGTCTTTTGCCACCTTTCTTGTAACGATTTGGGTGGTAACCATTTTTTCTTCTTTACAATAGAGCAAGTAATTGATGGGCTTGATAGAGCTGTAATGACAATGAAAAAGGGGGAGGTGGCATTGTTGAATATTGCTCCTGAGTATGCATATGGCTCATCAGAGTCGTCACAGGAGTTAGCCATTGTTCCTCCCAATTCAACTGTGTTCTTTGAGGTTGAACTCGTCTCTTTTGTCAAGGTTAGTGAATAATGCTCAAAGCAGGCTTTGTAATTCTATTGTCAAGTTTACTGGTGGGCTTACGGCGCGGCTGCCAGTCCTTTGGCATATTACATAAAAAAAGATTTCTTCTAACTCATTTTCAGGAGAAGGAATCGTGGGACATGAATACGCAGGAGAAGATTGAAGCTGCTGGTAAGAAGAAGGAAGAAGGAAATGTTTTGTTTAAGGCTGGAAAATATGCTAGAGCTGCCAAGAGATACGAAAAAGTAAGTAATCTATCTTCTATGCACTACTGCATTGCTTGTATTTTTTCAGGTGAGATTTTATCTCATTATGTAACTTTGAATAAATATTTGCCCCTCTAGAAGTTTCGATGCTTTTACTGTTACTTTGAAGTGCTGTTGTAGTTGTTTGGGTTGTCACGTGGATATCTAGCCAATTTATGGAGGAATATGTGCTTTTAATATTTTGTTATTTTTTACTAGAAAAGTTATCTTATGTTAAGAATGAAATACAGGCCCCAGAACAAATAAGACAGAGAACTAGGAAGAGTTGTATTCAACTAAGAAAAACCAGAGAAATCCTCATTATGCTTCCTGAATTTATTCTAGATGTATTAAGCAATTGGCTTAGCGTCAGAATAAAGAAATAATAATTTTGATTGCATTGTGCACCTCTTTGTGCAGGCTGCGAAGTATATCGAGTACGATTCTTCGTTCAGCGAGGAGGAAAAAAAGCAGGCCAAAGCATTGAAGGTGGCTTGCAATCTGAACGATGCTGCTTGCAAGTTGAAGCTGAAGTTGTACAAGGAGGCAGAAAAATTGTGTACCAAGGTATGACAAATACGGGGAAAGCCAGACTTGGCCTATCTTTTTGTTGTCTGTTCACTGGGCGTTTGCTAAAACAGGTGTTAGAAGCTGAAAGTGGGAATGTGAAGGCCCTCTATAGAAGGGCACATGCTTACATTCAAGTGGCAGACTTGGACTTGGCAGAGCTTGATATTAAAAAGGCCTTGGAGATTGACCCGGACAATAGGTATGTCCTAATTTTTATGGTTGGGGAGTTTTCTTTGGATAATTTGCTTGTATTTCTGGGTGTTGAAAACAGGGAAGTTAAACTGGAGTATAGAACTTTGAAGGAGAAGATGAAGGAATTGAACAAGAGGGAAGCTAAATTTTATGGCAACATGTTTGCCAAGATGAACAAGTTAGAGGAGGCCCGTGATTCTAAAGTAAGTGTTTCTTAAGTTTGTACAAGTTGCTGGTTCACTCTAATGTGGTGGGGGGTTTGAACGTACAGAAACAGAAGGAAGCTGAGCCGATGATCGTCGATAGCAGCGCATGAGAGCGGGCAGCCTACCTTTAATAATGACATTCACGTCTGGTTTTATGGACTGTATTTGATCATTTAGCTCCACCCGAAGTGGTCGTATTGGTCGCCCGTGGCTGTTAAACCTCTAAGATAAAACCCCGTTTATTTGACTGAGGAAACTCCTCTGACTTCACTCACTCATTTCTAAACATCCCTTCCCAGCAAACGGTTCGTGGTTTGAGGGGTAGTAACAATGAGTAATTCAAGTGCCCTAAGTTTAGTTTGATCCTAATTTATTCATTCAATAAATTATGATCCATACAAAAGCAATAATTTTTGGTCAAAGTACACACTATTATAAACACAAGAATGATGATTAAGATGCAGATAATTAACTATTAGTTAACGAAAGAAACAATGAAAAATTAGTAATTGAATGGTTATAATAATATACACGGGTAGACTCTTTTTGAGACAAAAACAAAAATTTGTCAGCTGATAGTAATTGCGACCAAAGTGGGACATACCAAGTTGAAAATGTAACATTAATCTCAAGTTCTTAAGCTTAGAAAAAATGGATGCAACTTTTGTTATTATAAGGCACATGACATGAACAGCCAAGCCACTTTATTTGATTTGAAGTTGTGCGGGTTGTTCTGGGCGGGCTACCCAAGCTATTACGTGAATTGGCCGATCCTAATGATCTGCAGTTTCATTATGTTCCAACAAAACTCACAACGACAACATTACCTGAAATAAATAAAAGTAAACACCATGTTTATCGACGTCCAAATAAATGCTCTTTCTTCGTTTGATGAAATAACATCCACTATCTTACATACATGCACAAAATTAGTCAGTGGCCAAAAATAAAGAAGGGGAAGTCTTAAAGCTCTAACCATTTATGCTACTTTGGCTAGCTGCTTGCTTAGGTGCCAAAATTTTAGGATTATGTCATTTGAGATGAGTTCTCTAAATACTCTGGGAATTTTCTTCTCAATCTTAAAAACTTTCTCAACCTTTAAGAAGAAAGTAAACAATAAAAAAGAATTCTCTCAATTGTTGCCATTTGTAGTAATCATGGGGGTGAAGAATTTGAAAATAAAAATTTTGAGGTTTTTTGTCAAAAGTACGACATTAAACAAAATGGAGTTTTTAAGAGCAGAAAGAGATCCCTTCAAGAACTATCTACAACTATGTTAAATGAAAACAACACTACTAAATACTTTTGAATGGAAGTCACTACTACAGCATGTTATGTTCTTAACTGTGTATATCTATGACCTATTCTAGAAAAGTTTCTCTACGAATTATGGAAAAGAAGAACTCTCAATCTTGGCTATTTTTGGTTCTTTGGATACTAATGTTTTTATGCTTGACACAAAAGGATAACTTGGAAAAATTTGACTCTAAGAAGGACCATAGAATCTTCTTAAGTTACTTTTCAATTAGTAAAGTGTATAGAGTCTTCGATAAGAAAACTCCAGTTGGGCATGAGTCTGTGCACCTAACCTTAGTTGTAATAAAAACAAACTCTCACTAGATTTCACTTGCCCGGTCCTCCTAAAAATTGCCATCATAAATCTTAGCAGCTTATTGGATGAATAACAATTCAGATTAAATGCGTAACTCTATGCGTAGAAAAAGGATACACGTACCTCTTCTTCTGGGTCAGCCTTTTGGGAACGAATATATTATCCTTTTACATTCTTTAAACAGGATCTGCATTGGGGTTTGATCCAGGATTTAGCATTTTGAGCTGAAGTCAACAGCAAGAACTCAACTAACCTGCTCTTCTATCAAATCAAGACCAACAACTACAAATGTGATCCCTTCAAATAGGAGAAAGTAGAAGTGTATTCCTTGAGTAGACAGGAGGCTTCTCACAGATGCAGTCAACAAAATAAATGCAACAGCAAGTTCCTTTCTGTACAGACGATTTTTTTTTCTGGAATTGCCAGTTTCCTACTGAGCTCTTGGAGACCTGAATCAGAGGATGATTGGAGAAGACTGGATGTTTCCATTCGCGGATCCAACTCCTTTTGGAAGGCAACTAAATCAGTCTCCGATGATCTTCCCAACTCCTTTGTAACAATCCATTCATAAGAACTCCCAAATTGGAACAATCCGGATATCATTGCATTGAACTTGGCTACAGACATGGTGTTCTTAAACAGAAGGTAGGGGACTATAAAAGGAAATGATCTTCGTGCTGGAAGAATATATAAGATAGACATTATTCCAGGAACAAGCAAACAATCCATGAAGATATTTGAGCTTTGGAAGGAACATGTGTTATAATTTATATTTGATCTAAACGTGTTTTAGAAACTGAATAAAAACATTTAGATCAAATGCAAAAAAAAATCAAAATACCTTTAGTCATTGATGTCTGAATTAGGGATTACTGAATTAATGTTAATTAAGTGTCCTATTTTTTTTACTTGCGATATTTAAATCTCTAAAACCATAAGTGATTTTTCGAATGTAATTAAATAAACAATAAAAAATATATGATCAAGTAAAGAGAGGATTAAAGAAATGCACAAGATTTGTTTATGCAATTCGGCAACTCGCCTATGTTTGTGCTCCAATATTCCACTTGGAGATCCACTAAACCAATTGGCTTACGGGTGCTAATTACACTGTTACAAAGACTAATTCTAAAGGCATCACCCTTTTACTATTTCGGGTGGGTCGTCAACCTTTGACTATTAATGGGACGTTACCCTTTGATTGAACTAAGGGTGACACCCTTATATGACTAATTCGTAGGGTGTCACCCTTTACAATTTCGCACAATATATATTTGGAAAATAAAGCTAAAAAACTAGATTCGAACTCTCCCAATAATAACTCACAAGTTTATGGGTGGAGAGAGTTGGATTTACAATGCTCATAGTGATTTAGAATTGAGTTTTGAATTTGGTAGGGTTTCGCCTCAATTCTCAGTTTCGTTGTTGAGCAAGTGGAGTGCTTCCCTCTTTATATAAAGTTGCCCATTTTTGGTCGACCTAACCTTTTCGGTCGCCCGCATATAGTTGTTGCACATTGAGCTATTCAAAAATTGACCATTGGAAATCTGCCTGTTGTGCCTGTTGTGCATTTTCGGTCGCATGCCTCGACCACTGACTCGACCACGTTGCATTCAAAAACACTCAGAGCTCACTGTTCTACTTTTTCGGTTGCGTGCCTCGTTCGAAAACCTTGACTGCTTATCGTCCACAAAATGCTCGAAAATGGCAGATTCAAAACTTGAGATTTTTTGGACGCTCCATTCAACCGTGTCTCGACCGTGTTGCGACTGAAAGACCAAAACCCAGTTTGGTCGCTTCACTCGCGTGCGCAGCTTGACCTCAACAATCCAATATTATTTTCCTTTAATTTCTAAGTCTCACAATAATGTGTAAACACTGCATGGACTTAGATAAACATGTTAGCACATTAATAATAAATTTTTAGGGCATTTTTAATAAATACGAATATAAATGTAATGATAAAAATATTAAGAATATTATCCAATAAAGTATAATAACAACTTATTGATTTCATTAAATTAAACATTATTTAGTCATCATCAAAATAAAACTAAGCCTAACAAAAAAGTTAACAATCTCTCCCTTTTTGATGATGACAAAATCCAATAAGTTGGTTATCCTAAAAATTAAGCATGTGCATATATTATTGCATATTAAATTTATCAATTTTAATTCATGCAACATCTTAGCCTTTAAATTCATACAAACATGCTATACCAATTCTTATTTCATAATAATTGTCAGTTCTCCATAATCAACTTATATATTTCTCTCACCTTATTTGTCATAATCAAAAAATAATTCATGAGGAGAGGAGTAAAAAAAAAACCAAAGTTCTCCAAACAAAAATCATTCTCCCCCAAGAAAATTTATATCAAAAGGTAAACAATGGAGAGAATCTAGACATTCAAATCCAATGTGTGGTACAAAAAAAATGAGATACCAAATTTATACAACCACAATCAAATAAAAAAAGATCCTCCCCCTTTAAAATTGTCACAATGCATATATGAGCGAAATAAAAAAATAAGAGCACCATCCAATTTATAGATAATATACCAATTGTCAAAAGTAATGGATGAATTCAAGTTAAAAAACAAAACAAAATTTCTCCCCCTATCTTTATGTAGGGGTGTGCAAACCAAACCGATTGATTCAGGTCGGTTTGGTTTGGTTTTGCATACCAAAAAACCGAGGTTCGGTTCTTTTTTGTGAGAACCAAATGTTTTGGTTTGGTTATCGGTTTTGGTTTCTCAAAACCGAAACCGAACCGCATAAATAAGTTTTTAGGGCTTTTTTTGGAGTTCCATGTTCGGTCATTCGTGCCTCCGCCTCTGGTTCTTCGTCACTTCATCTTCTTCGTTAGGTCTTTGGTCGGCGCCCACTCCCCTCTCTAGCAGTCTAGCACTTACATCTGTTGGTTTGCCGTTGACGCTACCCTCGACAGTCGAAACTTCATTTTTGACGCATCCATCTCCGGCGTGCTGCTGTCATCTGCTATCGAATATGTTTCAATCAGGAACGACGAAGTTTTGCCCCAAATTTACAACACGACTAGGGTATTCTGAGCGCCTTCGAAGTATGAATTTGAGATTAGACAGAAAGAGACTCACATGGTACGCATCCATATTCGAACATTCAGTTCATCAAAATTAGGTTTAATCGATGCTCAATATCATGTTCTGATCAACGATTATGTGGCTTTGAGTTATACTGGTGTTGTTACGGTTGATACTTCAAGACCTGTTGTATGGGTTGATTCTAAAAAGCTTGAGATTTCTTTTGTTCCTATATAAAACTTTGATTTTGCATTCGTGAACGCTATTGAAGTGATCTCAGCTCCGAAGGATCTAATACCTGATTTTTTGACAAACTCTATTTTGGAGAGAGAAGAGAGAATAATTTTAGTGTTATTAATTGTGTATTTTTTTAATTTTTATAGAATTTTATTATAATATTTGAAAAAACAAAATTAAAAGAGAAAAAATAGTAACCGAACCGAAACTGGAACGAGATTTCGGTTCAGTTCCGGTTCGGTTTTGATTTTTCCTACAACCGGTTTCGGTTTTGTAATTTCAAAACCGATACCGACCGGTTCGGTTTGATTTCACATAAAAAACGAACCAAACCGAACCATGCACACCCCTATCTTTATGCACAAATTCAAATAGTTGGGGATAAGGAATCAAAACAAATATTTCAAAGAGTTAATTCTCCCTCTTTTTCATTAAACATATATAATAGTTGGGGGACAATTGATACCAAATTAAATCAACCAATTTTATTTTCTCCCCCTAAATCAATGATTAAAATAAGATCAATGGAGAATTATCAAAGTTTAAGCTATAGCGGAAACATAATCATCAAAATTAAAGACATAACATTTCAAAACAAAACAATAATATCAATCAATTCTCAACAATTCTATTTTCTTCCCCTATTTTATTATCCAATAATAATCAAAGGGAGGAGTACAATTTTTCAAAATTGAACATCCAACAATTCAATATATGTAATCTAGAAATCCAATTGTTGGCACACAAATTACAAGCAACAATTATACCAATTCAAAAGTTATGCAATTGCAAGAATTAAATTCAAATTTTCAACCTGTGCAAACTATCAATTCAATCAAACACAAAAAACAAATCCAATTAACAAAATTGTGTACCTCCATGAAAGCATTTCCATTTTTACCAATTTGGAGGCAATTTCTTGAGGCTTCTCCCCTTTTATTTTGGATACTCCATCATCCAAATCCATTAAACTCATTGAGAGTACCTCCAACCTACTATAAACTCAAGTAGCTTTCTTTGGTACCCAAACCTTTTTGGGTCTATTTGTTAGAGGTTTGTTTTCTTTAAGAATCCACACAAGTTTAGAATTTAAGCTACTAGATTTTGAATTAGCATTAAATTTCAAAGGACAAACAAATGATTTATGCCCTAAACAATTGTAAGAATTACAAGTAGTAGGACTAACAAAGAAATTCGTATAATTCTTTTTTTTAGCAAAGGGTTCATAGCCAATTCTAACTTTATCAAATGTGACCCTTTGCTTACCTAACAACACATTAAAATTTTTACTACCATTAGTGAATTTAAGCACTATAGCATTCAAATAATCAATTTTCAAGTTCAAATCACTATTATCAAATTCATAAGTTTTAATTGTAGCATTCAAAATATTATTCATGCTCTTCAATTCTATAATTTGATCCTCAATAGATTGAGTCAAGTTTGCATGCTTCTTGATCAAATTATTTTTCTCATTTTTCAACAATTTATATTTATCTTTAAGCTCATTAAAACTCTCTAGCAATTCATGTAATAAATGCTATCATCATCATTATCGGAATTAGAATTGCTAGAAGAGGTTACCTCACTACCTTTGGCCATGAAGCATATGTGGGAGACTTCTTCAATTTCGGAAGAGGTCTCCTTGATATCATCCCAAGTGGCCTTTAGAGATTTCTTCTTTGAGGCTTTATATTTTCTCCTGGCCTTGGGGCACTTAGTAGATAAATGTCTGGGTTTTCCGCACCCATAGCATACAATGCCCTTCTTTTTTTCATCTTTTTTCCTTTGAAGGCACTTATCTAACTTTTAGGGTGAGGATCTTCAATTTAGCATCAATGTCATCCTCATCTTCGGAATCATCTTCATCCCCAGAATCATCCTCATCTTTGACACTTGTGGAGTCTTTAAATGCTAGTAGCTTTGAGAGAATTCCTTTATCCTTTTGCTTCTCCTCCTCAAAGTGTGATCTCATGCGATATTAGGGAAACGATGAGTTCCTCCATCTTTAAGACCTTGAGATCACGTGCCTCTTGAATCGCCGTCACTTTCTGTAGCCATTTGCTCGGTAGACACCTAAGAATTTTATGAACCAACTCTTCGTTGGGATATTCTCTACCAAATAATTTCAAACCATTAGTAATGTTAGTGAAGCGTGTAAACATTGAACTAATAGTTTCATCCTTATCCATACAAAACAATTCATATTCATGGATAATCGTACTCAATTTATTTTCTTTAACTTGATTAGTGCCCTCATGTGTAATTTCAAGTAATTTTCAAATATCATAGGCACTATTACAACTATGAATTCTATTAAATTTATCAACACTTAATGCACAATATAAAAGATTTATACCTCTAGCATTTAAACTCAATTTACGAAAATCAACATCGTTAAATTCATCATCCACTTTTGGCACATTTAATCCATCTACAAGTTTAAGAGGAATAAGACTCATTCATTACAATTCTCCACATTTCATAATCAATGGATTGAATATATATTCTCATCCTAGCCTTCCAATAAGTGTAATTATTTCCATAAAAAATTGGAGGCCTTAGGGTGAATTGCCCCTCATTATGCATATTGAAAGACATAAACTATATACCCAAAAAATATGAAATTAATGAAATCCAAGCAATCCAATAAAATCAACGAATATACAAACAATAGAATTTAACAAAAATTGAGATAATATGCGCAATATCAGTAATATCACACGCGAAAATTTTAATACCCGCTCTGATATCAATTGAAAGATCGATATACACCTGAGAGAGAGGGGGGGGGGGGTGTTAATTAGGTGTCCTAATTTTTTTCGTGCGATATTTAAATCTCTAAAATCCTAAGTGATTTATCGAATGTAATTAAATAAACAATCACAAGTATATGATAAAGTAAAGAGAAGGTTAGAGAAGTGCACAAGATTTGTTTACGCGGTTTGGCAACTCGCCTACGTCCGCACTCCAAGATTCCACTTAGAGATCCACTAAATCAATTGGCTTACGGGTGCCAATTAAACCGTTATAAAGACTAATTCTAAGGGCATCACCCTTTGACTATTTTGGGTTGTCAACCTTTGACTATTAACGGAGCGTCACCCTTTGATTGAATTTACCGGTGTTCAATCCAGTCGTTGACTATTTTAGGGCATCACCCTTATACGACTAATTCGTAGGGTGTCACCCTTTACAATTTTGCGCAATATATGTTTGGAAAATAAAGCTAAAAAACTAGATCCGAATTCTCCCAATAATAACTCGCAAGTTTATGGGTGGGGAGAGTTGGATTTATAATGCTCATAGTGATTTAGAATTGAGTCTTGAATTAGGCAGGGCTTCGCCTCAATTCTCGGTTTCGTTGTTGAGCAAGTGGAGTGCTTCCCTCTTATATATAGAGCTGCCCATTTTCGGTCGACCTAACCTTTTTGGTCGACTGCATATAGCCGTTGCACATTGAACCGTTAAAAAATTGACTGATGGAAATCTGCTTGTTGTGCATTTTCCCCAACTATTATATTGTTTTGTTTTGATTCCTTATTAGTTGGGGATAAAGAATCAAAACAAATATTTCAAAGAGTTACTTCTGCCCCTTTTTCATTAAACATATATTATAGTTGGGGAACAATTGATACCAAATTAAATCAACCAATTTTATTTTCTCCCCCTAAATCAATAATTAAATTTTTGGTCGACTGCATATAGCCATTGCACATTGAACTGTTGACCATTGGAGATCTACCTGTTGTGCCTGCTGTGCATTTGCTGTCGCATGCCTCGACCGCTGACTCGACCGCATTGCGTACGAAAACACTTGGAGCTCATTGTTATGCTTTTTCGGTGGCGTGCCTCATCCGAAAACCTCGATTGCGTATCATCCGCAAAATGCTCGAAAATGGAAAATTCAAAACTTCAGATTTTTCGGTCACTCCATTCGACCGTGTCTCGACAGCGTTAGAAACACTACATGAACTTAGATAAACATGTTAGCACATTAATAATACATTTTTAGGGTATTTTCAATAAATACGAATATAAATATAATGATAAAAACATTAAGAATATTATCTAATAAAGTATAATAACAACTTATTGATTTTATTAAATTAAACATCATTTAGTCATCATCAAAATAAAACTAAGCCTAACAAAAAGGCTAACATTAAAGACTCATTTACATCCAATGGGCAACTCGACAAGATCTCAGACTCTGTTAGAATTCATAGAATTCATTTAATCTTTCATGACATCATACTATAAACTTGATTCACTACAACTTATAGCTTTTGAAAAAGTCTCAAGATCATTTTCGGCTCCAACATTTTAGTCTGATTTCTGTTGATATATCACATAGTTAGTAGGAATAGCTGGTTTTCTTTCTCAGATCTCCTTAGTGTTGTTCTAACATTTTCTTGAAAAATTTGTTATTCAACTATTTATCAACAATTTCTAGAACTTTCTCAAGAATTCAATCTACTGAATTATTATTAGCAACTTGTAGAATATCAATTATTGATTGTTCAACACTCGTTTGAACTCAAGGAGTGTTATGAACAACAATCAATTTTTCATTTGAGTTAGAAGGTTGAATATCAATGCGATCTTTTTCAGAAATGATATCCTGAAATCAATCACTTCCACTAATCAAGTCATTTTCAAGAAATTTTATATTTCTTGATTCCACAATCCTAGTGTTGTGAGATGGACTGTCACGACCCGGCCCCCGATGTGGTAGCCCGCCTTATGAAGGCAAAGGCAATGCGTTGATTATGAGGGCCCATCCCATATTAGTGGGAGGTACACAATTCCACATCTCTTAGGAGAGTGAAAAGTGAATGATTTATAAGTAGAGTTCTCCTCTCTATCTAGTACAACACGTTTTGGGCTAACCCCAAGAACAAAACCGTGCAAACTTTAGAACAAAGTGGACAATATTGTATTAGAAGCACTGGGGGATATTACACCCAATCCCTCTGGGAACCATGCCGTGAACAAGATTCTGCTCTCGCATAATGATTGCACAACTCACAACTCGCTGCGGAAACTCACCAAACACACTAACAATGCGCTTACGCAATTGGACCACATAAAAATAAAATCTAACCAAAATAGGAAAGTTGTATACTATTATTTATTTACAAAACTATATCTAAATTTATTTGACAAACATGGGCTGTATTAAAACTAAATACATCAAAATAAAACCCAAACCATACTACTGAGCCTATACTGTGCAAACCATCAATCCAACTAATCTTTACCTTTTAGTTCTTGAACTACTACCACATGTTCCTGAAAAACATCATACATAGAACCATGAGCTTTTTGTGCCCAATAAGAATCTTAATCTAAGGATTCAATAAACATATAAATATCATAACTAACCATATTCTAAGTCCAACATGATTAGTCATGACAACCATAACTTCCAATGTTCAACTTTTGATCAACTCTCATGATCACACATCCCATAATCTATATTTTATCTTGATTTTTAGATATTTCTAATTAATATCTCAACTACGTGATGCACTTCTTTATGTAAGAAGTGTTTAGTGCATATGTAAAAATGCTTAGACCTATGATTTAGATAACCATAGCCTACATTTCCCAATTCTCATGTGCAATTACTCATTATGCACAACTTATTAGCTTACGTATTTATGTATACCAAATACCTCAATCACCAATCTCACGTTCTGTTCCAAATAAGCACCATCAAAACTCTATTGAATACATATTCTATAAATCCTTCTACTTTCTAATGTTCAACTTTCCCGTATTAAAGATCACCTTCTATTTTGGTCAATCTATCACCATCACCACTTAGACATTTCCAATTAATCTCATTTCCAAACCATCTCTTGTTTTCCTCTATGTTTATTTAACACCAATACTAGACACCTCTAATATGCGTTTAATCTCAACTATTTAGACATTTATAAGACATGTCTAATGTTGAATCATCTCTAGACATTTATATTTAATGTTTATCTCATGCTATCTAGACATTTCTCCCTCTTTATGAAGGACTTTTTTATTTCTAGACATTTATAATTAATGTCTATTTCACACTATCTCGACATCTCTATTAATCTATTTAATGTCTACTGTAAAATTTCTAGACATTTACAATTAATGTTTATCATTAATGTCCCTCTATATGAAAGAACTCCTCCACATGATACATATATCAATGCCTACGTTTAATGCTTAATAGATCATAGCCTAGATACTATGACAATCTATCTAATAACATCATCCCATGACCCATAACTATGCAACAAATATAAAATGCATACCACAACTCTCATTTCTCAATGATGCAGTAATACTGTGAATTAGTGTCATACTCCATTTATTATTAAATGATAATCTATTTAAAAAGTACCGTTTTATTAACATGTACGTGAATGTTAACTTATCCATGAATGTCAACATTTATGTGACTACTAATATGTATGAAAATACACCATTATATGAAAAGTCGCACACGACCATGAAACCCCACCATACTGGAGGTGATCATGAATAACAAAACCTCTGGAGGGCTAGGGACTCTCAACCCAAGGGGACTCACAATCACTTCTCTTCTATTTTCCCACTGTACATACATCACGAAATACATAGTCTGGCAATGTATATTGAGTTCCTCAATGACCAATAATATCACTCAGATAATATGTTTTATACATATAAATATTTTATGATGCATAATTTGACATCCTCACTATGCATACATTGAATGCATATAATACATGCTAGTAATGCATGTAAAATGAACCATGCAAATCTTGTTATTAAACACATATAAATGATGCATGAATTGATGTCATATATCTATCTAGACATGTTCTATCTATGTCTTAATCATCTCCCAAAATGGTTTATACAATGGATAAACAAATGGTTTAAAAATCTAAGGAAAACATCTAACAATACAAGGTCCGGTCGACCACCCCCTAAGCAACGATCGACCGCTCAAGACTATGGGCTAAAAACCCGAGCCTCTGTCTATTTTTCGGTCGACCAAAAAATCATACGGATTCAACCCTTTTTCATTTCTCTCACTTATGGTCATCCAACCGGTTGTTGACTCTTGTTTCTATCTCACATTTTCCACGCAATATCTCACATTAATTCTCTACTAATTCCTTACCAAACCATCCCAAATCATATCAACCTAAAATGATTTATATTTACATTATGATAAACCATCAAATAGACATTTCTATCCAATAAAACAACCTATGCATTACATTTGTCTAATGCTTAACAATATACAATATAATTATGCATATTCACAATTGATCTTTTTCATGCTTTCAAAAAAAACTTTATTTCCACACCATATTATCAACCAATTTCACAATTTATGATCAACATTTATCATGTCTTATTTCTATTCACTTTATCCCAAACATCATTAGATATTACCATCTAATTTTATAATTCATGCTTTCTCATCTAAAGCGTATCTATATCATCCATTTTTTATTCATTTACTTTATCAAAGATTGAGCCTAAATAGTATAATCCCTAATGCTATAATAGTTATTAACATTTAATTCAAAATCTTAGATTTTCTCTTCCATTAACACATGACCAATGGTTCAACCAACTCAAATCAATTTTAATATCACATCATTCTTTCAAACGTTATAAATCGAATCAAACTAAATTCATCAAAACCAACTCGTATCATTGAAGATTACCCACATACAATTCCATAGATTTACATGTAATCACCAACACAACTTTTTCCACCTAAACTATTTGGTGCTCAAAGGAAGACTTCCCAATAAGCGAGCTAAAAAAAGAAAAACACACTGGGGGCTTTGGACTTGGAAGCATTGATGATCCAAAAGAAGCCTTAAATTGAATTCTTTCATCCCACCCTTAGCATAATATATACCATTACTGTATACCACAACACCAACCTACATTGTTAATTTATTCCATGGAACTTTTACAGCCGTTTTGGTTTCACCACCAAATGTAATAAAAAAAAGTTTGGGCGTGATTGAAAAGAGCACTCAATTTTCATAAACCAAGAAAACTAAAGGACATTAGTTAATGCATGGTAGAATGACATATTACCTTAGAGTATAGTATAGTTTTCTTTGAGAAGTCAAGGCCTGGTTGAAAATCTGCACCAAAGATGGCCACAAACTTGTAATCTTTTACATAATCACAACCCATAGCTGATTTGAGATTTCCAGCCTTATATTATTCATTGCGTATGAGACGATGTCTATACAGTATACGAACATCCCTTTGTTGCCATTTTTGCACTTCTTCCTTTATAAGCTGTTGTATATCTTGTTCATCAGAATCATCCAAAACCTGTACAAGCATTTTCTCCTTTGGCCAATCTTGGATACAAACGACTGCAATAGATTGTTGGTAAACCTGCGTGCCAATCCAAACCTGCGTGCCAATCCATAGAAGTTGGTTAAGTACTGACTCACAGATGACAATATCTTATACTAATGATGGAAGTAAAAGAAAGTTAACAACTTTGACACCATTTAAGCTCCGTTTTTTTATTCGCACACAAGAAGGGATGGAATGACTAAGCCTTAAGTTTGGTAAACCATCGTACAATGGCATAGGAATACATGGAGAGGCCAAAGAAATCAGTGAAGTGTAAAAATGACAAAACCAGAGTTGTATAGGAACGAATGGAGAAAGGATATATGTTTACAATTGTGATCATAGTTCAATTATTAAAATTAATCTTTAGTACGTAAGATAATCAAGTCACATACAAGCAATTACATTATTTCAGGCAAATTTAAAGAAATAGTTCTTTGACCCAGTGTCAATATTTTTACTAAAAAAACAGCCAAATTTAATGGGAGAAAATTTAATAAATTCCAATAACATTTTCGTTCATAAAGCCACAGCCCATTATCCTGTTTCTAGTATATCAGTAGATTAAGTCTTAAAGCAGAGACATGATGAGTATGTTGGGAGGAGTTGGCCATTAAGTGTCAACTGCAATTTTTTCTCCCACAATTATGACTACTTGACAAAACTACCAAATTGTCAAAAGGATGGTCTGATTTTCCGGAGATATGTATGCAACCACTGTGCATATGCGTTCGTCCATTTTTTTTTTATAAAACCCACTCAGAGAAGTCTTGATGGAAGACGATTATGAGAGTTTTGTTCAGTGAAGAGGTTCCTCAGTCCAGTGATTTCATTTAGTAAATACACCATCGTAGAGAAATCAATTGGTTTGGAAGAAACTCTGAAGGAGGGAAAACAGCTGTCCCCATTTTCATTGTCAATGGCTGGAGGTAATTTTTGAATTTATTCCGCATTGATCTATATGCTATAATTTTGATTTAAGAAGCATGTAATTTATTCCGCATTGATCTATATGCTATAATTTTGATTTAAGAAGCATGTATAGATCATCTACGTTTATCTAACATTTGGTATCAGAGCCTTGTAAACCTCTGCCTTGCAAAATTTGAATTCAATTATATGAGAAACTGATGAAATTGGTAAGATGATTTCAAGTTTTTTTTTTTAATGTTTTAAATCGTCCATTAAGACAAGATGTCCATCGTCTTCGTCTGTAAAAGAAGGCGTTGTCATCTGCATTCATTGAATGTTACTATTTGTAAAATAGTGGATGTCCAGTTGTCTTTGTTACTATTAACGTAGTTTCATAAATATCATGAAATTAGTCAATCCCTTTTATCATAAATGCATTTTATATTGGATGTACGGGTTACTCTATGATGTGGACCATATGCAATTGATATACATGTCGTTCTACCCCACACAAGAAAGTGAAACTACATGTTAAAATTATATCTCATGTGCGACAAAGGGGATAGAACCCGTACCCTCTTAAAGAAATGTCCTGAGTGGGTTGCCACTCAGCCAACTAATTATTTGATCTGGACTATAATAATAGTAGTGGTCAATTAAGTAGTATGTGAATTTATATGCTTGTTTAATTCCACAAAGATGTTAATTTAATTTTGTATGCATAATTTATTTTATAAATATATACAAAATTAAGAACATGTTATGTAATAACATGAAAATGAAGTTAATTAAATGTCGAGTGATTTAATATGATTTTATTTAATTGAAGAGTAGCCACAGCATCTTTAAATTAAATAAAATTATATATTAAGTATTAAAAATCACATAATGACATTTATTGTAATTAATTTTATAAATACGATAAAGTTTATCCCACAGGAAATTTTATTGTATTTATTTAATTAATTAGAATAAAATATCGAGTTATTTTTCTTAATTACCCACAGGAATGAAGAAAAGGGATATAACTTGATAGTTTTATTAATTCGGTAAAATGAATCTTATTAAATTAGAACTTTAGCCCACAGGGAAGTTTTATGTTTTTAGATTCATTATTATTTCATGATTTACATTGGTAAAACATGATATTCAGTTTTGCCTTTTTTAAGCATGTTATTTATTTTCTTTGTAGCTATGAATTCTTTGAGTTTCTCTGATTTGAAATGCGATATACCGGAGTTAAAGGGTGATAATTATAAAGTGTGGAAAGAGAGAATTCTTCTTCATTTGGGGTGTGCAAACATCGATTATGCTATACAGAAAGACAAACCAATAATTACTTCGACCAGCACTTCAGAAGATCTAGCTCTTTATGAACGTTAGGAACGTTCAAATCGCCTTAGTGTGATGTTCATAAAGACTAAGATCGCTGCTAGTATTCTTGGTTCTGTCGAGCAGCATAATGATGTCGTGCCATTGCTGAAAGCTATCGAAGAGCAATTTTGCACTTCCGATAAGGCACTTGCAAGTACACTTATAATGAAATTTTCATCCTTAAGGCTCACTTCAGTTACGGGTGTGCGTGAGCACATCATGCAGATGAGAGACATTGCGGCTCAACTTAAGACACTTGAGGTTACTATGTCAGATTCTTTCCTTGTGCACTACATTTTGAATACTCTTCCACAGTCATGCGATCCTTTTAAAATCTCTTATAACACACATAAGGATAAATGGTCTATTAATGAGTTGATGACCATGTGTGTTCAAGAGGAAGGAAGGCTGATAATGGAAAGAGGAGATAGTGCCTTAATGATGACCCAAGGAAAGAAAAAGACACAAGCCAAGAGAAAAGATAAAGGGAAAGGTAAAATACCGATCCAATCTGGTGAAATCAAGAAGGAAATTAAGTGCTATTTCTGTGATAAGAAAGGACACATGAAGAAAGATTGCACCAAATTTAAGGCCTGGCTTGAAAAGAAAGGTACATCAATCTCATTTGTTTGTTATGAATTTAATATGGCTCATATTATTTATAACACTTGGTGGATTGATTCTGGTTCTACAATCCATATTTCGAATACCTTGCAGGGTATGCGAAACCTTCGGAAACCAGTTGGAAGTGAACAGAGCATCTATTCAGGAAGCAAGATGCGTTCACATGTGGAAGCTGTTGGAACATGCAATTTAGTTCTTAACAGTGGTTTCATTTTGATTTTGGAAAAGACGTTGTATGTTCCTAGTTTTTCTAGGAACTTAATTTCAGTTTCAAGTCTTGTACCTTTGGGATTTTCCTTTATATTTTCAGATGTAAACTTAACTATATTTTACAAATCTGATCTTATTGGAAATGGTACAATGTCTGATGGTCTTTTCTCTATTGATTTACAAAATGATACTACTCATGATGTTATGCACGTTCACACTGGTAATAAAAGATGTGTTATAAATGAGGATTCCTCTATGTTGTGGCACCAGAGATTGGGACATATCTCCATACAGAGAATTAAGCGATTAGTAAATGATAAAGTACTTAGTGCTTTAAACTTTATTGATTTTGATACATGTTTGGATTGCATTAAGGGAAAGCAAACCAATGTATCTAAGAAAGGTGCTAAGAGAAGTTCAGAGATATTAGAAATCATACATTCAGACATTTGTAGTCCAGTCATGGACTCAAATGGTCCGAGATACTTCATCTCTTTTATTGATAATATTCACGATACATGTATCTCTACTTGCTTCAGAATAAATATGAAGCATCGGATGCCTTTAAGGTTTTCAAGGCAGAAGTAGAGAAACAATGCGGTAAGCAAATTAAGATCGTGAGGACTGATAGAGGTGGAGAATACTATGGTAGATATACTGAGAATGACAAGCACCTGGTCCGTTTGCTAGATTTCTTCAAGAGCATGGAATAGTTGTTCAATACACCATGCCTGGTTCTCCGGATCAGAATGGTGTGGCAGAAAGAAGAAATCGAACATTATTGGACATGGTGAGGAGTATGCGTAGCAACTCCAAACTTCCAGATTTCTTGTGGCCTGATGCACTTAAGACGGCAGTGTATATATTAAATCGAGTTCCAACCAAGGCTGTCGAAAAGACGCCATTTGAGTTATGGAAAGGTTGAAAACTGAGTTTAAGACATATACGCATTTAGGGATGCCCGTCTGAAGTGAGACTTTATAATCCACAAGAAAAGAAGCTAGACCCAATGACCATTAGTGGCTTTTTCATTGGATATGCCGAGAGGTCTAAGGGGTATAGATTCTATTGTCCATCTCACAGCACTAGGATTGTGGAATCAATAAATGCGAAATTTCTTGAGAATGACTTGATTAGTGGGAGTGATCGATTTCAATATATCATTTTTGAAAAAGATCACATTGATGTTCAACCCACTACTTCAAGTGAAAGATTGATTATTGTTCATAACACTCCTCAAACGAGTGTTGAACAATCAATAAATGTTATTCCACAAATTGCTCATAATAATCCATTAGATTGAGTTCTTGAGGAAGTTCCAGAAATTGTTGATCAACTAGTTGAACAACAAATTTCTCAAGAAAATGTTGGAACAACACTACAGAGATCTACTAGAGAAAGAAGATCAGCTATTCCTAGTGATTATATAACATATCTACAAGAGTCAGACTATAATGTTGGAGTCGAAAATAATCCTGAGACGTTTTCAAAAGCCATAAGTTGTGGTGAATCAAGTTTATGGTATGATGCCATGAAAGACGAAATGAATTCTATGAATTCAAATGGAGTCTGGGATCTTGTCGAGTTGCCTGATGGTGTAAAAACCATAGGTTGTAAATGGGTCTTTAAAACTAAGAAAGACTCATTGGGCAACATCGAAAGATATAAAGCAAGACTCGTTGCTAAAGGATTCACACAAAGAGAAGGAATCGATTACACGGAGACCTTTTCTCCTGTATCTAAGAAAGATTCTCTTCGCATTATTTTGGCATTGGTTGCACATTTTGATTTTGAGTTGCAACAAATGGATGTGAAAACGGCTTTTCTCAATGGAGAGCTAAAGGAAGAGGTTTATATGAAACAACCTGAAGGATTCTCCTCTAGTGATGGTGAACATTTAGTGTGCAAGCTTAAGAAATCCATATATGGATTGAAACAAGCCTCCCGTCAGTGGTATTTAAAGTTTCATGATGTTATCTCTTCATTTGGTTTCGTAGAGAACATTATGGATCAATGTTTATACCAGAAGGTTAGTGGGAGCAAAATTTGTTTCTTAGTTCTATATGTGGATGACATTGTACTTGCAACTAATAATAAAGGTATATTGCATTAGGTGAAACAATTTCTCTCTGAAAACTTTGATATGAAGGACATGGGTGATACTTCCTATGTCATTGGTATTAAGATTCATCGAGATAGATTCCAAGGTTGTTTGGGATTATCTCAAGAAAATTATATCAATAAAGTTTTAGAGAGATATCAGATGAAAGATTGTTCACCTAGTATTGCTCCCATAGTGAAAGGTGACAGGTTCCATGAGAACCAGTGCCCGAAGAACGATCTTGAGAGGGAGCAAATGAGGAACATTCTCTATGCTTCAGTTGTTGGAAGCCTGATGTATGCTCAAGTCTGCACAAGACCTGATATTGCATTTGTTGTTGGGATGTTGGGTCGCTATTAGAGTAACCCTGGTAAAGACCACTGGATCGCTGCAAAGAAAGTGTTACGGTACCTTCAAGGGAAAAAAGACTACATGCTTATCTACAGACGAACGGATAGACTGGATGTGATTGGATACTCCGATTTAGATTTTGCTGGCTGCGTTGATTCTCGTAAATCAACATCATGATATATTTTTATGTTAGCTGGTGGAGGTGTATTTTGGAGAAGTGGTAAGCAGAGTTTGACTGCCACATCCACTATGGAGGCTGAGTTCGTATCATGTTTTGAGGCTACTTCACATGGTGTATGGATAAAGAGTTTTATTTCAGGGCTTAGAATCGTTGATTCAATTTCTAGACCGCTGAAGATATATTGTGATAATTCAGCTGCAGTTTTTATGGCTAAAAATAATAAAAGTGGTAGTCAAAGTAAGCATATCGACATTAAGTATTTAGCCATAAGAGAATGTGTTAAGGATGGTTCAGTAGTCATCGAACACATAAGCACTGAACTAATGATCGCCGATCCTTTGACTAAGGGCATGCTACCATTGAAATTTAAGGATCATGTTGTTAAAATGGGACTTGGGTCCATTATGTGATTTTTTGTTGTAAGAACGAATATTCATAACTCTTTTTCTGATATTTCTCATTATACAATTTATAGTGTACACATTCAGTTTGAGAAATATACTTCAGTTTATGAACCTCGAATAAACATAAGGTTTATTCATTAAGTTTATGGGCAATAAAGAAAGAAAAATAATACATTGTGATACATGGAAGATAATTCTCGATAACATACAGAGATTTTATCGCTATGATTCATGTATTATGTTTTCTTACTACAGTGAATAAGAAAATACAGACCAAGTGGGAGAATGTTGGGAGGAGTTGGCCATTAAGTGTCAACTGCAATTTTGTCTCCCACAATTATGACTACTTGACAAAACTGCCAAATTGTTAAAAGGTTGGTCTGATTTTTCGGAGATATGTATGCAACCACTGTGCATATGCGTTCATCCATTTTTTTAATAAAACCCACTCAGAGAAGTCTTGATGGAAGACGATTATGAGAGTTTCATTCAGTGAAGAGGTTCCCCAGTCCAGTGATTTCATTCAGTAAATACACCATCGTAGAGAAATCAATTGGTTTGGAAGAAACTCTGAAGGAGGGAAAATAGCTGTCCCCGTTTTCATTGTCAATGGCTGGAGGTAATTTTTGAATTTATTCCGCATTGATCTATATGCTGTAATTTTGATTTAAGAAGCATGTAATTTATTCCGCATTGATCTATATGCGGTAATTTTGATTTAAGAAGCATGTATAGATCATCTACGTTTATCTAACAGAGTAAGTTAACTTATTATGCATAGCAATTACTGTCACAAACCAGAGACAGATCTAACAAAAACACCAGATCGAGTGACCCAACTCTCGGAGAGTATGCGATCACCCAGCTCAAAGCTTGGTTTGCAACAAAAGACTTGAACACAAATTAAAACCATATTCTAGATAAAATGAGGCTAAGTCTATATTAGTGATTATGAGAAATAATAGCATAAATATATGAAATATTGTGCTTCAAACCCAATGTCGAGATTACATTCAAATATTCAGATACATACCCAAATTAATATATAAGTCCTCACCAAGAAACAAAGATTAAACACTCAAAGAAAATAAAGGGAAACAGAAAGGTCTGCCACTCAACAATTACTCCTTACTAGCCTTGTCCTTACTTGAAATGGATGAGGTTGTTAAAGTGAGTAACTAACTCAGTAGATAGTTTCTATTAAATGCAATTAATGTAAAACTAGTTTTACCTTTCACTTCCAAAACCATGATCAGACAAAATTTCGTGCATAGATTTAAAATCATTGTTAACGTTTTAAGAAACTGGCTTGCTAGCCATTGATGGACATGTAATAATCCGACTTTTTACATGGAAATTTAATAAGGATAAATTAGAAAATAATTAGAGATATTCGGATTAGTCAGATATTTATCGGAGTATTACCATGACATATGTAACAACCCGGATTTTCGTAAATCCTGAAAATGCGTAAAAATTTGAAATTTTCTTTTTAAAACAAATTAGAGTGCGTAAATCCAAATCTCTACTAACTCTTTATGAAAACTTGTCATGAAAACCAACTTATTAATTATGCGGAAGCGTTAAAATCATCTATTAAATTCTTGTGGAAACGTTATAAAATATCTTTTTTTTAAATCATAGTGGAAACGTAAGAGTTCTTTCAAAAGAAATACTAAACAATACTAAACCATTCAATCATTTCGTTAATCAAATAAAACTAAATCATTACTTGATTGATTCATAATCTTTTTCTTTCATTTATTTCATAGCCGTTAACTTACATTTGTCTTTGCCTTGCCAGCCCGAATCCTATTCGTACGAAATCATCCATCTCTGCCTCATTATGCGTTTTTTATCTTCTTCTTATTCAGTTACTATTTGTTCGTCATTGTACCTACACCACAAGTAAGGACGTGAGCTTATGCTCAGTAAGGAGATGGAGAAAACAATTTATACATTTCTCTCTTTAGTTCTTCTTGGAATGGGGGCCACCCAACCAACTTTTTTTTTCATTACGTTTGTTTTCTTCGTTCGTTCTTAACTCGTACGTCGAGCTGGAGATTGAGGGTTTTCCTTTGAGATGACATAGCTATACAGAATCTAGCCTCCTGTGGGCATACTAGTCCCTTTCCCGATTTGGTGAGGGTGTATCCTAGTAGCTAGACTAGTTCTAGACTATCCATCTACCTCAACTCCCTAGTTCCGACATATACCCGCCTTTAGGGTTCTTTCTATCCCGGCATATACCCGCCTTTAGGGTTCTTTCTATTCCGGCATATACCCGCCTTTAGGGTTTTTTCTTTCTGTTCCGGCATATACCCGCCTTTAGGGTTCTTTCTTTCGGTTCCGGCATATACCCGCCTTTAGAGTTCTTTCTTTTTCCTCACTCATGCATGTGGGTACCATCCTGAAGGTTACCCCCTACTTGGTTTCTATTATCATGAGACATATACATTGAAAAACGTACTATAATGGAACTTACACATATAAGAAATCACAAAAATCGACGTAAGTACAATAAACCGTCATGCTATTGAAATGTAACAGCGAATGAATACAATGAGGCAGTAAAATAACATACAACATTTATAATTAACTAATCATGCTACACAATTAAGAAATAATATTCATCTACTAATTCACATCTCACATTTAAAGAAAATAAGAGAAATCTTACAACGTTCATGCATCTTAACTCCTTAAACCTTTCTTTTCTTCGTTTGTTTAGTTAACTAAACATTTTCCTTCTTTTGTTTAGTTAACTAAACCCTTTTTTCCTTGTTCGTTCCGTTAACCATTCACGTAATAGTAGTTTACATTTCATTCATGTTCTCATCTCAATTTAATTAACAAAAACTATCTACTAACACGCTCCATCCTATTTAATCAACAGAAACAATCGACTAACAACGAATCTATAACACCTAACATGCTTCTTAATTTGATAACTAAAACATGCTTCTATGTACTTCTTAATATCTTAATAGAAACGACAATAAACTAAAACTAATCATGTTTGCATACACTTCTTCATAATTAAAAGAATGAAACTTCTAAGTATACTTACGGCATGAAAAGGGATAACGTTTAGAAATCAGTTTCTTCTTCGCCAATCTATAAAGAAACATAGTCTTTTCTACTATCTTAACTTCTTCTTTCTCTTTAATGTCACTGGAATTCTGTCTAGGACTCATCCTCATTTCTCATTCATTTCAATTATCATTCATTTGATTCATTCAAGCTTAACAAGCACTCTTTCACTTAACACACCTAAAATACAGAAATTAATGGAACCACGTGAGAATTATGTCATTCAGTAAAACCAAGGATAACTATAAACATTACCAATTTAACCACGAAACAACTCACACACACTTTACTTGGGTGTAGGGCTCAAGGCCAAGACAACTCAAATCCTTACCTCGAAGTTTTATTGTGTTTAGCACTTAGTCCTTATCCTCCTTCGTCTCTTCGATACCTGAGGGATCACAAATTAGTAACAGTTAGCACTAATAATCACGACTTATAAATTTCCCTACCCTTAATTAGTAGACAAGTTCACAAATCATCAAAAAAAATGCAACATCTACGTCTTAACGGAGCATCGATCCAAACCTTATCATTATGACCAAAAGCATTCCAATACCAACAGGTTCCATGTCCAACAACAGAACCAACAAATCCAAACAAAGCGTTAATCTCCTATTCAGCATCAAAAATCTATTCAGAATGATATCTTAATATATTTTGCAGACTAACAGTTTATGGAACTCATTCAGAAATCCATAACCAAATGAGCAACCTTTCCAGAATATGGGTCCAAGTTTTAATCTCACAAAATATAGCAAATTATCTTTTCCAACTCATTACCCAATTGCCAATTTACAACATGTTTCACAAAACCCCCATATCCCTTTTCAGAACTAGCATATTATTGCTTCCAACAAGTTATCCAACAAACCACATAGAGCAATATCCAATTATTGTCCAATTAAAACCAAGATACATAACTCAAGCAATTTTTTTTCAATATAACAGAGAACACCAATCAAATCCAAGGGAATGCAGCCAAACATATTTTACAGCAACTACCAAGTTCATTCAACCCACAAATTATCTCTTTTAACATCAGTATCAAAAATTCCTTAATTCAGAGGAAAGAAACATGCATTACCTGAGGGATCACAAGGACCCGAGAAGAAACTGTCCATTTCTCAAAAATTTTCTCTCAGCCAGAGCTTCTCTAGCTCACTCCAGAGAGCTCAGCACTGCCAAGGAGCTCCAATTCATCCTCTGCACTCGGCTTCTCCCCTTCTTCGAAAGAACACAGCTCCTCTGTCAATTTATCAACACAACACACCAACCACCGACAGCCTCATAATTCCACCAGACAACATCTCCGCAATTTCATCCAGCAATCAAGAGGGCTCCCCCACTCTGTATTTTCAGTGTGATTCCACGTTGGCGTTGTCTACGTTAACAAACAAAATTCCCAACCAAACGGGGCAGACTTGTTTGGTTCGCCAATCACACCTGGCAGCGAACTCGTTGTCCATAGCGAGTTCGGCACTGCCAAACAGGAAACGACGATTATTCCATCGAATCGAGCCACCAAACGACGACCAATCAACAGGAAAACAACAGAGGAGAAAAACCCGACCAATCATACTAAAATTTGTCGCCGAAAAACGCCACGGAGCCCCGATTCCGAGCCCTAACCGACGTTCGCTCGCTGTTGTCCGCCCTGCCCCTGACGCGAACCCGCACACCAGAGCCTCCATCGTCGGACCCGTCGTCGTCGCCTCGCTCAGTGCCCATCTCGGTTCCTCCCGCTCCCTCTCGATCTCCCTGCTCTCCCTCTCCATGTTCAAACTCGAATATATTATATGAAGTCCCCACTAATTTAAATCACATTTTCAATGAATTAAAATTATTTTTAATAATTTAATTAAATTCTTTATTTAATTAAATTATTCTTAACTCGAGTCCAAATTCTCGATTTTTCCAAGTATTACTTGATGATTATGATTAACGATTACAATACTCGAAAATTATCCAATTAAATCTAAATATTCTAATTTACTTTCCAATTATCCTTCTTAAAGTCCGATATAAAAAATCGGGACATTACAACATAACTGGTAGATTATAATTTAAGGAAAATTATTGGAGGATAATTAGTAGGAGTATCATATTGGGTAATTAAATTTATGATGAAAATATGTGGGAGTTTTAAATAAATGAAAAGAGGAGTATTTATAAATTTAAAAGAGGAAATAAATTAAGAGGAAAGGAGAAGAAACCGTTTGAAGTTGAAGGTGGATATTGAACCGGTTTCCCTGAACCGGCTTGGTTTGTCTTTAGGAAAAGAAAAAATGCTGACGAAAGAAAATAGAGAGAGGGAGATGAGAGGGACCGAGAACGACAGAGGTGACCGAGAGAGGCGAGAGCCGAGAGATGGAGAAGGGACGACGACAGCGTTGAAGGCTTGGGCTCGGGTGGACGGCGTTCGATCTCCACCGACGAGCGCGGTGCGGCCTTCTTCGCGGAATGGGTTGCAGGCTAGGGCTCGGGATTAGAACTCCCGACGATGCTGCGAACTCCAGGCTGGTAAGTCGATGTTTATGTGGTGTTTTTCTTCTCTCCTTGGCGTTCTATTGCTCGGTATTTCTCGGTGTGGCGTGATCGGCAGGGGTGGCTGGCGATGGAGGCAAGGCTTCGGTTCATGACGAATTGGCTGGAGGTTGTGGTCTTGCGGCGGTTTGGTCCGAACCGATCTGCTGGTTCCTGCTTGGTGATAGACGACTGGTAGACATAAGTGTGGCTCAAGGAGATCGCATGGGCGACAATTGGGAGTGCTGCTCGAGGAGGACTCCTCGGGTGTTGTTGGTCGGGAGAGCTTACACTCTCTGCCTTCTGGTTTTGGCAGAGAGTGGTTCTCCTTCGGATGTTGTGAACTGGTGAGATGATGCAGAGACAGAATGTGGGAGGAGTGGAGCTCCCTGCTTATCGGGTCTTCAGGTAACCAATTCTCTTCCCTGTCTATTTACAGATTTTATAGAAATGTGGAATGATGTTTGATGTCAGCTTGGGTGTGGTATCCCTGTCAATTGGATTTTTGGGTTGTTATACTGGGGATCACCTCTGTGTTACAGCTTCAATGACAATGGTCTGTTGTGTGTCATTCTGTTGGTTTGTATGCTTACTGTGAGTTGTTGAGAGTTATGTCTGCTTCAGGTTCGGTTACTGCTGTTAGCTGTTGTTGGCATTGTGGTTCTCTTTTAATGATAATTGTTCGAAAATATTAGTAAGATTATGTTATTGTTTTGATGGGTGAGTTTGGTTAGATAAAAGCCGAAGGAATCTATTGATGGGTAATGCTCCCTATCGTTTAACTGGATATTGGTTCCTTGGAGTATCTACTATGGATATATATATAAGCTCAACTTTTTGCCGTACTCTAACCATAATATCTTAGGTCACAAAATAAAATAATTATACGTTAAGAAAATTAAATTTAGTAACTTATTTGCAGTTTATGAAGTATTTTCATGTCGAAGCTTGTGATGGTAGGCATTTATAGAATCAATTTTTTTTAATTATTATTTATTATTATTTTTTATCGTTTTAAAAATACACTTGCTAAGAAAAATCGTATCGGGGCAATTTATAAAATTGTAGTAGTTGTAGGATTTTTTTTTTTGGAAAACGCCGTTAACTGTAGCAGAACAATTTAAAACACAGTTAAGTTTGAAAACGCAGTTAAGTAAGTTTTAGTTTTAAAAACGATTATCAGAGCAACTTACAAAAATCGTTTTTAAAATTCCTTGCTCTAATACTAACTATAACGACCCGGTTTTTTGTAACCTTTTAAAAATACGCTAAAATTTAAAACTTTTATTTAACCATTAAAACCCTTTTTATTTAAAACTCTTTTAAAGAAATATCAGAGTGCGTCCAACCGGACCGCTACTAACCCTTTGTTAAACTCGTTATGAAAATAATCCAATTAATAAAATGCGGAAGCGTTATAAAATCGTTTATTTAAAACATAGTGGAAGCGTAAATTACATTTCCTTTGAAAACGAGAAAACGTGGCGGAAGTGTAAATAGTAATTTAATTGATAAAAATTATTTTTAATTAAAAGCGTAGTGGAAGCACAATTAATTCATTTAAAACAATTAATAAAATATTACTTTATATTTATAACTTATTCATCTTTACTTTAATTAGCCAACCAGCTGCAAGTCTCGCCCGCGCAAATCTTTCATCAGCTGCTCCTAAATCTGTTCGTCATTTTCCTACATTGCAAGACGTAAGCTATAAACCTAATGCTCAGTAAGTGATAATACCTATTATAATACTATGTGCAGTTTCAGTTTTCGTCTTTTTCTTATCTTCTTATCGTTTACATTTTAATCATTGTTTTCGTCGTTTTCTTCTCATCTTTTTATCTTTTGTGTTTTAGATCATCATTTTTGTCTTTTTCTACTTATCTTTTGTCTTTTGCATTTTAATTGTTACCTTTCATTGGTCATTCTTTTCATCTTTGACCTCCGATATAGCAGCGATGACATAATCCAAAAGTCTGTTAATCATTGGCCGTTTGTCTCGGCATAGTCCAGGGACCTTGCAACAGATACGAGTAGCAATGGCATAATCCAAAAGCTTGCTAGCGATGACGGCATAATCCGAAAACTAGTTAGCGGCCGTGCCACAAAAGCTTAGCCACAAAGGCTTTAACGGTCTCGCGTCATATTGTTGTCTTTTTTTTTTCTTTACTTTAATTGCATTAGTTATTTCTCATTTCTCATTACTCTTTATAACTTATTATTCTTTCGTCATCTATTTCTTCATTCGTCATCTGTTTCTTCGTTCGTTATTTGTTCATTCGTTATGTCTTATTATTTGTTCGTTATTTGTATCTGTTTCGTATAATACTCGTAAATGCATACAGTTTCTGAAAGCTAAATAAACATCAAAATGTGTTGTAAAAGCAGTAAATAACGAAACGTGCAATTAAAACTGTAAACATGCTTGGAAAGCGGTAAACAAAGAAACATGCTGTTAAAAACTGTAAACAACGAAACATGCTATTAAAACGGTAAACAACGAAACGTGCGTGTAAAGCTGTAGACATGCTCGAAAAACAGTAAGCAACGAAACATGCGATTAAAACTGTAAACAACGAAACATGCTAAGAAAGCAGTAAGCAACGAAACGTGTGATTAAAACTGTAAATAACGAAGCATGCTAGGAAAACAATAAGCAATGAAACATGCATCTCCTAATCTTGCGATGTAGGGTCCGAAGAACAAAACACATGCATATCACTCACCTCACTCGCATAAAGTGTTCAACGCTCGACCGTTATTCTTTTCTTCTCTTTTTGTACCTTCATATTCAGAAATATCTAGTCATTACTAAAATTATTTAATCTACTCGTTAACTTACTAATTAATCTCCTAGACTTAGCTTAATAATAAATCTCCACATCCACTACCCATTATTATTATGTCTTAACCCAATTAATAGCCCTATACAAAACCAACAGAATATAACACTCCAGGTTTTAACTTAACAGGACCATTCCAAACAATGACACATCAAACACCCAATTCCAACAATATAACACTCCTAACATTTATCACCATCTATCGACAGATTAAACGTCCAACAACAAGTTATAGCATTTCTCTTTTAGCATCTCAAGTAACTACAACTGAAATCCAACTTAACAGCTTATTTCCAATTAATGATTATATTCTAAATGAATAGTATACTAACAAAATTGTCACGTATAGATTTATTCCCAAACAATTAACACTTCCAACAGAGTTAACAATCTTAACCATACTCCAAGTTTGACAGATTATCTCATCTCAAAATTACATGCTGCACAAGGAAATAAAGACAATGGCTAAACAATTATCGACAGAGCATTTCCATATATTCCATAATCCAGCAGTAACCAAAAGAGATATAAAACACTCTTCCAACAGTGCACAGTTTCATCCTATTGACCGAAATACGATACCCAACAACAAGATTGCCATTCAAGCCTGGACAAAAACAATATGCTTTACATGAAATAGAATCCATTATCCAAGAGCAAAACTAATCCATCACAACAGACAACTACAATCCAAGTCATAGAATCAAAAGTGGAAACTTAACATTCGGTCCATCAACAGGATCCAAACGTCCAGAAAAATCCAGAATATAGGGAAGAAATCATTCTCACCGTAAAGACCCGAGAGTAACTCCTCTCTTCAGCAATCACCTCTCGGCCATTAGCTCTTGGCTTCCAGCTCCAACTCCAGGGAGCTCTTCAGCTCTGCCTCCATCCACATCCGAGAGTTCACTCTGCCAGAACACTCCTTCTCCATGTCTCTGTCTTCTCTTCTTCCCCTTCCTCTTTATCTCTGAGTCTCCAGAGCACTCCCGACACTCTTCCTCTGCCCTTTTATCCTGCCCTCACCAGACAAATACTCTGCCACACCCGACCAACACCCCTGAAGCCATTCCGCACGCCCGATCAGCACACTTGAAGCCTACAGAGTGTCCCCCACTCGTCCGCACTGTCATTGTCCTGCTGCAGGGTATGGGCCAGACTCGTTCGGACCCAACAACGGGCTGGACCATGGCCTTGGGCCAGTCCAGCCCAATCCTGCCACTTCTACCCATCGATTCCCCATTTGATCACCAACCCCAAACCGTCCAGACCCCCCGTAGGTTAACGATTTTCTTGCGCCTGAACCAGCAGCCAAAACAGCGAAAAGTCGGAACATCAAGAAGGAGAACAAAGACTACCGACTCACCTCTACACGTTGTCGGAATCCGTCCACCGAAGGAGCTCCGATTCGTCCAATCCCGCGAAGCCCTAATCGTCCCACGTCGTCCGTTCGCATGCCGTCGTCTCGTAGAAGCCCGCTAGCGAGTCTCCCCTGCGTTCGCCCTCTCTCCCCCCTTTCTCCTTCGTCTGTTTGCCCAAATGGCCGAAGGCCAAGTTAAAAAAAAAAAACAAATTCCCTTTTTCTTTAAGTCTAAACCGCCAGCTTGAACCGGTTCTCCTGAACTGGTTCACCTTCCCTTAATCCTTTACTTTTTAATCTATTTTAATTCCTCTTCAATTAATTATTTACAAAATCCTCCACTCCAATAATTCCAATAAATTTTCACTTTCTATAACATTTTAATCTCTAATAATCTGATAAAATCTTTTTTTATTCTCTTCCACATTAATTATAATTATCATCCGATAAATTATCAAAATAATGATCTATCAGTCATGCCCTTGGTAATACTCTAAAAATTATTCAATTAATCAAAAATTCTCAATTTTTTTCCAATTATCCTTATTAAATTCCGATATAAAAGTTCGGGGTATTACATGCATGGTTTATCATTTTGATATTCTATGATATTCATATACAGTATGATGGATCCTCTTGATGCTTTAGATGGTCTCGGTGTCAAAGCATTATGAGACTATACTAGTACATCTTCTGTTGCATGAAGATGTTTTATTTGCACGCTGCGAAAATGGGTAACAGGGCATCAATGACGTGTCATTGGGTTTCAAATCCCTAAAGTAAATGGGTAATAGGGTGGTGATAACGCGCTCATTTGGTTTCAAATCCTTAAATCTGGACAGGGTATATTTGTCATTTGATTTTGTGGGTTGTGTCATCACTGAGCCTTGCTTGTTGGCAACCCTTCTTATTTGTTGATTCTTTGGGTTGTGTCGTTGTTGAGCCTTGCTCGCCTGCAACCCTGATGATGTTGATGGATCTTCGGATCGCCGTCACATTTCCCTTTCTGGCTCATGAGGTGCTGCTCGGAAATGGTCATTGCCTTTTTGTGCGTTTGTACAAAGGAGTCATTGAGTGATCCTCCTTTTTAATGAGACTTGTTTTATTGTGAAAAACTAGATAGAGCTACTTTGATATTAGTTGTCTATGTATGCAACCACATTTTACTGAATGCTCATTGGTGGCCAGTGGGGGCCAATTTCTTAAAATGTTAAAAATGATTTTAAATGCATGCACGACATATCATTTGATTATGAGTTTGAAATGAAAGATAAAATCAGTTTTCTTATGCATTGCATATAGTATAGATTTTCTTACTGAGTTAGTCACTCACCCCAACGACTTTTCTCATTTCCAAGTTTTAGATCAAGGTGGCTGGTGTCTGTATTTCACAGTGAAGATTTTATCTATAAAATTTGAGATTTTCAAATGATTTTAAAATGCCATGTGTAAATTTTTAGTGAATTTTCAGTCAAATGTGAAAGAGTTGACCCCTTTTGTCATGTAGTGGCGATGTGTGCATTTTTCAGTCAAATTGGATTTTTCTGAGCGAAAATTTATTTTTTGAAATGTTTTGGTAAATTATTATGGCTAAGAAATTATTTTGGTTAGATGTTTTAAACTAATCGAATTTTAAAATGGGATTTGAGTTGAATTATTAAAATATATAGATTATATATTATATAAATATATAAAATTTTATTTTTTAATTAAAAGAAAATTTGATTTAAAGAAGACAGAAGACGAGCTGCTGTCTTCTTCACGTCCTTCTGCTTCTCGTGAGGGTCGCAGGCGAGAGAGGGCTTCTCGAGGAGGAGATTCGCAAAGGCAGAGATTGTCGCTTCTGGCCGACAGCACCCGCGGGTGGCCGAGAGCCATCGATCACAACGGTTGTGTTGTTCGTCCGGGATGATTTCGTGAGGAATGGCCTAGGCAGGGAGCTCGGGAATTAGGGCTTCGGCTCGGGATTTCTTCCGCCATTTTCTTCTATTGAGGTAATATTGCTTCACGTTTTCTTGGCCTCTCGACCTCTAATGCTGTCTGATGGGTAATGCCGAGGGCTTGACCCTATTCTTGCTTCAAATTTTGGTGATTTTGATTTCAGCCAAATTGGTTTTTTTAGTGAGTAATGCCGTGAAAAGGGATTTTTCCTTCGGTTGTGTTCTGGTTTGCAGTAGAATGAAGATACCCGGTTCTGTTTGATTTCTTGTTTGGGGCTTCGGCCGAATTAATTCTTCTCCTCGTTCATGTTCTGTCAATTTCGAGCTGAAGAATTATGTTTCGATTTCTGATGATTGTTGCCCCTGTTCTGCCACGATTCTTAGCTTATTGATTTAGGGTATGTTTGTGTTATTTTGATGAAAACTGAGGAGTGTGAATTTGGTTTAACTCATAGTGTAATGTGTAATTTTAAGAGATTGTGAACTGTTGTGTGGGGGTTTAGCTCACGGTCAATGCCCTGTATTAGTTTCAGCTCATATTGATTTTTGTTTTGTAAATTTGGGCTTATTCAATGCTTGCTGTTTTGTTAAAAACTCCCGAGGAGTTATGTCTTGGAATTGGTTTCTGTTTTGCTGCAAAACTTGGTGGTTTATTTCCTTGATGGATTGGTCCCTGTTTTAATGCATCAAAGTGTGAGAGTGTGTTTAGTTTTGATAAATTGTTGTTGTTTTGGGAAGAAAGGATTAGGAGTGATTAGCTTGGCTTTGCCTTGGGTTTCTGTTCTTTCGGATGATGAATCTAGAAAGTGTTGTTGTGTTCAATTAGTGCTCATGGATTGTTGTGGAGGATGGTATCCTGTCAATTAGGGTTGTGCCACGTATTTCAATTAGGGCTTGATGAACTTGACTGGAAGTAATACTCTGTTGGTTGGATTTTGTCGTTTGTTTGCCTTCCTGTTTGTTGGGTTAGAAATATATAATGAGTCGACTTATTCTTGAAATGTTGGGTTGAAATCTATAGTAGCATAAAGAAAGACGTTGGGATTAATCTAATGTATAGGTTGTATTCCTAGATTTGGTTTTCAGTTTGGGATTCATGGTTGTCATTAGAAATCGTCTTGAATTCTAGTCTTATTTAAGACTTGTATGTTATTGTTTATACATTTGTTGGGATGTTGACACCAGCCTTGTTGTAGGTTTTGGATGAGTCAGGAAATTTGACTTTTCGCTTACGACAGCGCGTGGAACTAGTTTGTCAGTAAGCGTGTCATGGTCGCTATCGAGGTAGGGATCTTTATACTTTTTGCACTTCATTGCATCATGGTTTTCAAAAACTGATATTTTGTGGAATACTACACCTGAAAACCCGACGGAGACTATTCAACAGTATGTCAGTTTTTACGTATACGTATGTTTTCTCACGTTTACATTCTGTACATGGTATATTGCTGATATTTTGTATATATTTATGATGTGACTTTTATGCATGTGTTTGAAGGATGAATCATCTTGATGCTTTAGGCACTCTAGCGCTAAAGCATCACGAGGCTATCCCGTCAACATTCTACTGCGAGAAGGTTTGATATTGGTTACGTACATTGGGAGGATGAATCATCTTGATGCTTTAGGCACTCTATCACTAAAACATCACGAGGCTATTCCTCGAAATCTTCTATTGTGAGATGATTTGATATGTATAGTGGGAGGATGAATCCTCTTGATGATTTTGGCACTCTAGCGCTAAAGCATTACGAGATTATTTTCATGCAATCTTTTGCTGTGTAAAGATTGGTCGTTTATGTGCGAAATGGCAATAAGGCATTCATGACATGTCCTCAGGTTTCAATCTTTAGAAGTGGAAAAAGAGGATGGCGCATTGGTGACGTGTCCTCAGGTTGCAAGTCTTAAAAGTTGGAAATATGATGAGAGGGTGATGATGCCTCATTGGGTTGCAAGTCCCTAAACCTGGCGAGGGTATTGTCACACAGAGTTGGCAGGTTGTCAATCGCGAAGATTAGCCAATCCTAGTATCGTTCCATTTGGTGGGTGGCTGGACGGCTCATAGCTCTGCTCGTTGGCGACCCTCGTCAATTTGGAACATCGATGTATTTAGCGAGAAGCGGTCTATCATGAGCAACCTCACTCTGGGTATATGATCGTACGAGTTGCGTCGGCTCGGAGCTTGGCTTGCTGACAACTTGAGTGAGGTGTTGGAGCTTTGGATCGCTGTTAGTGGTATTCTTTCCTACCTCATGAGATGTTGCTATTGGCGGATAGCCACATTTCTGTGACTTGTGCTCGGTTGTTACACTATTTGTGTCGTCGCTAACTGGTTCATCGGCAACTCAGGTAATGCGCTGGAAGGATATTCCATCACTGACTTAAACTTCAATCTTTGAGACTTGATCCAAAGCATCCAACCATCAAAACTATTCGGTCCACCGATTGCATCAAGAACAAGACAATGCACACATTGGTCAAGCTCTGTACTGGCGGGTCCAGGTAGTTCGCATGAATATCTAGCCAATTGGCATACCAAAATTCCCGTAGGTCAAGCATCTCGGCGGAACAAATAAAAGATGGAATAAAAAGCCATCCATTGAAGTAAGCCAGGAGCTCAAAGAGCAACAACAACAGCACCACAATCAAAAACACTTTAATTATCTGGTAGAGATGAGAGGGTACCGAATTAGCGGGGGACGTGATCCAATGTTTCACAATGCAAATGAGGAAAACAAAAACGGTAGTAATAGATGTAAAAAAATGTGGCAAATTGTTGGAATTTTAGGAGACAAACAAATGAGAGCTAGATCATGAGGAGATTCACAGGCAAGAATGTTGACTACGAGAAAGGAACTGGCAGTGGAAGTTTTCAAATTTGTTAGAAATAATGCAGAAAGTAGTAAGTTCTCTTATTTACGTGTCTTGCATTTACTTAGTCAATAAGTTGTCATATTCTTGTGGGTAGTTGTGAGATATATTAGGAGACTCTGGTTCATGGGTTTAGTGGGTTAGTGTGGCTAAAATGTTGCCTAGTCTGTTGTTGTTTTACTTGTATTTATATTTCACTTCAGATTGAATAAAAGTTGCGTCCAACATTTTCTGTCTTATCTTTTCTGTTGATACCTCTCTTGATTTTGCAGTAAAAAAGAAAAGTCTTTTTTCTTGGTCTCACAAATTAGATTACAGAATTTAACATCTGGTATCAGAGCCAGCACTGAAGCTTGTGAGCAAGTTTTTTCTACGATGGAAAACATTCCAAATGGAGTGAACATCTCACAACCTGTAATTCCAATTTTTCAAGGCAGCAATTATAATGTTTGGAGCACAAAGATGAGGACTCTCTTCATTTCTCAAGATTTATAGGAGCTGATAGAGAATGGCTACAGTGAAGAAGGTGTAGCAGCTGAAGTGTTGAAAGACTTGCGAAAGAAAGATGTCAAAGCTCTTTTCTTCATCCAGCAAGCTGTGGATGATATGATTTTTTCTTCTCGAATTTCAACAGCAACAAAAGCTAAGGAAACATGGGATGCACTCAAAAATGGGTATCAAAGTTACTTACAGTCAAACTTCAAACACTTCGTAGATAATTTGAAAGCTTTTGCATGAAAGATGGAGAGTAATACATGACCGTTCTAACAATCTTATGGCTATCGTTAATCAAATGAGGAAGTATGATGAGCAGATATCAAATCAAAAGGTTGTTGAAAAAATATTGCGAAAGTTTGACTCGAGACTTGAGTCTACTGTTACTACCATTGAAGAATCCAAAGACTTGAGTGTCTTAACAGTTGATGAATTATTGGGCTCTTTGCAATCTCATGAAGATAGACACAAAAGCTATGAGGAGAACTCTACAGAGAAGGCATTTCAGACTAAATTGAAAATTTCCAACAATAGTGAAGCAGTGCATGAGCATAACAATAATAACAACAGTCGTGGAGGTCATTTCTTCCGAGGGAGAAGAGGAGACAGAGGAAATAGAGGAGGTGGACGCTCAAGTGACAGAATTCAACACTCAAATGGTAAATGTGAAACTCAAAAATGTAAGTATAAGTGTTACTACTGTAACAAACCTGGCCATAAAGAAAAGTTTTGTCGTTTGAAAGAAAGAGATGAAAAGCAAGCTAATTTTGTTGAAGAAAAAGATAACAATACACCTAAAAACTTATTTTTTGCTTGCTATGCTGCTAATGTTTGTAGTTCAGATCTATGATATACAGACAGTGGTAGTAGTAGTCATATGACTGCAAAAATAGAAGCTTTTGTTAGTATGGACGAATCAGCTAAAACAACTATGAAGATGGCTGATGGAACAATTTGCAAAACAGAAAGAAAAGGAGTTGTAAAGCTGAATTCTTATGGAGGCTGCCATATCAAAGATGTTCTGTATGTTCTAGAGTTAGACTCAAACCTATTGAGTGTTAGACAGTTCCTGAGAGAAGGTTACTCATTGATTATGGCATCACATGTATGGTCACTTGAATTTCAAAAACATGAAATTGAAGGATAAAAATCAAGAACATATTTCCCATGGCTAGAAATAATATATTTCCCATTAGTTCAAGTGATGAAAATCAAGCACTTATAGCTTCTTTAGACAACAGAAATTGGTTATGGCACCACATGTATGGTCACTTGAATTTCAAAAACATGAAATTGATGTCTAATCAGGATTAGGTGGCTGGGTTACCTATAATTCAACATCAAAGTGATATATGTGAAAGTTGTGCACTAGAGAAATAACACAGAGATGCTTTTCCAAAAGGGCAAGCTAGAAGAGCCTTAAAGCCTCTTGAGCTAATCCATGCTGATATTTGTGGTCCAATGCAAACTCCTTTGAATAATAATACATATTTTCTTATATTTGTTTATGACTATAGCAGGATGACATGGATCTACTTTCTCAAAGAAAAATGAGCTGCATTGTCCACCTTCAAGAAATGCAAATTTCTTGTTGAAAAACAAAGCAGATATCAATTGAAGATTCATGGAGGAGAATTTGTATCTCATGCATTTGAAAAATTTTGTGAAGAATGTGGAGTTTGGAGATAGTTGACAGCAAGTTACTCAGCCCAACAAAACGGTGTAGCAAAAAGGAATAACAGAAGCTTTGTAGAGATGGCAAAATGTATGCTAAAAGCAAAAGGGCTTCCAAAATATTTATGGGCTGAAGCAGTGCACATAATAGCTTATATTTTGAATCGAAGTCTCCTATAATAGCATTAGAGCAACAAACTCCTTTTGAAGCATGGTATGGATGGAAGCCAAAGGTAACCGACTTTAAAGTTTTTGGATGCATTTCTTATGTTCATGCTCCATCTCAAAAACAGAGTAAACTTGCTGATAATTGTGTTAAATGCATCTTTGTGGGTTATAGTATTCACACTAAAGGCTATCCTTTTTATAAACCTATTGCTAAAAAGCTTATCATTAGTCTTGACGTATTGTTTGATGAGAAAAATGCATGGAATTGGGATGAGAAACAGGGCTGTCTAGATTTTTTTTCAGCTAGAAGAAGAATTTTCAAATGATGCTAATGAAGATTGAAGCTCCTTGAACTCTCCAACAGATCTTTCTAGCCCGTTGAATGTTTCCACATCACCTGAAAATTCTTCTAGTACAACAAGTCATCATCAAGTGTATCCTCTACACCACCAAGGAAATGGGGTTCATTAACAGAGATTTATCAACGAACAGAAAGTTGTCAACTTGTTCAAATTCAAGAACCTCATTGCTTTGAAGATGCTATAATTTCAAAGGAATGTTCTACTGCAATGGATATAGAAATGAAGTTCTTAGAAAGAAACCAAACATGGGAGTTAGTTGATCTACACTAGAAGGCAAGAAAGTGGTTGGATTGAAATGGATTTTTAAGATGAGATTTAAACCTGATGGCTCGATTCAGAAATACAAAACAAGGTTGGTGGCACGTGGATATATGCAAAAAGAAGGTATTGACTATGACAAAACTTTCTCTTCCGTAGCCAAGTTTGACACCATTAGAACTATTTTGGCTATAGCTGCTCATTATAAATGGAATGAGTATCAATTTGATATGAAATCAGCTTTTTTGAATAGTTATCTGGATGAGAAAGTGTTTGTGGAACAACCAACAAGTTATGAGGTTAAAGGGCAAAAAAAAAGAAAGTCTATCGACTCAAGAAAGCATTGTACGAGCTCAAGCAAGCTCTAAGAGCTTGGTACAAGAAGATTGATGGACACTTCACCAAAAATTATTTTGAAAGAAGTTCAAGTGAGCCAACCTTGTATGTGAAGTCAAATGAAGCTGGTGAGGTATTTATTGTCCGTCTTTATGTAGATGATTTAGTTTATACTAGCAATAGCACTTTGTTGATTGCTGAATTCAAAGAGCTTATGATTAAAGAGTTTGATATGATAGATATGAGATTGATGAGTTATTTTTTGTGGTTAGAAGTGCAACAATGTGCTGTTGATATTTTTGTTTGTCGATAGAAATATGTGAGAGATCTTCTTGAAAATTTCAAGTTGCAAGAATGTAATCTTATGGAGACTCCCATGGCCACTAACCAAAAATTCAGCATTGAAGTAGGAGAAGAAAAAACTGATGCAAATAATTTTTGAAGCTTGATTGGAAGCTTGCTCTATCTGACCAACACACGACCTGACATTCTACAAGCTACAAGTTTTCTATCAAGGTTTATGCAAAATCCAAGTAAAGTGCACAATGAAGCAGCAAAATGAGTCCTGAGATATTTGAAGGCAACACGTTCATATGGAATTTGGTACAATAGTGACAATTTAAACTTATATGGTTTCTCTTATAGTGATTAGGCATGTTCAATTGATGATAAAAAAAGTACTACAGGCTACATTTTTAGTCTTGGGTCAAGCCCTATATCATGGAGTTCACAAAAGCAGCCTTCTACAGCTCTACATCATCGAAAGCTAAATACATAGTTGTAACTTCAGTAGCATGTCAGGCAATATGGTTGCAACAAATTCTAAGAGATATGAAGCAACAACAAAAGGCAACAATTGTAACAACCCGGTTTTTTCGTAAATCCTTTAAAATGTGTGAAAATTTGAAATTTTTATAAATCTCTTTCAAAACAAATCAGAGTGCAACACTAACCGGACTGCTACTAACCTTTCGTTAAAACTGTTATGAAAATCCAACTAATAGAATGCGGAAGCGTTATAAAAATCTTTATTTGGAAACATTGCAGGTTTATCAAAACTTTGCGGAAGCGTAAATAAGTTATTTAATGAAGAAATACTAAACAAATGAATACTGCGTTTGAGAAAGGAAAACTAAATGATTAATTACAATTCAATTACAACCTTTTCTCTTTTATTCTCTATTGCCTGACCAGCCTCAATCTCGCTCATGCAAACCCTTCATCCTTGCATTATTATCTTGTTGTCGTTTGTACCTACACCATAAGTAATACATGAGCCTAATGGCCCAGTAAGGAAAAACGTTTACGCAATATGCTTGACTCTCTTTAGTTCTTTTTGGAATGGGGGCCACTCAAACCAATCCTTTCATTACGTCATTTGTTCATTCTTTACTTTACATACGTTCATTCGTTCATTACTCGTACATCGAGCTGGTGATTGAAGGACCCATGGGTATAGTTGGTCGGATCTAACCTCCTATGGACAACCAGGTCCCGTTCCTGACAAGGTAGGGGCATTTCCTAGCTGCCAGACTAGAACCGCTACCCATCCGCCCCAACTCCTTTCATTTTTTCATTTTCTTAATATTTTACCTCACTTATGCATGTGTGAGTACCACCTAGTGACACTCCCTATTAGTTTCTATTAACATGATGGATGACCATACATTCTCAACCTAGTATGATGCATGATGCTTTATAACGTACATTAAGAATAATTGAAGTGCGCACATAAAAGAAAGTAACTGTAATTGAAAACAAACTGAAATTGAAAGCGCATATAATGAATAATGGTAATTGAAAACGCATGGCAATGAAGACAACCAATAATACAGAGAACATTTATAGTATTGAATACAGTAATTAACATGCCAATTATCTAGTTAACCTCCTAGTCCATTTACATACTTCCTATATTTATTATTCTAGGTGATAGATATGCTGTTGTTCTACTTCGTTGGTTAAACATACTATTCACAAGCTTATTACATGACATATCTTAATTAATTGTCATGCGAATATTAATCTAATTTAATTACATACTTGATTAAGTCGTTATCATGCTCAAGGTTTAACGACTAGTTAACTATCATGCTTAGATTTACTAATTGGTCGACATGCTCAATTGATTCAATTAGCTAAATTGATTAGCAATTAACTCGATTGATAAACAATTAATTAAATTGATTACATGCTCAAGTTATAAGATTAAGTAAACATGCTTGAGTCCAATGAATTACTTTAGTTAAATTAATGTGCTCTCTAGATGGTCAAACATACTTACATAATTTAACATGCTCAGGACTTGGTTTGCAACTATTAATTAGTTAAGCAAACTGATTAACATGCTCGGTTTCTAATCCTCACTCAGTTACTTGCTCTAATCAGCTTATCATGCTCAAGTTAACTAATTTAGTTAAGCTAACTAACATACTCATACAATACTAATTGACATTTAAACATGCTGGTTAATTTACATACTTAGCCAATTAACTAGCATGGTTGACATGCTCAATTGTTTACAATTTCTACGTTGATCGGCAAATAAACGTGCTAGAATTAGAGAAGTCAAACAACTAATTAATTTACATGCTCGGAGGATTATAAATAAAGATTAAGTAGTTTATATGCTTTGATTTCACAATTAATTAGTTTGCATGCTTAGATTAATCAATCGTTAGTTAAACTACGATAAACTAATTAACATGCTCCAGATTTTATTTAAATAGCAACATGCTCAACTATATATAGCACAACAACATATATATGCATTGAATGAAGGAAATGACAATTGATAATTTCACGGGAAATAATTAAACTAAATGACAAGTAAAGCTATAAATTAAAGGTAGCAGAATATTACAGTAAGTAGTTCATTCTTTCTTTAAACCTTTAGTAAGCATTCATCATGTCTAAAAATTTCATTTATCTAAGCTTTCACTAAGCATTTTCATTCCTATAATTGCAGTAAATAAATTACAAGAACTAAGGAAACTAATAGCAGAACCAAGAATATTGCAGTAAATACAGGAAACTAAGGAAACTAACAGCAGTAAAATCACCCAAAGATTTAAACTCAACTCACGCACACTACTCATGGTGTAGGGCCTCCAAATGGCCAAGACACCCAAATCCCTTACCTCAAAACTTTATCGTGCATTGGCACCGAACATTATCTTTCTTTTGCCTCAATACCTTCATAAATCTATAACATCATATCATTAATCACATATCTAAAACTCATTATCTTCAGCAGCATTGACATTATTAGTTCAAAGCTAATCGCCTAACGTTTTCTATCAACCTATTTTTCATAATTACTATACTCAATAAAAGAACAACCTCGATTTACAGAGCTTTAACTCACACTTCTCTTCATAGCGGCAATTAAATAATATCTCATGGTTACCAAACTTCAACAATCCAACAACATTCCACACACAACCAAAAGCAGAGAACAGAGAGTAATATATTCAATCATTGTTCAATAGTCTATTTTTAATCTTGCAGAATTTAACCGAAGAATAATCATTCAACACAAAGTCACACTTCACCTCATAGCAACACAACAGGTTGAACACATTGTTTAGTAACCAAAACTGACCCAATAGGAGGCATTATTTATCCATATAATCTAGAAAATCCAAGCCTAAGTCTTAACAGAAATCATACATCCATAACAGAATCCAGACTGAAGCAACAGAGAAGAACGGGAATAAGCTATACCAGAAGAAAGGGAGGTTCTCGACTCAACCCAGAGAGAGCTCCCAGCTCTACACACCCGAGGGATTACCCTGCCAAAACACGCCTCCCCTTTTATCAATTCCTCAGAAAGGTGGTCCAGCAAACAAACACTCTGCATGCCCGACAGCCACTGCCTAGCTCGTACGAAGTGTCCCCCACGCCCGACACGTTGTCCACCTCACCTGGAGAAAGCACCGGTTCAACATTGAAGGGCCGACAGGCTGGACCATGGCCTTTGGGCGGTCCAGCATGAACAGCCCAGATCGACGCCCTTGCCCCAGGCAAAAATCGCCACTGCCGGTCGTAAATCGGCACTGCACACCTCAAAGCGGCAACCAAATCAACATGAAGCAAAGGAGGGGGAAAACCATACCTCCAATAGTTGTCGGAGATCACACCCAAGGAAGTCCCGAGTTGTTTCGGGCCGCCTCGCCTCCCGAGCCCTAACTGCAACCAGCAGCACACCGGACCTGTCGTCTCCGTCGCCATTCATCGTCTCCCGCCCGTCGCCTCCATTGCTCCCTCGTTCGTCGCTCTCTCTCTCTCTCTCTCTCATTAGCTCTCTTTCGCAAAGAAAGGCTGAAGGCCAAAAATAAAAATCCCTCTATTCTTTCTAATGTCTGAACTGAACCAGAATAAGTGGCGTGAACCGGTTCTGCTGAATCGGTTCATGCCTTTCATATTTCTTCCTTAATCCTTTTTAATCCTAATAATCATCCCCCTAATAGTTTAACCCTCTCTATTTTTATTCAATAAATCATTAATTTAAAATAATTATAAGTAATTCCAAACATTATAATTTAATCCATTAAATTAATATATTAATTTTAATTACGGTAATTTTCATTTAATCTTAACAAATTTTTTAAATTAAAAACTCACGAATACGCTCTTAGTAATCCCCGATAATTTTCCAACTTAAAAAAAGTCGGGGAGTTACAACAATAATTTCTTGTGACAATCAATCCACCATTGCCATGACCAAAAACCCAATTTTTCATAGTCGTACAAGGCACATTGAGATACGACATCACTTTATCAGAGAATTAGTAGCAGATGGAAGCATTCAAATATCATATTGTAACACATAAGAGCAGCATGCTAATATGTTTACAAAACCACTTCCTTTGGTAAAGTTTGAACATTTTAGGAAATTGATTAATGTTGATAAATTTCTGCATTAAGGTGGAAGGTTAGAAATAAAGGAGAAATTAGTAAGTTCTGTTATTTACGTGTCTTGTATTTACTTAGTCAATAAGTTGTCTTATTCTTGTGGGTAGTTATAAGATATATTAGGAGACTGTTCATGGATTTGGTGGGTTAGTGTGGCTGAAATATTGTCTAGTCTATTGCTATCTTACTTGTATTTATATTTCAATTAAAATTGAATAAAAGCTGCATCTAACATTTTCTGTTTTATCTTTTCTATTGATATTTCTCTTGATTTTGCAGTCAAAGAGAGAAATCTTTTTTCTTGGTCACATAAACCAAATTACAGAATTTAACATAAATTCTCAGAGAGGAGCCCCTGATGATTTCTCTCACGTTCCTCGTTCCACCATTTCTGGAATGAGACATAATGAAGAATTGGTACAGTCGGAGATCGTGGAGACTCTATCACTATAACGGGATCTCCATTTCCACAGTCTTTATAATCCGCAGGTTGAGGTTTATGGCGGAGGGTGAGGGCAAGATTGAAGAAGATAGAGAAGCAGAAGCAAAAGCCTTGGCAAAAAATGGCAACCACCAGGTTCTGGAGACATTTCCTCTCTCTCCACCTTTTGATTCCATCTGTTAGTTTTTAAAAATATTAAATCTCTTTTTTATAATTTAAAAGTTATATTGTAGGCGGTTGTTTATCTTAATTCACTTTGGATTAGATTAAATAAGGGAAAATGACAAATTAACCACCGTAGTTTACGATCAATGACCAGTCAACCATTATCCTTTATTTTCTAACAAATTAACCACTGACGTATAAGAAAATGACAAAGCCAATATCGTTGTCACATTTGCCGTTAACAAGCTGATCTGGAGCCACGGCGGTTCGTAGACAAAATGCCGCGGCTCCGTGGTTTTCCAAGAAAAGAAGGCCAAATTTGGGAGTCCCAAGAGACCGCAACATCCTAAGACACTGCCGCAGCGTCCCAAGACACCGCCGCGACGTCCCTCTTTTCACTCAGCGGTATACATAACCGCGAAATAGTAGGGCTCGCCATTTTCACCCATTTTCACCGCGAACAAACACCGAATTCTCTTGGCGACCCATTTTCACCGTGAACAAACACCGAAAACTCTCAGCCATTTTCGATCACAATGTATTTCCGAGCAAAGAAATTGGCGTTCAAGCGTGGGAAGGCAACGGTGGAAGCTGTGCAAGCCACGTCGGTGGACAATGAGTAACCCGCGGCAGTTGACGATAAGCAACCCGCGACAGTGCAACACGAAGACACAGCCGAGGACGAAGACACTGCGACGGTGCAACCTAAACCCGAGCCTGAACAAGGAGAAGTCGGAGGCTCATTGGTTCAGTTCCAACCCGTTACAGCGGGTTTAAGGCCCAAACTATTCAGGACATCGAATTGTAAAACATGGTATGAAGATGATATACAACATCGTGCAATTATTGTTTCCAAAATAGTAGATTTGGACTCTTTGGCAGGAATGAGAATTAAATAGTTGCTTGAAGATGTTGGATTAGCTGGGTTGTGCCGAATGAGGGGCAGTTACTGCGAGAGAATTATTAAAATGTTTTACGTGAATTTGAAACTGTCCACCGAGCGATTAGAGGTGCTGACGTACCTTTTTGGACAGGAGTTGAGGTTTACTCCCAACAATGTAAATATAATGCTTGGATACACTGGACGGACCAAGCGATCAATATTATCACGTGTCTCAGGAGTCACCATTCGTCAACCAAGAAGAAGGGCTAGCTATGCTTAAATTGTTGCATCGGTATCCCGAGGTTGCCTAGTACAACAAGCCAAAGGGCAAGGAGTGGAATGCCATAGCTCGATTGATCCATCTGATCATGACGTACACGATTTTGCCTCGAGATGGGCATTAAGACCATGTTAGCTACATGGATCTCTATATGCTGGAGAAGGTGTTCACCAGAAAAAAGGTGGACATCGAATATATCATCTTGAGCCACATGCATGAGGTGCTCAACAACCCAGCCAAGAACCTGCCGTATAACTGGCTCATCCAGAGGATCGTTGAGCAATATGGGGTACCCATCTCGGAGAAAGAGCTGAGAATTGAAGAGCCGGCCAATGACGTGTACAACAAAGCTAAAGTGGATCAAGTGGGGATCACCCAAGTTGAAGGGGAATGAGTCTGCAAGTCCAAGTAGCAGGCAGCACCTCCACCCCCCTCAGAGCCTCAGCATTCAGCCCCCTTAGCAGAACAACCCCCTCCTTAGACATTTCACTTTACTTCGATGCCTGAGGAGACGTCTGCTTGGATGAGCAGGATTGAGGAGCTTCATCATATGGCGATGACCAGAATGCAAATGATGGAGGAGCACCTGCAAATGCAACAGGTCCAAATACAAAGAGGGGAGGAGCTCGCAGAAGAGCGGCATCGCAAAGCAGAAGAGTGGCATATGCGAGCAGAAGAGAGGCACCGTGAGGTGGTGGCAGCAGCACTTCAGAGACGTCAGAGGCGATCAGCCCGTACATCAGCCTCGACATCATACTCTGAAGTAACATATGCCACATACCGCTTGTAAGTTATTTACTTTGTACGAAAAGTCCAGTCTTTACTTTATTTGTGTTTGACGTAATGACGTGTTGTTGATTTGCAGCACTGGTGCTGTAAGCCGCCAACCTACTCCTCCAGCCGTGCCTACTAAGGTGCAGGGGACCAGTTAGTTCGAGCCTCCACCCCTTAGAACTATGCGCGTGGTACGTCTTTCATTTGGTTATATATGTGTGTTCGTTCATGTTCATACTTTGTTAGGCTGACGACGTTTTGACATTTTTGTTGCAGTCTCGGGATTTGATAGACATGTTCAAGAAGTATGTCCAGCAAATACTGGGAAGAACATAGAGATGTGCGCAATTCTTGGGGGAAAGGTGATCGGCGATTATTACGTCGTCACTGATATCATCTTCCTGGAGCAAGTCAGGATGCCAGATACGTTGAGAAGCCTTCTTTGTATGTTAGTGTATAAGATTTTATCTTAGTAGTCATCCAAACTTATATGCAGTGCTATGCGGTCGATGAAGCAGTTGTATTCGCGTTTCATCAGGAAAACCGTCTACTCTCATTAGAGTGGATTCACGTAAGTAACCTTCTCGCTTTTCCGGGTTATTTTTCATGTTTACTGAGATCATCTAATGCGTTGTTTACCTTGCAGACACACCCGAAACATAATTGTTTTATGTCCTTCGTTGACCTGCACACTCAATTCGCTTACCAGCTATTGATGCTGGAAGCAATCTCCATCATCGTAGTTCCCACTGACAAAGAGCGGTATGTATTTTCCCTTGTGTAAATTTTTAATATTGCTTTCCGCGTATTTTACCGGCAATTGTTCTCTTTGCATTGCAGCCCGTACGACGTCTTTCGGTGTATGAGTGTGGGGATGAGGGTTATGCGTTAGTGCACTATTCTAGAACAATTCCATGACCACGACGCTGCAACCTTTAAGTATGAGGGTCCGTTGTTTGACAAAGCAGATAAAGTATTTCTTGACCCGCACTTATCTTTTGCGATCAAGGATTTGCAACAGAAACGGATCAGGAAGAAGGTGGCATAGTTTAGTTCAAGGATTTACGTTGTAGTTTAGTTCAAGGATTTACGTTGTAATTTATGTTTAGTTGAATTTGTTTACATTTATGTGTAGTTTACATTTATTTTGCGAATGATATGTTTGGATGATATGTGTAGTTTACATTTACTGGATGAATGATATGTTTGGATGATACTGGAACTGCTTGAGATTTTATGTAGGATGTATGAGAATAGCTTTGGGGGAGTAAAGAAACAATGGAGACTCTGACAAAATTTTTATAAATTGGGATGAGGATAAGTGAAAAGTAAATTCTGTATGACCTAAATCAAATACATAATTAAACAAAAGTGTATGGACAAGCTTGGATGAACTCAGTGCAACAATTTCAGCAAGCCGCAGCGGTTTGTAAGCAAGCCACAACAGCTTGCATCACAAACTGCGGCGGCTTGTGAGCAAGCCTTTGTGGTTTGCTCACAAGCCATGGCGGCTTGTAAGCAAGCCTCTGCGGTTTGCTCATAAGTCACCGCGGCTTGTCATGTCATGGTACCTATAATCAAATTTTATGCACACTCCACAATATATGAATTCAAATTGCTGATACTGTAATGACCCGATTTTTTTATTTGTTTTAAAAATTGCATGAAATTTAAAACTTTCTTTCTTTATAAAAACCTGAGCATTAAAACTCTTTACTTAAAAATATTTATCAATTGCAGGAGAAGTAATAAAATCCTTTTTATAAAACGCAGCGGAATTAAAATAAAGCATTAAAGAACATTAAATAATTTACAAACTATTTTTTACAAATAAATTTCCTTTTTAAATTCTTTAGCCTAGCCAGCCACAAGATCCACCAGTGCAAATCTTTCATCAACTATCTTTGACCTGTTCACCAGTTTCTCGTATGATACCTACATCACAAGTCCTAAACTAATGAGCCTAATGCTTAGTAACTGATCAAAGAAATGCAATGCAAATGATATGCATGATCATACAATGCATTACAGAAGAGAACTGTATCTCTTCTGGAAGTCAAGGTGGAATACTCCCAGGGTCATGTGGTTGAACCATTTAACTCCGATGGGGAGATATATCCATCGAGGGTGTTCCACATGTCGGTATCCTCACTTTTGTTAAAGACGCTGGAGTTTTCAGAACGGGGTAAAGGTGAACTCAGCTTCCACATAGCTAACTCTCATCTCACTGCTCCCTATGTGGGAGTATACTACCGTATGGAAGTGTCACCGATCACCTGAACCCCCACACACCTATTTACATATATTAATTATGGTAATATGTTCGTGAATACATACAGTCTTATATGATAAAAATGTCTAATAAACATATCATTAAAAAAACACACAGTATGCAATCCTAATTCTTGCGATGTAGGGTCTGAAGACCAAAACTCAGTAAGTATCAACTTACCTGGTGTCCTTAGTGCGTTTCTGTACATAAGTGCTTCCCACTCCAATACCTTCAAACTGTAATTACATTTGATTATCAATAATTAACCACTAGCAGCTATTCATAGAGTCACAACTTATATCTATATCAATAATAACTCAATGGTATACATAATTTTCTCATTCAACGCTTAATAGAATTTCGCAACCTAAAATCCAATGTAATCACCTAACAGCTTCCCAACTCCATATTCCAATTGCATTTTATTTCATAGAACCAAGAATTACCAAATCACGGAGAGTATTATCCATAATGCATTTAACAAAACCTAGTCTTCAACCATGCCTACCAGCGATCACACCCAAACATACTGAACTAAAATCAGACAACCGTGCCCTATATTCTTCATTTTCTAGTTTCTTAATCAAGCTGCAAATGGTCGTAACTTACATCATTTATCATCAACAGAATAACAATTCTCACTCAACAAAATATTTCTCACATTGTTTATCTATGATATAAGGGGTCAGAGAACAGTTTCAGCCAGCAAGATTATTATTAGTAGTAAAAAATGGGGAAAGTTAAATCAGTAAAACCTCTCATTAGTGTCTATGAAACATGGCTAGATCTCATTACCCAAACATAGACTAATTCCATTCAATAAGCAACAACCCAAGTGCAGGACAAGACAATAGTTCAGAGGATGTATTCTCGGCAGAACCAAACTAAAGGACACAATAATCATTTTCAGCAAGACAATATTATCTCACAATGTCTAACAACAGAAACAAAACAAAATATTGATTTCAACCCAACAACCAGTCGCAAAAGTCCATGAAGGAAAAATCGTCTCACCTAGAGACCCGAGGGGCAACAACTCCACTTCTACTTTTCTGTCTTCTTCTCCTTCTCCTTTCTCACTTCATCTCTGCCAGCCTTTCACGTTCATCCCGCAACACAAAAATCCTCTAGAGAGCACCAGAGCACTCACCAGAAGACAACAAAGAATGGAGACCCGAGAGCACTTCACACTTTACCTTCCACTCCAACATTTCCTTTTTTTCTGGTCACAGCCATTCTCGACCATCACTCACCGTCTCTCACTCTCTGTCATTTTACAGAACACACAAAGCACATCCCCTTCTCGTTTCCAGCTCTCGATCTTCAACACTGCACAGAGTTTTTCCTGTCCACTGCCATCGACTTATAGGCAGAAAGAGATAACCTGCACAGACACAGGAAAATTGTACACTTCAAGACGGATGGCCCAACCCAAAACTGCCTCGTGGAAGACTTGCCAGATGACGAGCAGCTGGAAGAACCAACTCGGGTCCAGTCCAATGTTCCCTGTCATCACGCCATCTCCAGACAACGCGATTCACAGCCATACCTTGGCCGAAGTCCATCAAAATGCCAGGAAGAAAATACACAGAACTGAATTAAAACCAAGAGTTACCTTGACCAACGATTCACGGCATCGACGGGAGTTCAATTCCCGAGCCCTAGCCGTGGGAACCAGCCCTTCGCCACGTCACCAGCAGTCGCACGGTCACCATCCGACGCTCTCTCATTCGCCGGCGCCGACCCGAGTACAATTCATATTTATGAAACCAATTCATATTTATCAATTCAAAATTTACAAATATAGCGTACAGTACAATCACATATATATCAAACAAAATCTATCAAATGAATGTATCACGTTAGGTCCATATTTGTGTACGTTTGTGTTTGTGGACCTTGCGCATCAGACTCTTGCAGAACACATTGCAAATGAAATTAGCATAGTTCAAATAACACTTGAAAACGTAAACATGATAATGGGCTCACTTGCGTCTCAAGAACTCTGTCGTGAACTGTCTCAGATACTCATTCGGGGACTGTCTCAGGGGCCATGGAAGGAATTGTCTCAGGGGCTGTCTCGAGGACTCTGAAACCCATAAATATGCCCTTCGATCTTCCTCTGCCGCCTCTAGCTCTAGCTTTGCCTCTCCCTCTGTCGCCTCTGCCGTGTCGGCCCCTACACTAGACTCGCATCCGCCTTCGCACGTGAGGGAATTGTGCCCCACACCCTCACACTTGCCACAAGTGACGTTCAGATGTCTTCTGGATAGCACTGTCTGGCTTGGGGGCTCGTCCATATCCCGTATTCTACGTTTGAGCGGTCTTCCTAGAAGCCTTTTAAATGGCGGTGGGATAATTGGATAAAGATTCATCACAGGAGGCCACTCGATTGGTCCATTGACGAGGTGGAGAAAGTGGGAGTACATCGCCATGTATGTTTCTCGGTGATAGCATGCATGCACAAATTCCTCAGGAGATCTCCTTATAAAGTGAATGCACGGGACTGCATGGACACATGGGATGCCGGTCAACTCCCACTAGTAACAGGCACAAGTATGCCTGTCCAAATCGACAGAGTACTATTCGTTACCGTTGCTGACCTCAAACTGGGCAGCTCCTGAAAATTGGGGACTCCAATTTTGACCAGCAAGTTTTAGGTTGGAGAGCCGGTTGCTGATCATTGGACATAAAAGGTCCGTCGCGCAAGCCATCTTTTCATATTTTTTCACGATCCTACCCATAATGCCCTTTTGAATGATCTCGAACATACTTAGAATCGGTTTATCCCGGGCTTGTAGGATTCAGGCGTTGAAGGATTCGCTGAGGTTGTTGAGGCTTAAGTCGCATTTTGGGGATGGAGCAGAAGGCATGTTTGGCCCAGCATGTCACATCTATTCCTCATAGATAGTTGTGGGCCGCCGGGTCAAGCAAAAATAACTTAGCCATCTCTCTCTCAAACTGCCTAACTGTTGTGGCTCTAGATGCGGCGCACATTGTATCTTTTAATAACCTGCTTTTAAATTATTTTTAAAAATTGTCATACAAGTGTCGGATGCAAAACCGATGGTCCGCTTGCCCTGCCACCTCTCTAACAGCTGGCACTAGTCCCTGTAAAGATTCATAATATGAGTCAGACATTGGTACAAAATGCGTAATATAAAAGCAAAAGGTAAAAGCAATCAACCGCATCTTTTGTCGGTCAGAAATGATTATCCATCCATTGCCAGATGGGGTGTTTAGATCGTTGAGCAACAATTCCAGAAATCAGCTCCACGAAGCTCTATTTTCTGCTTCAACCACTGCTATAGCAATCAGATACATTCCATCATTCCCGTTGATGGTGACAACAGTGAGCAGCTGACCTGGAGTCGCTCCCTTCAAGTGAAAATCGTCCAAACAAATAACCGGTCTACCGCAGTTCCGCACGACCATATTGCATGCAGCCAAACACTACATCCTTTTAAATGCACTCATGTCTATGTCAACGCGAACCGAGCTTCCAGGATTAGACCTCTGAATCTCCTCGGCATAGGACCATATGAGCTAGTATTGCTCATTTCCATCCCCTTCGTTAATTTTTTTGGCCGTATTCCTTGCCCTTCTAGCAAGGCTAAGTGTGATGTTGACGTTGAAGTCCTTCCTGACTGTATCAATTATGGAAGAAATGTCCCAATCAGCCTGACTTTTAAATCTGTCTAAGTAATGCTTTGCCACCCATTTGACACTAGCATGGTGGCTTTCCATCTTTCTCGAGCAAGTGTGAACATCGTTGTAGAACTTTATTTGAAACGTCATTTCACTTTGCATTTTTTAGGCGTGCAGCCACCATGTGCATCCTTCCTGGCAGGCAGCTCTCAACCGATGAGCGTCACTATGGGTGAATTTGATCTCGTACCCATTCTTTAATGCATAATCGGCAATTTCTTCTCTAATTTTATTCAATGAACTGTACGTTTTGCCAAGACCCATACCAGTGAAGGTGCATTGTGCTTGTGGTGGGCGTCTAGGCCTACTCTCGGCCATGTCAATGTCTTCGTCACTAGTGGATTGACATAATGAATGGAGTCCTCATTGTCCTCCTCGTGTAGAGTTGCTGAGACAGAATGCAACACAATTGCAGCTTCATTTCTAATTCCACGTACCTCATTCTCATTGGCAAAAAATGTGGTTGTGGGCCCCACTCTAATTTGATGGTTAATAACATATTCTTTAACGCTCAAATACGCCATTTGCTTTTCAACAAATTCTTCAACTTTGCCAAAATTTCGTTCTCTTCAGCTCTCTGAATTCTCTAGAGTTCGCTAATCGATTACAAAATGTCTGAGAATATCGAGGGGAGTTCACTGTGTACTTATGCAATTTGAACCCGAGTCCAGCAAACCGCGGCGGAGTCCTGAAATGCAGCGGCAGCTTCTCAAGACACCGTGGCGTGCAGGCCAAATTTGGCATTCTCTTCTTAGAAAACCACGGAGCTGCGGCGTTTTGTCTACGAACTGTCGCGGCTCCATATCAGCTTGTTAACGGCAAACGTGACATCGATGTTGGTTTTGTCATTTTCCCATACGCCAGTGGTTAATTGTTAAAAAATAAAGGATAGTGGTTAACTTGACATTGATTGCAAACCACAATAGTTAATATGTCATTTTCCAATTAAATAAAGAACTAGTGAGTTATGAATAAATATGGAATAATTATGTATTTATCTTTTAATTTGACATTACAATTTTATTTATTGAGGTTAAGAGTTCTTTATTAATTATTATAATAATTAAGATAAATAATAAATTATTAAAATAAAATATTAATTACCCATTGATACAAGTTACATCACAAGATAAACCTATTTTAGGATTTTATTTATATGTACCATATGTATTCTATTATACTTGAATTGCAATACTTTTTCTTTTGATTACGAATGTTTCTCGTCTGCTCCCTATTTTTTACTCATTAGTATTTTGCACATAAAAATGTTCATTATTTAAGTTTATTTTGATTTTGCATTTAATTATGGGTAATGTTAGCTTTACCCATTAATTATACACTCAAATCTTATTTTTTGATTATGTATTACTAGTAATTAGGATAAATTATATAAAGTTAAAATAATATATTAATTATACTAATTAGTAAAGTAAAATTAGAGCGTAGAATTAAAGAACAAACCTATCATTGCTCTTTAATTGTTACAAACAAACAAATATCATTTAGTGCAAAAAAAGGAGCCAATGTTCCAAAAAATTTGAGATGTTGAGTTAAAATTAATTGAATCATTTGTAATTCCTACATGTGTCGAAGTCAATTTTCATTGTTAGTTTTAATAGGTGAATTGCGTACCACATGTCTTTAACATCAACAAAGACATAAGAATTGTAGCATGTCCATGAAGATGCTTAGTCACTTATATTTGAACAATTAACATATAGTGATGAGTTTCTTAGGATCGAACAAAAAGGGCCAACAATACATCTTGTGCAATAAAACAAGCAAAAATTAGATGAAACATTTTCTTGCTTTGAGTTAAATAAAAAGAGAATCTTATTCAAATATAATTAGAGATATGCTGATCATTCATTCATGTGTGATCTTCTTTTTATTATACAACTGGTATCAATCAAAATAAGACTTCAAACCTTACAAGTAATCATTAAAGGTGATAATAATTCGGGTTGAGACGAATGGACCAAAGCTAACAAAGGATTTAGGTTTAGTGTGGTTTGGTTCAATTTTGACATTTGAAAAATCAAATTAAAAAAAAAACATAATTAAACTAAAATTCTAATTTTAGTTCTCGTTTCTATTTAAAAATTAGAAACGAAAATCAAGTAATATATAATAGTTTTTAAAAATTATAATAAGGTTGAATCAATGTCATATATAATAGTTTTTAAAAATTAGAAGAATCAAGTAAAAAAAGAGACTAAACTAACAAAAATCGGCCCAAACCAACTATAGCAACAAAAAAACCAAGCCCAAATTGAAAAATCCAAAACCTGAACCAAAGTGGAGCAAGACCAAACAAGTTAATTTGGTTTTAAAAACAACTAGGTTAGGTTTTCAATTTCTAAAATTTTAAAACCAAATAGATTGGATTCCAGTTAAAGATGGACTGAACTTAACCAGACTAGTCCCACGTAGCAATCCCCCATCCCATGGAAGAAGCTACTTACTAGTAATATATAACGGTTGAAGCTAGGCTTAGGCCCGTATTGACTAAATGGGACTATTTTAAAGATATTTAAACCTATAAACCGCGGCGCTAACCATAGGCTGTTAAAATTTAGGGCATGTCTTGGCTGAAGAACAAAGAGGATGGAGGATTTGATTAGTGAGAAAATAAATGATAATTAGTACTCATAATCTCATAGCTTTCAAATATTTATCCTAAGTAAATATATGCAGGTCAATTTGGCTAATAATTCTAAACTAGCTAACAATGCACCGAAATATTTTTGAATTCGTATTAGAAAAGAAGGTGAAGTGCAATATAATCTATGAATTTAAGAGTTAACCATAAATTATTTTTTTGAACAAAATTGACTTTACATTTAGGGTCGTTAGCAAAACGATTATTGTCTTGATAAAATTTATGTTGCTTGTAGTGTCGTCTTAACATAAACTGATTATCTTGACTCATTCAATTACTCACACATACTTGACATCATAATTGAATTTGAAAACAAAAAGATAATCTAACTGAGATATGTCTTCAAAATCAAGTGTAAAATCTAGTATTTGTATAAGGTTGCATTAGAAATGAAGAATGTAAGATATTTCATAAATTTTATCAAAAAATATGGGTTGTTTTGCTAATGACCCAAAGTATAAAGATATTTTTAAATAAAAAATAATTTGTAGTATCAATTGTCAATGATCCATAAGTTCTTATGTTGAATTGTGCTATACCCTACAAATTATGTCTATGTTTGATTTAAAGTCGAAAGTTTTTCATGCACCAGCCTTAGTTAGATCATATGCAATTAGGATTCTGGGTTCTCTCTTCCACGATGTATCTTTCTTTTATTTTTTAAATCAAATCAGATCCCAAAAATATTTATGTCTAAAGTCGAAAGTTTAGGATTTTGGATTCTCTCTTCTTCCACGTTGTATCTTTCTTCCATTTTTTAAATCAAATAAGATCCCAAAATATTTTTGTCTAAGGGGTTTGATGATAAAAAAATGTGTCACTCTTGTTATTTCTCCACCAAAATAATAAATAAATAAATTCTTTCAAAAATATTATTTTTATGTCACTAAATTTTCCTGCCAATTTAAGTGAGGAAAGAAATCTGGTATGATCGTGACATGAGGCATAATTAGCAATATTTGTTGGGTTTTATGATGACATTAGGTGTTTGTAAATTCATCTCACGAAAATTAATCATTAATTATTTTTAATAAAAAATTATGATGAGTGATAAAAAAAAGATGTGACATAGACTGTTCGCTATTAGTCGTACCTTAGTGACACATTATTGTTGTGACATTGGTACAAATTTTAATAGAATCAATAAAAAAAATTAAACTATAGTTTAAGATGGGTTATTTTTGTCTCATTAGGAAGAGTGAAGAAATCTCATACGGGGTTACAGTTGGAAAGCATTGAATGACAATGCAATGTTTGGTGAAGCAAATAATGATCTATTTTAAGTTATCTAATCATAGCTGGGAAAAGTAATTACACATTTAATAATCATATTGTTATCTTCATTGAATACATATAATATATGTTTCTAGAAAATATTATAGAAAAATGACAAACCAATCATCGTACTTTATGATCAATGACAAGTCAACCACTAAACTATTTTTACAAACAATTTAATCATTAAACTATGAGAAATTGACGGAATAAATACCGTGATTACGTTTTTTTATTAAATAGTGTCGTCGATTCGCAGCGGATCGTGAATCTTTGAAATATAACTCAAGAACGTCATCAATCTGCGGAGGATCGTCATTGATAAGTGGCGGATCATAGTCAATTTGCAGAGGATTGTCTGCAAATAAAAAAAATCATTATTTTTTTTTGTAGAAAAACACAAACAATACAAACAAACTGTGATTCTTCTATAGATTGTCAAACAATTATAAATAATCCGAAAACTAAAACATTGATATTCTTTTACAAAATCTTTTAAATTATAAAACCCGAAATCTTCTAAATTTATTTTTTTTACAAAATCCAAAATCTTCTAAATCCATTCTCCATGGATATTAATTCTTTTTCACTGAAAATCTTTTCTAAAATGACGAGTTCTTTTCATTTTTTTCATGAGTATTTGTTCTTTTTCACTGCGATTTTCAAAAAGTTAACAGCGATGTTCGCGGTAACAATTTTTCAAAGTTCATTAGTTAAATTGTTAGCAAAAATAATTTAGTGGTTGATTTGTCATTGATCACAAAGTACAATGTTTGGTTTGTCATTTTTCCAAATATTAACCTCAATTTTAAATTTAATTAGGTATTTTTTTAAAACTTTTGACGATAAATTACAATGATGAATTACCGATTTTGATGGTCCCTCGTAGGGATGGTTCTCTTCTTCTCGACCTATCTTTATATTCAAACAATTTATTTTAGGATTGTTTTTATTATATTTTTAGTGATTCTTTTCAAAATAAACAACGTAATATAACATTATATCAGATAATGAAATTTTAGTTGGTAAAAAACGATGGACAAACTTGTTTATGAACACCTGAAATGATGATCAAATTTTTAAAACAAGGTAATATTCAAAATGGGTGAACATACACAAATAGGGCACCTACCTTACACATCATGACATGTTTTAGGTAAATTTCCCTACAAACAACAACAAAATGTACCTCTAAAACAACTCTCCTTCTTGGTTCTTTGGGAGGATTGAAACTTTTTTGGTTAACTTTTGGGTGGAGACTTTGAAGCTTTTTCCTCCCACTAAGTCAAGGGTTGATTTGATTATGACCATGCACCTATCAATGTCCTTCAATTTATAGCTAGATTTACTTTTTTATTTTGTCCGGCACTTTTAATTTGCGCATATAAATTGTTAAGAAGTTTATATTTATATTCTATTTATACATCCTAATACAATATTTATGTGTCAATGACTAAAAATATTTGTTAAAGAAACTTATCTCAAATTACTGTATTTTTTCCTAATCATTGATTTATTAAAATATTTTAGGGTAAACTGCAATTTAGCCTATGAACTTAGAGACGAGGGATAACAAATACGCCAAACTATTTTTTTTTTTATTGAAATGTCTTTGTACTTTGGATGGTTAGTAAAATGGCTTATGTTCTAATAAAATTTGTTAAATGTCTTTTGTTTTTTTTTTAACCTATCATGTCGGTTACTGTGATTCACTCAATTTTTTACACACTCGATATCACAATTAATTTCGAAACTAAAAGACAGTCTAACTGAGATATGTGAGTTAATTCAAAATTTAGTGCATGCACAAAATCAAATGAATCAAAGTAACTAAGATGAATTAAAATGATCATTACATGCGAAAAATATGAAATATTTGACATATTTTATCAAGACATGAACTGTATTGCTCACTGTGATGATCTTGACTAGAATTAACCTTAATAATCATGTTTAGTATAATGAAATGAGATTAAGTGGCAAAATGTGATTAGAAATTATAAAAAATCTTTAGCATATTAAAGTGGAAATTGTTCGATTAGAACCTGCGTTAGTATTATAGCTCTAATAAGTGTTGTGATAATTGGATAACTCTATAATTTTGTGGTGTTAGAAGTAGACACGTAAATAAAGATAATGGCTTTAGAATGAAAGGATTTAGATATATGCAGCAAATGTTATGCAAATTTGAAGTTGGATAAGTGAGATTATATCTAAAATGCAGTAGTTTGGTAAATGTTTCTAAATTGAACTTTAGAGTGGGAATTTGGAGAAACTTATAGAAGGAGAAATGTTTCTAACACCTAGAAGGATGTAGCCATGTAATAAAATTAGGTAACCAATGGGGTTGTGCCACACGTCACTTCAGGATTAGTGACTAATTATATGATTAATGTGTAATTAGTAGATGATTAAGATTAATTAACCATGATTAATTAATTTAATCTTGATAATTAGCTTAAAAATAATCTAGATTAATTATTTTAAGCTAAGAATGTGTAACGAATAATTAACCATGGTATTTTTTGTAAATATTCATGGATGGTAGGCTAAAATGATGAAGTTTGAAGGACAAACTATATAAAAGGGTAATTTTACCTAAGAGCTCTCTAGAAACTTGTGGAATGGATAGGTATCAACCTCATTTCATGCTGATCCGGTGTGGAAATAAGGGAGGAAGAAGCGAAAGAAGAAAAGAGAGGAAGAGAAGAAGAAAAGAAGAAAAGGAAGGTTGAGTGAGGAGAAGTGGAAATTGACCCTCAAGCTTTCAAAGAAAGTTATTTCTTTGATTTGGTTGAAAATGCTTTGAATGAAAAAACTTGAATGATTGAATTAAATGGTCATATCCAATGTTGTTTTGATGATTAAGTGAAAGCATGAAAGTGGTTGAATTGGATAAATAGAATGGTTAAAGATTCAATGCAAAGAATTCATAATTAAGTGAATTGAATGAGAGAAATTAGAACTTTTAGTTAAACATTGATATTTTTGGTTGTGTTGGATGATAAAAAAACATGAAATTGTATATGTTGATTTGATACATATCAATTTAAAGACATACTTTCACACGTAGCATGATTGGTAAAACATTAATTACATGCAAAGCCTTGATGTTGTTTTAAATAATGAGGGAATATCTTTTTTGATGATATTAGGTTATCAATATGATTATGAATGGGTATTGTTATGAAAAGTATGTTAAAAAATGTGAGAAAATGGAAAATGGGTTTTAGGGTGAATGCCCTATCTGTGGGGCAGATCCTCCTTAGGCGTAAATAAGGAAGAAAATGCCTTGGGAGTGAACTTGCAGAGTCCAAGTCGGACGTCCGGCAGATAAAATGCTCTTGGGACTAGGCTTCCAGAGTCCAAAATGAATGTTCTAAAGGCAAATTAAAGAGGAAAGTGTCTCGAGATTGGACAACCGAGGTTCTATATGGACCCTAGGAATAGGAAAATAGAAAGAAAACATTCGCAGGACCAGATTGCCGGAGTGTGAGCGAACACCCTGTGCAATTTTATGTTCTTGGGTTTGGATGGCCAAGGTCCTGGGCAGACTTCATGAAAGGAAATTTGCCTTTGTAATGTGTCTAGAATGAACGCCCACGGATTGGTTGAGGACGTTCGCAAGTTGTAAATTTACATAAGGTTTTTGAGTTTTAATTTATTTGTTTGACCATTGCATAAGTCTTGTGAGTATAGTTTGAAACATGAGTAGATGATGTTTAGATAGATGTGTGATATCATTTCATGCGTCACTTATGTTTGTTTAATAACAAGATTTGCATAATTTATGTACATGCATTATTATTATCTATTATATGCATTCAATATATGCTCAAATCATGCATTATGAAATTATGCATATGTATCAACAATATTGCAGAAGATAGATTAGTAACATTTGAACTCAATTTACTAGCCAGCTATGTAAAATTTGTAATTTTTGGATTTTATATTTTTCTGAGTAAATTTTTGGCTTTATTGAGGTTAAATTGTTTTGTGTTAACCATATTATTATTGTGTGTCATGGATTTTCAGTTATGTGTGAAGGGTTCGGTCAATGGTCAATTGGTGTATTTTGTGTTTCCATGCAACCCAAAGCTCTGGGATCATGTTTGATAAGTTTGTGTTTCGTCGCCCTAGTTCCTAGTTTTGTCAATAATTGTCAGTTTATGATTTAAAAATTTTATTTAATATTTAAATAAATTAATTTATATTATATATATATTAAATAAAATAATTATATTTTATATTATATTTTTATTTTTATTTTATCTCTCAATTTCCTTCAATGATGCGCCAACAGAAGGTTAATGAATAATATAACCTAAGTGGTTGATCGTAGGTTGAGGATGAACAACCAGTGACTTCTTTAATATAACTGTGCAGTCGATCATCTGAAGAGGTAAACGACCGGGATGTATACAAATTTGATCATCTGCAAAATTGAAGGCAAAAAGCGGTCAAACGGCTGAAGGTAAGAGATCAACCGATTGGGCCGAAACTTTCTATACTTTGCCGTAAAACTCTTTAAGGAAACTCTAACTATGGAAATCATATCTTGCTGAATATAGAAGCTCTCTTCACGAAATTTGGGCAACAAACTCTTCAATGAAATAAGAAGAATCCCTCCAAAAATACTAGCAAGAAACGCCTTCAATATGGAAACATGCACGGATGAAGGAGATTAGCCGAAAATACAAGAAATCACAACTTGCACCTTCGTATGGAGAACTTCACCAGTATAATCTTTCTTGAAAGTTGAACACCACTTTACACGCTCTTCCTCCAAAAAGTAAGAACACAGATGCTAATAAGAAAGGTTACTCAACTCATAAAATAATCTTAATTTTTGATATCACACCATAAGGAACTTTGGATAAAACACACCAAAGGTGGAAAGAGGAATCACTCCAATTTTAAGTAACAAAGCAAAAGTTTTAATATTCAAATTCAATTGTCCTAAACACTTACACCCATAGTAAAACATGGGTGGGCTTCCATGCTCTTCATGAGCTGGTGGATCATTTACTTGGCCCATTATTGAGTTACCTTCTAAATATTTGGAAAGGTAAGTGTTGATGAGTCTTTGAGGCCTAGCCCTTGTGATTGGACCCTGTGGTTCATCACTTTAGAAGGGAGAGTCTTCTCCTTTCGGTAGAAGAGAAGGCGAAGCGAGTGCGAGAGAGAGGGATGAAACTAAGTGACATGCAAAGGGTTTTTGATGCTAGAATCGTGTTTGTGGCGTCCTTATCTTTGAATTTTGTGAAAGAGTTTTACGGGTATGTTGTTTTATAACTCTATTTTTTTTGTTTGGAATATCACATCTGTGTTGCTCTCGAATGTGAGCTTGGAAACTCAAATGTTTTGGTTGTTTTTTGTGTTATTGTTGTAGATTTACTGTTTGTGGAGGGATTTAAGCCAATTCGAGGCAATAATCTTACGCTAGAAAGCTTTCTCATGTCGACCACTAGTTGGGTCCGGTTGATCGCAGTTTTTGCTGAGAGCCTCTCTATTTGAGATGACTTGTGTCTGGTCGACCACTTGTTGGGTTCGGTCAACTGATAATGTAACACCTAAGAAGTTTACTAGTTTAATTTAGTGGCATTATAGAACTTAAATAAATTAATTACAGAATTTTAATGAAGGATTAAAAAAAATATAAAAAAACTATTAAACAAGTTATAGAATTAGGAAAGTTAAAATAAAGATTTTTATTTTATAAAAAAATAAAAATATATTATTTATTGAGGAATTAGAAAAGCAAATTGTATTAGAATTAGAAAAGAATAATTTGTTGGTGTTGGATAATCCATGGAATGAGAAAGTTTGAATTGTTGGTTTAATTTTATATTTTTTTTATGTTATGGAATTAAGGGAATGTGTGTGAGGTATAAGGTTGTTGTAAGGAACAATGAAATTGCAGAAACATTGCCATTAATAGTAGTGAGTTGTCCGTGAAGAATTGTGTACGTGGCAGACATCTGTTGGTTGGCAATGTGGAAGTGTTAGGATCCGTGGGGACGTAGGCGTCCGTAGAAGAGTTGGAATTTGCATGAGGAAGAAGGATCATTGGATTAAATTAAGGGATGGAATGTGGATCGTTGGATTTGAGAAAGATTCTTTTGCAGAAAGCAAAGATGTCGTTCGAAAAAGGGTTAAATAATGTGAACATCGTTGTTTTATGTTATTAATGTGTTTTTGCAGTAGCGAACGTGTCTGTGGCAGCATATTAAAGTGATGGAACAACATCATTTGGATAAAATAGCCAAGGTTAATTGCGATGAAGCGAAAGCATTCACTTGCACAGAAAGGAAAATCTTCGTGGCAATTATGTGACGATATGGAATGTCGTCGTTTGAACTAACGGAATTCGGGAAAATGTTGGAGTCAGCGAGAGCGTTGGCGTCTGCAGAAAGGGTTTCCACAAAAGAGTAAGCATATGTGGCAGTTAACGACTAATGGGTTAATCTGCGGAATGATGTATCCAGGAAAGTCAATGCTTTTGGGAAGTGTTGGTGCCTACGGTAACGGTGGCAACCATGAACATAAGAATAGATGCTAACATGGCATATTACTATTGGTCAAATCGATGATGTAGCCGACCACAATGATAGCTTGCACGTCTGTGACTACTGCGTATAGGATTAAACGAAGTTGTTTTTCAGATTTTCAGCGAGCTACTTTTCGGTCTCTAGACTGTTAAAGAAAAGATAAACTTAATTACATGGGATTTTCAAGGAATGGTCTATAAATACGAAGGGTTGGGTTGAAACCCAATTCACCTGAGAACTCCAAAGACGAAGAAAATTCTCTCTAACTCTCAGGTGAATTCTTCTTCAAGTTTCTGAAGGTAGGCTTTCTACTGTAAGGATTTGAAACTGCTTCTTAGACTATGAACAGTGTTTAGTGTTAAAGGTTATCCTTTTGTTAACCTACTCTTTGTTTGTTTTAAGGAAAAACCAACGTATTGAAGAAAAAGTTGGACAGTCATACTTACTTCAGGTAAGAGATGTTTGCTTGTTTTTGGCTTTTGGTTGTATCAAAAAGTGCTTGGTGTATCTTCTCTTTAATTTCTATTGTGATGTTATATGTTGATTGAAGATATGCTTTTGTTGACTGTTTTAAGCATGGTGTCAAAGGACTATAAGTCGAGGATATGTTCTTGTTAACTGTCATTGTGATTTCTCTTTGAAACATATCATGTTAGATTGGAAAGGTAATGACTTTGGAGATGTATTGACTATTTTCATACATAGATTGTTTTTAAGTGTTATGTTTTGCATGCCAGTTATTATGTATGTCACATGCATCATGTTTGCAAGAGAATAACGAAAATATGTTTTCATGTAAGAAAGACAAAAATAGAATTTAAGATACGAAGGGTTGAGAAAATGTTGTCCCAAAGGTTGGTCCTTTGGGGAATAAGCCCGTTAGCCTGGTAATGTTGGGGTTTGACCGAAGTTCACCAGGTGGTTGTGCATTGAGTGGACAACACAAATAGAGGTCCTGATAAGAGGAACTATCTCACCGAAATTCATGAGACTCAGTGGTGTTTTTTCTATAGTTGTGTCTATTCTTCCCATAAGAATCGCGACAAAAGTTACAAGGTCGTTAAAGAAAAGAAAATAATGAAAGAAAAGAAAAGAATGAATGAAAAGACATGTTTTTTTTTAAGAAATTACATTTCATACTCATATTATATTTATGTGTCTCTTACTAAGTGTTAAGTTCATAGTTTAAACTTTGTGATGTAGGTAATGATGAATTTACTAAGGAACTTGAGGATGTGAATTAATGAGGATCGAAGTTGATGGAGAATTCTCATGGGTGACCTAAAGGCATTATCAAAGCAAAATTGACCCGTGGGTGAGGATTTAAAGAGAACAAAAAGAAAAGAAAGATTTTTTATTAGTTGATTTTAGATTAAACATTTTACAAATATTTATATTTATTTTATGATGAGTTTTACAAAGATTTTTTATTAGTTGATTTTAGATTAAACATTTTACAAATATTTATATTTATAAACATTTTACAAAATTGACCCGTTGTATTGTTAAAGGTATGAATTTTATGAGGTATTTTAAAAAATGACATGAAATAAGTTTTACCGCTACGGGGTGCTACATAGAGAATGTCTGAGGGCTTCTATTATTGGTTGCTTGTAACCGATAGATCGCGTTGGGGTTTTGATGGACAACAAGATGCTTCTGGGCATCCAAGGGAGCGTGAACGTTTGTGGTGTATATTTGCACTAGTACGAACATTTGTGGTAGCACGAGTGATCCGCGCAGGACATTTGCACTCAGGCTGGTTGTCCACTATAAGGACTGGTCGGTCGCTTCAAACTTTTTTGGATCAAATTTTGCTGCTTGGTGCTATGCACCTAGACGAATTTGTGACCATAGTTTCTTCCCTTCCTGTCTGGGTTTCTACATGGTCCCAATTGGGTGGGTCTGTAATATCTTGAAAGTTTCTATGTTTTCAATGTAAAGAATTGTGTGTATAATATGTTTTGTTAATTGTAATGTGTTTGGAAATAGTGATATATGAATTAGATATGTTGAAATTGTGGTATGTGGTGTAAATTTGAGAGTGTTATGTTATAGCTTATAGAGGAGTAAAGATTTAGGTGGTTATGGGACGTTTGATGGAAGGAGTGGTCGATTAATTGGAGCTTGATCGATGTGTCATGTATAGAATGGAATTTTGGAAGCTCACGGGTTAAATGGCAATCGACCAATAAAGAAGTGGTCGACTAGTTTTGAAACCAATTAAAAAATTGGAGAGTTGCAGTCGATCGATGGTCGACCAGTTTTGACAGCAAGTAGCACTTGTGCTGTTTTGCGGTCGATCAACTGATGAAAGGCGATCAACCAGTAAGGCAAAAGGTCATAAAAACTGTGCTATAATGTTATGTTTTTATTGGATGAAATGATGGTGACTCACCACTTAGTTGTTATAGGGATGCCACTTCCTACTTAGGATGGCGGGAGGAGAGATTGAGCTGTCATACGAAGGGGAAGCTTGAGGGTAAAAAGAAAGAGGAAACCGTGAGAAGAGAGAAGAAAGCCTTGAGAGAGAAAGAAGGAGAAAAATTAGGAGAAGAAGAAGAAGAAAAAGGAGAAGAAGGAGAAGAAGAAGAAGAAGAAAACCTTTGTACTCTCATCTTCTTCAAGGGATTTAGAGGCACAATATGGCAAGGGAAACCAGACCAAATTGAAACCCAAGAGATGAGATAATTAATAGATTGACGGAAGTGTTGAAACGTCAAATTCAATATATGGAAAGGAATAGGGAATTGGAAGAACAAAGAAATCTACAACTTCTGGTTCAAAAGAACTTAGGGTGTGAAAGATTTAGACGCTTAAAGCCACCACATTTTGAAGGAAATATATTTGATTCAACAAGTGCAGAAGAATGGATTTGAGTGGTAGAGAGTATGTTTGAATATGCTAAGATTGAGGAGCAAGAGAAATTTTCATGTGTTGTGTTTATGTAGGCAAAAGATGCTAAATTTTGGTGGGACTCCATAAAAACAATATATGAAGTGAAGAGCATGTTGTGGGAGAAATTCAAGGAAATTTTCTATGAAAAATATTTTGTTCGTACAAATAAGACAAGAAAGATGATACACTTTGTTCAACTACGTCAAACCGAAATAGTAACGGAGTACATACGTCAGTTTGAATCATAGTCATGTTTTGCTTCCCACTTAGTAAGTACTAATGAATATAAAGTGCACTAATTTGTTCAAGGACTTAAATTGTAAATTTATAGAGGTGTGAAGATTTCTGGTGAACATGGAATATTATATGTAGATATTGTAGCAAAAGCCTTTGAAATAGAAGAAGCTGAATTCCAAGTTGCAAAGTATGGAGAGTTTAATATAAAAATGATGAAGGAAGTTCAATCTCAACAATTGAGGGAGGATCAACCAGAGATAAGAGGTTCTAAGAGACCCTTCAATGGAGAAGAGCCACAAAGGAATGAAAAACATAATCAAGGAGAATTTTAATTTCAAAAAGAAAATGTTGAGGCATCACGAGCTCAACAGTGATCAAGGTTTAAAAGAAATCATTTTGGAAAATGTCTTGCTGGTTCGAAGCAATGTTTTAAGTTTAATGAAAGTCAACATTTTGTCAAATATTATCTAGTTTTGCTTAAAGAACAGAAAATGGTCGCACCAATCTTTTCTATCCTAGACAATACAAGCAAAGACTAAACAAATGGGGTGTAAAGAACAGTTTAGGACTAGACTAAGTATGTAGGAAACTTAAAAATGATATAAAATATGTAATGTACATGTTTTGTTTGTGATGAATGTTAAAATATAATATGATTAGTGTTTGTTTTATCATGTTGTTGTTTTGCTTAGAATGGATAATGCGATTCTGTGCTATACATATATTACAAATTTTGATGACAAAATTTATATAACTGGGAAGGAATGTAATATCCAGAAAGTTTCTATGTTTTCAATTTAAAGAATTGTGTGTATAATATGTTTTGTTAATTGTAATGTGTTTGGAAATAGTGATATATGAATTGGATATGTTAGAATTGTGGTATGTGGTGTGAATTTGAGAGTATTATGTTATAGATTATGGAGGATTGAAGATTTAGGTGGTTATGAGACATTTGATGAAAGGAGTGGTTGATCAATTGGAGCTTGATTGACGGGTCCTGTACAGAATGAAAGTTTGGAAGCTTTCGAGTTGAATGGCGGTCGACCAGTATAGAAGTGGTTGACCAGTTTTGAAACATATTGAAAAATTAGAAAGTTGCGTTCGATTGATGGTCGACCAATTTTGATAGCAGGTAGCTCTCGTGCTATTTTGTGGTCGATCAACTGATGAAAGGTAGTCGACTAGTAAGGTGAAAGGTCACCAAAAATGTGCTGCAATGATGTGTTTTTATTTGATGAAATGGTGGTGACTCACCACTTAGTTGTTGTAGGGATGCCACCTCCTGCTTAGGATGGCTAGAAAAGAGGGATTGAGCTATTATAAGGAGGGGAAGCTTGAGGAAAAAAAGGAGGAAATTGTGAGAAGAGAGAAGAAGGCTTTGAGAGAGAAAGAAGAAGAAGAAAAAAGGAAGAAGAGAACTGTTGGAGAAAGGAGAAGGTTTCAACTTGGAAGGAAATCGTTGTACTCTCATTTCTTCAAGGGATTTAGAGATAAGAAATGATTTTATGTTGTTTGCCTCTTTAGTTACATCACAAGAATTAGGATATGATGTTTAAATCACTTGAGGATATGTTGCTGTGATATGATATTTAGTGCTTGTTTGTGATAGATGTTAAGGTTATTTGATCATGTTGTTGCTTAAGAATTTATGATTGATGATATGCTACGTGATAAAGTGATAGATAAAATTATATACATTCATTTATGTTCATGCATCACGGTTTTGATGAAAATGTACGAAAATGATTTGTCATGCATATGGTTTTCAAGTAAAGAAAGGTAAAGAAGATTGAGAATTTCAATGATAGAGGCTTGGATACTTGATTCAATGATAGAAGCTTGGATTCTCAACCATTGATAGAGGCTTTGGATAATAAACTCATTGAAAAAGGTTGTGGTGGACAGTTGGGAGAGGCATTGGTGGATTCATTCCCAATGATAGAGGCAATGAGTGGAGTTTCAATGATAAAATGAAACGAAAAAGAAAAAGTAAAGGGAGGAAACTGAAATGGAAACCGTTTTATGTAAATCATATTTCAAGATTCATGATGCATCTCATTTTTTACTAAGCATTAGGCATATAGATTATGTCTTGTGATGTAGGTAAGCATGGTAATAAGGATAGAAGCAGCTAATGGAAGATTTACGCCTTACGAATCTTGTGGTTGGTTGGGCTAAATAGGAAACAGAAAAAGAAAATGCACATGGTTTTCAATGTATGACACGTTTTGTAAAAGTTTAAAGAGTTCGTGAAAGGAATTTTATTTATGATATTTCAATTCAGTTGTTTCAAATGCTCTACTTATTTTCAAGCGATTTATTCGCAACGCTATGTTTTCAAAGTATGATAAAACAAGTCATTATAAGGTCATCAACTATTGCTTGGTCTCGGTTGACCGCGGTTGTGTCCCGTCGACCGTTGTTAAGTTTTAGATGGCCACATGCATGTCTTGTTGACCACTACGAGATCCTGATTGACCATTGTTGTTTCTTGTCGACACTGTGTGATCTTTGTTGATTGTTGTTAAATCTTGTCTACTGTTGTGTGGTCCTGGTTGACCGTCGCCATGTTTTGTCGACACTAGGTGGTTCCAGTCAACCGTAGTTGTGTTCGATTGACTCTAGCCATGTCTCCTTGACTGTTGAGTCTTTCATGTCGGGCATGTTGTATCTCGTCGACCATAGTCAGGCCTCATCCACTGGTGGGTCTTTCAAGTTAATTGTTGATGTGGTTGGTTGATCGCTGTTATGTCTTGGTCGATCACATTGTGTGTTTCGTATGGTTTGGGTTTAGTGATCTTCACTTGGCTTCTTTAGCCATGTCTTATTTCTAATGGGTATGACCTCTCAATTCAATGTAAAGTTTTATGTCGCTCCTTGTGCTAAGTCGAGTAGTCTTACGTTAGTCTTTCCTGTTTGGTTTTGAATTTCTATTTGGGACTTGTGTTTTGTCCCTAGTTTTGTTTGGGATTTTGATATTTTTTGGTTTTAGGTTTTGACGGCGTCCTTGGTTTTGGTGCATGTATCCGACGTCACGTGTGACTGGTTACTAGGCTTCTGTCGTCATTAAGGTAGAGATTTTTATACTTTATGCACTACATTGCATCATAGTTTTCAAACTATTATTTTGTGGGTTACCACATACGAAAACCCGACAGGGACTATTTGATAGTATGTCTATTTTTACGTATATATACTTATGTTTTCTCATATTTAATTTATTGTACATGATATTTAATTTTGTTGAGCTATCTATATAATTGGGAGGATGAATCATTTTCATGTTTTGGGCAGTCTTGGTACTAAAACATCACGAGACTATTCTCGTGCATCTTCTGTTGCATGAAGATTGCTTGTGTGCATGTGCAAAATGGGTATTAGGGCATTGATGACGTGTCCTTGGGTTTCAAATCCCTAAAGTGAAAATGGATAATATGGCGATGATGACATGCTTCTTGGGTTTCGAATATCTAAACCTAATTAGGGTATTTAGTCACATGGGTTGAAGATTGTTAGTCGCTAAGTTTTACGCACATAGTATCTTTTCATTTGATGGGCGGTTGTGTCATCGCAGAGCTACGCACGTCGACAACCATTATTAATTTGGATCTAATGGGTAGCTAGTCATCAAGTAATCCATCACCAACAATTTTATCCGTTACTTGATTTTACTAATGGTGTCGCCGCCTGGTTTTCGAACTGCGAACACATTTTTCTTTCGAAATCATGAGGTGTTGTTATCGACAGATTGTCACCTTTCTATGTTTTGTGCTGGAGTGGTTTTTGTGTGATCTCCTATTTCATTGAGGCCGTTTTTGAATGAAAAATTATACATGCCTGTTTTTGGGATATAATTATATATGTATATAACATGTTTTTAATAAAGTCTCATCGGTGGTTCATGAAGCTTAATTTAAATTAAATGGTGAAGAGATTTTAAAAATGAATTAAAAAAAAACCCATGTACGATAATAATATGCATTAAATAATAGTTTTATGAAAGAAAGGTAAAATCAGTTTTCTCATACATTGCATATAATATAGATTTCTTTACTAAGTTAATCACTCACTCCAACGAACCCTTCATCTCAAGTTTAGATTGTGGTGGTCAAGTGTAGTGTCCAAAGTGTGGTTACTTCATATTTGGATTTCTTCTTGGTGTTTCCTTGTTGTCCTCAGTGATGATTTATTTTTCTTGTATTAGTTTGTTAAATTTGTTGTATGATGATGAATGATTTCATTTTCTGTACAGTATTTTTCTCTCTATTTATTTTATGTTATTTTTAGCTCTTGTTGATCACTCTGTGGACCCTGACCCATTTGTTTTGGACTTTGAGCTTAATTTTATGTCAAGACTTCCGCTAACATCTTAGTCTTGGGCTGGGTGGTCGGATCCTCTTCTAGGATCGGGTCGCCTAACCTGGCATTTCTGTTACACCCGCTTCTGGGTCATGACAAGCTATGTATTGTGTGATGAATGTAAAGTAAAAAATAGTAGGGGAGTAACTATGGGTCTCCTTTGGGTTGCAAATCCCTAGCCCTCTGAGGTATATTTGTTTTTTGTACACAACTATTGGGAACAATGATTAATATGGTGGGGTAACACGGTTGTGTGCTTCTTTACAATTGATAGTATTTGATCATGTATATTGACATTCATAAATATGTTACTATGAAATTTGTTAATAACATTATTATTAATAATGAATGGAGCATTTGTATTGATTCAATCATCATTGCAAAAATGTGAAAAGAAACACATTGTGTAATATTCATATGCATTCCATATATATTGCATATATTTGAGAATTTTATGATATGATAAGTTGTCATGTGAGATGGTAAATTATGACATCTAAGCAATGATTGATGATGTCATGTGTATAGGTATAATCATATGTACATTGTAAAGGTCCATCATATAGAGGACACGAGTAACGAGTAAAAGATTATGAGAATTGGAGTATAGTGATATCTAGGCAATGATTTATAGTATCAAGTGTCCAGACATACTTATTTATACATCATGAAAGTCCTTCACATAGAGGATTATGATAGAGATGTGATTGAGATTAGATATTAATTAAAATTTCTTGATAGTTTGGAGTTTAATATACATTAAAAATGTCTACATAGTGTTAGTTATAAATAAACTATAAAAGAGTATGAGATTCATATTATAGACTTTCATGTTAGACGAATGACTGAAATATATGAAATAAATTATTCATAAAGTGGTTGTGTTTAAAAAAGACATAGCATATAAGATTTGTGTTTGAGGCACTTTATATATATATTGCAACATCCCTTAGTCATTGTAGTAAAATATTGTCTGATTTGGATCGAAGTTTGTATGATTTTGTTCTTGGGGTTTGTATGATTTTGTTCTTGGGGTTGGTCCAAAACACGTTGTATTAAGTAGAGAAGAGAACCCTACTTATAAACCATGCATTTTTCACTCTTCCAAATGATGTGAGATTGTGTATCCCCACTAATATAGGTCAGACCCTCACATGGCTCTTGTTACACGGTTTTGATCTTGAGATTAACATAAAATGCGTTGTACTAAGTAGGGAGGAGAACTATACTTATAAACCATGCATTTTCCACTCTCTCAATCAATGTGAGATTATGCACCTTCATTGATATGGGTCAGACCCTCATATGGGTCATCTTGTCCTTTACAGAGCAGATTGTCATTTTTATGTATATATATATATATATTAAGTTGTGCATAAAGAAATTGCACATGAGTTTGGGAATTAGTTAGACTATGATTACTTAAATTATATGTCTAATCATTCACACATATGCAATAAACATTTCTTAAATAAAAAAACGAAACATATAAAGGTGATATTAGTAAGAAATATCTAAAGTATTAAGTATTACATAAATCATGGGATGTGTATTTATGAGCGTTGATTAATGTTGAAAATTGAAATTAAGATTGTGAAGACTAATCATATAGGGTGTTAGTACATGATTAGACGTGATATTTGTTTGGTTTATGAGATCTTTAAATTATGATTTTTACTGAGCTCAAAAAGCTCATTTGTTGTTCCTCCAATTTTTCAGGAATAGGTAGTAGCAGCTTTGGAGCAAAGAGATAAAGATTTGTTGAACTGAAGAGTTTGCACTACATAGGCTCAGAAGGAAATTTTGGGTTGGTCCTTTATTGTATTTAGTTAATTTAACCTATGTTTGTAAAATAAATTTTGTAAATTAATGATACTATAACTTTTCTATTTGAGTTGAATTTTATATTTATGTGGTCAAATTACACAAATATATGTTTGAGTATGAACTTCTGATGATATGTGCGTTCTCCGTATAGAGAATCTCGTTCACCTTCCTGATTCATGAGGGAAATGAGATTAGGGTCGTGCTACTAATGACCAACAATATACAAGGACAATTTTGCTCAAACAAATAGTTGATGGTATCAATTGCCTCTAACCAATGAGTTGATGAGTTGAATTGTATTTTATCCTATATTTTATAGTTTCTGCTCTTAAAAATTGAACATGATAAATATATCATGCTAGAAACAATTACAACTACCAAATAAAAGGATAAAAAGCAAGCATTTTTATAAATTTAAAAGAGTATTTAACAACTTAAACTTATAATTCTTTTTGAACATTTAAAACATTAAATTTATAACTATGAGCAAATGGACGTATAATGTCATAAATTAACTTCATGCTCAAACTCTCACGCAACACACATATTCTCCTGACCGACTTGGCTAAAATTATTAAAATCAAGACCAAGGAAAGGAATCAATCCCCATGAACGGAGCATTCTGAGTTTTTATCTATCAGGACAAAACTGTCAGACGAACATTTTTTTTTTTTTGGTCCCTTTTCCTTAATCGTAATTAATTAATTAACCTGCCCACTAAGCAGTGCATTTGCTGTTTTGTATAAAGCACCAGCTCCAGAGCATCTTTCTGACAACAACATTACACTAATCTGCATTATGCAGTCCAATAATATACCTTTTTTTAATTAATTATTTGGTTATAAATAAAGCCTGCAGTGCTTAAATCTTTTGGTTAAGCCAAAATAAAGCCTACTTTATCAATATTATTATTACTTTATTTTTATGGCCTTCTCTCCATACCTAAGTTCCACTGACATGTTTTTTTATTTATCTTTCTTACTCAATTTTATTATAAAAAATAACATTCAAGTTTAAATAATTTAGAGTAATTAAGTTAGAGCTATTACATGATATACATTACATGCTCACGTTGCATATTATCTCACTGAAAGTAAAACTATAAATAAAATATATTTTCTAAAATCGCTGATTTTTGCGTTTTAATGTAAACTATCGTAATATTTTATCAATCTAAAATTCCAGAAAAAGATCATATAGTATCATTTTGATATTAAGATTTATAAATTACTAATAAATTTATATATTTATTGTTTTATTAGATATCTACATAATAGTTCTATGAACTGTATATTTACCAAAAAAATAACAAATTCAAATATTTTCCATTTTTAACAATAGGAAAAATAACAAATCAACCATCGTATTTTACGATCAATGACAAATCAACCATTAAACTATTTTTGCTAACAAATTAACAACTGAACTGTAAAAAAAAGTCACCGCTAACATTGCTGTCACATTTGCCGTTAAACACTCTGATTTTGATCTGCGGCGACTTTCCGACGAACTACGGCGGATTGGTAACACACCGCAGCAGCTTGATCATGACAGCGACATGTTGATAAGAAGGAGATTAATTTCTTTCACCTATTGCGACAGTAAATCTTTGCAGATCAATAATTCTCTCAATTTTCAACGGTTTTGGACGTTTGAGGACTCGTTTTCCATAATCTTTTCACGATGTACAGGTAGGAAACATCTGTTTTGTCATTCGATGCTTATCAAAGCATATTCGGATAGGAAAACGTGTGGAGCTTTACGGTTTTGAATTGTGTAAGAAAAATTAGAGTGACTTAGAAGCGTTTTTAGGTCTCGAAAGTGGGACAAGCTGCCTTTGCTAACTTGTCAGTGCATAGATCTTGAAAAGTTATGTGAAATAAAAAAAAATTCATTCAAATTGGTCTAGTGAGCACAAAGTTATGGCTTTCTGAAGTTTTTGAGCAAACAATCTCATTTTTCTCTGCCTGAATAGCTCTAATATGCACCAAAGTTATGGTCTTCTTAAATTTTTGAGTAAACAATCTCATTTTTCCTCTGCCCGAATAGCTCTGATTTGCACCGAATGATAAAACAGATCTCTTCTAGTTGTGCATCACGAAAAAACGATGGAAAACAAGTCATCAAATGCCCAAAACCATTGAGATTGAGAGAATTATCGATTTGTAAAGATTTACTGTCGCACTAGGTGAAAGAAATGAATTTTCTTTTTATTAATCCGCTGCGGATCATAGTCAATCCGTGGCGGATCGTCGTCAAGCCACTGTGGATCGTCGTCAAGCCACTACGGATCGTCGTCAAGCCATCGTGGATCGGCGTCATTAACGGCAAACATGACAGTAATATTTACGATGATTTTTTTACATAATTTAATAGTTAATTTGTTAGAAAAAAAAAGTACAATAATTATCATTTACAGTAAAATAAAGCACAATGATATGTTTGTCATTTTTTCATAACAATACTAGAAAATGATAAATTAAGTAATAATTTGTTTTCTTGATTCAAAGGGCCTGGGATTCTTTGGCAGACACTAAAATAATCTATTTTGCAAAAGTTTATTATTAAAAGCGGTTGGTTCAACTTCTAACCTCTAATCTCTATTTAATTATTGTTAATAACTGTTAAAAAAAGCGACAGAAGCTACTGTTTTTGGGTTGAGTTGGTGAAAATTACAGTGCAAAAGATATGGCAGAAATTGTGGGTTGACCCCAGCTTAAGATTACCAGCTGGGCCTTAATCATTCAAATTAAGACTTATAATATTTATTTTTTGGGAAAAAAAGCACTGATCCAGCTGTTTACAACATCAGAACAAGAATCAAATCTTATTGATCACAAGATAAATGAGCGGAATTGAGATGATCCAATTAGAATTCTACACATAATTACTTAAAAATCCTAGAAATTTGTTCTGGGATTTTATAGAATTATAATAAAAAAATATATTATAAGAGAGTAGCCATATTACATGAAAAAAAGCTAATTAAATATAGAAAAGTTTGAATAATATTCATTAATTAATTCTCCTCCAATTGGCCTGCGAGAGAAATCAATACTCTCTCTGGCGCTATATACAGCAGCTAGCCTTGCTTGAAGATGAAGATGGTGGTAGAGCAATGGTGATTAGAGCTCGATTCCCTCCATGCCCAGAACTTGATTCGCGAAAACAAATATTGTTATCGTTAGAAAAATAATTGAAACGATTAAATTTCGATTCAAAAAGGTTTAAATTGTTGCATACCCGCTAAAGAAAACTTGGATGCTGGGTCTCTGGTTTGAGATTGGCCAATTCCCATTTGAACTATGGATTGCAAGTTATCTTCTCCAAACATTGGATACTAATAAAAAAAAACAATGTATGTAATAAAATTAGAAAACCAAATAAATAAATATGAGAGTAATTGTGATGCCAAAATTACCTGACTGAAATTTTCATTAATTTCATTTATCAAAGGTAACTGCAGGCCAAGATTATGCTGTCCATAAATGGAAGATGGTGAAGAATCACTTCCAAACATTGGATTTGGCAAAGAATTGTTAGATTCAAACACCTGAAAAAAAATAATAAAAAACCAAACTTTGAACTATGTTCGTAAAAATCTCGGAAACCCAATTCGAGAATTTAAACTTACTTCTTTTGAGAATAGAGAATCCATGGCGGATTCCTTCCGGGTGTTGACAGAAGCCAACTTCATGGAAAGGAGCTGTGAAAGAACGAAATGATATCTGAAAATAAGCAAACGAGGCTGAAACTCCATAAAAACCCAACAATGGCGTCTGATAGTTACCTCAACTTGACGTTGTAATGACTGAACGTAGTTTATAATTTCGTCGAGCATTAGCGCTTTTCCGGTGACCTAAAAAGTTGGGAAGAAGAACAGGGAATGTTAGGAAGAAGATGCAACCTTCTGTTTTTTTTTGAAAAATTGAAGCTTTTTCTGACATACTTTGTTGCAGCCTGGCACGAGGTCTTGAAGAAGCTTCATTCTTTCGCTTATCTTCTCTCTTCTTACCTGCAATTACTCAAAAGTGATGACCGAGAAAGAGAGGGAGAGAGAGAGAGAGGGAAGGGGCAGAGAGAGAGAGAGAGAGAGAGAGAGATTCGGTACTCTTTCTGCTAGGCTATGGCTGTCAGTGGCTTGGCCTCTTCTGGCTCTGACATGGATGTAGTCTTTTGGAGGCTCTGGAGGTTTAGAGTTACTCTTCGTCTTGCTTGTTTTCTCTTCGTGTTTGCAACTATTTCCATCGCCTTCTTCCTCTGTTTTCTCGCCGCCATTTCCATACCTCTTCTCTTCGCTCACTTTGCTCCGCTTACCATTTGAATTCTCGTCAAACTGAATGGGTTCTTTCGGTTTTCCCTTTGAATTCGCTTTTCTTTTTCTGCAATTCCACTCGTTTGAGATTTGCTCTGAAACCGTGGATTCCAACGAAGAGTTTGATCCAAATGCTTTGAGTGAGGGGCTGCTTGAAACTCGAGAAAGCTTTCCGTCCGCCATTGATGGAGTAGATCTGTAAGAAGGAAACTGACTTGCTCGACCATTGAAACTCTTACTTCCGAAGCAAGAAAACCTCGCCGCCCTCTCTGCAAATCCAGGATCACCTGAGAATTCCGCTAAATTAGAATTCGCCGCCATTATTGGAGAATGAAGCTTCGGAGGTGAGCTCAATGGAGTAGTGTTGTAACTAGGAAATTTTTGGAGCTTCCCTATCAGCTCCCTAATTTTAAACCCTTCGCCGGAAACGTGAGAATTGGACGCCTCCGGCGACGGGATGACAGATGAGAAAGGATCAAAAAAGGAGTCCAAGGATTTCTCCGGCGAGCAATCGGGCGGCGGAGCTAGCTGGTGCCAAACGGGCATTACAGAAGTTGACTCAAAAGCGTAGGGGGACGACGGTGGGTGACCACCGTTGAAAAAAAGTTCATTGTCCATTGAAAAAATAAAAAATAAACAAAATTTAGCGATGGCCCAAAAGGTGGAAAAAAGAGTTGCAGAAAGTGGGCTGGAAATGATTTCTTGGGTGGCGAGAAGAAGAAGACGACGAAGAATACAGTAAACTCAACAAAAAGCAGAAGCACCCATTCAACCCACACGGAGAGAGAGAGAGAGAGAGAGAGAGAGAGAGAGAGGGAGAGATAGAGGGGAGTAGAAGACGACATAAATAGGCAAAATGGAAATGGTGGGTTGACAATTTTTTTAAAATTTTAATATATAATAAATATTTCCACTATTAATTATAAATTAACCCCTAATTTTACACTAATTTTATCTCGTGCCACTCATTAACTTAACTAATATTTTTTTCGACTATTTATAAATTATAATATTAATTAATACGTAACATGTTTATCATCACATTAAAAATAAAATTATATAGTAAATGTAATATTATTTATGACATTAAGAAATAATTAGTAGGGGTGATGTTTGGAAGCCATTAGATTTTTGATAATAAGATATGACTTTGTCATTTTTCTAAGAGAGTTCTTTTCATGTAAGCAAAAAAAAAAACATTGAATAAATTCACCATCTAACGTCAATAATTTAAAAGAATGAAATAATTACAATATAAAAATAAAAATAAAAATAAAAATTAATTCTGCAAATTTTGTATAAAAAAGCTTCAAATACTCCAAGTCAACAAGACAAGAGGGCTCGTAATGTCGGTTAAAAGTCCCAAGTAAATGTACATAAGTTTTATATCTTCAACAATAAAAAATAATATAAAAATTCAAGCTTCATTTATTTATCCATCTCAATTATAATATAAATATTATGTAGCGCGTATGGCCTATGGCCTAGTCAATCATTTCATCAAATTTCCAACTCAGAGACGAGTCCGGGTTTTGGTCGGGTTCACATAATCCTATAAATATTTGATTTTTCCACCGTTTTCTTGCAATTTATTCAAATAATATTGTGGGCTGTGACAACAACTCAATCTATACAACATTATTCAGATTATATGATATGTTTAAAAGGTCGTATAACTGAAGATTTATTCCAACTTCATTTGTCTTATTCAATTGAGTTCAGTAGCATTTTCTGCATGCTTGACATAAATTTTAGAACTGGTTTTCTCTATTTTTAAAGAGAGAGAGAGAGAGAATGACGAATGTAAATGTACATGAATTTAAGAGTAGAATATATTTTTTAGTCTTTGCAGTTTGGATAGTTTAATTTTAGTTCTTATAGTTTGATTTTTCTCGTTAAATTCCTCCTAACTTCAGTTTTGTGTTAATAAGTGCTCCAATTATTTGAAAAAATCGATAATTTTTTAGCCTTAACTCTTCATCTACGTGGGCTAAAATACTTAATGTAACAAAATTAAGATAGTTTAGTTATTTTTAAGTTAATCAAATTTTTAATAGGAATTTAACAAAACAAATCCTATAGTTTGAAATAAGAAACACAACAAACTTTGAAGAATTTTCGCAAACAACTAAAACTTCAAACTATGAAAAATGAAGAATGCAAACCTTCCAGTCAAAAATTGCAGAGGCAGTCATGGCAGCCACGTTCACGTTTAGAAACATGAAGGACTGTCTAATGGAGACCAACGACAGACGTCCTTCAACAACGAGGGATGTCCACACCTTATCCAATGGGAGGGATGGCCGTTCTGGATGAGGGATGTCCTTTGTTGATGACAATGGACATCCAGGATATGAGGAGGATTGAGGACAAACATCACTCAATCAATGATGGATGACCAAAATCATTCTCCTAAGACGCTAGTGGATGAAGGTTCACGCCCGTTAGATTGAGGGACAGATGTCCCTCATCAATGATGGACAGCAGGATCATTATCCTAAGGCGTTGATGGACATTATGTTGAAGGGAGTTATGTGCAAGGCACACGCTATTTTAAATGGGAGTAGAGTCGTAGACGATGGTTTTTGGCAGTTGGATGAACTAATTGGACGTCCTTTAGAGCTGAGGGGCGTCCGTCTTTGGAAATGGACGTTCAGGATGGATTATTGAAAGATGACGTTGTCCCTCAGCTTATTACGGACATCCCTTAGCTAACAATGGACGTCTCTTGCTTAAAACGAACATCCTTCAGCTTACGATAAACGTTGAGGATGTATTATTAAAAGACAACGTCGTTCCTTACTTAAAATGGACGTTCCTCAGTTCAAAACGAACATCCCTTGCTTAAGAAGGATGTCTCTCAACTTAAGACGGACGTCCCTAAGCCGGAACGAACGTCTTTTAACTTAAAACGGACGTCCCTTATCTTATGACGGACGTCCCTCTAGCAGAACAATCTCATCAACTCATGAAGAGATTGAGAAGCAAAAGAGTCGATTGAAACAAAGCCAAACAAGCTGCAGACATTGGAAAAAGAATGCAGTGTACAAACCAAGTTCAATGAATTATGGGTTTAATGTGGTAAAAACAACTGTTAATTTGTCTTCCGATTATAGTGGTTGCTCCATGGACAATGATGTTGATATAAATTTTCTCTCTCTTAGTCAGATACTCTCCCTACAACAATGGAGAAGAACGGCCATTCGAAATGGACATTTGTACTGCTTTCAAGAAAATCTGGATTAGCCTTAGATGTCCCTCATGGTCAACAGACGTCCATTGTTGATCCTTGGACGTCACCGTTGGACGAGTTTTGACGTTAGATTGGCTACAGCATCTTCCTATGCAATTCTTTACGAAAAATGTGATGGGAAGGTTTCCGTTATTCATTTTTCATAGTTCGAGATTTTAGTTATTTACAAAAACTCTTCAAGATTTGTTGTGTTTCTTATCTCAAACTATAGAGTTTGTTTTGTTAATTTTTCTTTTTTAATTAATTTAATTTAAAAATAACACAAAACAAGATTCAATATATTTTGACTTGTACAAATATATTGCATTGGCATATTCTTTATCTACCTTAGCTGAAATACTTGATGTAACAAAATTGAGATAGTTTGTTATTATCAAGTTAATCAAATTTTTAATTAATTTAATTTAAAAATGACACTAAACAAAATGCAACTTATTCTAACCACATTTGTGGACTTGTAAAAATATATAGCATTTAAGGGTGTTCAAGGTCCGATTCGGTCCGGTTCTGAAGTGGAACCGCACCTAACCGGTCGGTTCCAGTTTTGGAAATCCAAAACTAGAACTGATCCCATGGGACCCGGGTACCGAACTTAATTTTTTTAAATATTATAATAAAAATTTATAAAAATAAAAAATGCAAAAAATAAAATCCTAAATAATTACACTATACACACAACATTAACATAGTATAAATAAAACAACCATAAATAAACTAACAAATATATAAAATAACAAAAAAAAAACTGAAAAATAAAGTTACAAAACAAAAAAAACATTCAGAAATAAAAAAAAGTTATAAAACTTTAGATTAAATAAACAAAAAAAAAACATTTTCTTGTGTCCAATTTCATTGTCTATTCCATTGTCGAAGACTCCAAGTCCAATGTCCAGTATCTTTAAATTTCAGAATATAAACTGCCAAAGAATGAATATTATACAATACGAGTTAGAAGTAATTAGTTGACAAATGATAATTATAAAAAAATAAAAATGAATTAAAATTTCAACACTCAACTGAGTTACTTAGTTCCAAGTCCCTACATGTCAAAAACATTAATCAATTGAATATTGGAATGACACAACATCACAAGCAAAAAGAAATGATGATAATATGGTTCAAAATGAATAAAAATATAAATACCTTATTACACGTTGTCATCAGTCATCACTATCAATTTCAGACTAATTCACTTCATTAGCATCATTAATTTGTATAATCTTTGAAAACTATAAATTGAAAACAAATTTATGAAACATAGTAATTAATAAAACAAATATAAAGGAAAAATACTATTAATATAAAAGATACCTGGTTCATTCAGACCATCATTAAAGTTGATTGATTCATATTTCGAAGATCGAATCTAGCTTTGAGTGCAAATAAGCGTCTCGACAGTCTTTGGGGACAAAGAACTGCGAAATGGATCAAGTACTCATCGTCCACTACTAAAAGCTGACTCCGATGCAACAGTAGAAATAAGAATAGCCAATATATCTTTTGCCAAGTTGCTCAGAATTGTAAATTTCAATGAATTCATTTTTCACCATATGAGAATATCTTGTTTGTCTAAAAATTTTTCCAATGCTTCATACAAATATTGATCAAGTTCTAACTGAGTAGTTGAAACATCTTGTTCTTCGGGGCGAGTATAAAACATCTCATGTAGCTTGTTGTGGCTCAAATTGCTCTTTTGTCTCAAGATTGTAGATGTTGTTGGTACACTTGTAGTACAACAATTGAACAACATCAAACAATCATTTTTCAGACTTAACCCTTTTTCGTAACCATTTCTCCTTCACCAATTGTCTAGTCATCTATAACAAGACTAATAACAATTAACAACTAACAAGCCACAAAGAACACAACCAGGAAACGACAACAGACAAGTTAACAGTTAAAGCATTGATTGATCGCAGAACCAAACCAACCAACAATGACTATCATCAAACTAGAAAAATCGATAGAGTACTACTAACAAATCCATACTATCAAAACAAATTAAATGACTACATACAAGGTGCGCAACTAGAATAGCAACACCGCAGGTTCCATTCGCACCCGCGAGTCGTCGGCTTCTGGCACAAACAACCCAAGCTCTCATCGTCGAGCTCCTTCCGAGCTCGCGTCCATTTCTCTCCTGCAAACATCTTGGTCGAAGGAGAATTGTGAGACCGTGAATCGCCTCTCCCTTTCTCTTCAAAAATATGGCCGCAGGCCATTCTAATTCTCCTTCCCCCTCTTTCTTTCTAGACCAGACTGGTGGTTCAAGGAGAGAATTGAATCGGTCAAACCCATATCTCCCTCCTTTTATTTTATTTCCTCTTTTATTTTAATTCCTTTTTACTTAATTAATTAGTATATAAGTATGTATTAAATATATACATCATATTTACTAATCGACCAAAATTTCAATTCCTGACTTATTCTGAATGTCGCTTGACAATGATTACCGATCCAATTTAAATTCTTCAATTTCATTTTCTAAATTAATTTTCCATAATCATAATATAATATATTCTTATTCTAAGCTTATCGAGAATCAAAAGTTCCGGGTATTACAGTCTACATAATCGGTTTTAAAACTCGAGTGCTCTGATACCATCTGTAGCGAGTCAGTTTTTCTTACATTTGAAAACATGTAAAATTTAAAAATTATCTTTTATAAATACAGCGAAAGACTTTTCATTATTAAAACCAATTAAAACAATAAATAGAATTATTTTCAGAAAAAACTTTTTATAAAACACAACAGAAGACTAAATGAATAAAACAAAGCATTTTAGCTTTCGATTTAAATACATTTACAAAACCTTTACAGACCATTTCTTTTACATCCATTAGCCTAGCCAGCCACAAGTTCTATGCGTGCAAATCCTTCATCAACTGCGCCTTAACCTGTTCTACTATTCTCGTACGTACCTACATCACAAAACTTAACTAATGAGCCTAAGGCTCAGTAAATGATATCAAATAAACTATGCACATGCCATGCAATTTTTAAAATCTGTATATCATTTTTCTTTTTCATTTTCCGTTTCCGTTTCCGTTTCTTTTTCCATTTCCGTTTCCATTTTCTTGACTTTACTTTACCATCATTTCTTTTGTTTCTGTGTCGAGCTTTACCTACCGATCCACGAAAACATCTATTTATATTTCTTTTGTTTATGTGCAGGGCTTTACCTACTGGTTCACAAAAATTATTTTATTACATTTCTTTTGTTTATGTGTCGGGCTTTACCTACCCATCCATAAAAACGTTTAATTATATTTATTTTGTTTCTATGTCAAGCTTTACCTACCGGTCCACAAAAATTGTTTAATTACATGCTTTGGATGCCGGACTTTACCTACCGGTCCAACCTCTTTACTTGACTTTACTTAATCCTTTACTTTACGTTTATTCATATTTCGTTCTCTTATCGTTTCCTTTACAAAACCATGCATGAAAACCATTTTTGTATCATTTTGAAAACCATGATGCATGCAATGCTTGTGAATGCATACAGTATCTATATCATCAGTAAAATTCTTAAAACATGATCATTATAAACATCCTATAATCCTCAAGCATGATCATTATCAATATCATTAAAAATCTAATAAACATTTCATTAAAAGAACTTATTTCTAATAAACACAACATCATGTAGCAATACATCTTCGATCAATAGTAATATTCTCGAACAATGACATAATCACAACTGAACCTAATATAATAAACACAGTCATCAAACAACCCTAACTCTTGTGATGTAGGCCTTTAAGCAAAGCACAAACAATATCACTTACCTCGTATTCGTAGCGAGTTTAGTACTTTCTTCCACTTCCTTTAATACCTTCACAGTACCTTTATAAATCCATAACATTTAACATTAATAATCACAGTCTATTAATCTCAACATATTCCTCCAATTTTCCAATCACCCATACTGTCCATATTTATCTCAACATGTCCCTCCAACTTATAACCAACATAACAGAACATAAACATCCAATAATAACCCATAGGTCGTAAATACAACAGGGAACAACATTCCAACAAGGGTACATCCATTAACACATGGAGCTTAACCAAGGATAACACAACCTTCTAATACCCATTAAACATTAACACCTCCATTACTATCTTCTACCTTTAACCATGATCATCACATAATCCATAGCTAAATCTTTCAATGTGAATAATAAAGGAACCCAATTATACAGAGCAATAATCCTAACACATTTTATCAAGCAACCATAAACATTCCTAAAACCAGTAGGGCATTCCATAAGACAGTAACTAAATCACATAACCGAACCAACATCAACAATAGTGCACAATATCCATAAGCCTTTTATCATCTACTTTGAACTATAATGGTGAATCCATAGTGCAAGAGGGAAAGCATTACCTGTAGAAACCCAAGAGGACTCGAGAGCAATACAGAGAGGACCTCCCGCTCTCTCTTCTTCAACCTCCAAAAGCACTAACTAAAACATAGAACCAAAACTTCATCAACAGATAAGCATTTCCTCAACACCATTAATCACATAGAGCATTTACCTGAACTCCATCTTCTTCGTTTGCTATTTCCTCACGGCTCCTTCTCTCTTCTCTATACATTCCTTCTTTCTCTCCTCCTTCTCTGTTTCTCCTCTCTCCCAGACTCTCCTTTCCTCTTCTTCTTTTTCTTTCTTCACAACTCACTCTCACTTTGTATTTCTATTTCACCGAAGGTGTCTCATATACGCTACTCCTCAATCCCCATAAAATCTCACCTAACACCCCCATACTTTGCCATCTGTAAAGGGAGACACACGTTGAGATATCACAGCAATCATCCGTCTCGAGATATGTATTTTCTCTTAATCCATGAGAACTGGTCGAGTAGTCGATCGATAATACTTGACCACAAATATTCACGGCAAAGATCCCGGTCGAACATATGCTTGACCGCTCCGCCAAAATTCCAAAAATTCTAATTTACAAGTCGAGCATACTTCGTGAATTCCAAGTTTTCATCTTCATGTGCTCGACCATCCGCGTCCACATGAACTTCATGCGTTCGCAACCTCGTCCGGAATGGCAACAGAGGCATGGACAACCTTTGGGACGGGAAGACAGCGTTTCTGAGTCGTCCCAAAGTACTGGGACGGCGTTCTATACATTTGCGGACGAGGAATAACGTCTGCGGAGTCGTCCGAAAGTGCACAGTCTATCACTTTTCTCACATTTTCCTACTTAACTCCTATCCCGTAACACTATCCCCACAAATACCCGTCCTAAAATGACACGTATAAATACGCAATGTAATAATTACATCACGTATACGGGAAAATGTTACCGGGAATACCCCTAGACTTAACACTCCGAATACGTCCTCGGTAATACTCTGATAATTATCCCACTTAAAAAGTCAGGGTATTACGTACCTCCCTCTTTATATAAATTTCGTCCTTGAAGTTTGCCTAGCGTAATACCCTTTTTACACTCAAAAATCGCTAAACTACCTATCCCGACACTTCTTTAGCTACCCAATTTGGTGTCCTAGATGATTTTACACTCCTATCTTTTAAAATACTAACCCCTCTCAGACTGACGGTTGCCTAACTCTTGCTAATGGATCGACTTGACAACGTCCAAACGCATCTCTTTGCATCAAAGTCGATCCAACTATCGAACTCACTCTTTCACACTTTCATGAATTTACAGGTTGATCACTTGATCAACCTCTCTCACACACTTCCACACTTTCATGAATTTACAGGATCAACCTCTCTCACACACTTCCACATTTTCATGAATTTACAGGTTGATCAACCTTTCCCACATACTTCCACATTTTCATGGATTTACAGTGATCAACCTCTCTCACATACTTTATCTCAATTTCACCACTATCTTATTTCGCCTCTGCCATTTTCTTTTCTCACCACTGCTATATTTCCACTTCTGTGGTATTGTTTAGTCGACGACGCTTGACTACTTTGACGACTGCTTACTCGACCGCCACTCATACTTTTGCCTTTGTAATGTTTTCTGGTTGACAGTCCACTATCGCTCCATTGACCGATCACTCGACTGCAAAACTTGAGAGCAATCTGTATTATATTTCAGTTGATCTGCTCTACCACACCACGGATCTCTTACTCAACCTAAAATGCCACTGTTCTATTTCTTCCAAAAATGCTAGTGTTTCCTTCTTCAACCGCTACACTACCATTCTCAATTAAATCATTTTACCTCTTAATTAATTTACACTTCTTCCAACTTAATTTCATATCTTAATTAATTCAAAGTCTCCACTTCTCTTCCAACATTCTTCTTCTAATTAACTCTAACATCACTTAATAAATCTTCAATAATTATTCCAAACTTAATACGTTTACTAAACATATTTTTGTGATATTATATTCAATAACAAAATCATCCCAAAATCTCCAATAATTCACAATTAATATTATTCTTAGTCCCAACTGGGTATTACACCTAATGACTTGGGTGACATATTGTTGTTTTGGTAGCATGTGAAAATAGATTGGATTGATATTAGGGTATTATGTTTCAATAATATGATCACATGTTTTACATGTATCACGAATTTTTTTTTTTAAGAAAGTACATAAAAGAATTTCTATGCATATGTTTTGATAGAAAGATGGAAAGATTTAATAAACGTAAATAGTCACTTGTGGTCTGGGGTTCAAACTGGCTGTCTCGTATGAGGTGGACCAAAAAGTGTTACTCTCCCCTAGACTGAATTACCCACAACAGTTGGACTGTTAAGTGGAAAAAAAATAAAGAACGATGACTGAAAATACATGTTTTTATGAATGGCATTTTATGCTAATGACATACATGTTGTTGGCTTAGGAAATAAAGCTTGATTGTTTTGATGATGAATGCGTTTATTTGATTATGATATTCTAAGTTATTATATTGAAAATACCCTTAAAAATGAGTATTTAATTGTTCTAACACGTTTATTGATCTATGGAATAAAGGATAAAATTATATTATTGGACTCAAATTGGGAAAGATCAAATTTGAGAAGATCGAAGTGTTGAAGATCACTCAGTGCAGAGGTCTTGGTTTGAAACCACAAATGCTCGACAAGACTTTGAGCCATAGAAGACACTTACAGTCGTCGAGTCTAGTGTACCATTTTGGTTGCAAACGTCTAGACCAAAGAGGAACTTCCACGAGGGACACCCGAACATAAAATGTAGTTGCCCAAAGTAGAGAAACAGTTTTGATTGTGGTCGTCCAGAGCTGAGTGCCATTTTTATTTGCGAACTCTTGGAGCAAAGAAAATTTTTCGGTCGCAGTTTTTCAGACCATAGTGTAAACTATGGATGCTTGAACACAAAAAGTGGATGCCTAGAGAAGCATTTTGGTAACGGACGCCTGACAAGAGAGAAAATTTGAAACTGCAAACATTCAGACACGAGATGCAGATGTCCATAACAAACATTGAATTTTTAAATTAACACTTTCGTGAATGACTAGTAGAAAGTTTGGAAGCTTGGTGCGGTAGCCAACAACTTAAGTTACAGAAGTCTATCACCTGTTCTATAGTCTCTAATGGATTCTTAACAGATATATTGTGGATGCCCAAAACCTGCTTGCAAACACCCAATGCTGAGGACGTTTGAAGATAACTATAAATAGAGGCATTTTCAAATTTGCATGGTATTTGAAGAGAAACTATACAAAAGTGCTGACAATTTGATTTTCAAAATCTCTCTTCCATTTTCAAGCCCTTAGCTTAACTCTCTCAATCTTAACTTAAGATTATATATGTTTTAGAGTTTAGGCATTTGTGCTTAGTTTCCTTGCTAAAAAACTTCTACAAATTTAATTTTTGGTAGACTTGAAGGGTGACGCCCCTGAATACTCATTTTAAGGCAAGATTGACGTTTGAAAGATCAATAAGTTGTAACTAGAAAGGTTATTGTGGAAAGAAATATTTGAGGAATCTTGAAGAGTAGATGAAGGCAAGGTTGGTGGGTCATGACCTGGAGGCGGGGCTAATAGAAGAGTCGGATGACCTGATCCTTAAAGAGAACTCGATCGCTCTTCCAAAGGTTAGAATGTCAGCAAAAGACTTAACATAAAATAAAGCCCAAACCCAAAGAAATGGGTCAATGTCCACAAAATGATCAACAAGAGGTATAAATAGCGTAATAATAAACAAAGGAAAATATTGTGCGGGACATGAAAACCGAACAACACCATACCAAAGTCCCACAACAAAGGAACAATATAAGCCCTCATCGTGGGAAACAGACGCTAGCCACCCCTAGCAAAACCTGGGAAGGAGGGGGTCATCAGGATGAGTGATGAACTCAGTAAGAAGTTTCTTACTGAAAAACCAATTTAAAGCGAGAAACCCATTTCATGTCAGACAATTCCTTCTCCCTCCTACGAGATTCTCTCTCTCTCCTATGAAGTTTCTTACTCCCCAATGTGATAAGGAGCTTTCCAAGTGGTTGGGCTGGATTGGACAACCCTCCATTGGTTTGAGTGATTGTCTCTTCACTCCCAGCTTTCACGTGGTCTGCCTTCGTCTATAAGTTGATGGCGTGGGTTACTTCTGGACTTCTGCCCTGTGAACCATGACTGAAGAGAAAGGTGAGGAGCTACATTTCCTTCCATGAGTAAAGAGTGTCCCCGTGGGTTGAGTGAAGGCAGTGAGTTGCTGCTTTGGAGATCTTCTTTGTGTGTTGCTGTATTGGTGAAAAACCTTGTGGTTGTGAAGTATTGCAATGGAATGATATTGTGCTAATGTAAGAGTTTGGTTTGGGATTTTATTGATTGGTTAATGAATCTCCAACTTACATCAAGTTTTGTGAGTTGATTTACCCACTGATTCTGTCTTTGCCTAGGAAACGTTGGGAGATTGATAGGTTGGGATTTTAGTCTTGGCTGCTGCAAATATTGAGGTAAGAATTGAGATGTATGTTAGCTAGTGGAGGCCCTACATCGTGGGTTTGTCTTGTTGTTTGATATTGAGCATTGATTTGGTTTACTTACTGTGAGATGTTATGGTGTCGTGTACACATGTAGTAATGTTGATTATATAATCATAAAAGACTGATTATCGTAATGGAGATTATTCAAACTATGGATTGTTGAAAAGGATGTTGCTTAAGAATTTATAATGTGACCTCTGCTTGTTTTTTGGTGGGAGTCTCTATTTCCTATTGATAAGAGAAATTAAAAATGGCCGATGATAGTGGGTTTAATATAGTGGAATGGTTTGCACTAATGGGTTAATGGTTACTGTTTCTGTTGAGGGTCTAAATATTGCTTTGGCTGGGAATTATGAATTGCTAAGTTGAATCCTACCCATGATAGTCATTTCCTTGTTTTGTGAATGCTGGATAAAGCATAAATTAAACCGTGGAATGTTGGATAAAGCATGAGCATCTGTTGTTCTTAAACTCCCTATGAACCCGAATGTTATTCCCTGTTAATAATTGCAAAGAATTGATTTAATAGTTGCTTTTGTTCTATGCCAAACACACGTGATTTACTCCTTGTAGATTACGAATTTCTCACTGCTAGTAAAGGTTTAATTTAATTGATATTCTCTCTTTGACTTTTAAATCTCTTTCCATGATTTGTTGATAAATGTTACGTTTCCTTTTATATATATTTGTGAACTGTACGTGACATATGAAATTGTGAGCATATTGCATGGCAAGCCTAATATATATAAATAGGCATGTGGGGATTTGGGAGAATTGGTGACGGTCCATCAGTGGTGACACACCGAATGGATGTAACTCCTCCCATGTAGGGAGCGGAGTGACAGTTAAGTCACATGGACTCTATGATGTATCCTCTACTTTTGTACGAAAATCCTCAATATCTTCAACCAAAGAGTGCGGTGACAGCATGTGGTGACACCCTTAATGGATGTCTTTCATCGTCAGAGTAACGGTTAAGCCACATGACCATAAGACGTATCCAACTCTCAGCTTAATAGAAAAGATCAGGTTCTTTTCTGTAATGCATTGCATGATCATGTATGAGCATTAGCATTGCATTCCATTCTAATTCTTGTTGAACGTTAAGCTCATTGTTTTCCCCGTGATGTAGGTATATGTACGAGAATAAATTTGGAGTAGTTGATGAAGGATTTACACGCGCGAGTCTTGTGGCTGGCTAGGTTAAAAGATGTTAAGTGGAAACAAGTCGTAAAAGGTTTTGTAATATAATTAATTTATATTCTTAAATATTTTGTTTAAATAATAAGTCTTCCACTATATTTTTTAAAAGGTAATTATCGTTTTAATAATGCAAGGTATTTAATTATAAACGAAAAGAATTTTATTACTTCCGCTGTAATTTATAAAAAGGTTTTAAGTGAAGAATTTAACGATCGGGTTTTATGAAATAAAAATCTTCCAATGTCTTTATAAAAAGAAAAGCTTTAAATTTCATGATATTTAAAAATAAAAATAAAAACTCGGGTCATTACAAAAAATAGATATAATAGTAGGTACCTTAGGATATGAAATGGTGATGAGATTTGATTAATTGAATGTATGCTCATTAATATATAAATTTTTGCACAAAAATTGATAAATGAACATAAACACATAAATGAAGTGTATAATTTTGGATTGAAATGATTTGGAGGTATGTAATAAAAGTTATGTATGTTAGAAGTTGGATAACTTTGAAACTGTACTGTTTTGGGAAATATCTTTAAATAGGACTTTAGAGTGAAAATTTGGAGATATGTATAAAAGAAGAAATATTCCTAATATATTAAACTATATGGCCATATAATAAAATTGAACAACCAATGAGATATTGACACGTGTCACTTGTGGATTAGTGACTAAGTGTGTGATTAAAGTGTAATTAATACATGATTAAGGTTAATTAATCATGATTTATTATGTTAATAATGAGGATTTACTTAGAACTAACCTAGATTGATTAGTTTAAGCTAATAATGGTTAAAAGTAATTAACCATAGTATTTTTTTAAATATCCATGGATAGAAAGGTAAAATGATACATCTGGAAGGACAAATTGGACGAAAGGAAATTTCACCCTATGAATTCTCTAGAAAGTGGATGAAGGCTGAGGATTCAGCTCCATTTTGTGCTGAACCTGTAATGACCCAAAATTTTTAAAGTTTTTTTAATCTTTTTACTAAAATGTGAAATGATAAAATTTTGAGTCATTATCTTAATAACAGAAAACATAACAAATAGTTTGCAGCGGAAAACATAATTGTACCATAAAACCCCACAATATATATAGATATAAAATCCACGCTATAAAATCCATAGCGTAAAGTCTGAAATATTAAATTCTTACACAGTCCATAAAACACGATTATTAAAACATAAAATCAAACCCCTTTTCGGCAAAATAAAACTCCACAGGTTAATGTCGCCAAGTCTCACTCATGAGAACTCATCTTCACTGCTTCATCAAGAAATTCGTCTTCACTAACTTCAATACCTACACGACAAAGTTCAAACTAATGAGTCTAATGTTCAGTAAGTAGAAAATCAAATTAATCATATCACATTTTATATTTTCATGCATTCATAAACTTTAAACTTTCACAGTAACTAGAACAAGTAACAACAACTCAGAACAGTTCACTATATACTTATGCTAGATATGGTAAAATATCAACTCTTTTCTCTTTCTTTTATTTACTGTTCATTTTTTTTTATCTTTTTGGGAATGAGTAGGCTTATTATGAGACAACCTCTCAACTTTGGGTAATACGCATGACATCGACCAAGCCTTCTGTTAGATGCTGCACACATCAATGTATAGTGACCAATATCAATTGATCTGCCTTGACATCAATCAAAAGAAAACTACAGGTATCTGCACCCCTTGGTTCCCCTTCAGAATAGCCTGTCCTCTAGAATCATTTACATATCTTCTTTCTTCTTTTTATCTTTCTTATATGCCAAACGGTGTAGTAAAATAAACAACTAAACTGTAGTCTAGCACATCCTCGAGTAAAACAACATTTAACAGTAAGTAGGGAATGTCATCTCAATTCTAACAGATAACAAAATTCCTATACATTGTGCTTTTATCGTAAACAGAATCTATAACTATCAACACAACCAGTAGAGCAACAGATCCTCAAGTTAAATAAAAAAAATATCAAAATACAAACCATCATATCCTAGCACAGAAAACAGAATATCACATCCTCAAGTAAAACAACAAACAAATCAAATAAAGTCACCTAGCATCTTGTGGTGTAGGCCAAATGGCCAAAACACATGCATCTCTACTTACCTGGACTTTTGAGTAACACACTCTACCAAAATCCTAACTTTGTTGAGCCAAAATGCTCTTGGTCAGCACAAGGTTGTCTTTTTTTGAAAATTCTTCTCTTGTTCACCTCCAACTCAAATTTTTTCTCCATTGAACATGAAATATATTCTCGGTTTTCCCCTTTTTAATCTGATCATGTCTCAGTACATCCAAGCTAGATGATCGGCTATGACTCTTTAGTAGAGAAGTCACCTGTTTCATTCTCCTGCAATGTGTGCTTACTCTGTGGTGTAATGGCAGGTGACGCCTCAGTCATCAATCGGGCAAAGAGTCGCTCGACTTTTAAATCGCCAGCACTTCGGATGCAGAAGCATAGGCTACCACAAAGGACATGATCGTATCTACCAAGAATATCCTCAGTGAATATTTGTTCCGCTAAACCAATCATTTTATGCCATTACATATTATCATATGCGTTTTCATCCGCGAAAGCTTAAACTCCTGCAACTCCACTGTTTAGCTGGTTCCTTTAGTTAACACGACGTCATTCCTCTCTTCATTTATATTACCGTGGATGAGTTCACTTCCGAGGATAGATGTCCTTTCCTTCAATACAACAACATTTTCTTCCTTTTAACACGTTGTCGCAAACATGTTCGATAGCGCATATGCCGTTTATACTCACGTTTACTTGACCTTTTTACGTGAGCCATCTTTCCCTTCTGTGGAAGAATCTTTCCTCAGATCCAACAATCCCCGTCACGCCCACCCTACCAATCTAACGATCCTCTTCTCTCCTGCTATGAGATCTTTTTCTCTACGGAAGCATCATTTTATTAATCTAACGATCCACTTTCTATCCTCCCATTTAATCCAACAGGCTAGGCGATCGGGTCTTCTACGAAGACCGGGTCGTTTGGCCCGGCGTTTCTGTCTGGTCCCCCTTCAGGTCATGACAGTCAATCTCTCTCCTACATGGAATCTTTCTCTCTTGCCGGAGCATATTTTCTTCTACCTTCTAATCCAACGGTGCTTGTTTTGTATACACTTTAGATCAAACAATTGTTGTCTTCTTTGCACCTCCATTTAATAATCACTTAATTAAACAACAGCTAACTCTTTTTTTTATTTTTTAATTCTTACGAACAGATTGGCTTCTGCGGATGCTCTTCTTTCTATAGGAACTTAATTTTTTCGCTACAATGAACACCACTTTGTTCAATACGACACCGCCTCACATGTAAATGCCTCCCTTGGTAGATTTTTAATAGCGGATAACTTTCCAATTTCACCGAGTCACTTTAATAACTGCTTATCCCCTACTTTTCAGTTCATCCTATCTCCACTCTTAATTTATTTTTTTATCTTTTATTAATAGTCAATATATATATATATATATATATATATATATATATATATTAATATATATCCAATTTGACCCTTAAATACTTAAACACTTAAAATTTCAAAACAAATAATCTCGGGATGTTACAATCTTCCCCTCTTCAAAGAATTATGTCCCCAAAATTTGTTGATTCCTTAGTCCTTTATATGTTCTCCAAGAGACCATCCTTCCACATTCTTCCTCCTTATGACCAAAACTGCTAGATTCAAGATACGCTAAAGGAAAACTTCTTGTTGAATTGTCTTAGGTAATTCATTACTTAACCCAAAAGGTACCATTTACGGTGTAATAACTGAATTATTAAAACATTCAATTAAACCATTTTTAATTCATAACTAGTTGGTCCTCATTTTCATTCTCTATAAGAGAGAAACCCTTGGTGGAACTCTCCTCACTTTCTTGCCCTGATCCAGCCATACCTTTTCTGAAATGATTCTTCATATGCCTTGAATATAGATTAACAGGTTTCTCTTTATTTTTTTGTTTCTCATCCTCTTAACGTTGTTTGAAACTCTATGAATTCTCTCCCCCTTCTCGTAATTGCGGTTTCTCTTTATTAGGGAACTCCCCTTGCCTTGAGAGTTTATTCTATGTTTCCTCCATTTCGAGAACCTTCGTATCCACCTCCAAGCATGGTATCTTTGGAAAAACATGTCTAACTTCACCAATTTTTCTAAAATAAACTCTTCTTTTCCTACAGTCGATTATTGCCGAATACTGAAACAACCAGTCCATTCCAAATATAACGTCATACCCCTTTATGTCAATCGTGATAAGGTCTATAGGTAGCTACCTATTGTTTATACTAACTATGCATCCTCTTAAATTACACACTGAACTTAAGCATTCTCTAGTTGGAAACATTACTTCTAACATATTCTTAGATAACTTAGACAATTGATTCAATTTAGCATAGAATTCAGACAACATGAAAGAATGTGAAGCTTCTGAATCTATTGAAACATAAGCATCAATACCATCAATGTTAAGTGTACTTGACACCAAGCTAGGTTGTTCTTCGTCCTTAGCTTTAATAAGAGAAAATACCATAGGAACGACCTTCTTTTGTTCTACATCTGATGTTTGAAAATTCTTGGTAAATGCCCATATCCTGCTTTACATTCTCCCAGATGATACCTCTTGCAAATCCGGCACTGAGTAAAATGCGGTCCTGTCATCTATCCTTGGGGGCATTTATTATCTCCTTTTTCTAATTCCCAACATCCATAGGCCTCTTTACGCTACTAGTACCTTGTTGCCAATCCTTCTGTTGTTGAACAATAACCTCTTTAAAATATTTCTTTTTTGTCTCTTATTATTTAGTGACCTGTAACTTGTCTCTTACACTTCTAACGCCTTTGCTACAACCTTGGAGTATGGCACATCTTGTATACCAACAAGCTTCACCCTCGATAAATCTCCACTTTCAGGCTTTAAACAAACTAGTGAACCTTGTACTCGTTATCACTCACCAATTGTAAAGCAAAGCGAGATAATGCTTCAGACTTCTGTATATATTCAGTGACAAATCCAACCTAGCACAACTTAACGAATTTCACTAGTGTTTGCTTGATCTGACAGTATGATTAAAATACTTCTCATAAAAGACTGTCTTAATCTCCTCCCAAGTCATTGTAGTCACGCCCTGGGCTGTCTTCACCAAATCCCACCAGAATCTCACATCTCTAATAAATAAATATGTAGCATATGATATCTTTTCCCCTTCTATGGATGACTAGCCTTTGGGGTTGAACTTCTGCAAGTGAGCAAAATGTAAATCTTTATAGATTGCGGTCAACCGGGGTAGAAGTGTGGTCGACCAGACTATAGAAAATAATGTTAAACTGGTCAATCAAACTTGAATGGACGCGAGTGTAAGGTTGAATCTGATAATGGTTAGGAGCGGATTTATGTGGGTAGCCGCAGATGTTATAGTGAGGAAAATTCATTGAGAGCAGACGACCATTTTTTGGGGGTAGACGTTTGGAACATGGACAGATTACCGAGTTTTAAAACCATGGTCGTAAGCCGTCAATCGCTATTGAGGGGCGAATGATCAAGATTCTATGTTTTTGTCTTGAAAATGTGTTGGACCGGACGATTGCAATTTAGGTGCAGATGTTCGAAACCTGTGATTTCAGGATGTTTTCTTTAGGTTTTAACCTAATTGTTTAGCCATTCCATAAACCCTTTAAGTGAGAGTATTGAGACATAGAACATGTCTAGATAGATGTATGAGATAATTTCATGCATCATTAGTGTATGCTTAATAAAAAGATTTGCATGATTCATATTACATGCATTGTTAGTATGTATTATATGCATTCAATGTATGTATAGTGAGGATGCCAAATCATACATTATGAACATATTTATATGTACAAAAATATTATCCAGGTGGTAATATTGGTCACAGAGAAACCCAATATACCTTGTTAGACTATGTATTGTGTGATGTATGTAAATTGAGAAATAGAAGGAAAGTGACTGTGGATCCCCCTCGGGTTGCAAGTCCCTAGCCCCCCGATGGTTATTATATTCATGGAAACACCTGTTGGAGACACTAGTCAATATGGTGGCGTTTCATAGTCATGTGCGACTTTACATACGATGGTGTATGATTGATTATTCATGTTGATAGTCACATAAATGTTGACATTCACGTACATGTTAATAATACAGTACTTGCTAAATAATATGACCGTTTAATAATAAATGGAGCATCACACTGATTCACCATATCACTGTATCATTGTGAAAGGAGAGTCATGATATACATTTTATATTTATATATTGTATAATTGTGGGTCATGGGATGATATAGTTAGATAGGCATGTGATTGTGGTACCATTTATGATAGACATTCATGATAAATGTCTAAAAATGATGTTGAATTAGGGCATCTACGCAATGATCATAGAATCATGTGTCTAGGCATTGTCTTTTATGCATATTAAGGAATTCCTTCACATAGAGGAATTATTTGGGATAAACATGAATAAAGATATCTAGATAGTGTAAGATTGACATTAATTAGAAATATCTAGAAATAAAGAAGTTATTCATATAGAGTATTAAGTGGTTGAGACATAGGTTATGATAGACATACCTTGTAAATGTCTAGATAGCTTGAGATTAGACACACATTAGAGGTGTCTAGTATTGGTGTTAAATAAACTATAGAAAATTATGAGATATGGGTTGAGAATTAGACATTAATTGTAAATGTCTAAATAGTGATAGTGATAGATAGACCATAATAGAATGTGTAATCCTTGATGTAGGGAATCACATTCGAAGATAGAAGAAGTTATAGAATAAGTATTCTATAGAGTTTGGTGGTGCTTATTTGGAATAGCACATGAGGTTTGTGTTGAAAGTATTTAATAATTAAATATGTATGAGAATAAGTTGTGCGTGAAGAGTAATTGTACATGAGAATAGGAAAAAGTAGGCTATGATTATCTACATTATAGGCATTAGTGTTTATACATATTCACTGAACACTTCTTACATAAAGAAGTGCATCACATAATTGAGATAATAATTAAAAAATCTAAAGATCTTGATAAAACATATATTTTGGGAAGTGTGATCATGAGAGTTGATCAAAGGTTAAATGTTGGAAGTTAAGGATGTGAAGACTAATCATGTTGGGCTTAATATTTGGTTAGTTGTGGTATTTGTATAGTTTATTGGATCCTTATGTTAGGATTCTTACTAAGTTCATAAAGCTCAAGATTCTGTTTGTCATGTTTTTTAGAAACAAGTGGTAGCCGCTCAAAGAAAAAAGTAAAGATATGTTAGATATCCAAGTTCGCACATCGCAGGGTTAGAGTGTGATTTGGGTTTTATTTTGATGTATTTAGTTTTAATTCGGCCCATATTTGTAAAATAAATTGAGATACAGTTTTGTAAATAAATAATAGTGTACAACTTTTCTGTATGGGTTAAAAATTTTATTTATTGGCTCAATTGCGCAAGTGTATGTGTGATTTGTGAGCTTCTGATGTGAGTTGTGTGGTTTGTGATAGTTCTCTGGGCAGAGAATTTGGCTCACGGCGCAGTTCTAGACGGGATCATGGGTCGGGTTGTGACAGGATGCCTGGGCTTCCGTGAACACTTGACATCCGTGAACACTTGGGCTTCTGTAGACACTTGGCATCTGCGAACATCTGGTATCTATGGACAACCCACCTTCCGCAGATGCCTCGACTTTTGCAGTGAACACCCACCATTTGCGAACACTTGGCATCTACAAACGTACAGCCTGCATCCGCAGACACTTGTCTGCAACGCTCAGGACAATTTTCCTAGCTCAAAGGACAATTTTCCTAGTAGAAGATCTAGGGGAAAATGTCCCTATTTGCCAATTTTGCCAATCAATTAGCTAAATATCCAACAAGGGCTCTAGATTGACACAAATAACACTGAAATATCTAGAAGATTTGAGTTTTCAAGCTCGAATTCAACACCAATACAACAGATTTTCAAATGGTAAAAATGGAGGTTAGAATACTACATAGCCGTGAAAAACCCTCACAAAACTTGGAGATTAGAGTGCCAAAAACAAGATTCCATTGTTAGAAACCCTCCACACACCACTCGTGTGATGCCCCGCGTCAAATTTCATTCTTTCTTAAATATCTTCTTTAAATAATTTACCAGAAAATTTTTCTTTTCCTTTATTTACTTAACTAGTAAAATTTTCACTTATTGAAATTAATCATAAAATTTGAAGAATGACAATGAAATCAGAGTATGCGGAAAAACACTTTTAAAAACTTCATATAAGTTTAGGATCTAGAATAAAATGATGCAAAATAACATCGAAATCAGGTTTAGGCAAATCTTGCCCTTTATTAAATCCTTACCATTTAAACAAAACGTTTGTCTTCTTCTTATGCCATTCTACTCAGGTCGTGATTCATCCGAATACACCTTAGACTCCACGAGAAATGCATCCTCTTCCACTCTAGGCGTTATCATTTCATTACCTACATCACAAGTAATACGTAAGCCTGAAGGCTTAGTAAGGAAAGGGAATATGCATATGTCATACCTCTCTTTAGTTTACTTGGAATGTCCGCCCCAAACCAACCTTTCATTACGTTCATTCATTCATTCATAACTCGTATTTCGAGCTAGAAGTTGAAGGACTATATAATAGATGGTATAATAGATCCGAACTATCCACCCGCCCTTCAACTTCCTATTTTATCATTCGTTCATTGAGTTCGTTCATTTCATTTTCCTCACTAATGCATGTGAGTACAAACCTAAATGGCACCCCCTTCTTGTTTCTATTAGCATGATGCATGAGACATACTAATACAATGAAATAAAAGTAACGGGAATGAATAACAGTATAATTAAATGACAGGAATTAAAATAGCGAACTATACATACAACATATATAGTGAATAACTACATTTATGATCAAGTAAAGAAGACAATGATAACTAATATTCAACACAATGAAAAACCTACTTGATTACACATCCACGAGAACAACAATAGAAATTGAAGTTTATGACAACCAATTATTAGTACCTACTGAACATACTACTAATTAAACGAAAACATGTACTAACAACAAGTTAAAACATACTTGGTAATTAACTTCTTAAACAAGCACGCTTGATAATTGAAGGACAGCAAATGATTAACGAATCTAATAATCGGAGAAACATGCCAATAATCTGAAAACAACTAATAATTGAACGTGCTTAGAAAATCCTACAACAATTCAATTTAGCATGTTAGTCAAGTGTATCGATACGAACAGTTATTACCAAATAAAACATGCTCGAATCCAGGTACAGTTAGTAACTTGTTAAATAATTTACATGCTATTCTTGACATATTCATCGGATTTATACAAACAGAAGACATGAACAATATGCTTTTTTCTTTAGAATATAGAACAGTGATTTATGAGGGAATATATAGCTAGCCATTTAACTACACATGCTTGAAGGTTCATTCAGTAATTTAGCTACACAACATGCTGAATAAATCATTTATAAGATCTACAAAATGAATGATTAGTTGGAAACATGATCTACAAATTTGCAATTTGCAAGAAATGCGCTGAACAATTTAGTGCTAATCAAGCCAAGGATGTTTATATTTCCTAACCAGAACCAAGAGTCAACAATGTAACAAATACTAAACTAGTTCTATCTACACATACTTGTTTTCAAAACAGAGCATAGACATAAGTAATAAATTGAAACGAGTTGATAACTGAATTAGTTTAGACATGCTCAAAATTAAGAGATATACAGTAAGCAAACCAATAATTATAAGTACTAAGAAGTAATCACAGTAGTGAAACACTTCACAAAACTAAATCATAGTTTATGCAGTTCGTAACGTATTCATGCTTATCACATCATCCTACAGATTTTCCATTCATCATTCATTCCATCCTTAGGCATCCCATTTCAACATTCATAATAAGGATATATATACAGAAAATTAAACAGCACAGCAGCAAGATATAAATCAAAGAAATTTCACAAGGAATTGACAGTAATACATCTAGCACAACACACACACACACACACTATTTGTGGTGTAGGGCCTCCACATGGCCATGACACACCCAATTCCTTACCTAGTGTTGAAGAAAACTAATAGGGACAACAATGACAGAATTTGGAAATTTCCACCGCCTATAGGGAGTATGAAATAATCCACTTCCCAGAGTCTTTCTAGAATGGACTTAATGCCTTGAACCTTACAACCCTAAAGAAATCACCCTTTTCCATTTCACTCTTTCTCTCTCTTACTGGAAGGAACAATCAGAGTAAAAGACGAGAAATGGAGTCTCACCTTTTCAAAGGGAGCTCCAACATCGTTTAAATGGATGAGAGGTTACCTATGGGAATCAATGGGCACCAATTAGAAGAGAGGGAAGAGCGAAATTGGGTGACGTGGATCGTTGAGGGGGGGAATCGTATCTCCAGGTCGAGTTCGTGGCTGCCATCCTGATTTTAAATCCCAAAACTCGTTATTTTAAAATTTAAATCTCGCAGAACTGGGAACTTTCAGACGCAATTTTGCATCCGCACATCGTCCACATCTCATCCGAATGTATCCAGATTTTGTACAGATTCAATTCAGACGCCTCCCAATCTCGTCCGCATCTCGTTCGAATGTATCCAAAATTCGAACAAATTCAAATCGGACGCGTCTTCATCTCGTCCGCCTTCATCCACACTCGTCCACAAAGACAAGGTCAGCTTCAAGACGTGAGGACTCGTCCCAACCTTTGTCCCCAAGTGTTTTATGATGGTGCGGACGACGAATCTCGTCCTCATGGCGTCTGGATTTGTCCGAAATGACCCTAGACAATGTTTCTCCAATTTTTCTTAACTTAAATTTTGTCCCGTACAATAATCCACAATTTATACGTCATAAAATAACACATATTGGCACGAAATAAACTACGTTAATTATTCCAAATTGATTACATCGAAAGAACGAGAAAAATGATAACGGGGTGTTATAACTCGGTTCCATCTCCCCCTCTCCCCCTCACTCCCTCCATGCGGTCACCAGTAAGGAAGGAAGGAAGCTTCCTTCCTTCTTACAATTTAATAAAAAGAATTATTATTTTTATTTTTATTTAATGTATATAATATAATAAATTATATTATATATATTAAATAAAAATTATAATTTGAAGGAAATCTTAGACGATGACCCAAACAAAACTAAGGAAAGTTTAGACTTATCGAGCACTCCCTTATAGACCTAGACTACACAGAGACTCGAAATTTATCAGTTGACCATTTGACTGAACCTTCACACATGGCTAAATACCCTCACACGTGACCAAATACCCTCGACACGTGGTAGTAAGTTGGTTAGTGCAAACAAATAGACTTTGATTAAAGCAAAAAATTTACTCAAAAAAATATAAAATCTAAAAAAAATTTACAGATTTTACATGGCCAAACTGCCTTAAGAAATTGTTTGGATATCTCTATCTTAATCATTTACTTATTATTCTTGATTTTGCTTGCATATTAGTTCTAACATCTTTTGTAAAAAGAAAATATAATATTCGAGTTAGCAAATGATTAATTTCTAAATTATAAGAAAAAACTTGATTAACCTAATTCACCCACCCTTCTTAGGTTAACTCTGTTCCTTCAATTGGTGTAAGCGCGAGATTTTAAGCCTTTTGTTGTACTGAAAAAGTGTTATGGATTGTAATATGAATAATTCACATGTTGATGGGCAATCTATTTCTAGACCTTTATTTTTTTATGATAATGATTATGTCTGTTGGATTATATTCAATCATTAGATTATGATTTATGGTTTAGTGTTGAAAATGGACCTTACACGCCGATTAAATTTCAAAATGGTGCAAACGTTCCAAAATTACCTTTTGATGAGAATGGTACATGAAAATTAAGTATGAATGCTAATGCAATGAACATGTTGTATTATGTACTCAATAGAGATGAATTTAATTAGGTACAAGGTTGTTATAATGCTCATGAAATTTAGAAATTACTTGAGGTCACACACGAGGGCACCAATCAAGTTAAAGAGAGTAAATTGAGTATGCTAGTATATGAATATGAAAGTTTTGTTATGGATAAATATGAGACTTTTAGTTAAATGTTTACTCGATTTACTAACATTACTACTTCTTTAAAAGTTCTAGGTAGAATTTATCGCAATGAAGAGTTTTGATGCGAATAAAGAAGATATTATGAAGCATTCATCACTTATGTCAAATGGGCCAGTTAGAAAGGCAAAAGATAAAGAAGTCAAAGAAGCATTTGGTGAATTAATACAACAAGTCAGACTTAGTTCTATGTCACCATATTCTTTATTACCATAAAAAGAAGAATCATCATGTGCTATCATCTTTGTAATATCTTCAATATCTCCACGATAAGGAAATGAACCTTCTTGGTAGTAGGGTGATGATATTGAGATTTCCATAAACCTCTTCTCATTCTTGAACAATAACTTAGATAATAGATTCTCATTCCTTGTCTTCAAGTTTGAAATAATGTGGGCCACAATAAGAGTTACCATAAATAAAATCTTGAAAATTCCTTTAAGTATAAGTGGCCAAAGAATGATTTCCTTAATTAAATAAAGAGATGAGACGTGGCCTTGAAATTTGCACCGGCTATAAAATCTCCATGAATGAAATAAGGAAATAATCCTTGTATGATGTGGTAGACCAATAATAGTAAGATATTCACAAACCACTTCCCATAATTGAACAATAGCTTAGGAATGATGTGGATGCCCCTTTGTAATTCAATGATTTCCATAAAAATAGTTTGGAGAATACCTTTGAGTATGTGAGGCCAAAGAATAATGTCTTCATAAAATCATGAGTTGCCTTTTCCTTGATTTGACTTATTAGGAACCCCATAAATATCTTCCTTAGGGGTGTTTTTCGAATTCCATGATTTGTCATACCTAGCTTGCCATCTTTGGAAACACACACTTTGACTTGAACCATTGGCCAATAGTTTTGTCTTTCCCCTTTTGCATTTGATCATATAAGGGAAATAATCTAGCAATTTATTCTTGGACAATGATGCACAAATAGGTAAGTAGTTTTTGAAATCATAAAACCATTTAATATTGAAACTATCCTTGTTGCCATAAATGTCTTGCCCAAGAATATCTTTATGCAAGATGTAATAGGTTTCCTTAATTGAAAAATAGTAACCAAATCCAATACCAAGATGTATTAAGATTAAGAACTTTCCACTATGTATCACTATGAATGAGCTTCCACCAAAATTCAAGAGATCAACTTTATTACCAAAACCAAATATCATGCCAATAATATAATCAGTTTTAATCCATCCAACTCTAAAAATCCAAGCAATTAATTTATCCATTAGCACGTACTTCTTTGTCATAAATATAGTTGCTTTCATTCGATTTCCTTTTAATGCATCATAATCCATATAATTTGCTTTGGTTGAATTGGAGCTAGATTGACTATCCTCTCATCATCTTTGAATGAAGAATGGAAATTTGAATACTCATCATGCGCATGCCATGGTACATTCCAAAAAGGATCACTTCTACTTGTCATATCAAATATTAATATATCAGTAAAACTTCCATAAGAAAAATCAACCAAAATTGTATTTACCATAATGTTCTCTTAGTTTCTGTTACTTGCTCTTCTTGACAGTCTTTCTCTTCTAATTGGGGCTCCAAAGATAGTAGAACCTTCTTCGGCGTAAATAGTTTCTTTTTCAATTTTTTCATGAGTACCTTATAATATTTCATCGCAGTCTTGTGCTTATAAGGCCAGAGTGCTTGATATGCATGCTTCATGTTTTTGTAACAAGGCACTAATTTTAGCAAGTTGAACTTGTTGACTTTTAAAAGAATTTGCATACCTTGGTAGTGGTGGTGGTGAGAGTGGAGCATACTTTTGTCTCTCAATTATTAGAGCCAGCTTGATCACATCCTCAAAGGTGTCGTAAGGCCATAGTTTAATACTGTCTCTAATGTCATAGTGAAGTCTTAGGATGAACTTTGATATTGTTTCGTCTTCTGCTCTTGCAAATCACATATTGTTTTTAAGGTTTTGAACTTGGCAGCATATTCTTCGATGGTGGAGGAACCTTGCATGAGGCGTTTCAATTGATAGTAGAGTTCTTGCTTGTAATGGCTTAGAACAAACTTCTCACTCATGAGTCTCTTTAATAGAATCCAAGTCCGAACCTCTTTGCCTCCTTGTCTTCTCTTTGCACTAATGTTGCTCCTCCATATGCTTGCATACTCCATGAACCCAAGTATTATTTGTTGCACCTTCCTTAGTTCCAAAAATTTGTAAAACTCAAATAAACTTTCCACTTTTTCCACCCACTGATTATAATCGTGTCCATCACTTGAGCCATTGAACAGCGGGATGGATAGCTTGGGAATAGATGGTGGTGAATTTTTCTCGTCCGAAAAATAACTCCATCAGTAGCTTCATCCCCTTGTCATTGTGTTAAAAAAATATCATGAATTAGTAGGATGTTTTAGCTCTGATACCAAATGATGCACCAACAAATGGGAGTTATAATATAACCTGAAAATATGATGTTGAAGTGTTGAATTGTTGGTATGTTTTGCTTAACCCTCGAATGCTTCTTTTTGAACTAGTAGTCACAGAGCGGTTTAAGGTTACGGTCGAAGATTGCATCTCAAAAAATGTACAAAGTCGACTTTTTTTTGGTGGTCAATGTTGCGGATGAAGCGGCGGTCGAGTTACTCGACCGAATCTTCACTTTCCTTAATTTGGCCAAGATTCACTTTTGGAAAGTGAAATTTGGAAGTGTGTAACTCCTTCATTTTAAAAGCTTTTAAGCTGAAATTTGAACCACGTCTCCTTGAATGAATAAGGAAAAGAACCTTTTAAAAACTTTGGAAACATCCTTCAAGAATTAAGAAATATGCTGAAAATACTCTAGGTGGTTGGATTTGGAAAGTAGGACATCTTGCACTACTCTTTGATGACTTTGCAAATGGATACTTGATGGATGGTTGGACACCACTTTACACAATCTTTCCTTAATGAGTAGAGCTATGGATTCCACTAGGAAAAACCCACTTAAGCCTAAGTGAGCTTCATTTTATGATATGACTCACACAAGAAGAACTTCGTATGTAACTCACCAAAGTGTTTGAAAAATGAATCTCTCCGATTTCGAAATAAACAAAAGCTTTTTGAATTCAAAACTCAATTTGTCTAAAACATAAATATTAGGTGGCTTTATATAGCCTTTTAAAAAGCATAAAATAAGAAATAATAACCCTAATCGGCTAATAGAATAAGTTGTCCAATTTTTTACTTAATAGAAACTAGGTTAATTAACTAAAATAATATTTAATTAATATCTTTCTTTCTTCTTCTCCAAGTCTAGACGTATTTGGAAGCTAATCCATGTTGGTGCTTGGCCACTTAGATGGTTTCAATGTAGAGATTTCCTTGGTCTACAAGCTTGGACATTTGGACTTTCCTTATTCTTTACTCTCTGTTCTGTGGGCCTTTGACATAGCAAATGAAGTTCAAATTTAGCAATTCAACTCATTATAGAAAGCTTAGAAAGTCGGCTACAATCTTTATGAAGCACGCATTTTGACATGACATCGTTTCAAAATAGTCAAATATGCATCGAAGGTCAAAAGGAAGACAATTTTGGAAAGTCTTTCCATTGTTCTTTGAACTTCCACTTATGTTTGACCTTGAATGACTCTATGATATTCTTTGAGACTTGATTAATAATAGAATGATCTCGTAGTCCATCACTTCTTTAGTGATTTAGATTATAATCTTGATTTTAATGATTTGATAGATGACTAATAATGATACTTGAACAATTTAACACACTTAAATCTAAATACAAATCATTGAAGAAGGAAAACAAAAATCCAGTGAAAAAGCACGTTAATATTGTTTAATCATTTGAGGAAGAGATTAGTGATTTGAAAATTAAAAGTGATGACTTGAATACAATTGTTCTTATGTTTACTAATGTTAGTGAAAATTTAAATATGCTATTAGGAAAACAAAGAATATTTTTTACAAAGCCGGTTTAGGATATTGATCATTTCAAAAGAAAATGTGACCATAAGAGTTTTTTGTTATCCCATCTACTTGCCATGCATGTAACACAATAAGTCATAAATCCTTCTCTTGTCCTTTGAAGTAAAATTATAAAAAATTAGCCTCTAAATTAGTATGGGTTCCAAAAGGAACAAAAATTAACTCTCAATGACTCAAAAAGATTTGAGTGCCTAAGAAAAACAACTAATTTTTTCTTGTAGGATGGACATTCTCCAATGAAGAATGAATGTTATCTAGATAGTGGATGTTCAATACATTTGATGGGAGACTCCTCAAAGTTTACCTCTATTACTAAGAAGAAAGGAAATGTGACTTTTGGAGGTAATCGAAAGGAAAAAATCAATGGTATCGGCAATATTGGTAATTCTTCAAATCCTATCAGAGAAAATGTATTATTAATTGTTGGGTTGAAGCATAACTTACTAAGTTTCAATCAACTATGCGATAAAGGTTGTAAAGTGATTTTTAAATAAGGAGTTTGCATGATTAAGGATAGTTTTAGAGAAAAAAAGTTTATTTTTAGTTTATAGACATGAAAATATTTATGCTATTGAATTGAATAATATTTTATACTTTGATGAGAAGTGTTTTGCTACAAATTTCTCTACTGATTGTTGGCCTTGTATAGAAGATTAAAGTATGTAAGAATAGATACACTAGCTAAGTTTTCTAGAAATAATTTAGTTAAGGGTCTCCCCATGATCACATTTGAAAAGGACAAAATTTGTGATGCTTGCCAATGAGAAAACAAACAAAGATTTCCTTTGCTTTTAAAAATATTGTATCATCCTCCAAATCTCTCCAATTGTTTCACATGAATCTCTTTGGGCCATAAAAGAATGCTAGCTTAAGAGAAAAATCCTATACGTATGTCATTGTATATGATTTTCTAGATTCACTTAGGTTTTCTTCTGAAGGGTAAAGGATAAAACCTTCAAAATATTTTCTAGTTTTAGGAAGAAAGTGCAAAATAAGAAGGATCTCTCGATTGTTGCTATCCATAGTGATCATGGTGGAGAATTTGAAAATGAAAGGTTTGAACATCTTTGTCATAAGTATGACATTGAACATAATATATCTTCACCAAGAACCCCTCAACAAAATGGAGTTGTTGAGAGAAAAAATTGATCTCTCCAAGAACTAGCCCAAATCATGCTCAACGAGAACAACCTTCCAAAATATTTTTGGGTAGAAGCCTTTGCTACAACATGTTATGTTCTTAATTGAGTATCCATTCATCCCATCCTTAATAAGACCCCTTATGAGCTATGGATTGGAAGGACTCTCAATGTAGGCTATTTTAAATCATTTAGGTGTAAGTGTTTTATTTTAAACACCAAGGATAACTTAGACAGATTCAAGTCTAAAAAGGATTATGAGAGTTTTCTAGGTTATTCCTCAACTAGTAAAGCTTACAGAATTTTCAATAAAAGGACTCTAGTTGTGAAAGAATCTATACATGTTACTTGTGATGATTTTCTCTAACCATCAAATACTATGGAAGTGAATGAAGTCCTTGAAAGCAAAATGAAAACCCTTAATTTGGGAGATAAGGACAATGCTAATAAAGTGAAAATACCCCAAGAGACTATTTTTATGGAATTAGAAGCAACTCCAATAGAGATTGTGAACAAAAACTTACCCTAGGATATGAGGTATGCTAAGAGTCATCTTAGAGATGATATTCTAGATGATCCATCTTTAGGTGTTAAGACTAGATCTTACCTTAGAAACTATTGTGCTAATATAGTTTTCATCTCTCAAATTCATCAAAAAAATTCAATGAGGTCGAAATTGATGAGAATTTGATAGTGGTCATACAAGAAAGGTTCTATTGACATATCCAATAAGTTGATTGATCGGAAAGAGTACATATTAGCCTTAAAAAAAATTTTGGTTTCAGTCGACCTCTTCTAAGTATCGATCAACCACCAAGTTGAAAATTTAATCTCAAACTGTCATCCACTCTCAAAAATTTAGGTGCCTACGTAGTTGCCTATATAAGAAACAGGACAACATTTTCCACTTCCACATAAACCCTAAGCACTCTGATGATCCTCTCTATTCTCTGGCAAGATTTTTGTCATCTTTACAGCACCAACGTTAGATTTCTATACTTTTAAATCATTTTTGACTCTCGATTTTCCTTTTCCCCTCTCTCTAGCTTGCCAAATCTCTACTTCAATCCTTTTGATTTCTCAATCATGCCTTCTATCCAAACACTTGAAAACTTTGAGCTTCATGGTGTCAAGGACATCTAAGCTCAGGAAGAATTCTCCAACTCAGGGTGAATAGTTTCAGGCACATTGACCACCATATGGGTATTTTTCTACCAAATTTAGGACGGATAAAGGTAGGGTGCATTATGAGACTAATATTAAGGATCGCTCAATCATTTACTCTAGTAGACTAAACTTTTTGCATTTTAGTTCTTTGGGAATTGGTGAATCATTTGAGTAAATTGGATTATCTGGGTTGTGCATTAGCAGCGATACTCATGAGAGACTTATCTGTCTCTTTTATGCTAACATGTCAGCTTCGATACAACCACTTATGGTTAAGACATATGTTCTTGGTTGAGAAATAAAGCTAACTCTGAAGACTATAATTGATATAATTGGTTTTTCGATGGATGAGACGAGTGACAAACACTATCATATTTCTCAAGACCCAGACTTCCTTTCACAAAGGGTCAAAGCCTTCCAACCTATTTTGTGGAAGGATGGGCTATTTGTTTACATCCATTAGTTTGTAAGGGATTCAATGCAAACTTTGATGGGGATCAACTTGAATTTCTTAGAAAGATTCATTGAAATCCTGACATTCGTGTCTTCTACAAACCTAAATCAAAGAACCTCAATGTCAAGGGATGAATTATCCATCACTTCATCTCTCACACCATTTTACCTCATGATGGACACCAAGATTATGTAAGCTTCATGGATCTTTACCTAATGGAAAAAAAATTATATGGAAAGTTGTTCATCGCAAGTTATGTGGTTCTGAGACACATGGATGATATCCTTTTGAATTACAGCAAAAATTTACCTTACAACACATTAATTCAGAAAAATTTTGAGCATTTAGAAATTGTGATCCCCTTATATGAGCCAAGGATAAAGGAAAAAGGAGTTGATGTGTACGATCACCATACTCTGGGTCAGATGGGAATAGTTCAAGTGTGAGGTGAATGGACTTTCAAAGCCGATCATCGCGCTTCCACCTCAATTGAATCCCCTCAAGCTCAGGATGCACTGATGGATAATGAGCTTCCTCCTTCATCCCATTCTCATTCCTCTCATCATAGGATCATGTCTGAGGAGGATTACAATTGCATCACCCTAAAAAGGTGGGTGCTGCAATCCTACATCGACTTGGGGAAAGTGAAGTGCATGAGATATAAGTGGGTGTCTATCCATACCAAGTGGATGCATTTTGGGCTAGAGTTATGGGACTCTAGCCCAAGAAGATATTCATTCGGGCCAAAGATCACACAAAGCAGACAATATTCACTTGGGCTGAATGGTTACCCCCTTGTATCAATATGATATCAAAGGCAACCCAAGTTTGGTGTGGCCAACGAGGATGTCGGGCCCCAAAAGGGTGAACTTCACAAGGGGTAACCATTCAGGCAGAGTGAATATTGTCTACTTTGGGTGAACTTCGGCCCGAACTGATATCTTCTTGGGCTAGAGTTCCATAACTCTAGACCAAAACACGTCCACTTGGTATGGATGGGCACCCACTTATATCTCATGCACTTCACTTCCCCAAAGTCCTTGTGGGATTGCAGCACCCACCCTTTTGGGTCTCGACGTCCTCGTTGGCCACACCAAAAGAATCCATATAGAATGACACCTATTGAATTGATGGAGTTAAAAACTCAGCTAGAGGAATGATTGGATAAGGACTTTATCCACCCTAGTTTCTCTCTATAGGGTGCCCTATTTTATATGTTAAGAAGAAGGATGGTTCGATGTAGAATTGTATTGGCTACAGAGAATTAAACAAGGTGACTCTGAAAAATAAATACCTTTTGTAAAGGATTGACGATCTATTTAATCAACTTCAGAGTGCATGTGTATTCTCAAAGATTGATCTATGATCAGGGTATTATCAATTGAAGGTCAGGATTGATGATATACTAAAGACTATGTTTCGTACCAGATACATGCACTACGAGTTTATGGTCTTGTCCTTTGATTTAACTAATGCGCCTGCAATATTGATGGATTTGATGAACCGTATATTCAAGGACTTCTTAAACAAGTTCATAATCATTTTCATTGATGACATATTCATCTATTCTCATTCGAAGGAAGAACACATGGAATATTTGGAGACCACACTATCTATTTTAAAGGTACACCGACTATACATAAAATTTTCAAGTGTGAATTTAGGTTGCATAGAGTCAAATTTTTAGGTTATGTCATTTTTTATGATGGTATTACGGTGGACCTACCTAAAATTAAAGCAATTTTGGATTGGCCACAACCAACGAATATTAGCAAAGTGCGTAAATTTCTTGGCTTGGTAGAATGCTACAACAGATTCATTGAAGGCTTCTCACAGATTACGTTGTCATTGACTAGCCTCTTGAGAAAGAGTATCAGATTTTGGTGGTCAGAGGAGAGTGAAGAAAGTTTCCAAGACTTAAAGCAAAAATAACTACATCTCCAATTTTGGCATTTCCATCATAAGGGGGCAAAAGTATAGTATTTCTTGGAATGCTTCGAATAATGGATTCGGTTGTGTACTTAAGCATGAAGGAAAAGCAATAGCCTATGCTACTAGATAATTAAAGGAGTGTGAATGCAATTACCCGACTCACAATCTCGAGCATGTTGTTGTGGTCTTTGCATTCAAAATATGGAGACACTATTTGTATAGACTATGGTGTGAAATTTTCACAAACCACAAGAGCTTGAAATACATTTTTAGTCATAAGGAATTGAACATGCGACAGAGACGGTGATTGCAATTCAGAAAGGATTATGACTACAAGATTAAATACCATTAGAGAAAAGCGAATACAGTGGCAGATACGTTGTAACATCCCGTACTTTTTTTTCCATTTATGTATTTATCTTTTTGAAATGGTTATAAAATTTTTCGTTTTCTATTTCACAAACAATGTAAACTATCAGAGTAAAACGAGCGACTTGTCATAAAACGATTCCCAAAATACTAATAGATAATCATAACAGTTTCTAAAACAGTCCGTTTACATTTTCAAAAGTTTATGGATAGCCTACTGATATATTAGCAAAATATCCATTTTCCAGAGTCCCATTATATCATACGTCCCAAACCAAAATACCAAATTCTATCTGTGAAAGTCCCATCATATCATGCGTCTCAAAACAAACTACAAAAATCCATCTATGACGAACCACAACCAACAGGTCAAAATGGCTGATAATCCAAAACATCGTCTTGGAATACCTCTTCCACAATATGATTATTATCCAACGCATTACCTACATCACGGGGGAAAACAATGAGTCTAACGCTCAGCAAGAATTAGAATGTAATGCAATGCATGACCATACAATGCAATTAAGCCAAGAGTGCATACATGACAAACACCATAGGACCATGAGAAAACCTGGTCATTTCACAAAGGAGCTATATATATATCAAGGGGTTTTTCCCAGGTGGTATACACTCTTTTGTTACGAGGACGTTGGGGATTTCAGAACAGGAAACAATGAACCCTGTATGCCATGTAACTAACTTATCATCTTTCTAATCCATCCAACATGGACCTATGAACAATGGGACGTCATTGCTTTCCCGAACCCCCACACGCCTATTTATATAGATGTATTGTGTCACACAAAATGAAGCAGTTTCATAAGCCTAAAATGATGCATGTATGTCAACAATTAAATGAAAAAGAACACTACAATACAATACAATATTGAACATTAACTAACATGATTGCACATGCTTTTATATAAAATAATCATAGCTAAAAGAGACATCACAATCATAAGAGTGACATTAACTAAGATTAGTCCATTAACTAGGCATTGAAGAACAAAAGATAACATCCAGTTCAACGTAACATAATTACTTCAACTGATATAACTTCTAAAGAAAATATTCCACATTGAAACTCATTCAATTTAATCCTTAATCCAGTATACTTCTAACAAGAAAATCTTCCAGGTATGAGTTTCAATATCCATTCCAAAATTACTAACTTGGATTAAAGCTTGCAATAACCATGATATATTTCACTGACCTTATTATGTTCAAGCGATCCACAAACAACAACTTAGCAGAACTCAGCATTAGTCCTCGACAGTTCATCAACAAAAACAAGTTCAATAACAATAACAAAACAAGCAGAACCCTATGATGTAGGCCTCCACTGGCCATACATCATTCATAATCCTTACCTTTTTCTGGATTCCAATATTCAGCTAATGTTCAGACCATATCACTCCCTCTAGTAGTACACTGTTCAACTTGCAGAAGAACAACGAAACTCAATAACAAAAGAACACATCTCACACTCATATACACTTGAAGAAATTAACAACTTACCCTTCCAGTTGTTCTGCAGCTTTCACCCCTCGCTTCTCACTTCAATGTTTGCCTCAATAGATCTCTCTCTCTTTCTCTCCCTTAAACAGCTTATATAAACCAAGCATGAAGAGTTGAAGGGAGTCGATTCCCATTCCAAGGGGAAGGGGTCCTCCCTTCTTACGATAGGTAAGCCTCCACCATCACCGCATGGATGTGGCTTTCGCAGAAAAATCGATTGAATATCGAAATTTGAAGAAAAGAAGCTTCATATTTAAATGAGTTTTTGGACAATTTTGACCTTTCGGACGTAGTGTGTCGTCCGCAGTATCGTCCGCAATCGTCCAAAGTCAGTTTGGGACGAGAAAATGCGTCCCCAGTCATTCATTCATACCGTCCGCAAGGCATATTCGGACGCTGTGAGGAGTCCGCATGTCACGTCCGTAGTCGTCTGAATGTGTCCAGATTTAGGACAGATTCATTCGGACGCCATCTTCCCTCGTCCGCAACAGTCCGAATGTTCCCAGAAATGGACAGATTCAAAACGGACGACCCTGCTACCGTCTGCATCGTCCCTAGGCGTCCGCATTTGGATAGCTTGGAGTTTGGGACGCCAAATGCCATTCCAATGCGGCCTAAACTCCAATTTTTATATTTTTCTTTAACTTTTTACACTCTAAATCATTTGCCCCATACTCTAAACCATATTATTACATCATATGATTTTATCACAACATAATACATGGATTATACGCTAATTTTAAAATTTGGGACATTACATACGTTAAGCAGAAAAGTGGTAATAGTATATTCCTTACGGCCAAAATTGCCCAAAACTCTTCAATCCAAAATTCAAAAGTTTGAATTGGAGGCGATTACATCTTAATTGGCTTCTACACTTTCAACTATGACATTAATGCCTACTTTATTAGAGAAAATCGAAGAGGCACAAACAGTCGACCTCAAGTGCGTAAGTCTTAAATCAGATCAGACTCTGACGGACCAGTCAAATTATTATTTTTTGTTTCTAATGGGGGAAAATTAATTTTAAAGGGAGATGGTGTGTCCTTAAGAATAAGGATGTATGATGAGAAATTCTTGTAGAGTCTCTCTCACTTCTCTATTTTTTCAATTCACCCAAGAAGTACCAAAATATATAGAGATTTGAAACAACACTATTAGTAGCCTCACCTTAAGAAAGATATTGTGAAGCATGTGAAGTTATGTCTTGTTTGCCATCAGGTTAAAGCAAAACGTCAAAGATCAACAAGAACATTATAGTCCTTGCCTATACCTAAATGGAAATGGGAAGAAATCGTGATGAATTTTTTTGTTAGTTTACCAAAGATTTTAAAAGGGCATGATGCAATATGGGTAATCATTGTTAGATTAACAAAGTCAGCCCACTTGTCACGACCCGAAGACGGGCCTAACAGAACCGCCAGGTCAGGCGACCCGATCCTCTTAGAGAACCCAATCACCCAGACCAAGGTGTGTGTTTTAGCGGAAGACTTATAAATATTTAATTCGGCCCAAGATGATATGGGCCTAGGTCCGAGTAGGGATCACGAGAAAATAATGGTGCATAAATTAAAATGAAATCCAAGTACTGTGCAACAAATCCAAAACCAACTGTGTTTAAGGTTTACAGACCAAATGTAAATATCCTCACCAAGAAACGATAAACCACTCAAATGTAAATAACATAACTTTATCTCCAAGTCCTCAGCTGCTCTTGCCTTTACCTGAAGTTTTGGGGGAGGAGTCGTTTGGGATGAGTGACTAACTCAGTAAAGTATAGCTATATTAGGTGCACCTCATGCAAAACTGGTTCTTCTATATTTTCGAAATCAGGGTTGTGTTTCTCATTTTACCGTACATGGATTTTAATTTGAAATCTCTTATCATATTATAAATCTGGCCCAAGGCCATCGATGTGGCTTTTATCGAAAAACTCGCTATATACATAGATAGCTATACCTCGTAAATTAGGCCATCATCGTGTTCCAATCTGAAAACGTCATCAATGAAAAAGGGTGGTCACTCAAGGACTCACCCGCCACTCAGCATAGAATAGGTGGTCACCCGTCGGCGACAACACCTTATGAGGCAGGAGGAAGTATAAATGACGGTGGTCCATAGATCCAACGCGTCGTACGATCAAATATAACGGATACAGTTGCTCGCTATATGTGAACTTATTTAATAGCTAAGATACCTAGAGGCTTCAAATGAACGAGGGTTGCCGATTAGTAAACTCGGCCGTCCACCCGTCAAATGGAATGGTACTTAGGTTAACTAAATCTTAGCGATTGACAACCATTTGATCCGTGGGACAAAACCCTGGCCAGGTTTAGGGGTTTTCGACCCTAGGAGACGTCATCACTCTCCCATACTGTTTACGACTTTCAGGGCTTTCGACCTGAGGACACGTCACCAATGCCCCGATCTGTTATCGCACGTCAAAAAATCAACCCTCACGCAGCAGAAGGTTTCAAAGGGGATAGCGGATCCATCCCTCAACATAGGCACAATAAATTTCAAACCATGTACGGAATTAAACGTGAAAAACATACTACTAATAAAAACTGACGTGCTGTCAAACAGTCCCCGTCATTTTTCAAGTGTGGTATTCCACAAAATAATTATTTTGAAAATGGGGTACGATGCAATATAACGCAAGAGGTATAGAAATCCCTACCTCGATGACGGTCTGCCTTACCAACCGGAACAACCAATTACGCAAGAATCGTATCACTCTCGCTGAAATAATCCAAGCCTTGCAAATGTATAAAACATGGGAATTCTCATAAATAAATCCCAAGAAATAAACAAGAAGTCTTATACCGAGAATTGAACCCAACAGATGATTAAATGATTCATCTAATAACTTTCTTCCACCCAAAATCCAACTTTAGATACTGAAGCAACTTCTAAAATCCAAAGTCTCATTTCTTTAACATGGATAGATTCCACTTCAACCAATATAAAACTCATCCAATATAAAACTCAAGACCAAAGTTCAATTCATACTACTGGGATTACTTACCTTCAATTACAATTAAAATCCATCATTCAAAATAACAACTCAAGTTAGGATCTCCAAATCCACCAATGACAAACAACAATTATTCTCTACTCTTTCGATTTCAACATTTAGTAAACTCCAACAACACAAACGAAGTCAAACATTTTCAAAGACAAGTAACTAAGCCCAAAAATAGCCCTAAACTAACATAACTACATTCTTCACCGTCTTTAGGGCAGAAATCAAATTTAGGGAACCTAACAATTATTTCCAACAGCATAATACATTCTGAAATTTCAAGCAGGAATTAAACACTGCAACATCCTCATCCAAACAACCAAAAACAACAATGACAGTTTATCTCCAGCCATTTTCTATAATCGCAGCAGTTTAAACAAAAACCTAACAGTTACACTATTGATGGCAACAATCAGAATCAAATTATCCAAACAACAATCCATTATTGGATCCTTTTCACCAAACAGAAACAACATCCAATATGGCAAAAAATCTTAACACAAGATAATCTAAACAGAGGCATTTCCTTTGACATTATCTCACCAATAAAAATCCAACAGAGTAGTAAGTCATTCATACGGTTCTTTCATCCAAAACCCAACCAAAATTTCCAAAAACTAATCAGAATCACATTCTGAAATCCATTATTGAATCAAAGGCTTAATGAGAATCGCTCACCCAACTGAACAGAATAGGATTGCGTTCTGTTTACTCGCCGGAATCAAAAATATGCTCAGATCCAAAGCTGCCCTCACCGGAGAATGTCCATCCGAGATCTTTCGATTTGATCACTGTAAACCCACAACATAGATCAACCAACGACGTCACAAATCCAAACTTAACATTGGAGTAAAAACTCGAATCAGAAACCTCACCCACTGAACAGATCGGAGTCCGTTCGTCGTCAGAATCGAAAAACGGGGTCGACCTCAGAGCTCCCGTCACAGATCTGAGATCGCTCGTTCGCCGGAATCGGAGGAACACGATCGGGTTGAGCTGTTCTATCGCTGACATCGCTCGGGATCAGAAGCTCATGGCCACCAACAAGGTGCGCTCGTTCCTCGTCGGATCGGAGTCATCCGTTCAGGGCCGACATCGCGTCGTGGTTCGTGGCCGGAAAGATCGCCAAAAATCGAGCTCCCTATCTCGGCCGGCGTTGCTAGCTCACGAAGCTTCCGCTTGCTCGCCATCTTTTGTCGCCCACAACCGACAATTCATCTTGGTCAGACGCCATTGCCGGAGGAGTCGCTCGTTGGTCATTCGCTGGAGTCGCCGATCGTTCGTCGATCTCCCTCTCTCGCGCAAGATCTCGTCGGCCGAATGAGAAAACAGGGAGAAGAGGAATGCCCTAATTCCTCTTCTCTTTGTTTCTTATTTTTTTTATTTTTATTTTTTTTTATAACAACTTAAACCCTGGACTTTGTTGCTCCAAAGTATTTGGCGGGATTTTTTCCCCCCTTATTCTCCCTCTTTATTTTTCATCTTCTCATACTCCTATTTCACTTATTCCAACTCATTTATTTCTTTTATCCAATAATTTTCCTAATTTCTTTTCCATTAAAATAAATAAATGTATACACACAAATTATATACATTACCCTTTTATATAGTCTACCCAAACTCTCAATTTAATCATAGCATCGTCTAACGACTTTATAGTTCCAATTTGACTGTCCAACTTCGTTCCTTAATTGAATTCTTTATTCGAAAAATTCTAATTTCACCGACTTGACCAAATGACCAAATTTCTGTACGTGGCCGCTACATGACATTTCGGTCAACTTCTTCAACGCCATGACCGATTTTTAACGCGAAAAATTTACACGTGGCATTTCTTATTTTAAAATTTCACAACTTTTACACCACTTGCCTGTCAAGATGAATTATACAATGAATCAGTATGCCTAGTTGTACATCGAAGAAAATGTACGACTGCATGGGGTTCTTATTTCTATTGTATCAGACCATGACTTGAGGTTTACTTCAGTCTTTTGGAAGAGCTTACACAAGACTACGGGTATAGAATCAAGATTCAATACAACATCTCACCCTCAGACAGATGGTCAATTAGAGAGAACGATTCAAATATTAGAGGACATGCTTCTTGTAATACCCCGAAAATACATTTGGTAAATGTAATAAAGATTGTAATAATTAGTGACAATTATTAAAGATTAATTGGTAGATTAATAGTTAGAAGGTTGTTCGAATAATGAGGGAAATGTTAAGTAATAAAATGGCAGAGTCAAACATATGGCAGTGGAAGAAAGATGGTAGTGAAGGATTCAGTCGACGATGAAGGAATCGGTCGACTAAGTGGTTGACCTCTAAATATTACAGAGTGTTCCTAGGTTTTGTGGTCGAGTAAGTGGTGGAGGATACTCTACCAAAAAATAGGACAGAGGCAAAATGAAGTTGGATCGATTAATAGTTGATTGATCGGTAATGTTGACCTCCACCACTTGCGTTGTACCGGTCGATAGTTGATCGACTGGTAATGTAGACTGGGAAGCTTGACTGCGTGGGAGCGGTCGATACTTATATCGGTGCCACTATTTTTTCTGAAAAATGAGTTTGAAACATTGGAGAAGCTGATAGTTGCTGTTGATCATCACTCGACCGCTTCCAAGTGATTTCGCTAGAGATCCCTAGGCAGCTGCTTCTGTGATTCTCCCATGTGACCCTCCTTTATAGATGACAAATTATAAAGGGTGTTAGGTGAGATTGTGGGGATTTTTGAGAAGCTTCTGATGAAGAAGATAAAGAGGAAGAAAGACAAAGAGAGCTGTGAGAGGAGAGAATGAATGAGAAGCCACTAGAGAGAAAGGAGCCATGGGTGGTTGAAGCAGAGAAGAAAGAGAGATAGAGTGAGATGGGAGGAGAATGCTCTCTGGAAAGACAAACCCAAGAGCATGAGAGAAGAAAGGAGAAGAAGAAGGAGAATGAGAGAGTGAGTCCCTGGATGAAAAAAAATTGCTGAGAAGAAAAGAGAGAGGAGAAATGTGAGTCTCTGATGAAGGAAAGGTCGAGAGTGTTCTGTAAGCAAGAAGAAGAAGAAGCAGAAGAGAAAAAAAAGGGGAATAGAAGAAGAAGGTGAAGGAGGAGGAGAAGGTAGCCGAGAAGAAAAGTAGACAGAGAGAGAGTTTGAGAAAGAAGGAAATAGAAGAGGAAAGGAGAAGTCTCTGGTGAATGGAGGAGGCCGAGAAGAATATTGAGTAATAGAGAAAAGAAGGAGTGAGAAGTCTCTCACTCTAGAATGAATGGAAAGCTGAATGGAGAAGGTGAAGGATCAGTTCTTCTGGATTTCTTCATGAGTGTTCTTTAGGTAAGAAATCCCTTCATTTCTATTGTGGATTTTTATGGATTATATGTGGATAAATGAAGAAGATGAAAGATTAAGTATATTATTCTCTGTTAAGGCTTGGATTATACTCTGTTGGCTTAATGTTGTTGTTGGCTACTGTTTTATGGTAATGCTGAGGGAATATTGATCTATTGATGAAATGTCGATTATGTGTGTGATTTACGTAAAGAAATAAGTTTGAGAAATTGGAGAAAATATAGAGTAGAATTATAATGTGTAGTGTATATGCATGTTATTGAGTTATAGGTTGGGGAATAATGGTATTGTCAATGTTGAGGTTATTAAGCTGTGATTATTTATGATAAATGTTATTGACTTTGAGAGTATTGGAAAGGAAGAAGAATAAAGTGCTAAAGTGCTAAAGCGCATTACGATCGCTAGGTAAGTTGATATTAAATGTGTTTTGGTCTTTGGGGCCCTACATCGCTAGAGTTAGGATTTGTTTGTATGCCTGCTTTTATTTCCATTTACTAGATTATTAAATTATGGTATAATCATATTCTGAGGATGTATTGTTGCTTGATGTGTGTATATTAGAATTAAGTTATTTTAATGACGTGTTTATAGATTTAAGTTCTTTAAGTTAAGGATTTGATATTAAGCATGTTTTGAGGCCTATTTAGAGAATATTAAATTGTATGCTTTCACGAGCATTCATGCATCATAGTTTTCAAAACGATACGAAAATGGTTTTCATAGCTTTTGAAAAGGAAACGTAAACAGATACGAAACATGAAGAAACAAAAATAGAAAAATAAAGAGTAAAACGAAATGTATAAAGAAAATTAGAAGGGTTTGAGTTGGTTTAAAGTTCACCTCTCATTCTCGAAGTGCTAGCAGAAAAAGAAACGATAAAGTTCATCGGATGGCATGGCTTCATCATCACGATGAAAGATCACCGTTGCGGTTATGGTTCACCATGATGGCACGTGTTTATCATCATGGTAAATTTTCACCGCGAGGCACGTGTTCACCAAATTAAAGTTCATCATAGTTCTATAAGCCAATAAAATTAAAGGAAAGGGAAACAAAAACAAAAACAATTTTTTGGAAACAAAAATGGAAATGGAAAAGAAAATGGGAACGGAAATGGGAACGAAATGAAAACATAAACGAAAACGGAAACGAAAACGAAAACGAAAATAGAAACGGAAACGGAAATGGATACAGAAACTGAAACTGAAATAGAAATAGAAACATAAACAAAAACAAGAACAAGAATAATAGTAAAGGAAAACGAAATAGAAAAATAGAAACTGCATATGGTTTTTAAAAACTGCATGGCATTTTCATTTCATGTTTTAATTTATATCACTTACTGAGCCTTACGTTCATTAGTTAAGTCTTGTGATGTAAGTATACGTTCGAGATCAGGATGATGAACAGGTTAATGAGCAATGGATGAAGGATTTGCACGTGCAAATCTTGTGGCTGGCTAGGCTAAAGGATTTAAAAGAAAATATTTTGTAAAGAGTTTTGTAATGTATTTAAAATTGTAAATGCTTTTAAGAAGAGGATTTTATTCATTGTCTTAATTTGTTTTATTAAAATGATAAGTCTTCCGCTGTGAAAAGAAAAGTTTTAATTTTACGAGTTTTAAAAAAAATGTTTCCAAATTATATGTTTTAAAATGTAAGAAAAATCGGGTCGCTACAGTTCTAGCGTGTGTGCTCGAATTTCAAGCTAGTTAGAGTAAAATGCTACCCTTAGTGGAATTTGTATACAATAATAGTTATCAAGTCATGGTTAGTATGACATCATATGAGACTTTATATGAAAGAAAGTGTAGATCTCCACTATAATAGGATGAAGTAGGCGAATCTAAACTACTTGGCACAGAAATCATTCCGCAAATGCTAGATACGATGGCTCTTATTAAGCAAAGGATGTTAACTACCCAAAGCTGACAAAAAAGTTAAGTAAATAATCAATGACAAGAACTAGAGTTTAAAGAAGGTGATCTAGTATTTTGAAAGGTTTCTTCATTGAAAAGAATCATAAGATTTGGTTTAAAGGGGAAGCTTAGTCCACAGTATAATGAACCTTTCCCTATCGTGGAAAAAATAGGAAAGACAGCTTATAGAATTGAATTGCCAACTTCAATGGAGGGAGTTCACAATGTTTTCCATGTTTTGATGTTAATGGAGTGTGTTCATAATCCCTCTCAAGTGGTGGCGCAAGAGAGGATTGAAATTCGACCAACATTGAGTTATGAGGAAAAGTCAATTCACATTTTGGATTTTAAGATCAAGGAACTTCGGCATAAGAAAATTTCATTGGTAAAAATTTTATAGTGAAATCACACCTTAGAAGAGGCGACATGGGCAAGGTAGCAAGACATGGAAAAGAGATATCCATAGTTATTTCGTTGAACAAATTTTGAGGACAATTTAATTGATGAGGAAGGTATGTAACATTTGGAAAATTTCAATGAAAAACTTCTTGTATAGTATTTTGTTTTGGAATTTAAAAGGAGTGACCAGCGTTACATTTTGAAATTAATTTTCGTGGGAAAGGTTTATATTTTAATGAAAACATGGAATGAATTTTTTTTTATTAAAAATGTTATTGTTAGAGTTTGGTGTGACCCAAATTCTATTGTGTAGGGGAGATGGGCCCGCATTGTAAATATCATTTAGGGTTTTTTTTTCTCTATAAATTAAAGTCGCAAAACTCGCAGTTCTATTTTGATATTCATAGTAGATTTATTCATCTGCATATGATTTTTTTCCTAATGGATTTTTCCCAAAAAATTTGGTGTCACACATCGTATTTTCTTTTTTCAGTTAGCGTTTGATCTAACAAATAGTATTAGAGCTTTGGTTTCGGGAGTTCATGTTTCCAAGTGTGTCTGATTGTTCCGCATCGAACAAGGTTTGTGCAATTTTTCAAAAAATTACAATTTTTGGAAAAAAGGAAAGTAAAAAAAAAAAAGAATGAAAAAATTGTTCCCCCTGCCATTTGTCTTGCTCATGATATTTGTTCTTCTCAATTGTACAGCCGCCATCAGAACCAATTGCCCCGTTTGTAGTGAAAGGTCTAATTTTTCTCCGTTTGGAGTTCTTCAGAGTAGTTGTGCCTCCGAACAATAGGTTCGTCATTGGAGGGTTTTCTATTTATCGTCAGTCACCATAGATCATCTACATTATTGTTCTTTATTCTCGCTGTCAAGTCAGAGTATCCTTTGCAAAGTTGGTTTTTTTTTGTAAGAGATAAAAATTATTGAAAATCATTGGGATTTTTTGATAATTTTTGGGAGATTAAATTTTATGATTTATGGCAGATTTGAAATTACGGGAATATCTCAATCTCGGATATTAATTTTGTAATATCTACGATTATTCAATGATTTAATTTGATTTTAGAGTTGATTAGTTATTATAGAAATATCTGAATTTTGAAGATATCTTTTGGAATCTTGGGATATCCATGGTTTTTCGCTTCAATTTTTTAGGTGAATATTTTATTGAATCTAGTGATTTTTGGTAAGATATTTTGTTCAAGAATGTGTTTTTGTGGCAATGAAATCATTATAGTATATCTTCCACATTTAGATCGATATTCAATATTTTGTTATGGTAATATAACGATAGTGGAATTTTAAAAGATTTTGGAAGATAGTTTTGAAATGGCAAGTCAAGAGGCGAGATATATTCACATAAATCTGGATGACTCTTTGTTGGATTTGAAGATATCATTATCGTGGTTTAAATGTTTTTTAAACATGGTCAGCATCAGTTGCTGAATTTACCCTTGAAGATTTTTATATTAGTGATCTATATATTTCTTTGAGATTGGCAGGAAGGCCCTCGTGACAGATGTTCTTTAAGGGTGTGGAAGAGGAAATTTTAAAGATTTAAAAATGGGTTCTTTGCATCACAATTTGTTTCAAGATGAAGATTATCAGAATTCAGGGTTTTGAATACGTTTTGATGGGCTAGACAGACAAGCACACACTATGTATATCTTTCATATAATTCATATCAAGGTGGAGATTGTTAGAGTTTGGTGTTACCCGAATTCGATTGGGATGGGCTGGTGGGTCTGCATTGTAAATCTCATTTAGGGTTTTTTTTCTATAAATTGATGTAAGCTAGAGTGGCAAAAGTCATGGTTGTATTTTGATTTTCATAGTAGATTAATTCCTCTGCCCGTGGTTTTTTACCTAAAGAATTTTTCACATAAATCTGGTGTCCCACATTGTATTTTCTTTTTTCGATTATCATTCAATCTCTAACAGTTATGGGGTTAGGAAAGTTCAGGGTGGAAATTTAAAGGTTAATGCAAAGGAAGGATATGTTGATGTCCACGGGATGACGTGCATGTGTTTGAAGAATGATGTCCGTAGAATTAAGTGTATCCAAGAAAGTGTTGGTGTCCACAGATGTGTTGTTGTATCCACGAATGTGAGGTGGTATCTGCGAAATGAGGTGTATTTGCAAAATTGTTGGTATCCACAAAAGCATTGGTGTTCATGGAAGCATTGGTGTCTGCGAATGTGAGGTGAGATCTATAGAATGAGGTGTTTCTAAGGACAGATATGTGAACATGGCGGACAATGTGAGTAGGGCGGATATCCACAGCGAAAGCATTGATGTTTGTAAATGTGAGGTGGAATCCGTGGAAATAGATGTATCCGTGGAAAGATATGTGAATGTGGTAGATTGAGATTGGCGGACAATGTGAGTGGGTGAATATCCACTGTAGAAGCACACGCATCAGTAGTAACTATAAGAGACGTTCAAAATGCTTTTGTCGGCGGAATTTTTTACTACAAATATAAAAAGGATATTTTAGAGAAACTCTAGCCATTATCTCTCAAATTCTCAAGAGGAAAATGAAATGTTTTGTAAATGAAATGAAGTGAATTTAAAAGTTGACCAATTAAAAGTGATTATATCAGGTGATTAGACTTCACTAAGACTTTGAGGTAAGTAATATTACATGTTTGGCCTTCTGGCCTATACCATAAAGTGCGAAGATATTTTTCCTTATATTACACTGATATGTTTGTAAAGACGTTGATTGAAGATGTGTTTCTATCTTGTTCGTAAAGATGTTGATCGATGATGATGTGCATAGGCCCTGCCCTAGCATCATTATTTAATTTTAATTGTTTAATTCAGAATTTTGACTTATTTACAGTTTTCACCTTTAAAGTTGTCTATTTAGTCTAGGGTTAGAGTTTTGTTTATGAAGTTGAAGTTTGATTATTTAATAGAATATTAGAGATTTCTTTCTCGTGGATTCTTGAGGGGTTGGGTCTCGGATCATTACCTTATCATTTAATAGTGGTGAGCTTGAGTGTGGCGGTTTAGTGGGAAATTCGTTTAACTCTCTAGGGTTAGAAATTGAGTAGATTTCCTTAATTTCACCCATGTTTCTATTTCTTTCTTTTAATTTATTTATTTCATTATTTCTTTGCATTGGAACGTGAATCAGACTTATGTTGAAATTGTGAAATCTTCCAAATTCTCAAGTGGGAGAGTTTTCTTTGTTACAGATTGTCGTGGAGCATAAAGTTGTGAGTTTTTTGAAATTTCTAATTGACCTGCATTGTGCTGGTCATATCTTGGCTGTCCCTTTGAATTTGTCCACAAAATTTATAGAGGTTTTTTTTATCACTCATCCCCTGAGATTGTATAAAAATTCAAGCTAAAATTTATCCATTAGAGTTGTTTTTATTGCAGTTAAAGTTTTCTTGAAAAATCTATGAAACTCTTAACTGTGGGCATCCACAACGATTCCGAAACCTTCCATTGGTACATCAGTTGATATTAGAGCATAGAGATAACTATGAAGAGTGGACTCAAGTATCCAGAGAAGCATCACCAAATGAATATGAGTATGTGACTCAAGGCCAGTTTAATAATTTACAGAATTTCATGGATCGGTTGACTTAGTAGATTCAGAATTTACTCCACTGGAAAAATCCAACACCTTTGCGAGACCAAAAGGTAGAGGGCGTAGATGGGTGACTGAGTTCATTGAAGACGATCAAAGAGGTGAATTTAACAATGATGCCCTTTATGAATTTCTAGTAAGAGGTACTCGACTTCATGATGAGATGAAGGGACTAAAATTATAGATTCTACCTTTCAAAGAAACTAGTTATGGGGAAGAATATTTTAATTGGATTCGGAGAGTAGAGAAAATTTTTGAATGCCAAGATTATTTTGAATTAGCAAAAGGTTAGAGTTTTTGCCCTTGAATTTACTAGATATGCAAGTCTGTGGTGGGAAATTTTAAAGACTTAGAGGAGGAGAGATATGGAAGAACTGATTACTACCTGGGGGTTAATGAAATGATTAATGAACAAACGGTTTGTGCCCAAACACTTTTGGCAGGAGATGTATTTTTGTTTGCAGAGCCTAGTTCAAGGAGGTTTGTGTGTTGATGATTACATTGCCGAATTTGAAACCTTAATGATCAGGTGTGAAATTGATGAGGCAAAAGAGCAAATTGTTGCTCGATTTTTCTAATGACTTAATAAACTTGGAGATATAGTGGAACTCCATTACGATACCTTGGAGGAAGTTTTTCAATTGGCTATTAAGATGGAGAGACAAAGAAAACATGGCTTAGACATCCCTCCTAAAAATTCTTGCCAGATAGAGGCCACCATAACAAACCCAACAGAAGATTCCAGAAATTGCATTCCAATATTGTCATAGAGAAAGGAAAAGTAGTTTTGGATCCAGCATCACGCAGAAACTGTCAAGTCAAATGCTTCAAATGTTTAGGTTGGGGACTTATCGTTTCTTAATGCCCTAATCATAAGATAATGGTAATGCGAGGAGATAATGGAGAGACTAAAAGTGAAGATGACACAGAAAAGCTAGTGAAGGAAGAGTATTCTAATGAGGAGATTATTTTTCCACAAGAGGGTCATTTGCTATTGAGTACTAAAGGAGTTTTTACCATCAAAGTCGTAGAGGAAGTTAGCTAAAGAGAGAACATATTTCACTTACAATGTTTGATCAAGGATAAGGTGTGCTCTCACATAATCTATAGTGGTAACAGTGTTAATGCTGCTTTGATTTTTTTGGTTGACAGACTGAAGTTATTGACCACCGAACACCCAAAGGCATATGAAGTGGTTAGACAACAAAGGAAGAATGAGAGTAAATAGGCATGTGACGTTCTCATTTACTATAGGAGATTACCAAGATAAGATTACATGTGATGTTGTTTCTATGGAAGCATGTCACTTACTGCTTGGTAGACTTTGGCAGTATGATCAGAAGGTGAAGCACAATGGTGATACCAACATCTACTCACTCGATTATGGAGGGCGAAAGTTAAAGTTATCTTTGATGCCACCTTATCAGGTGAAAAGGAAAGATATTACTTGCTAACTACCAAGACACATTGGAGAAGTGATGTCAAATCCTTCTCAACCCAAAAAGGATGGTATGTCATGGGCCCCACCTTAGCATCATTATTTTATTTTCATTTTTATTTTATTTTTTAATTTAAAACTTTGACTTATTTATAGTTTTTGCTATTAAGGTTGTCTATTTAGTCTAGGGTTAGAGTTTTGTTTAGGAAGTTGAAGTTTGATTATTGAATAGAAGATTAGAGATTTCTCTCAAGTGGATTCTTGAGGTTCGCCTCTCAGATCGTTACATTATCATTCAATAGTGGTGAGTTTGAGTGTGACAGTTTAGTGGGAACTTCATCAAACTCTCTCATGTTAGAAATCAAGTGGGTTTCCATAATTTCACCATTGTTTCTATTTATTTATTCTAATTTCTTTATTTTGTTGTTTCTTTACATTGAAATATGGATCAGACTTATTTTGAAGTTATGAAATATTCTAAATTATCAAGTTGGAGAGTTTTCTTCGTTGGCGATCTCCTTGGAGTAGAAAGCTTTGATTTTTTTTGCATTTTCTGATCAATCTTCACCATTTTAGTCCTTGGTCGTCCACTAGAATTTTCTAGCAAAAATTTGAGGGTATCTTTATCACTCATCCCTTGAGATTATGTTAAACATTCGCATTGAAAATTTTCCATTGGAGCTGTTTTTGTTGTTGTCAAAATTTTCTTTAAAAAATCTGCCAAACTCCTAACCTTGGGTATCTACAACATTTCCGAACCCTAGATTTGGCGCATCAAATGATGTGTTTCTTTTTTTTTTGTAAAGACGTTGATTGAGGATGTGATATTCTTCTGATTGTTGCCTTGATTTCTTACTAGTTGCACGATAAAGATATGATTACATAATGACTTCGGTGACGTATTGTTGTTTTGTTTGGCATGTGAAAATAGACTAGACTAACATTAGGGTATTATGTTTCAATGATATGATCACGTGCATTACATGCATCACGAAATTTTTTTTTTAAGAAAAGACATAAAAGAATTTCTATTCATATGTTTTGATAGAAATATAGAAAGACAGAAAGATTGAATAAATGTAAATAGTCACTTGTTGGGCGAGATTCGAGTTGGTTGTCCCGTATGAGGTGAATCAAATGGTGTCACTCTCCCCCAAACTAAATTATCCCCAACGACTGGACTGTTAAGTGAATGAAAAATAAAGAACGATAACTAAAAAATATATATTTTTACGAACTCCATTTCATGCTCATGACATGTATGTATCTCTTATTGAGCTTTAGACTCACAGATGAATCTTGTGATGTAGGTGAGGAAGACTTTGATGATACACTTGATGATGGAAATATGTGAAGGATGCAATTGATGGAGTAATCCTGGATAAGGTTGCGGCATTGTGAGAGCGATATTGACTCGTGGGTGAAGGCTCGAGGAAAACGATGTGAAGTGAAAGATCTTTATTTAAATTATAGTTTTAAGTGTTTGGATTTAAGTTAAGATGTTTTACAAGGCTTTTTGGACAGTTTAATAATACTAATAGAATTATATTTAATTTATGTTGGGTTTTAACTATGTTTGGATTTTAAATTAGATTTTTTATAAAAAAAAACTTCAATTGTTTGTTTTATTTTTAAACGCGTGATTTGTTCATTTTATTTTCAAATGATATGAATTGATTTTTTTTTTAAAATGGCATAAAAAAAATTTATGCTATGGCCCATTATTATTATTATTATTATTATTATTTTATATATATATATATATATATATATATATATATATATATATATATATATATATAATTATATATCAATATCTATAAAAAAAAATTCAAATGCAATTAAGCGATCAAATAAAGATAAATTTTAGCATTTCATCAAAGTGTGAGGTTAAATGTGTAGATACCAGTAGTTAGGTTTAAGTTTGATGATAGGCTTAAGTTAACCTAACCTAATAGTTATAAATTTAGAGTTATGGTCTCTATGGCCAACAATAAGTTATCTTCCATTTTCTCGGCCTTTTGTGCACCGAGAGAATACATAGACTAAGGTAAATTATCTCTTTGGATAAAAGCTATTATGATTTAGAAAATCAAAGTAAATTGGGCATCAGTTTATAGAAACTAACAAATAAGGTAATCTTGTGAATTCAAGTACATTCCATAATTTTTTTTTTTATGATTTTTACGTGAAGAATATGGTCTTTCAATTTATGGAATTTAGTTTATAAAATTAAATCTAGCAATGGATGCTTTGCGCTCATCAATTAGTATCAAAGTTGGGTCAACTTTTAGATGCTTTGAAACTGTGCAGAAGAGAAAGTTTGACTACAATGCAAATTTTTTTACATCTAAACGAGTCTAGAACTTCTTATTCTCATTGTAAACTCGGTAGCATCACATTAAATAAAGTAATAAATGAACAATATATAAGGTGGAAGTACTCAAGAACTAAGAAATGTTAAATTAAAAATAAAATTTACATCAATTCCAAAATAGCCTTATTTTACAAGTTTATTCAAAACTTTTCTCACCTCTCGTGTACAAAAAATTACCAATAGAAGCTACCAAAATCTGGGTTCATTGAACAATTTATGGATTTTTTTTTTACGTGGAAGAAAACCACATCTAGTCATTCTTTTTTCTTTGTTTGTTGGATTTTCGCTTATGACTTTTCTTGTTCTCAACGTTTAACAAGATTATTACTTTCCAAAAGAAGAGTAAAATCCAGAGTATTTTGATCACGTTGTCTATTTACTCATTACTTTCTTTATTTTTCTAGCCTAATTAGTATTTAGTTGAATTCTTTTTCTCTTTTTGTCACAACCGGGAGATAGACCTAACAGAAATATCGTGTCAAATAATCCAAACCTCATAGAGGACCTATCACCTAGCTTAAGTCTAAGTTGGCACCAAAAGACTTAACATAAATCAAACATGAGGGCCACACAAAATTGGTCGAGATCCACAAAATGATCATCAAATAAATAAAGGTAATGCAATAATAAATATAAGAAACTACTGTGTTGGAAAATAAAAGCATTTAATACCATACAACTAATTCTATAGACCAAAGAAAGAATAACATCCTTACCAATGACAATAAATAGCACTCTCAAAGGAAAACATAAAATGGGGGAAAACCCTCACTACAATCAGTACTACTGACTACCTCAATCTTATTTAAGAATGATGGGGTCATTTAGGGTGAGTGACTAACTTAGTAGGAAACTTATACTATATAAAATGCATGCATGAGAAAACTGGTTTTATCATTTTATTCTAAAATCATATGCCAGATAAAATGTCGTGCATGAGTTAGCATTCTTCAAAACCTTTTTACTGTTTCAAGAAAAATAGCTCCACGAGCCATTGATTAGACAGTAAAAAACGTTGTCATATGCATAAGCAGCTATATTAAAATAAGCCTTTACCATTTTTCATAGAAAAAATCCCAATGAACACGGACCCTGACACAACGATTACCCACAAAGTGCATTGGGAATGACAACGATAAGAAAATCCAGTCAATCACATGAGGCAGTAAGAAAGGAGTGTCTAAAGACCAACCAAACATGAATCAATTGTATAAACAAACACTCCAACCAAGTTTAGGGATTTGAACCCATGGACAAGTCATCACCATCCTATCATCCAATCTTGTCATACAAATAAAACACCTTTATGCAGCAGAGGGGGTACATGGATAATCTCATGTTGTTTTGACCATGAAATTATTCAAAATAACAGAAGATTCATCTGCCAATGCATATGTAACAATATAATGAAATATTATGCACGTATAAAGTAAACATGTAAACTAACGTATATATAATTTAAAAATATATGTGTTTTTAAACAAGACACTTTGGTTTTCATATGGTAGCTCACAAAAATAAAGTTTGAAAAACCATGATGCAATGCAAAACAATACAATATAAATCTACCTTAATAATGAGAAAAGCCTAGTCGACCAGCCAGAACACATTATCAAGGACATGCATCAAAATTAAAAAAAAAAACATCTAAACATAAAATGAATCCAACATCAAAATCTCAATCAAAATATTTGGAATAAAGTATGGATCTTGAACCGGGACTAATAACCTAAACCAAAAGAGAATGAGAAATGGTTACAAACTTCCCCTAAAGGATTATCGCATGGTCGACCCAAGCACTATAGCTACTGGCACGAATCAGATGTGGACCTAACAAAAATGCAAGGACGAATGACCTGATTCTCAGAGAGGACCTGATCCCCCAGCCCAAGGCTAAGTTGTTAGTGGAAGACTTAAAAATAAACAAAGTCCAACCAAGAAGAAATGGGTCGAGGTCCACAAAGTGATCACTAGAGAAAGAATGACAACAATGCAAAAATTAAAAAAAGGCAAAATATTGTGCAAGAATGAAATCATTCGACACCAAACTGCAAATTCTACAAACTAAGGAGAAATAAGATGCTCACCTTGAAATACAAAAAAATGGCCACCTCTATGTAAACCTAGGGAGGAGAGGGTTGTTAGAGTGAATGACTAACTTTGTAAGAAAGTCTATACTATATGCAATGCCTGATAAAACTAGTTTTATCCTTCATTTCAAAATCATGATCAAAATGATATATCGTGTATGGATTTAAAATCATTTAAAAAACTCTTCCATAATCGTATTAAAATAGGCTACACGAGCCATCGTAGAGGCAAAGATCAAAATCCTACATATACATAGACAACTATATTCAAAAGAGGCCTCCATCACTTTTCATTTAAAAACAGCCCTCGTGAAAAAGGAGGGTCGCACTAGGACCATTCTGACACACTATCGCAGAAAGTCGGCGATCTAGAGACCAGGCTGTACCTTATAAGGCAAAAGGAAATAGAAAGGTTATGGCAATCCAAAGACCCGACAATGTCACATGGGTTGTCCGAGATCCAAAGTCCAGACAGCGACATACTTATAAAATCAATAAACAAAGGGTTGCTAGCAATCCAAAGACCAGGCAACGACACAACCCATAAAATCAACAAACAAGGGGTTGTTGGTGATTTAAAGATCAGGTAGTGACACAACCTGTAAAATTAACAAATACTCCCTTGCCAGGTTTAGGAATTTAGACCCAAAGGAACATGTCATCACCGCCCTATTACCCATTACTTTGGGGATTCAAAACCCAAGGACACATTATCAATGCTCTATTACCCATTTTTGCAATGTACAAAGAAAATATCTAACCACAGTAGAAGATACACTGGGATAGTGATGTGCAATGGATTCCATCAACATGACAACCAGGAAGGTGGCTAACAAATTTCTAGTTATCTCTTTATCTTGCAGTTGTTGAGTGAGAAGGTTTTCTTTGCTTGGGAGAATACGACCATTATTTGAAAGAAGATCTCAAGATTGAACTCAAGTCTTTTTTATAGCTATGAGACCTCATTTTTTTTGGAATTAATGTTTAGTTATTTTATTTTAACTTTTATTAATTGTAAATATTGTGTTGGAGTTTTTTCAGCAAGAATTTATTCTAGCTGTGTGGTGTGTTTGTTTAAGTGATGTTTTTGTATTTTAGTCATTAGGATTTTACCCTAATTTGTGTTGGTATTAATACCTTCACTTAGAAGCTTTGTAAATAGTTTTGATGAATTGAAATTATACCCTTCGGCTTCTCTTTGCTTCAGTGCAAAAACCCCCAGTTCACTTAGATTGCTGACAATTCGATTTGAGTGTGTTCTAAAGTTGAGTGCTCATAAGAGTCGCTCTACTTCTTTGTCTTTTATTGCATCCATCTCACTTCCATTCTAGGAAGTGAACTCCATGCAAGGATTGCACAAACTCACATTTTATGCAAGTTGGATTGCTCCTCTTCGTTGAAGGCAAGAGGGTTGTTTTAGGTAACTTTTCAAACCAACTTGTTTCCCTCGATTGATTTCATCCCTCCATCATCACAACAAGGTTCAAACTTTAAATTAATTGTTGTTCCACTCCATCGGTAGTGAGCGACAGATTCAACGTGAATGAGAAGCTTGGTGTTGTTTCTATAGCAGATAATTGTTAATTCGTGTTTTTAAATCATTCATTTTGGTGGCGGAAATTCCCCTCTGTCGTGAATACCATCCAATAGCCAATCTTCATCCACTAAATCCATTGAACAGTCTTTCCATTTTCAATAAAGTTTCGTGTGCCATGCACAGGATGTCGTCTTTCTGTGGAGGCCTTCCTTGCTGCGGATACTTGTCTCCCTCTTTGTTCATCCTACACTGTCCACGTGGCCAGCGTCTTTCGATGGGTGCTACTCTTTACCCTTCAATCCTTTCCACAGGAGCCTTTCATCTATCGTGAATTCTCGTTTCCCTCGCTAATCATCACCATCTATCCATGTGTCTAATTCTTTCGACGAATACAATTTTCCACCCTTCAAATCCTTTCTGGAGAAGCTATTTTCCCATTCGACCCCTTTTTCGTATAAGCCTTTCTTCTCCCGTGGATACCCATTTTCCCTCCCTATTCTTTGTACGCCCACATGTCTTGCATCTTCTTCATGGATACTATTTCGACCATTGGAACCTTTTCGTAAAAGCTTTTCTTTCACCGCGGACACCAACTCGTTCTGGTGCAGACCATATTTTTTCTATTGTGGACTCTAAATATTTTCATCTAATAGCCATCCTTCATCCGCCCTTCCATATGACGGTCCATTGCTCATTTCTCTCCAGTTTGCATTAATTTCTCCTTGTTCGTCCATTTTTCCTTTTCGTCTAATCTTTCACTGTTCACATTTTTCGTTTCTACCTACTGTCCTTCCATGTTCTCAATTTGAGGACTTCCATTTTTGTATCATCACTGTGTCACTTCTGAGTTTCTGCATCTTCTAGAGCTTCCATCATTTCCTTGACTCATCATCGGTTAACAAAGCAAATTCAAAGCGGCTATTTTTTAAATTCAAGTTGGTGCTCTAATGGTTTCTCTTCTAGAGGATTTTGATCCATAGACTCTCTCGAAGATAGCCTCGTGATCCTTGGACACAAAAACCATTCAAAATAGCAGAACAATAATGTTAACCATGCACACATAAAGTAAACAAGGAAAATCATACGTACATTTACGTAAAAACATGTGTTGTCATATGTGGCAACCAACATAATAGAATTTTGAAAACTATGATGCAATGCAATGCAATATAAAAATCCATATTTCAAAGACAACCAAAAGTCATGTTGACCAGTCAAAGGTGCCATCGAAAACAAGCATTGAAACCAATAACACCATTGGAACCTAAAACCAAATCGGTGTCAAAACCTCAAATCAAACACTAAGGACAAAACATGAGTCCTAAACTGGGATTCGAAACCAAACCGGAAGGGCCAACAACAAGACTTCCCAACTCAACCCCAAGGATGACAGGAAACCCTCAATTCGAGCTGAGAATCTAAAAAGAAAGGGAAACAACAAATGAGAAGAAAATCTCAAGAAAAATCATGAAATCCAAAACTTCCCAAAATATCACTATATGGTTAACCAAGGCAAAATAGCGGTCAATGAGGCACATCTACAGTTGACCAAAATGATACAGTGGTTGACGAGACACAAATCAGGTCGACAACCATGTTTGCGGTCAACTAGGACCATGCAACGTCAACAAGACACGATGGCAATCAATCAGGACCTACGACGAGGTAAACATTCACCATTTTCCTTTATAAAACCTTGGGGCAGGATGAGGAAACCTAAATCAACTTTTAAACGGCTCAAAAATATGAAACACTACACAGGGTGGTAGATCAGAACTCTACAGTGGTCAATTGGATCCTGCATTAGTCCACCAAGGACCCTCTTTGGTCAACCGAAACCCTCTGTGGTTGACCAAGACTTGCACAAGTTGACCAATACCTACTCTGTTCGACCAGAACCAACACTAGTCAACCAGGGACCCTCTCTGGTCAACTCGAACACCTCCACAGTCGACCGAGACCCTAGGCAAAACACTACTCTTGGCCATTTTTCTAGTTGATCGGATACTTCTAGTAGTCGACCAGGGACCATTTTCTAGTGCTAAATAGTGTGGAAAATGCACTATTTCCACTATCTCTCGCCCCTAAACGACCATAACTCCTGCATAGACTCTAAATCTATCAATAAAACATAGAAAGAACCAAAAAAATTGAGTTTCCAAGCTCAAATCCGAGACCAACACAAACATATTTTCAAATGAAAAAATGAGGGTTAGAATACTACGTACCTGCAAGAAACCTTCATGAAACATGGAGATCGGAATGACGAGAACTATCGGGCAATGAAATGGTGGGAATTGATCACTGGCTCCCTCTGCTCACCCTCTCTCTTGCGCGACCGTGTGGAAGGGAGGAAGGAATCCCTTCCTTCTAACTATATTATATTAGGGGTGGAATTGGTTCAATTCAGTTTGGTTTTAGACCGAATTGGAACCGAACTGACTCGATTCGGTTTTGAAAAAAAGAACTAAAACCGAATAGAATCTACCTAAAAACTTAGCAAAAACTAATCTAAAATCGAACCTCAGTTTTTGGTTTTTTTTTTCAATTTGATTTTGGTTCGATTTCGGTTTTTCTTTTTGGTTTGGACTATGTTTTTCATTCCGGTTTGGCCTGGTTTTCAACTATCTACCTCAACTTTTTTGTTTTTAGATTCTTTTCAAAATATCAAAGGTAAGAAAATTAAATTTTCTCTGCTAACCATTGCTATAGTCTCCATTTCTTCCTCCCTTGTTTATTACCGCTGCTTGAATCTGGCGGGAAGAGGAGTGAAATAGGAAAAAGATGAGAAAATAAAAGAAAAAATAATTTTTAAATTTTAAGTTCAAAAAATTAAGAATTCTGATTTAGTCCATCTCATCAATATATATGACTTCCGGGATGATTGAGATTAAAATTTTCCACGTAGGACATCTCCGTTTACTATCAATGTGAGAACAAAGAGAACTACCATTTAAAAACAAAACAAAAATGATTAAGAATATAATATTTAGAACTATAAAAATTAAATCGAAACTATAAGGGTTAAAAGCATATTTTACCTTTTCTTTTTACACAAATTACCTTTCATAGTTTCTTTTTCTGCCATTTTTTTTTTCATTAAAGATTTTAGAATTTTAATTCATTTTTAAGTATAATTTTGTTAAATGTAACCAAAAAATTAAATGAAAAATTATTTTATCTAATATTAGATGGAACACTTAATCAGACCAAAACACCTTCTATTGTCATATCTAACTACATTAATTTAAAATTTTAATTTATTTTGTAAGAAGATGAAATAATATGTGATATAGATAAATGAATAGTTAAAAATTGTGGTTCAGTTTTAAGAGTTGTGTGTTTGTTTTTTATTATATTTAACTAACTTTTAGTTCAGTCTAGTTTTACTTTGTATTTCATAACAAAAATCGAGAGCCAAACTCAAATTTCAGTTATTTGTTGTTCAGTTTCAAAAACGATTTTTACTACATTAGAACCAAACCAAACCGAATATAAACGTTCGGTTCGAACCAAATCAATTTCCACTCCTATATATATATATATCTTAAAATTTTAATTCTTCAGAGATTCAAATGTTGTCCAAAACAAAAAAAAAATCGAGGAAAACTTAGACTTACAAAACCTAAATTCTCAGACTTTGATCACACGACAACTCAAATTTTCTACTAGTTTGACCAATTGATTGAACCTTCACACGTTACTGAAGACCCAAGATATGCGAACAAAACCTAGCCAATGCAAAACACATTAACTTTGAATAATGTAAAAAATTTACTCATAAAATATAAAATCCAAAAATAGCAGATTTTATAGTGGTCGTCTATACCACGCAGAGTTCAACCTAAGCACTGTACCGATCGCTCGGACCCTGTTGCAAAAGCCCAAGGTCCACCACGGACGATAGGTGTGGATGCCTAGGGTCTTGCTGCAAACACCCAGTCCAAAGTCTTTTATCGACGCGAACACCCAGGATCCTACTGCAAACAACCGACATCGATGCCCAGTCCTGACTGCGGATGCCCAGTTCCGAGGCATTTTTGGTTGATTCAATCAGACACTCCTGCAATCCACTGGACGAGAACAACGGTCGACCAAGGGCGACGCTACCAACACAAAACTGCGAAGAAAACGCATCTCTTTCTCTGATTTTCACCTCTAATCGACGCAAAACCCTGATAAACTCTAGATCAATCAGTATATGATAGAAACAACTCAATATCTCAAGTTTCCAAGATCGAAACCTAAATCTGACTCAAACAAAATTTTAAACAAAAAAACGATGTTAGAAATCAATTTACCCTTAAAGAACCTTTGCAAAACTTGAAGATTGGAGTGATAGAAACTTGGATCGGATGGAAGAACGACGAAAATCGCTCCCTCTCGCCTCTCTCCCTCTCACGCTCTTCTCTGTGGTCGACCAAAGGAAGAAAAGGCAGGCTTCCTTCCTTTTTAAAAAAAATTATTTATTTTATTTATATATATATAATAAATTCTAATTCGACGAAAATTCAAACATTATATGAAACCCAACTCATGATAACTTCGGATTACTAAACACTAATGTCTCAGATTTTAACCACATAGTTATATCTAACTTTACCAATTTGACCAATGACAAAAAAAATTGTACACATGGCCGGAAATTAGTAGCTCTAACAATCGAGTCACACGAAACAAATTGACCTCGAATATCGAACAAAATTGCTATGTGAAATTTTATTAATTTAAAAATAATGGGTTTTTTTTACTTTTGCTCATAAATGAAATGTTTCTAGATATTCTTACTCTCATTGGATCATTTGTACATATATGCATTAGGATATCCTAATTCATGAATTTCTCATTTTGAGAAATAAAAATAGGAGGATCGAATCGATTCTTATAATCTTTTTTCAAATTTGATAAACATTGGTTGATCGGATATTTCACTGTAGTTCTATGATTTAGAGTTTCAATTCTTATTTGATCCGCTTGAATTTCATTTTCAAAGTTGCAATAAGATCTTTTGAACCAATTCAATACATTTCTTAGATGCTATATTGTATTTAAATCTGGTTTCATGCAATCTATATTAGTGAATATTGACAAAAGATCAAGTAAACTGTTAGAGTCTGGTATAACTCGAATTTTAGTTGGGACGGATCATACCCATATCCAATATTAGTATTCTTCATATTACTCTATATATTGTTGCGTGAATTGCAAAACTCTATTGTAACCTTAATTGATCATAGTGAATTTCTTCCATGTCTATGGTTTGTTTTTCACGCAAATTTCGGTGTCATATTTTTGCGTATTTTCTTTTTTGGCTTGTATTCGATTTTCAATAATTGATATCATAGTAAAGTTAAGAGTTTCTATACTCAGATTGAACAATTTTAGAGAATAGCAATTTTTGTGAAAAATTCACAAAAATTGCTATTTTTAAAAAGAAAATTAAAAAAAATATATTGTTGCCTGCATCGTAGCCCCTTCAAGCAGAAAGAAGAAAACCTGAAAAGGGTCCACAACCGCTAAACAGAAGGAGACACCAAATGTCGGCCATGTCATTCCACTCCTCCCACCTCTTGCCGAAGCCGATCAAGTAACAACCTTCTAATTAAAAGTTACTATCAATGTCTCTCAAAGCTGACCTCTGTCGAATAGAGCCGTCCGCCCATCTCCAATCAAACATCTAACCCTCCACTCTAAACACAACACAGAAGACACTAGTTATACTCACAACAACTGTCTTCAGTTTGAGACAGCTTGACTGACGCTTCGATCGGCCAGAACACCTCCCCGCCACCGAACACCAACTTCTATACACAACACAACAAAATTTGGGAGATAAAATTCAAACCTTTTTGTTTGAGTTTTTGGAATATCTTCAACTAGTAAATTCATATTGGAATTCGTAGAATATCTTAATTTTTGGAAAACTTTGGGGTTGTTTTTAGTGGGTAGAAATATTTGATTTGTTGGGATTCAGATATTATGTTAAGATATTATTGGGTGAAATTTTAAAATTTTTGAAGAGATAAGTTTATTGAAAATTGATGTTCTGTTATTGGATCAGAACATAAGGTTTCAGTTATGGGATATGAAGATGCAAGATATGCTTGCACATATGGATTTAGACGATGTATTAATACAAAATTATCAAAAAAGGATCGAAAAGTCCTATCAATAATTCATTTGCATTTATCAAATCAGACTTTGCAGAATGTTCTCAATAAGAAATCTATATCTAGATTATGACTAAAGTTAGAGCAATTATATATGAAGAAAACTCTGACTAGCAAGTCGCATTTGAAGCAACGACTTTATTTTCATAAGTTGATGGAAGGAGGTTCTATTCCAGAACACTTGACTGCATTCAAGAAATTAGTTTCATATTTCAAGACTATGGGATGCAAGTATGATGAGGAGGATTTAGGGTTGATTCTACTTTGTTCGTTGTCTGCTTCATATGGTGCTTTCAGAAATACAATTTTATGTAGTAGAGAAAATCAAACTCTGGAAGAAGTTTATGGTATCTTGTTATCAAAGAAGAAGATGAAACAAATTGTTATTGGATCCGAGTCTCAAGGAGAAAGACTCGTCATTCGGGAAAAAACAAAAGAGTCAAACAACAATGGCAATGATAATGTTCAGAGTTTGAAGGGCATATCAAAGTCAAAGAACTATGATAGAACCTATTATTTCTATTAGAAGAAGGGGCACATTAAATCTGAGTGTCAAAAACTAAAAAATGAAATTAAGAAAGTTGTTGTGAAGAAAAAGCAACTGATGACATCTAATGTAGTTGATGTTGTTGAAGAAGAAGACCATTGTAATCGAGATCTTCTAATTGTGTCAATAGAAAAATCAAAACCAAACAATAATTGGATTCTGGATACAGCTTGTTTGTTTTATATGTTTTACAATCGGAACTGGTTTTCGACATATGAGGTTGTTTTAGAATGTGTTGTGTTGATAGTTAATAACACATATTTTAAGATAGTTGGTATTAGTACAGTAAGAATCAAAATGTTTGATAGAGTACTCTAGATTCGAAAGAGTACAAGTACAATGTTGTAGATGGAGTTATGAAGATCAGTATGGGTGCTCACGTTATGATATGTGGCATGATTCTATAATAACATGTAATAAGGCTGCTAGATTTATGAATTTACCTTCTAAAAGATTGTTTGAGTAGACTCAGAAGAAGTTAGGTTCTCAGATGAAGTTCAAGATGGGACATGACTCTACATCAGAGCTGATACGTCAGCCTAGTTTAGATGTTCAAGGTGATGTCATCACCACATTGTCGCCAGTTATAGTTTCACATCAGAGTGATATTGACAAAAGCATATTCAAGAGAAAGGTCAGAGCTTCATGACAATATAGTGAAACTATTTCAATGGATTATGCATTGAATGTGTTCGAGGGAAGTGATTACAGTGGAGAGTCTTCAATATATTCACATACAGTTCGTTGCGATAACTCTGATACCTCAGTGATATCGTAGAGGAGGAAATGTGATTTCTTATCAAGTTTATGCAATGCTTAAACTTGACTGGTATCAATTGTTGAGTTGGCTCTGTAGGGACCTCTATGGAAGAGGAGATTATTTAGTGTTCAGTGTGACTCGAATTCTAATTGGGTTGGGTCGGATATGTATCCAATATTAGGATTTTTCATATTACTCTATATATTATTGTTTGAGTTGCAAAACTCCATTGTAACTTTGATTGACTATAGGGAATTTCTCATCTTGCAATGATTTTTTCACAAAAAGGTTTTCAACATAAATTTCGGTGTCCTGTTTTCCCATATTTTCTTTTTCGATTCACGTTCGATTTCAATGTAAGCACTGAACTGGATTTCAATCTACTTAACGGATTTATCTTTTTCATTGAAAAAAAGAAAAAATTAATTGAAAAATAAAGGGATATTAATCACGTGTTTTGTTAAAATTACACGCAATTACCTTTGTTCGAACATGCTCATATGCATCCAAACATAGAAGTAAAAGGTAGACTCGTAATAAATTCCTTTTGTGGAAACCCACACTCGCAAGTGATCGTTTTTTTACAGGATTTCCCACTACACATGTGAGAATTCTCACCTATGATATCTCCAGTAGATTCTTTTGACGTACTAGCAATATGTAGTGAAACTACTTGTCCCCTTTTGACGCAAGTGTACATTGGATCAGTGAATGCACCTTCTCAAATAAGTAGTACTACATAGTCTAACAAGTAATTTAATGAGTATGTACATATACAACATGTATCTGGATTCGTAGAAGAATCAATGGCTTTATTCTAATTCATTTCTAGAAGTCGCTTTTTGGCTTCTTAAGCTTAAAAAAAACATCTTTTCAAACAACTTTTAGAAAGATCCTCTAAAAAGTCACTTTGGAGTGCTAATGGAATTCGTTTTTACTTATAGTTCTATTCTCATCAAACACGAAATGATTTCTATTATTTCTTTTACTACGATGAAGTCTTTTTTAAGATTTACCATCCCCATAATTTTTCTACTGAGTGAAAGTCAACAAAACAAGCCTACTATCGTTTGATTTTACACAACTTGTAAGGGCTTTCAAGTCAAATTCAATAGATCTAACTCTCTAGATGTTCAAATCCATGACATAAAGTCGAGTCTTGAAGTAGCGCACAAGTCGGGTCTTGAGATGATAATAAAGTTTTGGAATAACTTCAGCAAAAACTTATAAAGATGAGATGGACTATCTCACATTTATTTATATGAAATTAACGGGTAAGGGTTTATAAATGTACGATGCTAAATTGTACATGTACGGAATAATATATGTATATGAAATTGACCTATAGTCAAATAACATTCATAAAAAAGTCAATTAATGGACTATTATATGTCATATACTATACTATGCTGATTAATTTTAATCAGCGATTTACTCCTCCAATATGCACATAATTATTGTTACAATTATTACAGCTAATGGAAATTAGTATAACGTGTTGCATTGAGTATGATAAAATTTTACCTCTCATCCTAGCTCATAAGTAGTACATGTAATCATTAAAAAGTATGACAAAGAATAAACCAAGAAAGCAAACTAATATTTATGTGCAATATACTACTTAGCCCGACCCAAACTGAAGTTAATACCTATAAAAAAGAAATTTAACAAGTTGGACGCAATGACTATATGGTATGGTACTTATGCATTAAATCATGTATATGTGTAACCATTTGTCACCCAATAAATGCAATTAGATGAACTCTCGAAATGGGAAGAAACATTTTCTCAAGTTGAAGCATTTAGTAGAAAGAAACCGTAGAAGAAAATTCTGCATAAAAAGGTATTCCATGGCTGACCCGGCGTTCTTCCCTCAATTAGTGGCTATTCTTGCCCTAAAACACAGTTCTTCAGTGGCCTAATCTCTATAGCTTATCCTATTTGTTTGAAAATAATATTAACTTAATTAGAATAAAAGAAGCTCATTATCGTCCATTTCTTAATTTTAAACAAAGACATGGATTGTGGTTATTTGAGCGAAATTTACAAAATGACATCTCATTGTCATACTACGTCATAAGATGACGAGGAACTAAGTAACTAACACTTGTCACCTCTTTTTTCCGTTATTAACAATTTTTTCAAATTACGTGAATCAAATGTGATTATAATTACTATCCATGGTTAATTAGTGGATTTCAATTACTATGTTTTATCATCTATAAATTATTTTGGTTGTTAAGTACATAATGCATCGTATTAATATATAATAAGATTTGATTAATGAATTTAAAAAGAAGAATATATAATTAGAAAAGATAGAGGCTAAATAATTGAAGATAAAGGTTAAAAAATATGATAGGCACATGTGGTTTTCAAGTTGGAGCCATTAAAAAACCTTGTTTATGATAATGTGTTTGTCACGATTAAGCAGCGCATGAAAGACCCAGTTTCAATTCCAACAACAGTAACACCTCATAGAGTCTTATTGATCAGGTGCAAATGGTGCACGACTTTATAGACATATCTATTTCATCGAGTTTCACTTCAAAACAGTGTCTAGATAGTTATGTTTTTCGAGCAGGGCAAAACTTACTCAACAAGATATTTCGCTACCTTAGGATCGTTAGAGTAAGAGGATACCAAATCTGAAAACAAAAATTTACAATGTCAAAGTGCAAAAAAAGTTGAAATTCAGAAAGAATATACCGAAACTCCAATAATATCATAAAATAAATAAAACTCTAATCATCTAGTCTTCCTCTGTTTCTTCTTAGGAACGCCTTACTCTAAACTTTTTGGTCAATCTTGACTGCCACTTCAATGCTGCTTCAATAACTTTGGTGGCATGGTTGACTGGTCAACTCCACCGTCCTCATTTCTTTCGTTATCACCCCTTGCATTATGCCATGATAAGCACCACGTGTTATTTACGCTGGCCTAACAACTTTGAAAGAAGACAATTCTAATTGCAAAATCATGCGTGTCAATTTAAATTAAGATGCCAATAGATGTAGTGTTATGAAAAACTAAGAAAGGGGTACTTTTTTTCGATTAAAAATCTAATTATTAAATTAATTTCAGCTCAACTTAACTTTATTTGAAACTGTGATCTAAGGTCTGATCTATGATCATAGTCAATGCACTCGTTTAAGCCGAGCAAATTAATTGAGTCTTTATTTACCACGTTATTGAATTGGTTTTTTTTTTTTGAAACATGGATTGTTTTTTATGTTCTTCATGTCATTAAGATGGATATATCTAGCTTCTGACTGGTTATTGAGTTAATTAAATCATTAAAATATTGTTTAAAAACACATGTTTTATAATGTTTCATCTAGACTATTGCTATTAAGAGATTTTAAGATAATTATTTTTAGATTATACAATTTATCTATTTTCATGTTGTAGTAGGATAAAATCATTCTTAACAAATTATTATTTAATTGGAAAATTAACAAAGCAACTACTGCATTATGAAGTCAATGACAAACCACTGAATAATTTTCGTTAACAACGTAAATACTGAATTATGGGAAATTGACGGAACAAACATCATGGTTATGTTTTCTATTAAAAATATTGTCGTTTCGTTGCGAAATATTGGCTTTTCGCAGCAAAACATTATCTTTCCGCAGCAGAATATTATCTTTCCACTAAACAGAGTTAAAAGAGTACTTTTTGTAGGCAAAACGATTACTTTCCGGTACTGAAAAATAAAGTTCCACTACGGAAATACAACGTTCTGCTGCGGAAAAAGGACTTTCCGTGGCGGAAAGATTACTTTCTTCTGCGAAAAGTGAAACATAGGTGATGAGAACTAGATAACGACAATAGATTAGAAGAGGGAAAAGAAGATGGTGATGAGAACTGAACGGTGAAATCGAGAGGAGTGTAAGCCACAGGCAGATCTTTGGAAAATTGAAAAATGTAGAAATTGTTTTCGATAACGAGAAAACCATGTCGGAGTTTCCCTGAATTGACTTCGTAGTAAGATTGTTTCAATCATTCTGATTTTAGAATAAAATTGAAGTAGAATTAGAATTGCAGATATGTATTTGAAGATATTTCTTCGTAGTTTAGTTTTGTGTTTAAGATGTTTCTTCGCGAATTAGTATAACGACGATGTTTATCATGTTCATTTTTCATAGTTTAGTGTTTAAGTTGTTAGAAAATTGTTCAATGGTTAACTTGTTATTGACTTCATAGTAACAACGATATTTATTTTGTTCATTTTTTATAGTTCAGTATTTAAGTTATTAGAAAAAATTGTTCAGTAGTTAACCTGTTATTGATTTTATAATACAATGGTTAATTTGTTAATTTTCTTTATTTGTATATTAAAAATTAAAACAAAAGGCTTCATGTTTTTTAGTGGGACGTTCCTTTTCCGACAATCGTCAAGAAATCACGAAAATTGTCACAAATAACGATATGTAGTTTTGTCAGAACCCCCTGTTTCGTAAATATTATACTCTTTTAGGAAATTGGGTAATATTTAAATTTATTAATCATGGGGGGAATGAATGAATAGAGTCAATATTATTTACTTGGGTATAAAGTCAATGAAATAAATAAATATTAAAGTAGAAAATCCCTGCCCCATAAAACGACAACATTTTATTAAAAAAAACATTATAATAGACATAATTCATTTTTTTTACCAAAGTATTTGTGATTTGTTGTCCTTATGCGAGCGTGCTTCACGTATTTTCTCGTTTATGTTTATAATTTGTCTCTTCCTTGTCCCGCACTTACTCCATAAAACAACTCAATTTTTTTCTTGGCTAGGTAAGAATGTATTTGGAGCATAAAAATAAAATATTTAGTCCACGCTATTTAATTATGCAACATGAAATAATATCATATTCTCATTTTTCAAAAAATAAAAAAAAATATATTGCATTCAAAGCTTTTAATATCTTGCAAATCTATCAAATGGGAGGCGACTAAAGATATAAACATCATCCAATATATTTGTTTGTGAGGACCAATCGATCAGGCAGATACACTACCCGTTACCCTTAGAGAAATTATTGATGATATATGAGCTTCAAAAGAAGGATATTTCAAGATTTAGACAAGCGGTCATCTTAATGAACTTCTATCGTATTATCATCTAATAGAAATAAATGAGATTTTTTCTTTTGAGAAATTAACAAAATAACCACTGAACTATGAGATGAATGACAAGTTAATCACTAAACACTTTTCGCTAACAAATAAAACACTCAACTATGAAAAATGAACGGAGCAAACATCGTTGTTACGTTTTTCGTTAAAAAATTTTGTCGTTCCACTAATAAATAAAGCACTCAACTATGGGAAATGAACTGAGCAAATATCGTTGTTTTTCGTTAGAAAAACATTATCGTTTCGCTGCATAACGTTGTCTTTTTGCTGCAGAAAGTGAGTCTTTCAAATGAGACTCAAGAAATATAATCTTCCACAGGGGAAAGAAAACATTCTACAGCAGAAAGACAATGTTTCGTCGGTGAAAAGTACTTTTCGCTACGAAAAGTGAGACAATGGTGATGAGAACTAGAAGACGACAATGACAGACCAGGAAAGGAAAGAGAAGATGATGATGAGAAGTGGGTAAGTGAAATCGAGAGGAGGGGTGAACCATCAGAAGATGTTTAGAAAATTGAAAATGTAGGAATTGTTTTTGACGACTAGAAGACCATGTCGAAGCTTTCCGACATCATCTTCGAGGTAAGATTGTTTTAATTATTGCGATTTTAGCATAAAACTGAAATAAAATTAAAATTACATAGCAATAATGTTTCTACATTGTCTTCACAGTAATGTTTCTTTCAATAGTTAACGGCGATATTTGCGTCATTCATTTCTCATAGTTGAGTGTTTTATTTTGGAAGGTTGAAAGATGATTTTATGTAACATCTCGTAACCTTTTTACTATATAACTTGATCTTTTAAAACACTTGTGAGGAAAAACCAGAGTAAACAAACAGCGGAAGTCCGAACCATATAAAATTCAGAGTAACGAAATGTCGAAGTCTTTACTTTATAAAACCATATCAAATCACCACTTTAATGAAAAGTCATTTAAAACAAACCGACGTTAATGTTTAATAACCACTTAAAACATTTATCGCAATAAAACATTACTTAAATTTTCGAAGTACTTAACATATTAAAAACTTCACCAGCCATAACCCATCAAGGTCAATATCACCAATAGCACAAACAGCTCAACATGGCAACACCCCATCAGTTGCATCCTCAACAAGCTTTATCCAATCATTGGCTTCTTACTTACATCATAGGACCTAACTATGAGCTTAAAGCTCAATAAGCGATATAAATATAAAACATAAAATACACATGCAGCTTTTAAAGTCCATATGCAGAGTTGTTGTTTTCCCTTTTGTTTTCGTTTATCTTTTACATATTAGTTTCTTTTGTCTTTTACTATTATTTCTTTTGTTTCTGTGCATGGCTTAACCAACATGACCACAAAAAAGTTTATTTATTTATCTTTGGTTTTTGTGCCAAGCTTAATCTACCGGACCACAAAAAGACTATTTATTTATCTTTGGTTTCTTTGCCGGGCTTAAGCTACTAGATCACAAAAACAGCTAATTACTTTTATTCCGTTTAATTTACTTACATTTCAAAACAAAGCAGAAAACCATTTTCATGTACTTTAGGAAAACAATGATGCAAGCATACAATTCTATATAACATGTCCATCTACTTTATCCTTAAGACATAACCAATTTTTAACAAAGAAACTAAACCTAAATCTAATAAACACGTAATTAACATCAAACAAACAATCAGCAATACATCCTTGAAATAACAATATGATCATAACCTAATCATCTAGTAAATGCAAGCATCAAACAACCCTAAATTCCATGATGTAGATCATTTCGGACAAAACACATGCAGTACCACTTACCTGGAGTCCTTAGCTTTAAAGAGTTAGTACTTAAAGTTTCTTCTCCTCAATACCTATTCATTAGTAAACAATAACTTACTAAACTAAGTGGAATAACCACCAACCCAATCCTGACAGATTAATTTCTCTAACAGAGTATAGTTTCTCTAACCAAATAACACTCTAAAGAATAATATTTCTAGCAACAAAGTATAGTTTTCAACTCTATCCAACCACTCAACCATTTCCAACATTTATTTAAAGAAGTAATATATAAGCATCACAACCTAGCAATGTACCCAAATATCCAGAATATACTCATTCATATGTAGTAACCAAATTTCTACTCACAGAGTACAAAACAATAAGTAGCATTATCGATTTCCAACTCCAAACGAATTGACATCAAACCAAAGTATTCTCCAAAAATAGTAACAACAAACACAGCTATTACAGGCATAACCATCAACAGATTACCAAAAGTTATACTAATCTTTGTTGTAACAAACTCATCGTCACTTTCATGTTTCCATATTTCACCATGCTTAATACAAAACAAATGTATCCAATACTATCACTCGGCAGAAACCAAGGAAGAGTCATTTTACTAGAAATACCAGAGAACAGAAAGCTACACACAGAAGCAGAACTCCTTCCCATTAAACAGCACAGCAACAATCCTCTCTCTTTCAGTCTGCTCCTCGCATTCCTTCACAAAAACTCAAGAACCCTCACGGCTTTTTTCTTCCTTTTTCTATAAACTCTCACAGTAGCACTCTCCTTCTTTGTTTATAGGCCACAAGACTCAACCATTCAGCGTCTAAATGAAGGTGGAAAGCCAAGGGATGCAACCTTTTGAGCACCCATGAAGCGTCAATGGTCACATCATTCATTTTCCAGGTGACAATTTTCCATTTCCAGACGACCATTCAGATCGTCAATCGATCAACCTCTTTCAGGTGATTGATCGCTAATATTTTAGAACAACAATTTTCTTCTACGCCGGTTGATCGTCGCCATAGTGGAAGATCAACCGCTAATCCTTAATTTTACTACTCAGTGAATTACCAGTCAATCAATTCTCTTTGGATGATCAACCAGTGCCATTTGGTTATAAGTCTGTGTATTTCTTGCCTTCAGAGATCGACCGCCAACTTCCCCACGATCAACTACAGTATTATTTCTTCTTCTTCAAACCAATATATTCCAATTTAATATATATATATATATATCCATAGTAAAATACAATATTCCAACTCATCCAAACTATCTTTAATTTATCCTCATATACTTAAAGGTAATATGATCCACAATTCCTTCTTCACCTTATTCTTTACTAAACCCAATATACCCTTAAATATTAACAACATTATTATTCTCAACTTTACTATATCCAAATATATTTTCTCTTACGAATACCTTAAACAAAAGCTTTCATCCATCACCTCCAATTTCACTGACTATTAATGTAATAACCCGAACCTAGATTTTTCCGATTCTCTATGTAATCAATTTTATTCCAAATTATAATGGAGTGGTTATTGCTATATTACGTCATCCTATGAATGTTCTTAACTTAGTATATGTCGGACTTGGACGAATGTTGAGGAAAACATGTATAGATGATGAAAATTGGACTTTAGGATGTATAGGATGCTGGAACATTGGACTTTAGGATGCAGAGGATGCAAAAACAGCATCCTATACTCGTCCTGAGGACGCTGGCTGTGGAAGTGCAGACGTAGAGGACGCCAAAATTCAAGTCCAATATGCATCTGTCTTAAGTGCGGACGCTGGCTGAGAAGGTGCGGACGCAGAGGATGCAGATTTTTGAGTCCGATATGCCTCTGTCCAATTTGGATTTCTGTGCGGAAGCATTGTGCGGATGCTGCGGACGCTAAATGGCATCCACAACTTTATTTAGGACGCAGAGGATGCTTGTTTCAGGACGCCATTTCTGAAGAATTTTCGACCTCCGGACGCAGCGGACGATCACGTACGGCATCCGCCACGTCCGCAACACAGCAGATCTGTTTTTTTTTAAAGTCAAAAAGGAGATTTCCTTCGACGTTTAGCGAGTTAATTCTCGCCCAAAAGTCCTCCTAGCTGCTGTTAAGCCCGCAAATGAGCCACCCTATGAGCATGCGTTGTCTCCCCCTTGTCGTTAGGTGAGTTTCCTTCTACTTAATGAATGGATGTCTCTCTTACATCCATTATCTTTGGTTCTGCTGCTGTGTTTCTGCTGCTAACGGTGTGGAGTGAGCGTTGTGCTGCTTGTAAGGAAGACTTTAGAACTTCAAAGGTAAGGAAGGGTGTGTCTTGGCGTATGATGCCCTACCCACAAGTTGTTTGGTTTTGTTTCTATAAATCTTCTAAAATTGTTAGTGTATATTTCCTGCACTATAAGAATGACTTGATAAGGATTAGCATGAAATGATTAAGGAAGATGTTAGATGAATATGATGGAAGGAAGGAAATGATGATTTTGAGGGAAAGAAACCAAGTGATTGTTATGAATGTTCTGGTGTGAAGTTGTTTCCTGGTTTAGCATGAATCTTAACCATATTTGTTGAACTTTTACAAATGTTACCTGACTTATATAGATGTGATAAAGGCTAGTACGAAATGACCTGATAATGTTAAAGATATGCATGATATGATGGAAAGGAGGAACTATGATGTTAATGGAAAGGAAAATCAAGTGATGCTATGAATAAGTTTGCTGGTATAAATCATAAGTTAAACTGTGTTCTGGTGAGCTTCTCTTAGCATATATATATGTTCTGCACTTGTTTAGTAGAAACCCATAGCACCAAAAAGGATTGATAAAGGTTAGCACGAAATGATTGAACAATATTTTAGGTATGTTAGAAAAGGGGATGATAGTTTTGATGGATATAAACCAAGTAGTGTAAAACTGTTTTCTAGTAACTTGTAATTTCCTTAGTAAACTTGTGTAAATGTTTCATAATTCATATGCATATGACACGAATTGAAAAGGGTGAAAGCCATTAACAGAAGGAAGTAAGAAAGAAAGAATGAGATTTTAAGTAAAGAAATGTATGAAAGAGGAATAGAAGATGTGAGATTTAGTTTCTGGTTTATACAGAAAATGTCCTGTTTTACATGGTTGGTTTCAAATGAAAATGAGTTAAGTATGAGAATTGATGACTAAGCTATAAGTGGAACATGGGAGTTATGAGTACTTGTTTGTTTCTGATTGTTTTAGTTTCTGGTTTATTCTATTCATGCTATTCATATCATTAGAATGATAAACTGAAATATTACGAATGTTTATCTAGTAAAACCCCTTTGGAAATGTTAAGTATATGTAGACTAAGTAGAGATGAGTAGTGTAAAATGTATTAAACATGTTAGAATTTGTTAGAATTTGATGGAAGACAAACAGGAATTTCATTTCTCTTTGTTCACTGTTTCTTCAATATATGTATGCTCTTTGTTGATTATATGCTTATTGTTTTCAATATATGTATGCTTATTTCGTTGTGAAAACATGTGTTCCTATGTCAAGTTAGATTGTAAGATGTTGTTAAGGAAAAGGTTAGATTGAGTCTATGATTAATAGAAACCAAGTAGGGAGTAACCACTTGGGTGGTACTCACATGCATGAGTGAGGAAAATGTTATGAAAGAAACCCTAAAGGCGGGTATATGCCAGGAAATGAAAAGAACCCTAAAGGCGGTTATATGCCAGAATAGAAAAAAACAAACCCTAAAGGCGGGTATATGCCGGAACTAGGGAGTTGAGGTAGATGGGTAGTCCAGATCTAGTCTAGCTACTAGGATACACCCCTACCAAGACGGGAAAGGGACTAGTAGCACACAGGTGGTTAGTTTCCGTACAACTAGGCCATCTCAAAGGAAAACCTTCAATCTCCGAGCTCGATGTACGAGTTTAATGAATGAATGTAGAAAACGAACGAAAGTAATGAAAGAGTTGGATGGGTGGCCCCCTTCCAACAAGAACTAAAGAGAGAAATGCATAATTGTTTTTCCCTCTCCTTACTGAGCGTAAGCTCACGTCCTTACTTGTGGTGTAGGTAACAAGGGAGTGATGCCAGCAATTAAGGAAGAGGACATTCTGGTGGAGCCTGCGGTTGGTTCGACAATGGCGCCAGAGGAGTAGTAGTATGGCATGCATGGTATGATATGGTATGATAACGAGAAAAAGTGAATGGTTTAAATTCGGGTTTGTATTTTATTCAAATAAATTGGACTATGTAAGCTTTAAAATCCTTGGATTTGAACAATGTTTTTATAAGTCGTTTTCTTATATAATTCTATTTTGGTAAAAGTTGCTTTCTATTGTGCTTCCTCAAATTTTTTTTTGAATAATTTCTTTTAAGGAATGAGTAATGAATGAATGATTTATTAACGATTTGGATTTTATTGCACTCTGATAACCCTATTAATTTGAAATGATTTTAATTAAGTTGTTAAAATGGTTTACGAAATTCGGGTCGTTACAACTAATCACTAATCCAGCTCTAATATCATTCTATTTAACTCCAAATATCATCAAACAATTCTCCAATAACTTTAATTTTTCCCCTAAACTAATTATGAACATAAACCGGGATATCATAGTTCACTTTATCCAAATATGTTTCTTTTGACCAATATCTTAATTATCCATTTCAGCTCCTAATACCCCCAAAGTCATTACTTAAGTTGTATGCTTAGCATGCTCCTAATACCCCCCAAAATCATTACTTAAGTTCTATGCTTAGCATTACAAAGATTTGGGATATTACTATGCTTGGAATTGAGGAAAATAAAAATTATCATATGGAGATATGTGGTGATGTGGTTTTGCTATTGTTACAACTATCGGTCAATTGAACATTAACAAGTGACCTAAATTAATTAAACTAATTAATTCAATTTAATTTTAATTAACTTTGATTTTATTGTTAATGCAGGTAAATCGAAATGTAAAATAGTCTTTTATGTAAGAAAAATAAGATGGTAATGTAAATTAATATTTAAAATACAATACAAATAAATTAAAAATCAAATTAGAATCTGATTTGAGGTTGGAGTTATCGTGCAGAAGAATCAAGAGAGATAGAAGACGAGTCAAGAGGGGGAGAAGAGAGAAAAGGGAAAAGGAAGGAGAGAAAGAGAAATTTAAGGATTCATCGAGTTTTGACGAAAGTGTTCAAGAAGAAAATTGTTTTTGGCATTGATAGAAACATTTTGGTATAGGAATCTCGAAGCGAAACCGAGATTTTAGGTAAGTTAATGTAATGAATTGAAATTTTGTATACTTATGAATGACATATAAGTGATGTGTAAAAGTAAAAAAATCAAATAATTATGAATAATTAAGATTTGGCAGTAAACTGTTTTTTTTAACATTTTAGATATATTGGTATAATTGAATATGCAAATGTTCATAGAATTAGATGAAATTTTAAAATGATAAATTAGACATCTTAAGAAAGAGAAGGATGTTGAAAGTATGTAAATTGGACTTACATAGCCAAAGTTATATCATTTTAAACTCAGATTAAGTGTATGTGACGTTTATGTACAATTTCTATTAAATACTTAATTCTGACAAATTGAGTGAGAATTTGAAGATGCTTTTTAAGGATGAAAGTTTTTTAAGACATGTATCTATAATTTCATGCAATAAAATATGGTTACTAATAGGGTTGTGCCACATGTCAAGCTAAAGCAAGTAGCTTAAATAGTAAATAATGAGAAGTTTAAGGGCAAATTGCTCTTTTGACTTCAATGATTATGGCTAACATGGTAAATGGCCAAGGAATTCTTTGGATAAATTATTATTATCAAAAGAAAGAGTGAATCATGAGGAAAATTACGGAAAATAGAAAAATCGAGAGAGAAAGGGAGAAGAGGGTTTTTAGGAGAAAATGGAAAATTGAGATAAAAGAGTGAGGTTTTGAGTTTGAATCTCATGAGGAAAGTTTTGAGAACGTGAAGAGGATTCTAAAGAGTCCACAAAGGAGGGAAGAGGTGGAACTTGGTAACTTAAACCAAAGCTTGAAAGTGTTGGAATGTAAGTAAGAAACTCTAATCCTTAAAGAGTTATTACTTTATGAAATTTTGATAATATTGGTGTGGTTTTAATTGAGATTGGTATAAGGGAGATGAGGAAATTTTGAAGGATTTCAACATTCTGCATCCAGTTCAATCGACTGGGGTTGAAGCGCGGACAACCGAGCTTTTAAAGTAACATTGGATCGATCAGTCAAGTAAGGGTGAACAACCGAAATATTGAAGTTGAAACTGTATTAAATGGGGTCGATTGGTATTAAGGAGTGGGCGACCGGAACATAGTAATGTGCCCTAAAAATGGGTATCCGCAGATGGGTAGACGTCTCTATATGAATATAGGTAGTTGTGGATGCAAGGGTAGCGACTAAAGAAGTAATAGAATGAGAATGCCTTGGGAGCGGACGACCGATCTTTGGGAGTGGACGTCCAGAAAAATGATAGTCTCGATTTTTAAAACCGTAGTCATGAGTGGACGATTGGAGTTCTGAGTGGACGATTGGAATCTATGTTTTTGACCTTGAAATATGTTGGAGCGGACGACCGCAGGTGAGGGGCGAACGTCTAGAATCTAGAATTTTAGAATATCTTCCTTCGGTTTTCAACCAATTATTTAACCATTTCATAAATGCTTTTAGGGAAATTATTGAGAAAATGTTTAGATAGATGTTTACCACTATGTCATGCATCATTTGTGTATGCTTAGTAACAAGATTTGAATGATTCATGTACATGCATTATTAGTATGTGTTATATGCATTTAATGTATGCATAGTGAGGATGTCAAATCATCCATCATAAACATATTTATATATACAAAAATATTATCCAAGTGATATTATTGGTCAAAGAGGATTGTGTGATGAATGTAAAGTTGGAAATAGTAGGGGAGTGACTGTGGATCCCCATTGGGTTTAGAAGCCCTAGCCCTCTAGAGGTTTATTTATTCATGGACACGCATAATGGACACAATGGCCAGTATGGTGGAGTTTCATAGTTGTGTGCACTTTCACATACGATGGTATTTGATTCTGCATATTGACATTCAGGAATATATGAATACGATACTTGTTAAACAACCTTTTTGTTTAAATTAAATGGACATTGCATTGACTTATAATATCATTGCATTATAGTGAGTAGACAGATATTGTGTGATATTCATATTGCACATCATTGTGATTTATAAAGAGGTCTAGATATAGACATAGGTGGTGAGTGATGGTCCTATATTTGTGAATTGTATGAGATTGTAATTCTTGAGTATTACATTTATTTGTTGAGTGTTATAGCTTACTCTATATTTGGATATAGAGAGTACAAAAATGACAGGGCCAAGGCAAATCAAAGGCAAGAAGCTAGACACTCAGAGTAGAAATAGAACTCTATCTCTTGGACTTGTTGTGTGTATGTGGGTTTTACTTTTTGCTGTGTATAGTTTGGTGTGAGAGTTACATATAATGGCCCTAATGTTTTAATAAAGTTAAGACTATATCATTTTGTAAATAATAACTCATGTGGTAATGTGTAGGTTAAATGTGGTTCTTACAAAAATGAAATCACATATACATTTGTGGTGTGCATATTAAATAAAAAGAAAATTTTAATTGGACTGAAATATGGTAAATCACGTTGGGAGTGCTAGTAATATTATTCTTTATAATGATACCCAGGTAATGTAATCAAACGTTATCATTTTTTAATCCGAGTATAAATGTGCAAGTATCTTTCTTTAAGTGGAGAATTCTTATCACAACCTCGTAATTCAAGGGGTTTCGAGGTCGGGGTCATGACAGTTACTCTTTACTCTATCAATTTATGAATATATAAAAAACACTTGATGAATTCGCTATAACTCATGAAATAAATTTTATATAAATGTTCTTAGTGTTGAATTATGCATACTTATGATGTTTGGAATGTTTACAAAATGAAAATTTTGATAGAAACTGAGTGGAATCCAATTAGAAATCGCGGAAAACTAAATTTTTGTCCAAAATCACTTATTTGAGCAGAGTCTGGGCATAGTAGCACTAGGCAATGCGATAACATTTATTACAACATATGTTTTTAACCTAGTTTGTAAATTGTTTTGTCCTTTCTTTTGACACGACTTGGAATATAATTAAATAACTCTAAACAAAAATCTTGGCACAATTTATACAATATTTTTTTAACAACATAAGTTACATGGTTCATAAAACATGCAACATCAACATAAATAATTATGAATGAGTGAGTTAGATACCTCAGTCTTCAAGGTTATAACGCATAGGTAGTAGTTATGAACTAATACTATGGAGTGGTGGGAGTTTATGTCACAAAATTATTTATAAATTCATAGTCTTTATATTTGATTGTAAAAACAATGAAATGAGATATTAGACAAATATTGTGCACGACTAGAGTTGTGTGTCCATATCACATGTATATGTGAGTTGAATGTAGTTATCTGATATGCTAGGTATGAAAGATCGAAATAACCTAAGAGGAAAAAAGGGGGGAGGGGTGAATTAGGTTTTAAAACTTTTTGCCAAGTGATTAATATTTTCAAGTTAATTAATTTGATGTATACCAATCAATCATAAAGTTAATAATCAATCAAAAAATATAGTAAAAAATAAGGTAAGAAATTTGACACCCAGTTGTTGCGTGATTCAGCAAAGCACACCTACGTCTGCGTTTTAAGGCTCATCATTGAAGATCTTTTTTCTTCAACCTTATAGGTTGCACTTGATTGAACTTCATGAGTGTCAATCTGACCTTTACAGTGACTTCACCATCACTAACATATATCACACGATCTTTGAATTGTACAACACCACTCAACCTCTCTTTTTGATGAATATCTCCACAATATGCACACAAGATGATGGTTTACAATTCTCTCAAGAATATGGATATGAAAGCTCTAAAAATAGAAGCACTTTGTAGAAAATAACTCTTCATAATAGTTGGGTGTATTTCTTCCCATGGAGTGCTCTTCTATTTATAGACTTTTTCATCTCCTTAAGCAACCGGTTGACCACCTTCATCTTGGCCGACCTCTAACTAGCCGTTGTGTAGCAATTTTTTACTTTTTGGGTCTTGGCGTTCGACAACTGTTGAATGCATTTTCAAAATCTTGGTCGACCTTTTCTCAATAATAGTCGACCCACTGATCGATCAACTTTGCTTTGATCGACCGCTCCTTCGTATTGCAAAATATGAGGTTTGAATCTGGAGTTTTTGCGGTGGACTTGCAGGTCGACTGTTTCTAACATCTTCAAAACACTAAGCAAGTGATTAATATTTTCAAGTTAATTAATTTGATGCATACCAATCAATCACAAATTTAATAATCAATCACAAAATGTAGTAAAAGATAAGGTAAGAAATTTGACACCCAGTTGTTAATGTGGTTTGGCAAAGCACGCCTACGTATACGCTTCAAGACTCATCCTTGAAGATCTTTTTTCTTCTAACTAACAAGTTACACTTGATTGAACTTCATGGGTGTCAATCGGACCTTTACAGTGACTTCACCATCACTAACATGTATCACACGATCTTTGAATTGTACAACACCACTCAACCTTTCTTTTTAATGAATATCTCCACAATATGCACACAAGATGATGGTTTGCAATTCTCTCAAGAATATGGATATGAAAGCTCTAAAAATAGAAGCACTTTGTAGCAAATAACTCTTCACAATAGTTGGGTGTATTTCTTCCCACGAAGTGCTCTTCTATTTATAGACTTTTTCATCTCTTTAAGCAACCGGTCGACCACCTTCATCTTGGTCGACCTCCAACTAGTCGCTATGTAGCAATTTTTGACTTTTTGGGTCCTGGCGGTCAAACACTGTTGAATGCATTTTCAAAATCTTGGTCGACCTTGTCTCACTAGCGGTCGACCCGCCGATCGACCTCTCCTCGTATTGCAAAATATGAGGTTTGAATCTGGAGTTTTTGCGGTGGACCAGCAAGTCAACTTTTTTAACATCTTCAAAAAATTAAGCAATCTGTCATTTTTGCAATCGACCACTTTTCTAACGTTCTTCAAACTTGAGCAATCTGCTGCAGTCGACCGACTGGTTTACGGTTTCTAACATACATGGCCAGTTTGGTCGACCTTTTTGCATTGTTTGTCGACCTCTTCATCCGTTGTTCCTTCTTTTCAGTTTCTCTTGTCTTGAAACCTTAGGAAATTGCTACAATGACTTAAACAAATATATCAGTACATTAATACCCCTATTAAGGGTATTTCCAATGAAATTTAAACAATAATTATATTCAATTTATAATCAATTTTAATATTCAAAATCTTAAATACTTTTACTTTAAAACAACAACTCAATTTAATCATTCATCATCAAAATACTATTGCTTAAAAAACTTAAGCTAACAATCTCTCCTTTTTTGATGATGACAAAATAATTAAGTTGTTTTCAGAACTCCCCCTTACTATGTGCATATATGAAGGTGTGAATATTAAATAATTCAACTTTAAGTATAAAATTATTTTGAACTGCGTTCCTCCCCCTTGGTTCATGCACTCCAAACATATTTCTCCCCCTTTAGCATTATCAAAAAGCTTGTCAAGTGAAGAATATTTTAAAAATTTTGGCATGGTCTCCTTTGTTTATTCACTCCCCTTCATACCATAAAAACAACCTGCATATAAATATCATTCATCCAAAAACTAATACCAACCAGAATGTATCACAATTCAATCAATATCCAAAGTAGTAGCAATAATGAAATGATAGTAAAGCAAGCAAACAAAAAAGAAAGAGTATTAAGTTAAGAGTTATCAAGGTAAAGATTTTCTAAAACAATAAACTACATAGCAACTAAAGGTCAGCAGGAGGATCGTCATTGGTGGCAAGAGGGATTTCATGTTGTGTGTTTGTAAAAGTATTTGCCCACATGGCATGAGAAAGCTCTTCTATGCATTGTTTCAGTGAGGTCAATTTTGTGCAGACTTCAAATTGAAATCTGAGACTCTTATCTTGATAGGATAAGAAGTATCCAGTCAACAAGTCTAGTCTCTCTTCAACCAATGTGGGATAGGTAGATGATGATGATGCATATAGGTCTATGATGATGATGATGATGATGATGCATATAGGATAATATGCCCAATATTGAAGGGTTTACGCTTGTATATTCTTTTAAGAACATATAGGTCTATGCAGTTGACGTGGTCATGATAACCATCCCTTAGAAGCAAATTGTACGTCAAGCCGTGATGAATTACATGTGCCATCATGTTTAGATCTTTGGCCTTTGGTTTGAGTAAAAATTCATTTTTTGGATTTTTGAGAATGTCTGGAAGGAAGTCCAAGCCTGCATGTCCCGAATAAACATCGGATCTCTTCAGGTGGTGTAATAAGCTTTGTGTCCAATTCCTTCTGAGAAATTTAACAATTCATTGATGCAATTGGCCGTCAAACTAATATGTTTTCCATAGACATAACTTGTGATCTTCAATAACCTAGGATTGTACTCTAAATTTGAATAAAACATACAGATTGCCATCTCAGATAAAGGCCATCAAAATTAAACAGCTCATGCATACCAATATGTTCATAAATTCCTTCTAATTCCACATTCCCTAATCTATTCCAAGATATCTTCTAAGATAGAATCAATGGCCTATGTTTGTAATCTTCATCGAATCTTATTTTGCAGGCCTCACTAATAAATAATTTTGATAGAAATTCAATCGGAGTGGACTGTTACCTTGTGCAGCTCGTTTCCCAATTTTTTGATGAGCCATAGAAGATACATTTGACAATGAAGAACAAAGAAAACTTTGAAAATGAGTTGAATGTAGTCGGAGGAGGCCAAAAAAATGAGAGAGAATGACGAAGGAGACAAAAAATCGTCGAAGGTCTTTAGCAAGTCGAGCAGGATAAGGTTTAGGTCGAATAATTCTGTCTTAAAATCGATGCAACGGTCAATCTTTTTAAGTAAAGGTCAATTGTTTCCTTCGTGTGAAGATTTGAAGAATCTATAATTTTCATGGTCAACCATTCAGTCGACCTGTTCCTTCATGTGAAATTTTGGGGGGTAATCTGTTGTTTTCGCAGTCGACCTATTTTCTTGACCTGTTTTCTTCATATTTTGTTTAGTTTTGTTCAAGATAGATCAACCCTAATCAAATTTGTATGCCACAAAAAATCTTTTCGTCTAGTGGCTTAGTGAAGATATCCGCTAATTGGTTTTTGGTACACACGAATTCGAGGGCGATGTCGCCTTTAGTAACATGATCTCGGATGAAATGATGTCTTATTTCAATGTGTTTTGTGTGTGAGAGTTGAATAGGATTTTTAGAAATACTTATTGCACTTGTGTTATCACACCTAATTAGGATTTTATCGAAGAATAGTCCATAATCTTCTAAGGTTTGTTTCATCCAAATTAGTTGTGCGCAACAACTTCCGGTTGCGATGTATTTGCTCTCGGCAGTAGAAAGTGCAACTGAATTTTGTTTATTAGAGAACCATGAAACTAGAGATTCCCCAAGAAATTGACAAGTTCCGCTTGTGCTTTTTCTATTGACCAAATTTCCCACATAGTCGGAATCGGTATATCCCACCAAATCAAAAGACATTTCTTTAAGATACTATAATCCAAGACTACTTGTTCCATTTAAATATTTGAATATTCATTAAACAGCATTTAAGTGAGATTCTTTAGGAGAAACTTGAAATTTTGCAAACAAACACACATTAAAGAGAATGTCAGATCTACTTACCATTAAGTCCAATAGAGATCCACATCCTTTCCATTTTCATCTTTATCTAGTTTAGTGGATGTGGTCATAGGAGTTTTTGATGATTTGGATGTGTCCATACCAAATCTTTTGATGAGTTCTTTGACATATTTTTCCTAATTTAAAAAGGTTTCTTCTTGAGATTGTATAATTTGTGGACCAAGAAAAAATCTTAATTTTCCCATCAGACTCATTTCAAATTCACTTTACATTAGTTCAGTGAATTCTTTGCGAAGTGTTTCGTTGGTGGCACCAAAGATAATGTTATCAACATAAATCTGTAAAATGATTATGTCTTGTCCATTATGCTTGATGGATAAGGTGGAGTCAATTTTTTCTATTTAGAAATCTATTTCTTTAAGGAATTTGCTCAATCTTTCGTACCATGCTCTTAGAGCTTGTTTCAGTCTATAAAGCTTGTCATGGACTTCAAACCCTAATGGTTGTTCTATAAATACTTCCTCCATGATGTATCCATTAAGAAATGCACTCTTAACGTCCATTTGATAAATAGTGAAATTCTTGAAGCAAAAAAATGCTAAGAGCATGCCTAAGGATTCTAATTGAGCTACCGGTGTAAAGGTTTCTTTGGAATCATTTCCTCCTCTTGATTATACCTTTTTGCAACTAGTCTAGCTTTATTTCTCACTACTAAATCACTTCACTTTCATCCAATTTGTTTTTAAACACCCATTTAGTTCCAATAATTGAATGATCTTTTGGCCTTGGAACAAGTTCCCAAACTTTGTTCCTTTCAAATTGATTTAATTCTTCTTGAATGGTCGTAATCCCATGTTCATCAATTTTGGCTTCGTTAAAGTTTTTAGGTTCTATTTGAGAAATAAAGGCCATATTGGTGCACAAATTCCTAAGAGAGGATCTAGTCTTAACCCTAAGTTGGGATCACCAAGAATATCATCAACGAGATGACTTTTAGAATATCTCCAATCTTTGGGTAGGTCATCATGGATATTCTCAATTGAGGTTCCTTCTATAGGCTTATCTTGAGACTCTTGATGAGTGTTTTCAAGAGTTTCAATCTCTTTTTCTTCTAGATTAAGGGATTCTATTTCATTTTCTAGATCATTGATTAATTTTTCATGTTTTGATGGAGGAATGCATTCATCGAAGGTGATGTGTTTGGATTCCTTCACAACCAAAGTTCTTTTGTTGAATACCCTATAGGCTTTGCTAGATGTAGAGTATCCTTGAAAGATTCCAACATTCGTTTTGAAGTCAAATTTCCCTAGGTTATCCTTAGTGTTTAATATGAAGTATTTACACCCAAAAGATTTGAAATAACTCACATTAGGAGTTCTGTCATTCCAAAGTTCATAAGGTGTCTTTTCTAGAGTAGGACGAATGGATACACGATTGAAAACATAGCATGCCATTGCGACAACTTCTACCCAAAACTATTTTCGAAGTTCATTTTCATTTAGCATAGTGTGTGCTGGTTCTTGAAGGGATCGATTTTTTCTTTCAACAACACCATTTTGTTGAGGTGTCATTGGAGATGAAAAGTTGTGTTCGATGCCATATTTTAATCATAGAGCTTCAAAGTGCTCATTTTTCGAATTCTCCACTATGATCACTTCTTATTGTAATGATGGTGAGATCTTTTTCATTTTGAACCTTTTTCCTAAAATTAGAGAATACTTTAAAAGTTGCGTCATTTGTTCTTAGAAAGAAAACTCATGTATATCTTGAGAAATCATCTACGATGACATATGCATAGTATTTTTCTCCTAAGCTTGATACTTTAGATGGACTGAAGAGGTCCATTTGAAGTAATTGAAGAGGTTTAGAAGTTGATATATATTGTTTAGAAGAGAAAGATTTTTTAGATTACTTCCCCATTTGGCAAGCAACACACATTTTATCATTTTCAAATGAAATCTAAGGTAGACCCCTAACTAGATTATTTTTAGAAATCTTAGCTAAGGTATTCATTCCTACATGTCCTAATCTTCTATGCCTAGACCAAGAATTACTAGTGGAATTTGCAATCAAACATTTCTCATCAATACATAAAACATTATTCAAATCAATAGCATAAATATTTTCATATCTATATCCCTTAAACAAGATTTTTCCATTTGAGTTATCTTCAATCATGCAAACTTTAGATTCAAATGCCACTTTATATCCTTTATCACATAATTGACTAATACTTAACAGGTTATGTTTTAAACCATCGACCAATAAAGCATTTTCTATTATGGGATTTGAAGGGTTACCAATGTTTCTGATCCCAATAGCTCCAAATATTACACTTCCTTTGTTTTTCTTGATGGAGATAAACCTTGAGGAGTCTCCCGTCATATGTCTTGAACATCCACTGTCCAAGTACCATTCATCTTTTATGAAAAGATCTCCAACCTACAAACAAAATTTAGTTTGACATTTTAGGTACCCAAATCTTTTTGAGTCCTTGGGGGTTAGTTTTGGTTCTTTTTGGAACCCATATAAATTTGAAAACTTTCTTTTTGTCGTGTAATTTTAATAGACAAGATAATGATTTATGTCCTATTGAGTAGATGCTTTAACAAAGAAATTCTTATAGTTCTTTTTCTTTTGAAATGGTTGATATCTTAATCTGGCTTTATTAAATGTAACTTTTTGTTGCCCTATAAGCATATTTAGATTTTTACTACTTTTGTGAAGTTGAGAACTACTTTATTCAAGTCATCATTTTTAGTCTTTAAGTGTAACATCTCATTTCCGTTTTACATTTCCATTTGTCCATTTCACATTTCTATAAAATTTTATCATTTAAGAACCCATTTGAAAATACTTAAGGAAAGCATCAAAGTAAATATATGCGGAATAATTAAAACATTAAACTGCTTTCCAAAAACAACATCATTTAAAACATTTGAAAACAATAACATAGAGTCTTTACACAATATAAAACAACTTTTATTCTTTCATGAGCCATAACTCCAAGGTCAATCTGTGCATGGTAACACAAGCTTGCATCGCATCACACTTCTTCCACGTCCATTTCATTTGAATCACAATCAATACCTACATCACAAGAAGAATAATGAGCCTATTGCCCAGTAAGAGATATAAATGAAATGTAGATGCAATGCCTAAGACAACTCTATATGCATGTCTGATAGAAGAGAACATATCCCTTCTCTTTAATTAAAATCTCATATACCGTTAGAACATTGGAGATATTTCCCACAGGAACATAGATACATCCTCGGGATACAACTTGAGCAACAACTTCCGAGCCATCCCTACGTGGGAGGAGGCAAGTTCCCTCAAGCAGAACCGTCACTATACACCCCAACCTCCACATGTCTATTTACATATATTAAGTTCATTATTATCCCGTGCAATACATGATATGCAACCTTAACTAGAATGCCTAGATGATGCATGAATATCACGCAGCAGTTTATATATCACAATAAAACAATACAACAGATAATAAAATAGAAAACATGAATCAACTTTAATTTAACCTTATTCGTGCTTTTACTAACTGATCACCAAACAAGAATTTAACATGCAACAATAATGTTTTATTATTATATATACTAACCAACTGTGTGTTCAGGACTATGCAATTTAACATTCGCAAGTTATAATTAACAACTTTAATAATGAAACAATAACATTCAAAATAATTCTCTCGCAATTACTAACCATTATAATTTAATAAATTCCCTAACGAATAGAGAGCAACACCTGGAGCATCGATTAGCTTAGGAGTATAACATACTATGAAAATCACACAGAACCCATTTCTTAAGATTACAGATTCAAACACTCATAGTTGACTATCAACAGATTGATTAAGAATACGAATTATTAACAGGAGTTTACTCTCATCAACCAAAAAGACTCCCAAGCAATGAAATAATGAAGTAATATTACATCGACAGTTTCATTCTTAAAGACACAGGTTCATTAACAGGAACAGAAAATCAACAGAGGCATATCTAGGTAATTATATTTGCAGAGAACTATAACAATTTGGCAGAACAATAGTTAGCAGTTTAATACCAGGGAATAATGATCATAGAAAACATGCAACTCATTTTTTCTTCATGATTGGTTATCAACATATTAGTTCTTACTATTTAGGGTATAGGAAAACAAATCCAGCAGAGAAACCCATGAGCAGAAAACTGTCATAGAAGGAAACATTACAGAGAATAAACAAAATCATGCAGCAAACAAATCTTACTCCCGTGATGTAGGTCCTTTCGGACAAAGAACATGCATAATCCCATACCTTATTTAATGTTCTCCCCTGTTGCAGATTCATTTTGTACCAATCGAGCATCAGAGCTTCCCAGAATATTGCTTCCTCCATTGTTGCCAAAGTGTTTCACCCAGAAACATAGAACTCTAAAAGAAAATAGCGAAATACCGAGAGAGAGTGTTCAGAAAACACAGACAACCATTCTCCCTTATTTTTCCCTTTTGACCTTCTAAATATACTCTGGACCACTCAGAAGATATTGAGGAGGTGACACATATTGGTTTCCAACAACTCCTCAAGCTTTCAAGCATCGGTTATACATTTTCAGATGGACAGTCGACGCACCAGACGATCAATTCGACGCCCATGAGCTACCGCCAGCTTCCATTGATCAGCTACAAATTCAATCTCCAATTTTACTAGTTGATCATCATTGTTGATGATCGAGTGCCATGATCGTCTGCCAATCTCTTCCAATTTATTCAAAGAAAAAAGTCACACACTTTCATAAATCGTTAATACTAAGAAAATTACTTCCCATGTTCATTTCCCAACTTACTTTGTTGATCCTTCATAACTTTTCCATAAAATTTACTGACATTTTACTTCCCAGATTCACACCATCCGGATAATTATCGACTCAGTCGCCTTAGACTTCAGATTGATCATAACGATATTTAATTACCTATTCTCCAATAAGGTATCCAATGGTTAATCACATCCCAATTGATTCTTTTAAACTATGGGAATCCCCTAATTCACAAAATTAATCCATCACACTAGTATCATCAAGTACTCATACACTTATTGGTATTAAAACTTAGAGTATTGCATTCCAATATTCAACATTGTTTTTATAATTTCCAAAAAACCTCAATTATCATTACTTAGACTTCTACGCAAAATATCACGAAAGATTCCGGATATTACATTAAGATGATAATTTCCTTTTCAAATATATCAACTATATTAACATGTTTTTTCACAATATTTTCATTTTCCTTTTTCAATAGTTTATACTTTGATTTAAGCATTTTAAATTGTTCGTGCAATTCATCAAATGCATCCATCAAATCATAAGTTTCTATATTATCACATATATCGCTAAGTGAGTCATGTATCTCATTTTCTTTTGCCATGAAGCATGTGTTGGCTACTTCCTCACTTTCGGATGATGATTCTTAATCACTATCATCCCATGTTGCTTTGAGAGCTTTTTTTTGCAGACCTTTGATGTCTTTTTCGCTGGAGGACACTCGACCTTGATGTGTCCTGGCTTTCCATATTCATAGCATGTGATTTCCTTTTCTTTCTTTGGCCCCTCTTCCTTGAAGTTTCTTCTTCCTTGCCATTTTTCCCTTTTGAGGAATTTGTTGAACTTCCGAGTCATGAAAGCTATTTCCTCATTGTCTTCTTCTTCGTTTTTGGGATTCGCTTTGTTTGCTTGAGGAGACTTTTAGGGCTATTGTTTTCTTCTTAGAAACTTCCTTTTCTTTGAGCTCTTCCTTCTCATTGGCTCTCATGGTAATCTCATGTGTCATGAGTGAGCCAATGAGTTCTTCCATTTTGAGGACCTTGAGATTGCTGGCCTCTTGAATTGCCATTACTTTTAATTGTCATATTCTTGGTAGACACCGGAGGATCTTCCTTACAAGTTATTCATTTGGATATACTCTTCCAAGAACTTTTAAATTATTAGTAATGTTAGTAAATCAAGTAAACATTTGACTGATAGATTCTTCTTTTTCCATGCTGAACAATTCATATTCATGTACAAGCATACTTAATTTACTTTATTTAACTTGATTGGTTCCTTCATGTGTTATTTCAAGAAGTCTCCATATTTCATGTGCACTTTCACATGTTTGTACTCTATTAAATTCATCTTTATTTAAAGCACATTATAAAGTGTTAATGACTTTAGCATTCATACTTAACTTTCTCTTGTCAAATTCATCATATTCACTGTTTAATTTAGAAACATTCATACCATTTTCAGTTTTGATAGGCATGTATGGTCCATTTTCAATGATAATACATTGATTGTACAAAAATTCTCATTCTAGATTTCCAATAGGTGTAATCATTTCCATCAAAAAATAGTGGTCTTGAAATTGATTGTCCTTCTACATGCATGTTGTTTGAGTTAAAAGCCATATAAATATATCAAATATAATTCAGCAATTAATCTCAAGAAAATTTCTAACGAGGCTTTGATACCAATTGAAAGATCAAAATAACCTAAGGGAAGGGGAGGGGGGATTGTGAATTAGGTTTTAAAACTTTTTACCAAGTGATTAATATTTTCAAGTTAATTAATTTGATTCATACCAATCAATCACAAAGTTAATAATCAATCACAAAATGCAGTAAAATATAGGGTAAGAAATTTGACACCGAGTTGTTAACGCGGTTCAGCAAAGCACGCCTACGTCCGCACTTCAAGACTCTTCCTTGAAGATCTTTTTCCTTCAACCTTACAAGTTACATGTATCACACAATCTTTGCATTGCATAACACCATTCAACCTCTCTTTTTGATGAATATCTCCACAATATGCACACAAGATGATGGTTTACAATTCTCTCAAGAATATGGCTAGAAAGCCTTGAAAATATACGCACTTGGCAGAAAATAACTCTTCACAATAGTTGGGTGTATTTCTTCACATGGAGTGCTTTTTTATTTATAGAATTTTTCATCTCCTTAAGCAACCGGTCGACCACCTTCATCTTGGTCGACCTCCAACTAGTCGTTGTGCAGCAATTTTTGACTTTTCGAGTCCAGGGGTCGACCTCTTTCTAACCGTTGAAGGCATTTTCAAAATCTTGGTCGACCTTTTCTCACTAGCGGTCGACCCACCAGTCAAGCAACTTTGCTTTGATCAACCGCTCCTTCGTATTGCAAAATTTGAGGTTTGAGTCTGGAGTTTTTGCGATCGACCGTTTCTAACGTCTTCAAAACACTGAACAACCTGCCATTTTTGCAGTTGATCATTCTTCAAACTTGAGCAATCTACTACTTTTACGGTCGACCGACTGGGGGACCGTTTCTAACGTACATGGCCAGTTTGGTTGACCTTTTTGCATTGTTTGTCGACCTCTTCATCCGTTTTTGCTTCTTTTGAGTTTCTCTTGTCCTGAAACCTTAGGCAATTGCTACAAGGACTTAAACAAACAAATTAGTACATTAATACCTATATTAAGGGTATTTCCAATGAAGTTTAAACAATAATCATATTCAATTTATAATCAATTTTAGTATTCAAAATCTAAAACATTTTTACTTTAAAACAACTACTCAATTTACTCATTCATCATCAAAATACTATTGCTTAGAAAACTTAAGCTAACAAGGTGGACACACATTAGTTGACCATAGTGCCCAATTTGTATGTAACCTTCATATTTGAGTGATGCATATCTGCTAGTATCATCATTCAGGTTGGTTGCAATCTATATTGTTGGAAGATACTCATTTAAAACCATAAGAACTCATTGCTATCTTCCTTTGTGTAATTGGGGCCAGTCACAATGTAAACGGGGATCATCATACATGTCATAACCCAGAGGCAGGCCTAACAAAATGTCTGCTCGAACGACTTGATTCTTGTAGAGGACCCAATCACCCAAGCTAAGGCTTGACCCGTAGCGGAAGTGTTGAACACATTTTAAAGTCATAATCCACATGAAGTTGGCCTAAAAATACAACATGTACATCAAATCCAAATCTCAAACAATATTCAATCATTCCTTTACATACCCAATTTAAATATAGAAGTCCTCACCATGGAACAAAGATAAAACACTCAAAAAACATAAGAGAATAAGGAAGTCTGCCACCCAATAGCTACTCCTGATTAGCCTTATCTTTATCTGGGATGGTTGGGATCGTTGGGGTGAGTAACTAACTCACTAAGCAGTTTATAATGCACGTAAAATTGGCTTTACCTTACTCATCAAAACCATGATCAACATAATGTTGTGCATGGATTTAAAATCATTTAATATCAGTTTTAATATTTTAAGAAACCAACCCCACTGGCCACCAATGAGCAGTCAAAAAGATGGTTGTATATATAGACATCTAATATCAAAATAGTTGCATCGGGTTTTTCACTATAAATAAGCCTCAGTGAAAAGGGAGGATCACTTAAAGACTTCTCCAAACAAATGCACAAAAAGGCCACAACCATTTTTGGGCAGAACCTCATGAGCAGGAAAGGGAAAAGTGACGACAATTCGAAGATCCAGTAGTGTCAATCGGGTTTCAGGCGAGCAATGCTCCACGACAACACAACTTGTAATAACAATAACCATATGCATGCACCCTGATTAGGTTTATGGATTTGAAATCCAAGAAGTGCATCATCATTGCCCTATTATCAATCTTCACACAGCACACAAACAAAACATCTTGACGCAACAGAAGTTGTGTTAGGATAACCTCGTGGTGCTTTGACATCGTGACCATCCAAAGTATCAAGAGAATTCATCCTCTTATATCAGTAGTAGAACAATCCATGTAATACCATGCACATGAAGATAAACATGTAAAACTCACGCATACATATGTAATATAAAAACTAACGTGCTGTCAAATAGTTCCCGTTGAGTTTTCGTACGTGGCAACTCACAAAATAAAGTGTGGAAAATCATGATGCAATGTAGTACAATAAAGTACAAAATATCTACCTCAACGACAATTTCTCCTTTTCCCAGAAGGAGCAGCAACCTTAGGTACCAGCTCGTAATCCAAAAACTCGTATGAGCCTAAAAACATGACAAAGGTTATGAACTCCCATCAATAAATAATAAGGGAACAAGAATAGGTCTTATTACCTGGACTAGGAACCCAAACCAATGTGTAAATGGCCCAAAAATGCAATGTGCAGTTGACCAAGGTACTGTAGCGGTCGACCTGAGCACTAGTGTAGTCGACTAGTTTAGGGTGAGGTTGACTTGCCCGCTCCGGTCGACCTAGGCACTGTAGTGGTCGACTATGAATCAGCCCGAACTTCTCCGAAACTCTATGTCTTTTCTGCAATCGATTGGGCACGACTAGAGGTCGACTAGGGTGACTAAAAATTCACACGTGCCCACTACGAGATAAAACAAGTCAACTATAAACACCTTGACCGTATTAAGTGAGAATTTTACTTGTGAAATTTATTATTATAAAAATAGCAGCCTTTACAGTACAGCTTCATAAATCCTCATGAGGTAATCAGCATCTAGAGTCATGTGATGGGACTGCGAAATCTAGAATGTCTGGTGATTGTCGTGCATATTGTATGTTCATATTAACATTAATATCATAACATGTCAATATGATGAATGTTCATATCAGCATAAGCATTGACGCATGTTGATATGAATGATAAAAATGAATATACATTAAATATTTATTGGATATGTTTGCATACATATTACATGCATGTAAGTAGATAGATATAGAATCTATCTGAGTTAATGTAATTGAGATTGGGTTAACTGCATTGGATGTACATTGTAGAGTCACTAGCATATGCATATATATATATATATATATATATCCTGAATTGTTATGATTGCATTGAATGGTCATTATTACGTAGACATTATTATAAGTAGATTATATATCATTCTCCCTAAGAGTTAATGCAATTAAAATAAATAATTGCACAATGTAATATCAAGGTTAGTGTTAATTAGTTAACACGAGATGAAATTATGAGGTAAATGCAAGAACATATATGCACTTGATAATAGTAATTAAGTGCATAATATAAATTGCTCTCATGATTAGGTGTGCATGACGTTAGTTGCACATCAAGATAGAGTGGTCATACATTATATTGATTTGTATGTCAATTATGCATTCATTATATGCATTATACACTCCTGGTGCATTAGAGAAATATGTGGCATCATTAACACATAGATCAGATTAACGTATGACTAATTTTGAGGATGTGAAAGCAAATCATGTAAGGCATTACACATGATTAGATAGTATATCTTAAACAATAGACATTAGATAAAATGTCTAATAGATGTGGGAACACGTGAATACTAACTAATTTATAACTGACGCGTGTAAGTAGAAGAAAGAAATATAAGATTAATAATAAATTTTATAATGACGTAAGAAAGAAAATAATATAAGATTAAAAATAAATTTTATGATAACAGAAAAAATGTTATGAAAAGTGATGCAGTCCCTTTTTATTTTTAGGGATGGAATCGGTTCGGTTTGATTTCATAGTGAATTGGAATCGAACTGACTAAAAAACTAAAATTGAACCAAATTCATTGGAAAATCGATCAAAAACTGAACCTCAATTTTTGGTTTTCCTCGATTCGGTTTTTGGTTTGTTCGGTTCGGTTTTTAAAAAACCAAAAAATTTGGATTTCCTTAGTATTTTGCTAAACAAATTTTAATTCAGAGAAATTCAACTCAAATTTCAACAGATTTTAACATAAAACGACTTGATAAATCTCATAGAAATTTTAATTTTTTAAGAAAATTTTCTTTCATCTCATTCACTTTTTCATTAAAGTACAAAAAATTACGAGAAAATTTTAAGAACGCGAATGAAAGAGTATTTAGCTGAGTTAGAGCAATATCAAACACTCGTCTCCACATTTGATTTCTTAAAAAAACCTGCATTTTCTAAAAAACCAAACATAACCGAGAAATTAAACTCCAAGAAATACAAAACAAAATATAAATGAGTTGATTTAGGTTTATTTCGGTTTGATTTTACTCGATTTTTCTTTATTAAAACCAAGAACCAAATTGAAGATTTTGGTTATATTCGGTTCGATTTTAAATTTGATTTTTTTTCTTTTAAAACCAAACCAAATCGAATAAAATCATTCGATTTCGGTTCGGTTACTCGGTTCGAACCAAACTAATTTCCACTCCTACTTATTTTTAGGTTTTGGAGACAGTAGCTCTGCAGATAAAAGAAAATGTAAGGCATAAATAATTTGATGAGTCAAACACAACATAAAAATAGAATTGATTTTAGTTTACTCTTTCCTGTAGGATATATGATGATATGGCTTGAGGTTAGAGCCTTGTATATAATAAGACTCCTGCATTATTTCTATGGGTTGTATAGTTTTATTTCATTGTTGGCCCTATAGATTTCTATTATATGGTGTAATTAGCTCATAACACTCTTGGTTGTCACAAGTCCATAAGTCTGAAATGCACATTTTGGCATGCGAGAGCAATAGTACCTACTTTAGGATATCGAGTAATTTTGAGAAAATGGGGTATGGGGCATCCTGACTAGATTGTAAGAGTTTGACGTGCGCTCACTCTTCGTCCCACTTGGAGAATCCAGAAGTTGGGGCTAGGCCTTGACACAAAAAGTAATGAGACAATGCAAATTTCTAATGATTTATTGGTTCGTTTATGTCCACAATTGAACATAATAGAGCTTGTGCTTTTAACAAATATACAAGTTCAATTGCAAAGGATATGATACTTAAAACATTTGATAATTCTAGATTTATACTCTAATATAACATTTACGTGTCATTCACTTATAAATAGAATTATATAAATATTTAAAAAAATAAATTACATAAATCAATGAAAAAATAATACTTCTGGGAGTGTAAAATTAAAGTAGAATGTAAAGGAAGTGGTGGTGGTGGTGGTGGTGCAGAAGGAGCTGGCTTAGAAATGGCATTTTCATTGGAGGTGAATGGAACATGTTTTTCTCCGGATTGAGCATTTTGAGCGGAAACCTCGTCATGAACTTGTCGAGAAACACAGTGGGTGGCTGCAGATCATTAGTCTCCTGTCCTAGCGGTGGGCCCCACCCCGGAGGATGTTCCCAACCATTCATGTTCAAGGAGTTGGTTCTGCAGAAGATCGGCAAAAGTAGCAACAGAGCTTCATGGTGATTTTTCAGATGCCTATCTATTCATAGAGCCACACAAGACATCTGGACCCATGCAATAATGTAACAATCCTATATCATTAAAACTGACTATTCCCTCCACAAAAGCATAACACCACTAGAAACAGAGGTCCATTCATTGAGCATCCATTTAAAACATATGAATTTCGATCAAGTTCGGGTGATTGATGCAAATAAATCAATTTTTTTGTTGTTTATTACCCACGTTGTTACTCGTCATTTAATTCCCTTTAAGACCAGAGAAAAGCCTAAAAATAGTAGCTGCGTCCACTGAATTTTGGAACTAGAACTTGGAGCTAGTATAATTTTTGTTTTATACAAATTGTAACTCTAACATTCTTTACCAATAATTGGCTCTTGTGCGCATCATTTTCGAGTTGCAATAGGAGATGGAAAGGCGATTACCAATTGTGGAAAATGTTCTGGTGACTACTCCAACTTTCAATTAAATCTTCTCCAACTACCTTAGCTCTTGTGATAGCTGTATAGGGAAGATGTTCACTACATTGAATGACCAAAATATTCAATCAACTGTTACTAACCTACAGTGCTTCTTCATTTACAATATATTCCGTTGAAACTCAAAATAGGAAATTTGACACAACCACAACATTTGACTTATGTTCAGAGTTTTATTGTACGGCAGTGGCAGACGGTGGTGTGCTTGGATTAAGACAGTGAGGTAACAAAGTGATGACCAACTTTCTGATGCTACAACAAGCACTGGCTCAAGGGGCGTTTCCTCGGAAGCATTATGGGTTCATCAATAGGTTTTCAAATTTCAGTTTAAGTACAAGCTCTTGTGAAATACTATATTTAATATAATGATTAAGATCGATGATCATACTACCGCGAATAATTTATAAAATCAATTTAAAATTTCTACTTTGAAACATTATAAAATATTAACTTTTCATTATGAAATTTTAAAAGATAAAAAAAATTAACAAATGATAGAAATACATCCGACTGGCTATTTATATTCAATTTCACGCCCCTTATACTTTTCTGTTCACTTGTTACAACAATGATACAACAATATCAATTAATTAACTCAAAATTTAATATATAACACATTAATTTGTGGATTTATTATCTTTGTCACTGCTTTTATTCAATAATTTTAATTTTTTTTCAATTTTCTTTTATTGTGCATTTATGGATTATTTCCATAACTACCTCCCTTTCCCCAATCCCCACCATTTGAGAACATCCATGGTAAATGGTTTCACCACTTTGCAGGTAAAGTTTACAAGGAGAGAAATCATCTCTAAAAGAAAGAGTCTTGGTGGGAAATTCAAATTTTTTTATCAAGTAAATTGTACAGTAAGATATCAACTTCATTATAATGAAGATTTGAGAGGAAAATCAACATTTTGACAATCGGTTGAATTTAGGTTTACGTTCTGGCAATTGGGTTGAGTTCCTACATTTTGGAACTTGAAGAATTTGAGAGTTTTTGCATGTACTCTTCAGGTAGACTCATTTCCATTTTAGCTATTGTTCATAAAATTCAGATTTTGTAATGGTGGAATATTGATCTTTGTTTGGAGTTAAAGTTTAGATTTTTGGCTTGGAAATTGTCAAATTAATGAATGAAAACGTGATATGTTTTGACTCAATATGTTGAGGATTATTTTGGGTCAAGATTCGCCATAAAATATGGAGAATTTGACGAAAATGTGTTGCTAGCGTCGGAGAAGATGACGCTGAGCAGCGCCTCGGAAGATACTGAGCCGCAGCCCACCCTTTGTGGGGCTACTGCCCCGTGGCTCGGTGTCACGGTCCTACTTTTGAGAGACTTTTCAGGAGGGCCGTGCGGCACTCGTTGTTAGGGGAAACAACGAGTCAGCCTACAAAGTGTGTCAACGGCACCGAGGGCCCACGACGTTAGAACGAGCTTGAGCGTCTAACGAGCGAGCGAGCAGCGAGCGAGATTTATCGAAAGCGTCATTGAGCATAAAGAGAATAGTTTGAATGTAAAAAGCCTTTTCATTGATTGCTAGCAAATTACATTGGGTAGGGGGGTCTACGTGCAGTCATGCCTCTCCCCCTAAAGAGCATTCTGGACCATCTCCACTATGGCAGGAGTAAACATGCTATAGTGGCGAGGAGTCACTTTGCCCAAAATGGAAATAAAAGAAATACAAGGAAATTACTATAAATGGAAATAAATCTAACTAAGCAGTAGGGGCGGCCATGGACAACACGTCCTGGACAAGCCCGGATTCTAACACTCGGCCAAGGTCTAGGCTGTGCCTCAACAATTGTTGGGTTACGCTCCAGGCCTAATTTTGGGTTGGACTCAGTTATTTGGGTCATGGCTCAAACCCTGTTTTGAACTTGATTTGGATTTTAAATCCAAATATTTTTTTATTGTTTCAATACTTATTTTAGAATCATTTTGGGTCTTAGGCTCGATTATTCTCAAGTTGTTTTCTCAACCCTGAAGTTTGAAATTAAAGTAAGATATTTTGATTTTAATTTTGTAATATGATTATCTTTAAATCCCGAGATTTAATGTTTGGACTCGTCAAACTATTAGACTTTCCTGGTTCAAATTAGGTCTTGATTGCTAGTAGGCCTCTGTGAAGTATGAATTTATTTTTATGTCCAGCATTATATCGTTTTGTAAAATTTATTTTCAGAAGTATTCTTATATAAAATGACATGTCCATTTTGATGGCTTGTGTGCATTTTCACTAGATGTGTTTACTTTTGAGTATGCGTAACATTTTATTGATTATCTTGATTGTGGGAACCAAGTTTGATTTACCCATTCTGAGGTCATAATTTCATTACTAGCATTCGACTATTAGATGATGTTTTTATTGTGTTATTGTTAACTAGAATAATTAGACAGATGAATGTGTTGTATTGTATCTCTGGGCGTAAAACCCTAAACCTAATTAGAGTTGTTATAGCTATTGCTATCGTCTGAGTATCGTCGTTATTTATTTCTGTTACTACAAATGACATGGTATGTTCGAAGTCCGTGAGTTGCTCCATTTTCATTGAGTTTTTATCGTTTGACAGTACTGATCTATTTTATGTATGTACCACATTATAGTAAATTGTTTTTAAACTTGCCTTGCTATAGATTTTAAACTTTGTTTTTATGAAATATTTTATATTGATATACTCATACATTTTTCTCATCTATATGTTGAATGTAAAATTTGTCCCTAATAGAGATTGACGCCCAGGATTGAATCTATCATTTTCCAAAGGCGATGTCGGACAACAATACATGACCATTGGATTGAGCGAGGGACGTCCCTGGATGGAAATGGATGCTCGGGATGGACTCCAAATTCTTTTTAGTTGAAGGGTCAAGTGCAAGGCACACGCGTTTTTAAAACGCACGAAGTCCCTTAATTAAGACGGACGTCCCTCTTCCATAACAGATGTCCCTCGATCTATTTCGGTTGTCTCTTGTCGACAAACCAACATCCCTTGACCAAGACTACGTCGTTCTGCCCGCAATGGACGTCTCTCGTCTTAAGGCGTCGTCGTTTAGTATGAAACGAACATCCAACCTAATACGAGGGACGTTTGTATTCTTTCAGAGCGATAGCGGACAATTGTCAATGGCCGTTGGATCGAGGAAAGATGTCCCCCCGCTCAAAATTGGCGGCTATGATTGAATCTGTCAATTTCCAAAGGCAATGGCGGATGACATTCCATGGCCGTTGGATCGAGCGAGGGACATCCCTTATCAAGATTGACAGACATGATTGAATCTACCATTTTCCAAAGGCGATGTCGGACGACATTCTATGATTGTTGGATCAAGCAAGGGACGTGCCTCATAGAGATTGACGCCCAAGATTGAATCTGTTATTTTTCAAAGGCGATGGCGGACGACAATACATGACCATTGGATCAAGCGAGGGACGTCTCTGGATGGAAATAGATGCTCAAGATGGACTCCAAATTTTTTTCAGTTGAAGGGTCAAGTGCAAGGCACACGCGTTTTTAAAACGCACGAAGTCCCTCAATTAAGACGCTTCCATAACGGACGTCCCTTGATCTATTTCGGTCGTCTCTCGTCGACAAACCAACATCCCTTGACCAAGACTACGTCGTTCTGCCCGCAATGGACGTCTCTCGTCTTAAGGCTTCGTCGTTCAGTATGAAACAAACATCCATCCTAATATGAGGGACATTTGTATTCTTTCAGAGAATGACATTCGGTTTAAAACGGACGTCCCTCGTATTCAATTTTGGCCATTAATCTCGATAAGAGATGTCCCTCGCTCGATCTAGTGGCCATTGACAATCTTCCGCCATCGCTCGATAATCGTTATGACGCCCAATAATTGATAGGAAGGACATCCCTTGCCCCCGATAATTGAAGTCCTTCGTCTTCGTTTGACGATCCTTCCCTTTAACGAAATGGAAGCTTTAACGTTGACGGATTCGGACTGGAAACGTGACTGCGAGATCACCGACGAGAATTTCTTATAGGTCAGGTTTTTAGTTGTTAGCAAAATTTTTTCAGGGTTTGTTTGTCGTTGATCCCAAACTATAGGGTTTGTGATGTTAATTTTCCTATGCAAATATATAATAAAAGATAAATATGAATTTTACAAAAATCATATGATACAACCATATATGTCTATAGTAATTATACAAAAACGTTAACTTTATGTTTAAAAGTAACTAAGCACATATTATTCCACCAGAGTTTTTAATTTGAAGTTAACGTTTTCCATGTGTGAAAACTATTTATAATTCAAACAATTGTTATTTTACCATATTAATGATAAAGTATAATGTTGAATAAAATAATAACGCATAAACTTAAAAACATCTCAACCAAAAAGAAAATGAATTTATTATGAAAAATAAAGTAGACTAAATAAAATAAAATGATATGGTTAGAAACAAAATAGCATAAAATCCCCCTCGATTATCATCAATAGCTAAAAACTCCTTGTTGCAGTAATGTTTATCTATTTTCTAGTCGTGAAAACACTCCTCCTTGACTCTGAAATTGAATACAGGGGATACGTCGCATTCTTCGTTCTCAAGAAATTTGACCAAACATGATTAGGGATATGTCGCAATAGGCTTGTTGAAGAATAAATGAGAATGTGGGATCACAGTGCTACAAGTTACCTCAAGGCTAGCACCTTCCCTTTGAAGAGCTTTAATGGTTTCCGACTCTGGTCTGAACCAAGGCAATGAACTCCATTATCTTTGTTCCAGTTGGCTATTTAACAAGAATGGTAGACTGGACAAAACATTTGGGTTTTCATTTTGATTGCGTAGGTTTTGCTGCATTTGTTCGCCAAATCCGCTGAAACTTACTAACCAATCAGAATCCGAACACAAATGCCTGTTAATTGGATAACTAGTTGGGTTTTAGTCATCAAAATGAATTTTGCTTGAAGCTTGCTCGATGATGCTTTAATGGCGCCAAGAGTTGAAATTAGACAAATTTTGAGGATAACGGAAATCGATCAAGCGGGTAAAAAACTAACAGAAAATATAACTCAAAGTTTGAATCGATAACAATTTCAATGTACAGGTTTAAATTACATGGTACTGGGTGTCAGCAATCCTAAAGTAGAGGTTTTATATCATAATTACCCAAAAAATTAATAATAATACAAACGCTATGAAAAATAACATCCTCATTTCAAACACACGGTTGCTAGTATTTGTAGTAACTTCCTCTGTGAGAGAGAAGCAAATTGGCTTTGCAGCAAGAAGCTTTCAAAGAGATCTAATAACATAGCTTAACATTAAACTGAAAATAAAGCAGAATAACAACAAATCAAAAGGCCAAAACCTGTTTTGCTTCTCCCAAAAATGATACATCTGATTCAAGCCTCATGCAGCAACTCCACGAGCTCAATCTTCTTCATCTTCGAAAACCCTTTCATTCCTCGAGATTTAGCAATTGCCTTTAGCTCGGTTAGCTTCAATTCACTCAAGTTCTTTTGTTCATTGAGGTGCGGCTTCCCTTCGTCTTCATCATCATCGTACCCTTCCTCGACGTCTAAAGATCCTTCATCCAATGTGTTAGAAACCCTATCTTCGAGGAAACTAATGTCACGCTCAGGCTCAGGTTCCAATTCAGACTCTAGTTCAATTTCATTCTTCATCCTCCTTCCATTTAAACTTATTGGTCCTTGAGAGTCAACATTTGTCTCTCCTGAATAAATAGGCTGGTAATTCACTCGAGGTACAGGTGACCTGCGTTGGAAATTCGATGCAGGTCTGTTCGATAATGAGGGAGATTCTTGAAAATCATCCTTCAAACTGCTATCAGCATGAAGAAATCTCGTGCCTTTCCCGTCAACATTCGAGCCATTATTTTCGAGCTGGTTCAAACTCATATCAGGGGTGCTTCTCCTCTTTCCTTGCTCAGCAGAGTGCTTCCTCAGCAACTTAAGAAGAGAATCCACAGTTTCACTCTCCTTGCTTTGCCCTTTTAAGGGCTCAGTCCTCTTTTCTTCTTTCATAGCAGCTCGCTCTCGAAGCTGAACTTGGACCTTGCGGAAAAGTTCTACAATCTCTTTTTCTTTGGGTCCAGGAGGTGGAGGCGTCTGAGATTTTGGTGCACTAGGAAGCGAGAGTAATGGACCATTTTTTGAAGACAAAATGTCGGATTCTTCAAGGTTTTGAAAATTGTCTTTCACTTCATTCTCCCTGTTTCTGTTTCTGGAGAAGCCATGCCGTGTTTGCCTCGAGAAATCTGGGTTTCTTCTGCGACCACTAGAGCTTGAAGACGATCCCATGATGCAACATTTTGATGATACGATTTTAGCCTGCGAATGAATTATATGATCCACACGAGATGAGCTAGAACATATAGCGGTTGATCTGGCAGAAACGCCTGATAGTCCATAACCTGTCAAAAATCCAGAATCCCCATGAATATAATTATTACAAATCATGGTGAGAGAATTAAGTATGAAGAACATGAACCTGAGAATGAAATTTCAATACCTACGACATTCACATAAGCCGTGAGCACATACCCTCTCTTCTAAATGTTTCATAATGTTTATTTTCCATACATCCCATTTGAACTTTCATGTAATTATGTGACAACTAATAAATGGCAGAAATTTACTGCAGTCAAAAAATGTATTTAAGGAGGATACAGTCATGGTACTTCTTTGTGATTAATAGTGTGTTAAAAAAAACAGACAAAGCAACCAAACCCCCAAAAGCAATTCAAACCATAGTTTGGTTAACTTTGGTTCGTTTTCAAAATAAATAAACCCATTTGTTTTGTTTGGCTTCGGTTTACACAATATTTCACCAAACCATTAATAAGAATCTAACTACCACTCTCCTTATGGTAACCTTGACTAAGGCTAAATTAGCCATCTCCACCTCTGATGAGTTTTGTTTAATTTTTTCAATCAATTTAATTAAAATTAGATGCTATGATATTATTTACAAGTACAAGTCCAATTTAATATTTGTGGTGTCAGTTGGTTTCGTTTGGTTTTCATGCATAATTTGGTTTGATTTGTTTAAATAGGCTATCTGCTTTAGTTTAGTTTGAAAAAGGCATCCAAACCAAACAAAACCAATCTACTTGATCAATACCCTTCAATTCTATAAAGTTATGACAGATATTAAGAAAAGGCCTTTTTCACTTCCTCAAATCATTCATAAGTGATAGAGAGAGAGAGAGAGAGAGCAACATACGTATCAGAAGCATTTTAACAAACAGATGGTAGGCAACACTCAACATTAAGAATATCAAGCAGGATTACTACATGTAGCTGAAAAGAATAGATCATTCGTGCAATTTCCCTAGGCAAAAAAACATCACCAAGCAGGAAAGTATAAAGCAGTTAAATTTCCACCTCAAACTTCAGTTGCCCAGTGATTAATTGCTAGAAATGACAGGGAATTAATCTCGAAATCCACAGAAAAGTGAAAAAAAAAATTACGGAAAAACGCAAATCTAAGAGAGATAGAATCCAAACAAAGCGAACCGGCTATGGTTTGGCAGCTAAATAAGTGCATACGAAAGTACGTTGAAAATGAAAAGGAAAGCTGAATTCAGAAGACCGAATTGAATACCCTTCATCCTTTTGCTCTTAGAATCTGGAGAACCAAAAAAGACTAGAAAGAGAAGCAGAACTTGAACAAACCAAACGGAAACAAAAAGAAATCACCTGGAACGTTGTTAGCAAGGAGATGCAAAGCTTGCGACATTTCAACGGCGGGTTTTAGGGAGGTTAGTGGCTGCTTTTAACTCATCGTTTTCGCTCCGGACCGCATGTAGTGAAAGGTTCTGGAAATATAATTATGCCATTGACAAGAGTGCTTTTAGATAATGCATGTCTTTTGGGGATAAAAATAGCATTTTTAATAAAACTCCGTCAAAAGCTACGTCGATAACATTTACTTATCATTTTTTTTTTTAATTTGTACAAGTAATTTATTGCTTAAATTATTTGAATTAATATGTCATAATATTATATTAGAGTGTAATTTAATTTTATTCATTTAAATTCATAAAAAAAATAGAGAAAATGACAAATTAACCATCGTTGTTTGCGATCAATGACAAGTCAACCATTATCCTTTATTTTCTAACAAATTAACCACTGATGTATGAAAAAATGACAAAGTCAACATCGCTGTCACGTTCGCCGTTAAGAAGCTGATAGTGTGTCGCGGCAGTTCGTAGACAAAACGCCGCAACACTGTGGTTTTCCAAGAAAAGAAAGCCAAATTTGGCCTGCACGCCATGGTGTCTTGGGACACCGCCGCGGCGTCCTGAGACACCACCTCAACGTCCTAAGACACCGCGACGTGCAGGCCAAATTTGGCATGAACGCCGCGGCGTCCCAACACACTGCGGCATCGTCCCAAGACACCACAGCGTCCCTCTTTTAACTCAGTGGTATACATAACCACGAACTCCCAGCGATTTGCCATATTCTCAGGCATTTTGTAATCGATTAACTAACCCTAGAGAATTTGGAGAGCTGAAGAGAACGACATTTTGGCAAAGCTGATTTGCTAAAAAGCAAATGGTGTCTTTGAGTATTGAAGAATCTGTTATTAACAGTCAACTTGAAGTGGAGCCCATAGCCACATCTTTGGCCAATGATAATGTGGTACGTGGAATTGGAAATGAAGATACAATTGTGTTGCATTTTGTCTCAGCAACTTTACACGATGAGGACCTCCGTTCATTATGTCAATCCACTAGGAGGAAGACATTAACATGGCCGAGAGTAGGACTAAACGCCCACCACAAGCACAATGCACCTTCGCTGGTATGGGCCTTGGCAAAAAGTACAGTTCATTGAAAAAAATTAGAGAAGAAATTGTCGATCATGCATTGAAGAATGGGTACGGGATAAATTCACCAACAATGATGCTCATCGGTTGAGGGCTGCCTGCCAGGAAGGATGCACATGGCGGCTGCATGCCTTAAAAATGCAAGGTGAAAATGATGTTTCAAATAAAGTTCTACAACAACGTTCACACTTGCTCCAGAAAAATGGAAAGTTGTCATACCACTGCCAAATGGGTGGCAACGCATTACTTAGACAAATTTAAAAGTCAGGCCTATTGGGACCTATCTTCCATAATTGAGACAGTCAGGAAGGACTTCAACGTCAACATCACACCCAGCCTTGCTAAAAGGGCAAGAAATGTGGGGAAAAAAATAACGAAAAGGATGGCAATGAGCAATACTAGCTCATATGGTCCTATGCCGAGGAGATTCGAAGGTCGAATCCTGAAAGTTCACTGCGTGTTGACCTTAACATGAGTGTATTATACATGTGCTTAGATGCATGCAAGAGGGCTGTGCGAAACTGTGGTAGACCGGTTCTTTGTTTAGATGGTTGCCACTTGAAGGAAGCGACTCTGAGCCAATTGCTCACCACTGTCACCATCGACGAGAATGATAGAATGTATCCAGTTGCTGTAACAGTGGTTGAAGCAAAAAATAGGGCTTCGTGGAGCTGGTTTCTGGAATTTTTGATCGACGATCTAAATACCCCATCTGGAAATGGATGGACAATCATTTCTGACCGACAAAAGGTGCAGTTGATTGCTTTTGCCTTTTGTGTTTATGTTATGCATTTTGTACCAATGTTTGACTCATATTATGAATCTTTGTAGGGGCTAGTGCCAGCTGTCAGAGAAGTGGCAGGGCAAGCGAACCATCGGTTTTGCATCCGACACCTGTATGACAATTTTCAAAAACAATTTAAAGGTAGGTTGTTAAAGGATGCAATGTGGGCTGCATCTAGAGCCACAACTATAGAAAGTGTCAAACATTGGGAACTACAGGCAGTTTGAGAGAGAGATGGCGAAGTTATTTTTTCTTGACTCGGCGGCCCACAACTATCTACGAGGAATAGATGTGACATACTGGGCCAAACATGCCTTCTGCTCCATCCCCAAATGCGACTTAAGTCTGAACAACCTCAGCGAGTCCTTTAACACCTGCATCCTACCAGCCCAGGACAAACCGATTCTAAGTATGTTTGAGATCATTCGAAAGGGCATTATGGGTAGGATCATGAAAAAAATGAAAAGATGGCTCGCTCGATCGACCTTTTGTGTCCAATGATCAGCAACCGGCTCGCCAAACTACAACTTGCTAGTCGAAATTAGAGCCCCCAATTTTCATGAGCTGCACAGTTTGAGGTCAGCAACGGTAACGAACAGTATCCCATGTGTCCATGAAGTCCCATGCATTCACTTCACGAGGAGATCTCCTGAGGAATTTGTGCATGCGTGCTATCACTGTAGGATCGATATACGCCTATAGGGGGGGAGGGGGTGAATATAGCGTTTCTAATATTTTCGTGCGATATTTAAATTCTCTAAATCCCTAAGTGATTTATCGAATATTATTAAATATGCAATCACATTAAATGCGTAAATTAAAGAGTAAGGGTTAGAGAAGTGCACACAATATTTATTTACGCAGTTTGGCAAGCTTGCCTATGTCCGCGCTCCAAGTTCCACTTGAAGATACACTAAGTAATTGGCTTACGGGTGCCAATAAAACCGTTTACAAATTGACTATTAAACGGGGTGTCACCCTTGACTAATTATGAGGTCGTCAACCTTTGACTCTTACGAGTCGTTACTCTAAACTTGACTGTTGCGGGGCGTCACCCAATGATTGAACTTACAGGCGTTCAATCGAGCCTATAAAAGTTTCGGGTTTTTCACCCTCGTGTGATGAATTCTTAGGGAATCACCCTTTACAATCAAACACAATAATAATGGAATCGAAAATTTAAGCACAATCATCCAAATTCTCCCAAATTAATTCGCAAGTTCGGAATAGGGAGAATTGAATTTACAATAATAGTTCACAGTGATTAAAATTGCGTATTAAATTCGGCAGGGCTTTGTCACGATTCCCGGTTCGTTATGGAGAGCTTAGAGTGAACTTGTATTTATAGAAATTCCACTTTCGGACGTCCTCAGTCGTCCGCACTCGTCCGCATGTGACCGTTGAAATTTTTCCGTTGAAAATATAGCCGTTGTGCAGAAAATTGGACTTTAGGACGCAGAATTTCGCGTCCGCTGGATCCGCAAGTCACTGTTCATGCATCCGCAAGTCACTGTTCACCAGTTTAGGACGCAGAGTTTCGCATCCACATCATCCACAAGATATTGTTCCATCATCCGCAAAGTCGTTGTTCACCAGTTTATGACGCAGATTTTCGTCCGCATCTTTCATCCGCTGCATCCGTAAAACACTCTGAAAATTACAGATTCAAATCGGACGTGGAAAATGGCGTCTGCACGCGTGCGCCTCGTCCAAAACCCTTCAGGACGCATTGTTTTCATCCTCAACTCGTCCTAAACTCGATGGACACCTTCCATGGATGATCCAGACGCTTCTCTTGCGTCCGCAGTCATCCGCATAAGCACAGAACAGATTTGTGATGAATTTTTCTCATCCGCAACGCGTCCCGACATCAATCCAAAATAAACCCTGAACTATATTGAGTCCCAAAATGATATATTATACTACATGGACTTAAACAAACATGTTAGCACATTAATAATACCCATTTTGAGAGTATTTCCAATAAAAACGGATATAAATATTATGATAAAAATGATAAGAATAATATCCGAAAAATAAAAAATATAACTTATTGATTTATTAAATTAACCAATAATTTAGTCATCATCAAAATAAACTTAGCCTAACAAAAAGGCTAACAATCTCCCCCTTTTTGATGATAACAAAATCCAATAAATTGTTTACCCTAAAACTAAGCATTTGCATATAACTATTGCATATTAGATTTCTCCAAATAAGTTATGCAATTTATCAACCAATTAATCCAAGCAACATGCTATGAAACTCTCCTAAAATGTATCACAACTTATACATCATTCTCCCCCTTTTTGTCATAATCAAAAAGTAATTCTAAGGGAGGGGAGTCCACACGCAATCAATAAATGTTATCAAAATAAGACTATCAAAGATTCACGAAAGAAATTCTCCCCCTTGAACATTAATAACATGAGTAAATGTAGGGAATATATATTAGAATCTAAAGACAATCTCAATAATAGTTTCAACAATTAGTTCTACCAAAAACAAATTTCTCCCCCTTAATTAAAGAATCTATCCACATATCAAACAAGGATGGGAATCAAACATTAACATTCAATTCTAAGTTGTGGTTAAAATAAAGATACCAATTGTAAAGAACCACAATCACAATTCAATAAAAAATATCATCCCTCTTTGTCACTAAGCATACATACATTTTTTAGGGAATTATGCATTTAAGTCCAAACAATAGACACCAAAAAGAATGAGATTCAAGAAATTAGAAATCAAATGTAGGAACTAGAATCCATTTAAGTTCAAGAATTGTAAACACATGTTCGAATTCTAACAAGTGATACCACTTTAAGAATTAAGGAAATAACAAAGAATACCAATTGAGAATTCACAATTTGAAGCAAAAACAAGTTTTTCATAGATTCATACCAATTGTAGATCCAAAGTTAAAATAAAGTCATTTTACAAAGTATTGATACCAATTGTAAATTCAAAAGAGTTTTTTAAGAGAGATACCAATGTGTTAAATCAAAATCAATTTAATTATCTCTCACCCTATGTTAATCACAACAACCACTTCAAGGGGATATACCACACATTTAAAATATTTGCTCTCTCCTTTAGAGCAATAATGAAACATCCAAGTTAAAACAAAATACATACCAATTGTTACACTCATGGATGAGTTCAAGTTAAATGAAAAACAAATCCTTCTCCCCCTAACATTATGCACAAAATCTAATAGTTGAAGAATCAAAACATGATATCAAATAAAAAAAATTATACTAATTGTAGAGAAAATGATTTCATTGATACTAAAACAAAAATAATTTCATATATGATACCAATTAACGATTTAGTTCAAATATTTCAATTGTTGAATTTCAATTCTAAAAATAAAGATTGATACCAATTTAAAATTTCAAAGTCTAGAGAAATTGAAGATACCAATTGAAGAAATGAAATCCAATTTTTAAAAATACTAATTGATATAAACTATCTTTAAAAGATATTCAAGGTAAGAACCATTTCTCTCCCCCTAAATCATTGCATACAATTAAAACATTGGGGATAGAAATTCAAGATAGATACCAATTGTAGAAGTTTAAAACAAAACAATTATTGATATCAATTGAGTAGTTTTTAAATCAATGGAGAATATTGATATCAATTTGAAAAACATCTACAAAACTTCATCCCCTTTATAAATCTCGAAACCAAAAACATTTGGGGAAAATGATACCAAAAATAAGGTCTTACCATATAATACCAATAAATAAATATATTCATTTAAAGATTTGAAATTAAAAAAGAAGATTATGAAAAACCAATTTGAAAGTTAAATACAAATTCTTCTTCCATTTGATGATAAGCAATATTAGTCGGAGCGGAAGCAAACTTATGATTAAGACATTTGTATTTTTCTCCTCCTAAATCATTTATCTCATTTCAATTCAAGGAGAAATATCAAAGTTTAAGCAATAGTGGAAGCAAATTTGTCAAAACTTAAAGACTTCAACACTTTTTAAAAGCTAATGAATAAACTCTATGCAAATTTAATCCAAAAACTAATCATCCAAATAGCATCCAACAATTCAAATAATTTGACATATGCAAACTAGAATACCAATTTTTGGAATCAAAATCTCAAGAAACAAAAATTAGCCAATTCAAGAATGATGCAAAATTTAACTTAGAGATACTAATTGCAAGAGTGGATACAAATTTCAACAAAAAAAATGTCTATCAAAGATTCCAAGATATGTTCAACCAATATACAATTCAATATCTTCCATTCCAATTTCAAAAATATCAAAAATAAATTCAAGACTATGCATTGAAGAGTTTGTGTCAATTTAAAAATAGAAAGACAAATTAAGTCAATTGTCATATCTAATCTTTTCATTTTTATTCAAATTAAAACACAAACAAATTTAATTTCTCCCCCTAAATTAATTATCAAAATAGAATCTATGAGATTATCAAAGTTTAAATCAAGAGCGAAAGAAAACTTAGCAAAATTAAAACTTTTGTATTTTTCTCTCCCTATATCAATAGTTAATTTTTAGTTCAAGAGAGAAATAGACAAGTCAAAAATTGAGTATCCAACAATCTAATCAATTCAATATATTCAAAGTAGAAGTTCACTTGTTGGAATACAATTTTCAAACTCAAAACTATCAATTGAAGATAAACAAATTTCTCTTCCATTTGATGATAAACACAATTTATAGGCATAGTGGAAACACAATCATCAAAGTCAAAATTTAACAATTTTGAAATAAGTCAATGATTTAATCAACTATCAACAATTCTATTTTCTCCCCCTATTTCATTATTTAAATTCAATTCAAGGGAGAAATCAACAAAGTCTCATAATTAACAAATTTTCTACCCTTCTCCCCTTATCTCAAGCTAATTTTAATTCATGGAAGAAATATATTTTCAAAAAGACAAAGCAATTTTATTCCAAACAATCATTTAACTTAGTATCCAACAATCCAATATTTGTATTAACATGTTCAATTTAGAGTCTAAGTTGTTGGAATACAAGCCATCAAAGTATAGATTGAATGAGTAAAGACATATCAATTCCTAGATATCAAGTGAAGAAATAATCAAATTTAAGACCTATGATATCTATTTATTCACTCCAAAGATAATCAATTTATCTTAATGTAATCTTAAATCAATAAAATTGAACATCTGACATTCTTTCAAATATGTGCAATTTAGAAATCAATTGTTGAAACCATTCATCAAAATACTAATTGAGTGAATAAAACATATTTCAACTTATATATACAAAAAGATTAAAACTAACAATTAATTCAAGAAAATGATCTACTAATCCAAGTTAAATCAAATCAAGAATAAAAACTATTTGATCCAATTCAATTCCTAATCAAAAACCATAAAATTGATTTCAAAAGGACTTTCAACCAATCAAAGACTAAATAATAATCCAAATCAAATTTCACAACCAAGTTTAATCAAAACAAAAAGTTGTGTACCTCCAAGATAATTTTCATTTTTAAAGCATTGGAGGCAATCTTGAAGTTTCTCCCCATGTGTTGAATATTCAAGTATCCATTATCCTTTTAAGTTCATTGGGAGAACCTAGATCCTACAACAAAAATTATTTTGCAAATTTTGGTACCCAAGTCATTTTGGGTCCATTTGTTATAGGTTTGGTTCCTTTTGGAACCCACACAAATTTAGAATTCAAATTCGATTTAAGTTTAGAATTAAAATTCAAATGATGAACTAATTTATAATCACAATTTGATTTCACATTAGGATTTAATTTTAATGGACAACAAAAAGATTTGTGTCCTACACAATTGCAAGAATTACGAGTAGAAGATCTAACAAATAAATTATTGTAATTCTTCTTTTCAAAGGGTTTATATCCAATACCGACTTTATCAAAAGTAACCCTTTGAGAATTCAAGAGCATATTTAGATTTTTGCTTCCATTAGTGAATTTAAGTATAACTGAGTTTAAATCATCATTTTTAACTTTCAATTCACTAATATTAATCTCAAGAGATTTAATTATATCATTAGCATCTAGAATAGATTTAGATTTAGCATGTAAAGATTCAATCTCTTTTTTACCTGATTTGATTGAAACATTCAATTCATCATTCATAATTTTCAAATCACAAATCTCATGCTCATGACAATTATCAATAGTAATCAAATCACAATTTTTACAATTTAATAAATCAATTTCATTTTCATGTGATTTGATAGTTGTATTTAATTTATAATTCAACAATTTCAAATCATTACTATCATGCTCAATAGATTTAAATGAAGCATTAGATTCATCAATCATACTCTTTAACTCTATAATTTGATCATCAAGAGATTTATTCAAAATAGCATATTTTTTTTTATCACATTGTTTTTCTCATTTTTCAATAATTTATATTTATCTTTGAGCTCATTAAAGCTATCTATCAATTCATTAAATAAATCACCATCATTATCAACATCATTAGAATCTGAATTGCTATAATAGTCATTTACCTCAATATCGTTGGCCATGAAGCATACATTGATTTCTTCCTCCTCTTTTTCGGAGGATGAGCTCGTTCCACTTTCAATCTTTTGATTTGTACCTACATGTGTTAGCTCAAGAGATTTCCAAATATCATAAGCACTAACACATGATTTAACTTTATCAAATTCATGTTTACTTAAAGCACCATACAAAAGATTCATAGCCTTAGCATTTAAATTCCAATTATGTTTATCTACATCATTGAATTCACAAGTTGGTCGAGGAATAGTTATTCCCTTTTCAATGATTTTCCATAAAAAGTAATCAATAGATTGTATAAATATTTTCATTCTACACTTCCAATACAAATAATTACAACCATCAAAATGTGGAGGTGTAGATGTGCATTGGCCTAATTCGTACATGTTGGAGTCCATAGTGTGCATATATAAATAATTTCAAATCAATGATATTCAAATAAATTTCAACAATGAAATTCAACAAATTATAGCAATGTGCACAATCAACAAAATATCACACAAAAATTTAAATACCCGCTCTGATACCAATTGTAGGTTCGATATACGCCTATAGAGGGGGGGTGAATATAGTGTTTCTAATATTTTCGTGCGATATTTAAATTCTCTAAATCCCTAAGTAATTTATCGAATATGATTAAGTATTCAATCACATTAAATGCGTAAATTAAAGAGTAAGGGTTAGAGAAGTGCACACAATATTTGTTTACACGGTTCGGCAAGCTTGCCTACGTCCGCGCTCCAAGTTCCACTTGGAGATACACTAAGTAATTGGTTTACGGGTGCCAATGAAACTGTTTACAAATTGATTATTAAACGGGGTGTCACTCTTGACAAATTATGAGGTCGTCAACCTTTGACTCTTACATGTCGTCACCCTAAAATTGACTGTTGCGGGGCGTCACCCAATGATTGAACTTACGAGCGTTCAATCGAGCCTATAAAAGTTTCGGGTTTTTCACCCTCGTGTGATGAATTCTTAGGGAATCACCCTTTACAATCAAACACAATAATAATGGAATCAAAAATTTAAGCACAATCTATCTAATCCGAATTCTCCCAAATTAATTCGTAAGTTCGGAATAGGGAGAATTGAATTTACAATAATAGCTCACAGTGATTAAAATTGCGTATTAAATTCGGCAGGGCTTCGCCACGATTCCCGGTTCGTTATGGAGAGCTTGGAGTGAACTTGTATTTATAGAAATTCCACTTTCGGACATCCTCAGTCGTCCGCACTCGTCCGCATGTGACCGTTGAAATTTGTCCGTTGAAAATATAGCCGTTGTGCAAAAAATTGGACTTTAGGATGCAGAATTTTGTGTCCGCTGGATCTGCAAGTCACTGTTCACCAGTTTAGGACGCAGAGTTTCGCATCTGCAAGATACCATTCCATCATCCCCAAAGTCACTGTTCACCAGTTTAGGACGCAGATTTTCGTCAGCATCTGTCATCCGCTGCATCTGCAAAACACCCTGAAAATTACATATTCAAATTGGACGTGGAAAATGGCGTCCGCACTCGTCCGCCTCGTCCGAAACCCTTCAGGACACATTGTTTTCATCCTCAACTCGTCCTAAACTCGATGGACACCTTCCATGGATGATCCGGACGCTTCTCTTGCGTCCGCAGTCATCCGCATAAGCACAAAACAGATTTGTGATGAATTTTTCTCATCCGCAACGCGTCCCGACATCAATCCAAAAATAAATCCTGAACTATACTAAGTCCCAAAATGATATATTACACTACATGGACTCAAACAAACATGTTAGCACATTAATAATACCCATTTTCAGTCTATTTCCAATAAAAACGGATATAAATATTATGATAAAAACGATAAAAATAATATCCAAAAAATAAAAAATACAACTTATTGATTTATTAAATTAACCAATAATTTAGTTATCATCAAAATAAAACTTAGCCTAACAAAAATGCTAACAATCACCGAGAAACATACATGGCGATGTACTCTCACTTTGTCCACCCCGTCAATGGACCAATCGAGTGGTCTCCTGTGATGAATCTTGATCCAATTATTCCACCGCCATTTAAGAGGCTTCTAGGAAGGCCGCACAAATATAGAATATGGGATGTGGATGAGGCCCCAAGCCGGACAGTGCTTACCAGAAGATATCTGAACATCACTTGTGGCCGGTGTGGGGATGTGGGGCATAATTCCCGCACGTGCAAAGGGGGAGGCGAGTCCAGTGCAGGGGCTGGCAAAGGCGATAGAGAGAGGCAGAGCCAGAGACAGAGGCGGTAGAGGATGGTCGGAGGGCACATTTATGGTGTTTCAGAGTCCCCGAGATAGCCCCCAAACAATTCCTTCCATAGTCCTTGAGACAGTCCCCGAGAAAGTATTTGAGACAGTTCCCGACAGAGTTCTTGAGACGCAGGTGAATCCATTATCACGTTTACGTTTTCAAATGTTATTGAACTATGCCAATTTCATTTGCAATATTATCTGCATGAGTCTGATGCGCAAGGTCCACAAACACAAATGTACACAAATATAGACCTTAACCTTCTGTGATACATTCTTTGATAGATTAGGTTTGATATATATGTGATTGTACTGCACGTTATATTTGTAAAATTTGAATTGATAAATATGAATTGGTTTCATAAATTTGAATTGATAAATTTGAATTTGTTACGTTTCAGCAATTTGAATTCATATAATGGTTCCATACATGTGGTTGTGGAGTGTGCATGAAATTTGATTACAGGTACCATGAGATGACAAGTCGCAGCTTGTGGCTTGCTCACAAGCCGCCGCAGTTTGTGATGCAAGCCGTTGCGGCTTGCTTACAAGCCGTCGCGGCTTGCTGAAATTGTTGCATTGAACTCACCCAAGTTTTTCCATACACTTTTTTTTAATTATGTTCTTGATTTAGGTCATACAAGATTTACTTTTCACTTATCCTCACCCCAATTTATAAAAAATTTTCTAGAGTCTCCCTTGTTTCTTTAATCCCCCAAAACTATTCTCATACATCCTGCACAAAATCTCAAGCAGTTCCAATATCATCCAAACACATCATTCATCCAGTAAATGTAAACTACACATATCATCCAAACATATCATTCGCAACGTAAATGTAAACTACACATAAATTACAACGTAAATGTACACAAATTCAACTAAACATAAATTACAATGTAAATGTACACAAATCCTTGAACTAAACTATGCCACTTTCTTCCTTGTCTGTTTCGGGCGCAAATCCTTGACTGCAAAAGATAAGTTCAGGTCAAGGAATACTTTATCTGCTTTTTTGTACAACGGACCCTCATACTCAAAGGTTGCAGGGTCGTGCTCATGGATTAGTTTCGGAATAGTGCACTGTCCCAACACCCTCATCCCCGCACTCGTACACCGTAAGACGCCGAACGACCTGCAATGCAAAGGGAACAATTGCCAGTCAAATACACGGAAAGCAATATTAAGAATTTACATGGGAAAATACATACTGCTCTTTGTCAGTGGGAGCTACGATGATGGAGATTGCTTCCGGCATCAATCGCTGGTAAGCGAATTGAGTGTGCAGGTCAACAGACGACATAAAACACGTTTGCTTTGGGTGTGTCTGAAATGTAAACAACACATTAGATTATCTCAGTGAACATGAACGATAACTTGGAAAAGCGAGATGGTTACTTACGTGAATCCACCCTAATGACAATAGATGATTATCCTGATGATACTCGAATACGGCTTCTTCATCGACCGCATAGCACTACATATAAGTTCGGATGAGTACTAAAATAAAATCTTATACACTAACATACAAAGAAGGCTTCTTACCGTATCTAGCATCCCGACTTGCTTCCGGGAAGATGAGATCAGTCACGACGTAATCATTGTCGATCAGCTTTCCCCCAAGAGCTGCGCACGTCTCTATGTTCTTCCGAGTATTTGTGTTGACATACTTCTTGAACATGTCCATAATTTGTAGAGACTGCAACAAAAATGTCAAACCGCCGTAAGACAAACAAAGCATAAACATGAACAAACACACATATATAACCAAATGAAAGACGTACCACGCACACAGTTCTAAGGGGCAGAGGCTCGAACTGACTGGTCCCCTGCACCTTGGCAGGCATGGCTGAAGGAGCAGGTTGGCGGCTTACGGCACCTGTGCTGCAAATGAACAACATGTCATTACGTCAAACACAAATAAAGTAAATACTGGACTTTGTGTACAAAGTAAATAACTTACAAACGGTATGTGGCATTTGTTGCTTCAGAGGACGATGACGAGGATGTTGTACGGGTTGATCGCCTCTCACGTCTCCTCAGTGCTGCCACCACCTCATGGTGCCTCTCTTCTGCTCGCGTATGCCACTTTGCTTTTTGCATATGCCACTCTTGTGCTATGCGATGTCTCTCTTCTACAAACTCCTCCCCTCTTCGTATTTGGACTTGTTGCATTTGAAGGTGCTCCACCATCATTTGCATTCTGGTCATCGACATATGATGGAGCTCCTCCATCCTGCTCATCCAAGCGAACGTCTCCTCATGCATTGAATTAAAGTGAGCTGACTGAGGAGGAGGCGGCCGTTCATGTGAGGGGACTGAATGCTGAGGCTCTGAGAGGGGTGGAGGTGCTGCCTGTTTCTTGAACCTGTGGACCCATTCCCCTCCAACGTGGGTGAACCCCATTCGGTCCACTTTAGCTTTGTTGTAGACGTCAATGGCCGACTTTTCAATTCTCGGCTCTTGCTCCGAGATGGGTAACCCATAGTGCTCAACGATGCTTTGGATGAGCCAGTTGTACGGGAGGTTCTTCGCTGGGTTGTTGAGCACCTCATTCATGTGGCTGAGGATGATAAATCCAATGTCCACTTTTTTCCCGTGAACACATTCTCCAGCATATAAAGATCCATGCAGCTAACATGGTCTCGATGCCCATCCCAAAGCAAAATCGTGTACATCATGATCAGGTGGATCAATCAGGCTATGACATTCAACTCCTTGTCCTTTAGCTTCTTGTACTGTGCAACCTCGGGATCCTGGTGCAACAATCTAAGCACCGCTAGCCCTTCTCCTCGGTCGACAAATGGTGGCTTCCAAGACACGTGATAATATTAATCGCTTAGCTCGTCTAGTACACATCCAAGCATTATGTTTACATCGTTAGGAGTGAACCTTAACTCCCGTCCAAAAACGTACGTCCGCACCTCTAATGGCTCGGCGGACAGTCTCAAATTTGCATAAAACAATTTTATAACTCTCTTACAGTAATTGCCCCTCATCTGACACAACCCGGCTAATTCAGCATTTTCAAGCAGTTGTTTAATTCTCATTCCTGCCAATAAGTCCAAATCTACTATTTTCGAAACAATAATTGAACGGTGTTGAATATCATTTTCATACCGTGATTTGCAATTCGCTGTCCTGAATAGTTTGGACCTTACCCCGCTGTCACGGGTTTGAACCGGACAATTGAGCCTCCGGCTTCTCCTTGTTCAAGCTCTGGTTCAGCTGCCTTTGCGAGTGTGCAACGGTTTCTCCATCCTCGGCGGTGTCTTCGTGTTGCACAGTCGCGGGTTGCTCATCGATCACCGCCGCGGGTTGCTCATCATCCACCGCAGTGGCTTGTACACCTTCCACCGTTGCCTTCTCACGTTTGAACGCCAATTTCTTTGTTTGGGAATACATTGTGATCGAAAAATGGCCGAGAGTTTTCAGTGTTTGTTCGCGGTGAAAACGGGTTGCCGAGAGGATTCGGCGTTTGTTCCAGGTGAAAATGGGTGAAAATGGCGAACCCTAGCATTTCATGGTTATGTATACGCTGAGTAAAAATCGGAACGCCGCAGCATCCAAGCCAAATTTGACCTTCTTTTCTTGGAAAACCACGGCGCTACGGCATTTTGTTTACGAATTGCCGCGATGCCTTATCAGCTTCTTAACGGCGAACGTGACAGCGATATTGACTGTCATTTTTGCATACGTCAATGGTTAATTTGTTAGAAAATAAAAGATAGTGATTGACTTATTATTGACCACAAACCACGATGATTAATTTATTATTTTCCCAAAAAAATATATTATTATACGTGTAATTTATATACCCCTCTGATAAATAAACTACCGTGGTGTCAGCAGTGTATTTTATTTAGATGACTCTCTTTCAATGCAAAGAGTTGTCCACATGTCAAAAATTTGGAATTTTGGTCTCATCAAACCGTCTAACCCATTTCCGTAAAGATGGGGGAATGAATAAATTGTGTTCTAAGGAACTCTGCTCTAGTCGAGCACGTACTATGTACTAGTCATGCCAAAAAAGAGCATCACAAAGATTTTGTTGAGCACACCCACAACTTTGATGTACAACCATTGGTAGGTTGCTACTATTGATCTTCCCAGCACTCTCGAAGTCCCACAGGCAGGGCAGGCCGAAACTTCATCTCGGGTCTGAACCCAACACCTCATACAGGCTTGAACCAATACTTACACAAACTTTATCCAGTGATGTAGATTGCAAGAAATAATAAAAAATAAAATTGCTATCCTCATTCCTTCCCAGCCCCAAGTTTTATGTATCAAACAGCAAATTGAGGGAAACAAAACTACACACATACACAGACCCAGTAAAGCTCAGCTTCAGGGGGTCATCATGCTTTTGGTTTTCTTCAAGCTTTGTGATTTTTGACCATCTCCTCCACATCCAATTCCACTTCCAGTATGGGAGAATCCTTTCCCATGCTGAACTGACTAGTTCAAAATACATTGAATTTTTCATGATTATTGCTTGGTACGTACAACTATAATTCAATCATCATGTTGGTTGAGGGGGCTCACCTGTTCTGAACTGGACCATGATCCACTGCTGTTTTTAGGCAATATATGACCCTTCCCACGATGTTCGACATGGGCATGGGGCCAAATATTCGACTATCGCAAGCTTCCTACCAAAAGTGAAGAAAATGTTTGATATTTTTTTATCATTTAAGACGGCAACAAGTGTAAGGGACTAGTTTTATTGGGGAGACAAGCATGGCTGATAAAAAAATATGGGAATACAGAATTGACAGAGAGCCATTATAAAGATTCTTCAGAGGAAATTGATGGAATTTCCACCAGAAATACGATTGCAAGTCCAAAGGTAACTAACAACCATGAAATAGACTAAGGGTGTTGAACATACACCGAAGAAAAGACATACCTTAGGCTTCAACTTTTCATTGTCCGACAGAACCCAGCACTGATCCTCCTCAAGAACAAAAGGCTCCTCTTTTTCATCTGTAGAAACCATTTCGTAACCTTCAGTCGCAGCCAATCTTCTAACAAGATAGTTATCTAGATTCTCTGGATCCCTTAGAACGACCACATCCCCAATAAAAACGCGGCTGTGAAACAAATAAAACGTTAGTAGTCAAGTGATATAAGAAGTAAACAGAATAAAGCAATTGCCAAATCCTACAAATCCAACACCCATACTTCAAGAATGGCACATTTATGAAAATAATCCATCAAACACATAAACCATTTTATGATTATGAATCTCACAACGTTCATGGGATGCACACAAACCCTACAAACTCACCTACACTCATCCATACTAAAAACTATCGACTTAATTTCCTACTATTTCTAACAGAATTTTGCAATGGGTATGACCCAAGTCTTGCATTAGTTTTTGAGAATGAAATGACATATGCTAACCGAAGAGAAATTAAAGCAGAAGAAACCCGATGTTTATGTAGAAAATTGAGTCCAAAAGATAAAAGTTTCAGTAATATTTGGGTCTCAAAGAGGTTAGAAACATGCTAAAGGAGTTGTCAAGTCTCAACCATAAAATATAAACTCCAAACAAGGATAGGATTTTTAAGCCTGGAATGAAAATTCTCAAACCAATGAAAAGGAAGAAGTTTAGAGAGAGAGAGAGAGGAGAATTCCATGAGGTCAAATTACGTTGGATTTACAGCCAGTAGTTTACGGACAAGAACCGTTGCGCCTTGCCCACCAATCGTAGGGACCATCTCTTCTCCTTTATTCCAATGTAAGTAAGTCAATTTTCCCTCAAAAAAATTCTTCCACACAGCATCTCCCACTTCTCTTTCAGCAATTTGACCTCTTTTATAGCTCTGCATCAAATTGAAATTAGGTTATCAAACTAGCAAAAGATTATTTTACTCCATATATTTGGATGAGACAATTTTTTCTTCCATTAACATTCATTCAACCTCCAAAATTGAAAATTTCAATTGCACCATCATATGAAACAGATTAACTCGTGATAAACAAAAAATGCACGGGTTACTAAATCCATTTCGATTTGAATTAGAGTCAAGAACATACAATTTGATAAACTGGAGATCAATAAACAAAAATGTACGAGTTACTAAATCCATGCTAATTTGAATTAGATTTAAGAACATATAATTGACAAACTGGAGATTGATAAAAAGTGCACGAGCTACTAAACCATTCTAATTTGAATTAGTGTCAAGAACATACCCCTGGAAAATTTGAGAAAATTCTATTTTGCGAACGATTCTCAAGTTCACATTTCATGGTCACAGCTCTCCCAAAAAATATTTACTTCTCTTTTGCGGGTTAACATAACACCCAACGCTGTTTTCCCCATTTTGATGCAAACTGAAGCCAATGATTTTAAAGAAGTTGTATAACATCATTAAAACTTCAGTTAGTTCTAACTTCAGGGTCATTGTGATGCAACTTCTAGAGAGCCAAATAAATTATTTGGTAAAAGTTATTCTAGGGGGAAGTTTTTAAATAAAGACAATTTGGGCATTACGTGATGTGTTGGCAAAGTTAGTTTTGTGTTAGTTTATTGAGAAGTTTTAGTGGAAGTTAGAGGATAGAAGGAGGGGGATATTATGGATGGGAAAAGGAGGTGTAAAGGATGTTATATGATGTTGTGAAGAAAAGTGTGTCGTAGATGATAGTTTCTTCTAGTAGATGTATTCCAAATCTAGAAGTGTAGAACTTGAGGTTTGTGGCTAGATTGTAATTGTTAAGTTTGAAAATGTGTAAGTGTTGTTTACTAAAGAAAGTTATTCACCATGAATCACAATGGCAATACAGTTCTTAACACTACAAACAATCACCATTGATACAGTTAATTTTCGTAAGCCGACATGAAAGGTGGATCATGAAGGCAATATCAAGTAGCAGAATTTGATTTTGTTCATAAACTTGCCCAGTATCCAAAAACACCTTACTACGGGATATTTGGTTGTTTATACAAACCACGGTAGTGGAATAAAATATGCATTCCTTCAAGCTTGATTGAAAAAATTATCACAGGAGCTTCAATAATTATCTTAAGATTTTTTTAATCCTGTGGTCTGTCTTCTAAGATAAAATGTTTTTTAATGGATAAAAGAGTGGCCTCATCTTTCTTAAAGCTTTTGTCTTTTGCAGAGTATAAATACACTCATTGTAAGTTTATGTCCACCTCGGCGAAATCCATGAAACTCATATAATGTGCCCTCTGAGATTTTCTTAAAAGATTCCAGGCAAGTTGCAGAGATTTACTAAAAGGCAGTATGGCACCAAGAAGTATCTAAGGAAATTTCAACATTTCACCTCAAACGAGAACATACTTTCAAGGCCAATACTTTGACCACTTGGGCCGCACATTAAAACTTTATTGTACCAGTTTTATTAGACTTTATTCGATCGAAACAGTAACAATTACTAGAACGATGATAACAGATACAGATGAATCCCACTTCAACTCAGTTCCTATGAGAAACAATCCAACTTCTAACTCAGTACCCACGAAGTTAAGTTGTTAACCAACCAAAGTCGCGCGCTAAAAACATTAAAATATAAACAGAAATTCTCGGGAAAAAAAAAAAAGAAAATCCGCCGGTAAAAAAAAAAGAGAGTCAATGGGTGAAATTTTAAAGCTTTTCAATCAACAACATCTGTCAATACAAAGAGAAAACGTAGAAGATCGAAGACCGAACAGAAATCGAAGATGATTAATGAAAGAAAAACGAGAATTAGAAAGGGGGTAAGAGATAGAAGGACCTTCCAACTGAGAGAAATGGAGTAGTCGAGCTTGTGGGCAATGTATCGGCACCAGGTCGAAAGGGAAACCATCTCACACAAAGGGATTGTAACTAGAAAGGGGAAGATGTATCGGATCACTCGTCGAGAATCTTCACTCCCACGTAAAAAAAAAGTATTTTTTATTTTTCCCACACGAGAATAAGAGCAAAATAGCCTATAACCATAAAAAGAACTTTAAAAAGATTGTACATTTAGTTGAGTCTACCTTAGAAATCATGTAGCTGAAAAATCTTCTTGTATTAGAGAATATGTCCTTTCCGGAACAGAACACGAGAAACGCAGTAAAAATAGAAAAGACATCTCAAATTCACTTTTTAATAGTGGCATGCATTAATTGATATATACAATTTCATATCGTTTGAGAAAATAAAAAATATAAGACTTATAAGTAAAATTCTTCTTCTTAATTAGTACAACGTAGTTTGAACTAACTCCAAAAATAAAATCGTACAAAATTCAGTCCAAACCAAACAGCATTATACTAGAAGTACTAAGAAACATTACAAATAGTATTAGAGTTAAATTCTAATTGAAAGTATGGTTGGCAAGAATATCAAGTCTGTGAGAGAGAGAGATTGTGGCAGTTCGTCTGTGAATGGCAGGACGACTCATGTGAGGCTTCAACCCATATCAGTAGAAGTGCACAGTCTCACATAACTTGGAAGAGTGGAAAATGCATAGTTTGTAAGTAAAATTCTTCTTCCTACCTAATAAAATGTGTTTTGGGATAATCACAAAAATAAAACTGTGAGCGGGATTCGACCAAAAAATAGATAATATTGTATTATGAGTACTGAGAGACGTTACATACGGACATAACCCAAGTCTTAATAAGTGACAACAAAAATCTCTTATTTTGATTAAATAACAAAATATCATACTTTAAGCTTAATTAGTATAAAACTTAGCTAGGGACAAAAAAAAGACCAAATCATAAAATCTCATTTCAAACTATTAAAGTGCAGAGTTTTAAGTGAGAAACAAGAAGCTCAAATCTACGAGTCGAAGACAAACATGCAAAAGGCAGAAACAGATCTGCGCTCTAAGGAACACAAAGACTGCTGCTAGTTTGCCATAAAGCTTGGCTAATAAGCCTCAGTTGCACTAGAAATTGATTCAATCTCTTAAATTTGGGAAAGTTGGTATTCAAGTTTCTGCTTCAACTATTTGGTACTGTTAGAACGATAACCGGAAAAAGAAAACACGATGTGGGACAACAGATTTACGTGAAAAAATCTTTATGGAAAAAAATCATGAGCAGAGGAATGAATCTACTATGAAGATCAAAATACAATTGTGAGTTTTGCGACTCTAGCTTACATCAATTTATAGAGAAAACAAAATCCTAAATGAGATCTATAATGCTGGCCCACTAGCCAGGTCCAATAGAATTCGGGTCGCATCGAAATCTAACAATCTCCACCTTGACATGAATTCTATGAAAGAGATCCATAGCTCGTGCTTGTCAGCTCGGCTCAACAAAACGAATCCAAAACCCTGAATTCTGACAATCTCCATCTCGAAACGAATTCTGATGCAATGAACTAATTTTTAAATTTTCAAATTTTCCTCTTCCACGCCCTTAAAGAAGATCTGCAATGAGGGGCCATCTGCTCGTCTTAAAGAAATATACATATCACCAATATAAAAGTCTTCAAGGGTAAATTCAGCAACTGATGCTGACCTGATTTAAAAACACTAAAACCACGATGGTGACATCTTCAAATCCCACAAAGAGTCAGCCAAATCTATGCGAGTATATCTCATCTTTTAACCTGCCATATCAAAACTGTCTTTCAAAATCTTTTAAAATTCCACTATTGTTATCTTACCTTAACGAAATCTTGAATCTCAATTTAAAAATGGAGATCTACTTCAAAGATCTCATCCCTCTCAAAAACATAATCTTTAACAAAATATCTGACCTAAAAGATCATTGGCTTTAATAAAATAGTCATCTCAAAAATTGAAGCAGAAAACAATGGATATCACAAGATTCCAAAAGAAATCTCTAAATTTCAGATATTTTGTCAAAATAAATCATCCCCAAAATCAAATTAAATTGTCAGAATAATCACAAATATTACGAAATTCAAACCTTATTTGAATTTCAATCGAAAATAATCTCCAAGATTGAGATATTCTTGCGATTCCAAATCTGCTATAAATCATCAAATTTAATCTCCCAAAATTTTTTCAAAAATCCTAATGATTTTCAACAATTTTTTTTTCTTTGGCAAAAATCCAATTTTGCAAAGAACACTCTTGCGGCAGCCACAATCGAAATGGCTTGACACCGAGAATGGAGAACACCAATATAGATTATCTATGACGACTAACGATAAATAGAAAACCCTCCAATGACGAACTTGTTGCTTGGAGACAAATTGCTCTGGAGAACTCCAAACAGAGATGAAAAACGGGGGAATTGTTTCAAATGGCGACTAGACGATAGAGAGAACAAATCTCATGAGTAAGACAAATGGCTGGGGGAACAATTTTCCCTTTTTTTCTTTTCTTTTTCCCAAAAGTTGTAATTTTCCCAAAAATTACACAAACCTTGTTCGATGCGGAACGACCGGAATGAATTTATTTCTACACACTTGGAAACACGAACTCCCGAAACCAAAGCTCTGATACCATTTGTTAGAGATTGAACGATAACTAGAAAAATAAAATATGATGTGGGACACCAGATTTACGTGGAAAAACCCTTACGGGAAAAAACCACAGGCAGAGGAATGAATCTACTATCAAGATCAAAATACAATCACGAGTTTTGCGACTCTAGCTTACAACAATTTATAGAGAAAACAAAACCCTAAATGAGATCTACAATGCAGGCCCACTGGCTCAGCCTAATAGAATTTGGGTCACACCGAAATCTAACAAGTACCTTTCACTTGCAAAATGTCACTACTGCTGTGAATATTTGAACTAAATTTTGGATTAGTAATTTGATATTGATATATTAATGATTGGTATGGACATGAGCACTGACTCGCGAGAGAGTTTGGAATGTAGCTGGGCCTCAAATATGATCCCGTTGAGTGTAGAGATGTTAAACGGGTGGGCTCGGCCTGCTACAGTAACCAAGTGGGCCAGCCCGGGCACGGAAGGCGAGCCAAGCCAAGCCCCATTTTTTTGCCTCACGAGCATGTCGAGCCTATCCGATTATTTATCCTCTACATCTATTACTAATTCTAGCATGATTGAATCTTATGAAGAAAATGAACACTTATGATATATGTTTCATGAAATTATTGATACAAAGAAAATAAGGAAAATTGATTTATCTTTAACAGAAAAATATAATTTCGACATATCTCTATTAGAAAATATTAAACAAAAACTTTCACGAAAAAATATAATTAAATATGAAATTATGATAGGAGAAGAAGTATAGCTATTGAACAAACAAAAGGAAATATTGTAATCCCTATTATCAATAAACAACCAATTTATGAAAGAATAAATAAAATGGAACAACCTGAAAGACTAAAGATTTCTTATATTCATTGCAGTACAATTCAAATTCTTTTTAAAAGTACATTTATGGAAGGAATTAACACTCCAATCGAATTAGAAATAAGAGATGATAGAATACTTCATGATCACGAGTGTATTATTGCACGAAAACTAGGTAATTTATCACAAAAAAATTAAATTTGATATAAATATTCAATTAGGATTAAGCCTAAAAGATCACGATGTAAGCAGATCTGTAATCTTACGATATGAATTAAAAATAAAATTTTTTTATGAAAAATAAAAATCATCATTTTTACCATCACTTACAAAATTAATTGTGCCTTGACAAATAGTCATCACAGTTTAGTATTCAGACAATATGAAAAAATATCGATAGACAAATTATTTAAACCTTTATTAAAACTAGAACACCAACAAGATTATTTCTTCAAAATCCCGAACAAAGAATCATTACAGATGACAGACATTATAAAAGGAGTATATCTTTTTCTAGAAATAGTAATTTTATTCCGTATGAATTTCCTAGACAATCTTTAGTATATGAATTTTCGGAATCATTACAAATAAATGAATCAACTCCTCTGGTTACAAGATCATCTGAAAAAGAAAATGAAGGATCAACCATAAAATCCTTACGAACCGTAATTAGATCACTCAGCACACAAATTAATTAAAAAAAAATGTCATTGGACGAGGTTAAATTTGACTACGAAAATATGCTATATATGGAAAATTATATAATATTAGAACAACTTCTTGATTTCTTGAATTATTATTTTTACTCATTAGACAATGGATATTATTTCGATCTATATCAAGATAACTAATATGTAACGACCCGATTTTTTGTAAATCCTTTAAAGCGTTGAAATTTGAAACTTTTATGAAACCACTAAAACCCTCTTTGTTTAAAACTCTTTCAAAGAAATATCAGAGTGCATCTAAATCAGACCGCTACCAACCTTTCGCAAACCGTGGTATACTGTGAAATATCACAGATATAAAATCATTTGTAAAACATAGCGGAAGTGTTATGAAATCATTTATTTAAAACATTTCGGAAGCGTAAATAATTTATAAAATCTTTTGTTTTGCTCTACTGATACTAAACAATTAAATATACTTTAATTACAAATCATTCTCTCTTTTACTCACTTAGCCTGGCCAATCACAAACTCCTTCACGTGCAAATCCTTCATCCTTGCTTTAATATTTGTTTGTCGTCTTTCGCATTGATTCCTAATTCCGTGCATTTGATTCACGCATACAAGTACCTATACCTACATCACAAGTAAACTGTAAGCCCAAAGGCTTAGTAAGGAAAAATGGTTAATGCAATATGATATGCCTCTCTTTAGTCCTTTTGGAATTGGGGCCACCCAAACCAATCCTTTCATTAAGCCATTTACTCATTTATTACTTTACTTTAATCCATTCGTTCACAACTCATACTTCGAGCTGGAGATTGGAGGATTTCCTTTGTGATAGAATAGTGGATCAAATCTAACATTTTATTTGCAGCTAGAACTCCCGTACCCTAAGAGGGAGGAGCTTCGGCTAGTTGCAGATTATACCCACTACCCATCTGCCCCCAACATCCGTTTTCATCGTTTTCTTTTGTTCCTGTGGCGGGTTAAGCTAATGGTACCATAGAAAACCTTTATTATCTTCACGTTTTTCTCCATTTTTATCATTTATCCTCACTCATGCATGTGTGAGTACCCCCACCAAGGTGGCAATCCCTACTATATCTATTAGCATGATGCATGACCATACATTCTCAACTTAACATGATGTATGATGCTTTATAACGTAACATTAATGGAAATTGAAGTGCACATGGAAATAAAAGTAACTGTAATTGAAATTACGCATATAAAAGAAAGTAATTGAATAGCAGAAAAAAGTGCATATACAAGAAAGTAATACATATAATGGAAGGTAACAACCAACATGGAATGGCACACAAAAGGACAAGTAACAACCATGGAACATTCAATAAGTAAAGCATATGAATGAGACAATTATAGAATTTATTAAACAACATGGGGCATGCTTGGGTGTGTAACTTAGAATAATAGAGGACATATAAAAGAACCAACCATCAACGTGCATCTGAAGTAAAACACAATTTAATGTAATATGCTCAAGAGTTAATTATATGCTTTTATCCTAGTTACTAATCACGTTTGATTTAGTAGACAATGACATGCTAAGGACAATTAATTATAAACAATGTTAGAAGCAACACCAAGAAGACAATAACAAAAGTATTTATTCACTTAGTCAATGAAACCCTTAGTTTGTTCACATTTAACTCATTCTTCTTTCATCTTCCTCATTCTTTTCTAATAAGTGAAGCATCATTAAACAAGTTACAATAAATAAGATTGCAGTAAAAGATAATATATTGAATATCCAAAGGAAGAATTAACATGTTAATTAATTAAACACACTTTGGTTATTAAACTAATTAGTTATACACGCTCAAGTCTCATTTGTTAAGTTAGTTAGTAATCATGTTTGAGTCTAGTTAATTGTTGGTTAATTGTTCTAATTAATTGATATGCATCAAGACAACCTTATAATTTAAACCTACACAATTAGTGAGTTAACATGCTCAACCAATTAGTTAACATGCTCAAGTAAAGGCTTCAATTATAATTCTAATTAGTTATTCTAATGAATTATCATGCTCAATTTCTAATTAAGTTAACTACTCTAGTCCATTAATATGCTCAATTTCTAGTTAAGTTAATTACGCTAGTTAATTAGCATGCTCAAGTCTAATTAATTACTTTAGTTAATTACCCTAGTTAATTAACATGCTGCTAATTGATTTACACATGCTAGTTAGCCAATTGGATATGATAGTTAGTTAATCTAAACATGCTAGCTAATCAATTTAACCATGCTAGTAGTTACTTATTAGTCGATTTACATGCTCAAGAATAACAACATTTACCTAAGCATAATCTAATTAATTATAGCTAATTAGTTAATTAAACCTGTTTAGACTAATCAAATTTGTTTACATGCTTAGATTGACTAAATGGGTTATGAGTGCTAGTTTATTTAACATGCTAATCTAGTAAATTAATCATGTGAAATGGATTAATTACAATTAACATGCTTAGATGATTAAACAGAGTTCTTAGTCCCAATTATTAAACATGCGAGCATTAGTATAGTTGCTGAACCTACTCGATTAATGGTTTAGTTAACGCCTAGATGTCAAGCAAGGAAATGGCAAAACGATATGTACATTACACAGGAAAATTTACTAAACAGCAAGTAAGAAAATATGCAACAAGAATAAAATAACATAAGTAAGGAAATTATAGTTCATTCATGCCATCCTCACGTACTTCTCCCCTCAGTTCATCATTTTCTATTTCACAGCAAACTATTCTACACTTCACAATCACAACAAGTTTATCAACCAAAGCATACTTACGGAACATAAATCACAGAGCAAATCAATAAAGGAAATATCTTCATAATAGAACTAACAATAAAAGCAATATCTACAGAATATCTACGCAATATCAACAAGGAAAATACTGTTGGAAATCATCCAAGGAACTAGCAGTAATCAATTCAGAGAACTAACATAGATCTCACGCACCCCTACTTGTGGTGTAGGGCCTCCACAGGCCAAGACACCCCTATTTCCTTACCTAAGCTGAAGAACACACTCACAGGGACAATACTCATCAGCTCACAACTCATCTCATGGACGACAGCTCCACAACAGCTCACCTTCAGCCCACATCCAAACTCTAAGCTCACTCAGTCAGCAACCCCCAACACCCACAGCTCCAATCTCACTCACTTACGTACTTAAGGAGGAACTCACACAAAATCATCAACTAACAAAACACTCAAGCTCACAGAGAATCCCCCCTCTCTCGGACTCTCACTCTCTCACTTTCACGCAGGAACTTCTCTCTCACAGAAGGAAAAATCGACTAAAAAGAGAAAGAGGGAAGTGGCTTATACCTGAAGGAGGAGGTAGGAAACGACGCCTAGGGGAGGAGAGGTCGGCTCCAGCCAGGGGGAGGTCATGGTCTATGGGTCAAGGGTGGGGGAGAGTTAATGCCTACACGACAATTTCCATCATTTTAACTCTAATTTTTTGTAGGTCTGGGCTATTTCGGACGAGTGCGGACGCACTGGTCTTGTCCACATGAGTAACATTCCTAACGCTCGTGCTTTCAGACGAGAAATGGCATCCCCACCATTTCCGTACCGTCCGAAGGAGACATTCAGACCCAAAATGGCGTATGCATGCGTCTGAATGTGTCCAGAAATCGGACAAAGACAAATCAGACGTGGCCACCCGCATCCGCATACATCAAGACTCGTCCGGAACTATCCAGGATTCAGACAGATTTAATCCAGACGAAGTCATATGCATGCACATCATCTGGACGTCGTCCGTAACTCCACAACACACAGAAGTCAGGACGCGAAATCGCGTCCTGAGTCATCCCAAGGCTAAGGGTGACGTGCAATGCACTTGCGGACGACACCTCTCGTCCGCAAGTCATCCGCATGCATCCAAAAGTCGACATTCAGACACATTAGGATGCAATTTCTCGTCCTGGTGCGTCCCAAGCATTGGGGACGCCACACAATGGACTTGCGGACGATATAATTCTTTCACAGGTGTCTAAAAATGCCTTGCACAACCTTTCTTCACATTTTTCCCACTTAACTTTTATCCCTTAATATTTTTTCCATAAATACACATCATAAAATGACACATATAAATATTTAATGTAATGTCCTAACTACCCCATCCTTTAGTTATATCGCGTATACGGGAAAAACGTAATGGAAATTTATGTACCCCAGGGTCCCCTCACTCGCTTCCGGGCCAGGAAACTCATTGTTTATCTAACAAGCTACTATTTTGCAGGTAATTCCGAATTGATGGAGCTAGAAGAGGAGCCTTCACTTATTGATAAAGAATCACTACGGCATGTCCTCACATGGGAGAGTTCAACCCCAAATCGGCTAGAAGATGTTTGTCACGATTTTGGTGAGCTTGTCTTGATCAAGAACAACAACTCTTCTTAGTTATGTTCGAGCTTGATTTCCACGTTGTTAGTATTTATTTAGTGTGGCTGAATTATGACTATTGTGGGATTATTTTGTGTGTATTTTGGATTGTGGAATGAAGTGCTTGGGTAGCTTAGAAACCTAGCCCTCATGTCCGATTTTTGCCAACACTAGGGGCATTTTTGTAATTAATCTTTTTTGGCCCTTAATTGAGTACTTAGTCTCTCTTATTGGAAGCCCTAATCAGTTTAGAAACCTAATCATTACTGAAGCAAAAATTGAGTGGAGCTTGCTTCTTCCAACCAAGGTGTTCGACTTGCTTGCAAATCTACACCGAACCAATCCTTCCATTCGTTTCTTGTTCGTTCTTGGGGAGGGATTGGTGCTAGTTTCTCCAACAGCTTCTCTAGAGGTTGTCTTTGATGTGAGGAGGTAGAAGAACGTATCACAGCCAAGGTGGAAGGGTTCTTCGAAGAGGATTCGATTCAACTCGCCAATCTTGGTCGATTGAGGTTGTGCGGACAACTTGGTGTTCTAGTCTTGATTGTTTCCTTTTGAGTTTTATTATGTAATTCTGGATTGTAGACTTGGGGCTATCTATTTTCGTGATTTTCTGATTGGAATTGATGGATTTGGAAATATATATTGTGAGTTATGCCTGAATGTTCAAGGAGACCGAAAACTGTAATTTCTGCGCAAACCCTAGATCCGAGTAGGGTTTTTCTTGAGGCATAAGTCCGTGTGAACGATGTCTTTAGAGCTGATTTTTGGTGGTGATATATTATTACCTCTCTACTCCTTGCCATGAAAATTTGAAGCTCAACGGCCGTATGCAATGGGAGATCCATCCAAATTAAGTTTTGTGCGCAGATTGAGTAATCTGATTTTTCTTGTTAGCTGTTTTGGGCCAATCGCAACCTTGGCTCATATCATTTGGTATCAGAGCATAGCTCTTGCTTTTGCTGCTATATTGTGATTGTATTAAGTGCCTATAATGAGTATAAAGAGTGGAGTAAACTACCAACGAGGTAGGAGAATCAAGCTAATCAATTCACCACCACCGGAGAGGGAGACTACTCAATATGAGAAGACATTGCAAGCTCAACTTGATGAAATGAAATAAGCTCTTCAAAGATTTCAACATGACCGTGAGGGACCCTCTTATGACCATGTGAGAGAGCCTAGAACACCTGGTCCTAGAAGGAGGTTGAGCACCTCTAGAGAATCAAGAGGTCGAGTGGAAAGCTTGGATGAGGAAGAAAATTTTGAAATCGAGGAAGATTTTTCTTTTAGTCCAAGAAGGAGATCTTTCAACAACAATGAGATGTGGCATGTGAAAGCAACTATTCCCTCATTTAAAGGCTCCAATAATGGAGGTGAATTCTTAGAATGGATGGAGAAGGTGGATAGAATTTTTGAGCGCCATGATTTTTCAGAAGAGGTTAAACTTCAAATGGTCACTCTAGAGTTATCAGGTTATGCAATTCTTTGGTGGGAGGATACTAAGGCCCAAAGAAGGAGAGATGGATATGACGATGTTAGAAATTGGAGGAGTATGAAAATGTTGATGCAAAAGCAGTTTGTGCCACCCCACTACAAACAAAAACTTTTCCTACAACTCCAAAATTTGTGACAAGGTACATCCACAGTTGAAGAGTATTTGACCGAATTCGAGACCCTCAAAATTCGTTGCTCTAATGATGAACCTAAGGAGCAAAGTATTGTTAGATTTATTAAAGGTCTCCAAAGAGACATCGGGGACCTAGTGGAACTATAACCTTTTAACTCTATGGACGACGTTGTTCAGCTTGCCCTCAAGATAGAAAGACAAAAGAAGAGGAGAATGAAGGAAACCTCAACTCGGCCATTTCAAAAGAACAACCCTCCACCAAGTCGAGCACCAAGAGTGATGATAAAGGTACTCCTTTGAAGAACAATGAAGAAAAGAAAGTGTTTAATGATCAATCCAAGCCACAGTCAAGGGATGTGAAATTTTTCAAGTGCCTTGGTTTCAGCCACATAGCTTCTCAATGTCTGAACAAGTGAGTTATGATATTAAAAGGAGATTCTAATGAGGTTGTGAGTGAAGATGAAGAGGAAGAAGCCTCTTTTCCTATTGAAGAGCCCGTGGAAGAAACTTTTTATGCTCAAGAGGGACCTCTACTTGTGGTAATGAAGAGGACTATGGCTATCCAAAACCGTGAAGATGAAATCCAAAGAGAGACTATTTTCCATACTTAGTGTCAAGTGAAAGGGAAGCTTTGCTCATTAATCATAGATGGTGGAAATTGTACTAATGTTGTTTCCTCAGAAGTTGTTGAGAAATTGGGCTTAGAGACAACCCCTCATCCAAATCCATATAAGCTTAATTGGTTGAATGACAAGGATCCGATCAAGGTGACCAAGCAAGTCCGATTGTTGTTTGCTATTGGGGGTTATGAGGATGACGCACTTTTTGATGTGGTACCCATGAATGCAAGTCACCTACTATTGGGAAGACCTTGACAATATGATAGGAGGGCAACCCAATATGGCTTCACAAATTTTTACTCTTTTAAATTCAAGGGAAAAAGGGTTAACTTGGCACCTCTTCGTCCCAATCAAATCGCCCAAGACTATGAAAGTATGAACAAGGGGAAGGCCAAAGCATCCTTATTCATATCCAAAGGGGATCTTAAGAGGGCCTTGCTGCAAGGAGGCCCTATAATCTTGATGTTGTTCAAAGAAAAATTCGAAGAATTGGGAGCTATTGCCCAACCGGTTTTGAAAGTACTCAAGGAATTTGAAGATGTGTTCCCCGAAGAGTTGCCTCAAGGATTGCCACCTTTGAGAGGCATTGAACACCAAATAGATCTTGTACCAGGAGCCACTTTGCCTAATTGGCCATCATACCAACTTAATCCAGAGGAGTCAAAAGAATTACACTGACAAGTTAGTGTATTACTCGAGAAGGGATATATTCATGAATCGCTTAGTCCATGCGCAGTTCCCTCATTATTGGTACCCAAGAAAGATGACTCTATGCATATTGTGTTGATAGTAGAGCTATTAATCAAATCATAATCAAGTCCCGATTTCCTATTCCTCATTTAAAAGATATGCTTGATGAACTCAGCGGTGCTACCATTTTTTCCAAGGTTGATCTTAAGAATAGGTATCATCAAATCCGTATGCGAGAAGGTGATGAATGAAAAACAGCGTTCAAAACAAAATATGGTCTCTATGAGTGGCTGGTTATGCCCTTTGAGCTATCTAATGCTCTGAGTACGTTCATGCAGGTGATGCATCACCTCCTACGGGATTTTATGGGAAATTTTATTGTTGTTTATTTCAACAATATTCTTGTTTATAGTTCTAACTTACCAACTCATATTGGACATCTTCCTTCATTATTTGAGACTCTCCGAGCGGTACAATTATTTGGTAATCTTAAAAAGTGTTCCTTTGCCCAGGACAAGGTGTACTTCTTGGGATTCATTATTACTAAGGAAGGCAGGGAAGTGGATGAAGCTAAAGTTGAAACCATTAAGGAATGGCCTATTCCAAGGAGCGTATCCGAGGTACGTAGCTCTCATGGCCTAGCATCTTTCTATCACTGATTTATTAAGGGGTTTAGCTCTATCATATCCCCTATTACTGATTGTACGAAGAAAGGGAAAGAGTTTGTTTGGTCCCCAGCTTTTCAAACCAGCTTTGAAGTGATCAAGGAGAAATTGTGAAATGCTCCCTTATTAGTATTACCAGATTTTGCAAAAGTGTTCGAAGTTGAATGTGATGCCTCGGGGTTAGGCATTGGGGCTGTTCTTATGCAAGAAGGAAGACCAAATGCATATTTCAGTGAAAATTTAAAGGGAGCCGCTTTGAACTACTCAACGTATGATAAGGAATTTTATGCAGTCATCCGAGCTCTTGAAGTTTGGCAACACTATCTGATCTCCAAAGAATTTATTCTCCACTCGGACCACCAAGCCTTGAAACATATCCGAAGCCAAGGGAAATTGAACCGTCGCCATGGAAAATGGGTGGAATTTTTGGAGCTTTATCCCTCCATCATCAAGTGCAAACGAGGAGAAACAAATCTGGTAGCGGATGCCCTTTTGAAAAGATATGCTTTGTTGAATGAATTGAACACTAGACTCTTTGGATTTAATTGGATCAAAGAGTTATATGCAAAGGATGAAGATTTCAGAATTATTTATCAGTTATGTGTAACCAAGGTTGAGCATCCCTTCTATATTGTGGATGGTATTCTTTTCAAAGGAGAGAAAATTTGCATACCAGTTTGTAGCCTTAGAGAGGCGCTTGTGAGGGAAGCACATTGTGGGGGGTTTAGCAAATCATTTTGAGAATACAAAAACTTTGGAAGTGGTACAAGAAAACTTTCATCGGCCTCATCTTCGGAGGGATGTCCAATGAATTATTGAGCATTGTATCATATGCAAAAAGGCCAAGAGTCGTGTTCTCCCCCACAAGGGCTATACATGCCATTACCCGTAGCTACTCATCCGTGGGTGGGAGTTAGTGTTGATTTTGTTTTGGGAATTCCACGAACCGCTAGAGCTAAAGATTCAATCATGGTGGTCGTTGATTGTTTCTCCAAAATGGCCCACTTCATTACATGCAATAAAACTGATGATACTAGTCACATTGCCGATTTCTTCTTTCGAGAAGTGGTGAGATTACACGGAGTTCCCCGATCTATTGTCTCCGACCGTGACACAAAGTTTCTAAGTTCTTTTTGGAAAACTCTCTAGAGGAAATTAGGTACTAAATTACTTTTCAGTACCTCCTTCCACCCCCAGACCGATGGCCGAACTGAGGTTGTGAATCGTACTTTGGGTTCATTGTTCAGATCTATTTTTAGTAAACATATAGTGGATTGGGATCTACAGTTGCCATATATTGAGTTCACCTACAACAGGAGTGTACATTGTACGACCCAACATACCCCTTTTGAAATTGTATATGGGTTCAATCCTCTTACTCCCATGGATCTTATTCCTTTGCCCATGGATGAATATATTAGTGGAGATGGATCCACCAAAGCCGCGAAAGTTAAGGATCTTCATGAAGATATACAAAAGACTATCGAGAAGAAAAATTCTGAATATGCTAGATTTGCTAACCGCGGCCGTAAAGAAGTGATCTTCGAAGAAGGGGACATGGTATGGTTACATTTGTGGAAGGAAAGGGTTCCGAGGCAAAGAAAATGTAAATTACTTCCGAGAGCAGACAGACCATTCAAAGTGCTTGAACGATCAACAACAATGCTTATCGGTTGGAACTTTCGGAAGATTTTGTGGTTGCCACCACTTTTAATGTTCAAGACTTGTCACCATACTTGGGAATGATGATCACCCTGCTGATAATGGTGTGGAACAACCTTCGGATTTGAGGACAAATCCTCAATCACCCGAGGAGGATGATGTACCCCATGGCCCCCTCACCCACTCCCTGGCAAGGAAACTCATTGTTTATCTAACAAGCTACTATTTTGTAGGTAATCTCAAATTGATAGAGCTAGAAGAGGAGCCTTCACTCATTGATAAAGAATCGCCGCGACATGCCCTCACATGGGAGAGTTCAACCCCAAATCAGCTAGAAGATGTTTGTCACGGTTTTGGTGAGCTTGCCTTGATCAAGAACAACAACTCTTCCTAGTTATGTTCGAGTTTAATTTCCACGTTGTTAGTACTTATTTAGTGTGGCTGAATTATGACTATTGTGGGATTATTTTTGTCTGTATTTTGGGTTGTGAAATGAGGTGCTCGGGTAGCTTAGAAACCTAGCCCTCATGTTCGATTTTTGCCAACACTAAGGGCATTTTTGTAATTAATCTTTTTTGGCCCTTAAGGGAGTTCTTAGTCTCTCTTATTGGAAGCCCTAATCAGTTTAGAAACCTAATCCTTGCTGAAGCAAAAATCGAGTGGAGCTTGCCTCTTCCAACCAAGGTGTTCGACTTGCTTGCAAATCTACACCGAACCAATCCTTCCATTTGTTTCTTGTTCGTTCTTGGGGAGGGATTGGCGCTACTTTCTCCAATAGCTTCTCTGGAGGTTGTCTTTGATGTGAGGAGGTAGAAGAACGTATCACAGCCAATGTGGAAGGGTTCTTTGAAGAGGATCTAATTCAACTCGCCAATCTCAGCCGATTGAGGTTATGCGGACAACTTGGTGTTCTGGTTTTGATTGTTTCCTTTTAAGTTCTATTATGTAATTATGGATTGTAGACTTGGGGCTATCTATTTTCGTGATTTTATGATTGGAATTGATGGATTTAGAAATATATATTGCTAGTTATGCATGAATGTTCAAGGAGTCCGAAAACTATAATTTTTGCGCAAACCCTAGATCCGAGCAGGGTTTTTCTTGAGGCATAAGTCTGTGTGAACGACGTCTTTAGAGCTGATTTTTGGTGGTGATATATTATTACCTCTCTACTGCTTGCCATAAAAATTTGAGGCTCAAAGGCCATATGCAATAGGAGATCCATTCGAATTAAGTTTTGTGTGCAGATTGGGTAATTTGATTTTTCTTGTTAAATGTTTTGGGCCGATTGCAACCTTGGCTCACATAAAAAATACCCCTAGACTTAACGCTCTGAACACGTCATTGGTGATACCCCGATAATTATGTAACTTAAAAAGTCGGGGGTGTTACATAATATGAAACACTGGTATTTATACACATATAATCTTAAATATCTAAGAAATATTAAACCTGTAAAACAGGGATATTTAATGCAGCAATAAAATGACAAGAAGTTATGAAAAAGGAATAGAAAATTAGAATATATCAATTTCTATAATAAAAGTGAAGTCAATGGAATGATAGAATATTTAACAAAATATTTAATAGATTTCCCTCAAGAAATGGATAAAAGAATAAATGATATAGCAGAAACAAATCTCTCACAAATAGAAATCAATCATACACGACTAGAACTATTAGCATTAGAAAGTTTTTTATATAAATTCAAATAAATTTTAGATATACAATTAAAGGATTGTCCAGAAACACTGGAAGAACCTGATTCAGAAGTTGAATTTGAAGAATCTAATATAGAATAAACCTTGGTATTAGAGCCTAATTATGGAAATAATTACTATATGTCTCATATCTATACCACTATTATTTCTATTTGTTTTAATTATGTTATTTATACTTATCACTTGTATATGCAAAGATTAGGGCCATAAACTATTCTAATGAATAGGATAAAAGAAATTGAAAAAAATACAAATTCAAGATTTACATCTTAGAGAAATGACCACAGAAATTAATAATCTACCAGCTATACCTTTTAGACAAAAATTAGTTATCTTGCCTAAAAATCTATCTACCAGTATTCATTATGCAGTAGGAAGTAAATCTGAAAATATAAGCACTATATACTAATTCTCTCAGATAAAAGCTCTTATAAATAATATTATGGAAATATTGTCATATCTCATAATTCATCATAATACAGAAGATTTACAAGAAATACAAGACAATATAACACATATAAATGAATCTCTAGATCAGAAGTTTCTTAGACTAAAATCAAAAGTTACATAAACAAATAATAAAATTATAGAAGATCAAAATAAACTTACAAAAATAGAACAAAACGTTGCAGAAATAAACGAAAAAATCAACGACACTCAGATAATGATAGCTGATTTAGAAAATTATTTAAGAAATCAGTTAGGATGAATAATAGTCAAAGTGAAATTATCAAAAATATAGAATTTAATATGATAAACCGATAAAGGAATTAAAATAGCAAAATATATAATACAAAGAGCGTTAAAAGAAGTAAATTATAAAGAAAATTATAAAGAATTAACAGAAGCCAAGAACATTGTTATACAACTAATAGAAAAATTTATCAAAGATCCCGAAAAACAAAGTCAACAACTCAATTATGGGAAAGATATTATAGAAATCATTGAAAAATTGCAACAAATAATATCTAGACCAGAAAGAAAACAATGTATAACCATAGAAGATCTAGATCATATACCTCTAGATAAAAGGTTACGAAAAAAATTAACTATTCAACCACCTTCATCAATATAAATGAAAAATTTAGAAGAACAGATAGCTAAATTAACTAGCCTATTCGCTGAATTAGATATACCTAAGGAAGATATAGAAATACAAGATGAATACCTATTAATGAACAATGAAACTGAAGACAAGGCTGAAACTAATGAAATAGTATTTGATTATGACTCAGATGAAAACCCATACGTAAATCCATATAACCCCAACTACCTAAAACAAGAGATACCGGAATCTAGACATTGTAATACAAAAAAAATGAACGTATAATGAAATTTAGGATGAAGAGTTTAAACAGTATATAAATAAACAAATATATTATTACAAGAATAAATGAACCAAAATACCAAACCAATATATCCCACAAATCAAAAATATACTTGGAACTAATATATTATATCTCAATTGCGTTGAAAATGAATATAAAGTGTTACAAGATTGGAAAAACAAAATCAATATATTTATACAACTAAATCAAGAAATAAAAGTATTAGCTCCTGCTGATTTATTCAACTAAGTAGCTCATCAAATTACAAGTATAGTATATATCTATCTAACTACTTTAGATAACCCATCAAAAAATGTATTATTAGAAATCGATGCCATTACAACCTTTAAAAATATCACTCTGGCATTAACCACAGAATTTATAAGAAGATATCCGAACGAAACGGAAAAGACAGGTGCTTTTATATATTTTGCTTTTTGGCACCTCACAAATCTTAAAATAAGCGATCTATGCTTCTTACAAAATTTCATTTGTGAATTTAAAATGAAATATTATCAATTAGACTTCAAACATAAATAATTAGCAAATGCCTTATTCTATAACAAATTACCATCATAAATACACTTAATTATTGAATTGATAAATCAAAATGCAATAAAAATAAATGCAATTCCTGATTCATTATGAGCTACAATAATAGTATTAAGAACTTGAATGCAAGAATCTTGTACTAAAGAAATAGCTAAAAGACAAGCACGGATTAATTTATTTTGTGATAGGATAACAAATAAATTGATAAGTACGGATGTTCCGACAATAGGATTAAAAGAAAGAAAAAATGGAAGAAAATCTCATATAAAAAATACCAAAAACGTAAATGGAAGAATCAACGAAAATATTTTTAAAATAGACGTCAATTCAAAAGAAAACAATATTCACAACCAAATAAATTATGTCCTGCTAATAAGAAAAAAATGCACTTGTTGGTTATGTCACGAAGAAAGACATTATGCCAACAAATGTCCCCAACGATTTACTAACAATACTAAAACTCAGACTTTAAAATTAGCCTACGAAATTAGTTATGATCTCATCGAAGATTCTGACATTAGTTCAGATATTGATATTTATGCCTACGAATCAGATTCCTCCTTCAACTCAACCACTTGTACTGAGTAAAAAACCAACCTTACGCAATCTTAATGCTATATTTATTAAAACACTCATTCAAGACTAGACTTATTATGCTTATACTGTTACCAGATCCACTTTATGTTTTGCTAAACGACACGTTTTTTCCACCTGGACTAAACTTCCTAAGCCTCTTAAAATTATAGTAGTTAACAAATTAGTTCACAAAATATGGTATGTCGGTTATTGTATTCCTATACTAATCATTCAAGGATGCCCTTTTATCGCTAAAACTCTACATCTTCATGACTCTGGTGTTGATATATTTATTGGTAATAATTTTCTCAAATTATACCAACTTTTTATTCAACAACTATGCACTATCTCAGGGAGGGAGGGCATGAAACCGAAACAAATTACCACGAATATTATTACTCAAACTGAAATAGTATGATTAATAGCACATGAAGTTTTAGACACTATTCAATTTTTATATACTACCCAACAAATTTTGGAAAATAGACTACAAGAAGTCTGTAGTGAAAATTCTCTTGACCACCTAAAAAATACTAATAAAGAAGAAATCACAATTAAACTCAAAGATCCGGTAGCAGAAATTAATATCCCCAATAAAATACCATATAGTATAAAGGATGTAGAAGAATTTAAATCCGAATGTGAAACTTTATTAGAACTAGGAATTATCAGAGAAAGTATGAGTCCACATAATGCACCATCTTCTTATGTCGAAAACAAAAATGAATTAAAACGTGGAAAAAGAAGATTTGTAATAAATTATAAAAAAAAATGAATGACTCCACTATCGACGATAATTATAAACTACCAAGAAAATATTATATTTTAGAAAAGTTAAAAGATAATAATCTTTTTAGCACACTAGATGCTAAGTCAGGATATTGGCAATTGCGATTAGTAGAAAAAACTAAACCTTTAACAGCTTTTAGTTGCTCCCCACAAAAACAATATGAATGGAATGTATTACCTTTTGAATTAAAACATGCACATTCATTATATCAACAATTTATGGATAATAATCTAGAAGAATTAGAAGATATTTGCTTAGATATATTAACGATATTATAATTTTTACATTTGGAAGTAAAGAAGAACACATTAATGCAGATCTAATAGTATTAAACAGGTTTAAAGAAAAAGAACTAATCATCTCTCAAAAGAAATCCAAATTATTACAAAATGAAGTAGAATATTTAGGTTTAAAATTAAATCATAATGGAGAAATCCAATTAACCTCTAATGTACAAGAAAATTTACATAAATTCCCAGATAAATTGCAAGATAGCAAACAAATACAAAAATTTTTAGGATGTTTAAATTACATTGCAGAACAAGGCTTTTTAAAAGAATTAGCTAAAGAAACAAAAGAATTACAAAAGAAGTTATCAGAAAAAATAAAATAGATATGGATAAATCAAGATACAGAAATAATAAAGAGAATTAAAACACAATGTCAAGTTTTATCGACATTATATAATCCCACTATAAAAGATTTTCTTATCATAGAAACAAACGCAACTCAAGACACTTGGGCTAGATGTATGCTTGCCATAATAAATGGAAAAAATATTTTTAACCATGATTCTACAGGAAATAGAATTGTTATTGACGGTGTAAAGCTTGAAACAGAACCTTTACTTAAAACAAAAAAATTAGCGGTAAGATTATGTAAATATCTTTCAAGAACGTTTATTAAAACTGAACAAAATTATTCCATTCAAGAATTAGAAACTTATGCATGTCTCAAAATTTTGAAAAAATGAAAAATAGAATTATTAGGGACAAGATTCGAACTACGTACAGATTCGAAATATGTTACGAGTTTTTGGAAATATAAATTACAAGAAGATTATAGAAGATGGTGATTAATCAGATGACAGCTCCAGCTCCATCAATATCAACCTTATATCAAATACATAAAATCCGAGAAAAACAGCTTTGCAGATACTTTAACAAGAAAATGGAAATAGCTAAAACGATGGTACAATCACTATTACATATTTAGAAGAGTGATGCGACTAGCACCACTCAAAAAACATTATCGAAAATTCTTAGTGGAGTGATGCAGCACCACTTAAACAACATTATTAAAAATTCTTAGTGGAGTGATGCAGCACCACTCAAACAACATTATCAAGCATTCTTAATGGAGTAATGCATCTAGCACCACTCAAACAACATCATCAAGCATTCTTAGTGGAGTGAGGCAATCAATCAAGCACCAATCTAAAAAATCTTATCAAAACATTCTTATCATTAATATCAGTTTGGAAGGATATCAGAGCATAACAGAAAGAAGAACGCAGTCAACTTTCATCAAAGAACCACCATGGAGATACAAATCCCAATTATTCAAACGTCATGAATCAAGCAATATCTTAGTGATGAAGACATAACACAATTACTTCCCAGTCCTCACGATCTCATAGAATACTCATAAGCACCCAGTCAAGAACAAAAAAATTTATTCTGTGAATATCTCTAGATCAGAAGGAATTATGATGAAGCCTATAAAAAATTAAGCCGTGTATATTATCTTGGATTAAATTCCCGACGACAAGTTAAAAAGGTCAAAATTTCAGCTTTTGATTCTTTTGACATTAATAGTTAGCAGAGAAAAAGAAAAAAGAATCTACAGTATTATGCGATTACAATCATCTAGAAGTATACAATCTTTTTGACGAATGAAAGTTATCAAAAGAAGCAATCATGTCAACCACTAGCAATGAAGACAAGACATTTACCAGATGCAATAATGCCAGCCACTAGCAACAACCACGTCAAAAGAAGCATCATCCAAAAAAACATCTCCACTTAGTGAATTAACACTTTTTCTTTTTGTAAATTATTGTACTTGGATTCCCACTGTTGCAAATCTACTTTTCTTTTTGCTTTTTTTTTTTTTACTTTTATCTTTTTCTTTATGTAAAATCATGTAAGGAGTGTTGGGGAATATATTCCCTAAGGGTCTGTTAAGAGTCTGACCCCCTCCTATAAATAAGAGCATTCTCATTCGAGAATACTCAGAGTTTATTTAAAGAGCAGTTTGTGTAAGTCTCTCTTGATTTCTCTCTCAACCATCCTCGAGCACTGGTTGATAGATCCTTGAGTTTTACTCAGAAGGGATCACATCATTTGCCTATCAATTATTAAATTTTCAAGAACATATCAGGTACGCATTTATGTCCGATTATTTACCCTCTACATCTACTACTAATTCTAGAATGATTGAATCTTATGAAGAAAGTGAACACTTAAGATATATGTTTAATGGAATTATTGATACAAAGAAAATAAGGAAAATTGATTTATCTTTAACAGAAAAATATAATTTCGACATATCTCTATTAGAAAATATTAAAAAAGACTTTCACAAAAAAATATAATTAAATATAGAATTATGATAGGAGAAGAAGTTATACCTATTGAATAAACAAAAGGAAATATTGTAATCCCTATTATCAATAAACAACAAATTTATGAAAGAATAAATAAAATGAAACAACTAGAACGACTAAAGATTTCTTATATTCATTGCAGTACAATTCAAATTCTTCTTAAAAGTACATTTATGAAATGAATTAACACTCAAATCAAATTAGAAATAAGAGATGATAGAATACTTGATGATCACGAGTGTAGCATTGCACGAGGACTAGGTAAATTATCACAAAGAAAAATTAAATTCGATATAAATATTCAATTAGGATTAAGCCCAAAAGATCACGATTTAAGAAGATATATAACCTTACGATATGAATTAAAAATAAAAAATTTTATGAAAAATAAAAACCATCATTTTACTATCATTTACAAAATTAATTAGGCTTGACAAATGGTCATCACAGTTTAGTATTCAGACAAGATGAAAAAATATCGATAGACAAATTATTTAAACTTTTATTAAAACTAGAAACATCAACAAGATTATTTCTTCAAAATCCCGAACAAAGATTCATTACAGATGACAGACATCATAAAAGGAGTATATCTTTTTCTAGAAATAGTAACTTTATTCCGTATGAATTTCCTAAACAATTTTTAGTATATGAATTTCCGAAACCATTACAAATAAATTAATCAACTCCTCTGGTTACAAGATCATCTGAAAAAGAAAAAGAAGAAGAAAATGAAGGATCAACCATAAAATCCTTACGAATCGTAATTAGAACACTCAGCACACAAATTAATTAAAAGAAATGTCATTGTACCGGGTTAAATTTAACTACGAAAATATGCTATATATGCAAAATTATATAATGTAAGAACAACTTCTTGATTTCTTGAATTATTATATTTACTCATCAGACGATGGATATTATTTCGATCTATATCCAGATATGTGACAACCCGATTTTTCGTAACCTTTTAAAAATGCATAAAATTTAAAAATTTTATAAAAATAACTAAAATCCTTCATAATTAGAGTGCTAAAACTGAGTATCAAAATTCATTCATTACATTCGTTTTGAAAATCATTTATGAAAACATAGCGGAAGCGAAAATATTCTAATTAAAACACACTAAGTAAAACACGCTAAGTAATTCGCTACTTTTACAAAAGACTTAACTCGTCTTTAGCCTAATCATCCACAAGCTCTGCCCGTGTAAACCTTTCATCGACTGCTTTGTGTTTTGTTCATCGTTTTTCTCGTGCATACACATGTACCTACACCACAAGTAAAATGTAAGTCCAAAGGCTTAGTAAGGAAAGGGAATATGCATATGGCATGCCTCTCTTTCGTTCACTTGGAATGGGTCTGCCTCAAACCAATCTTTTCATTACGTTTCATTCATTTCTCATACATCAAGTTGGACGTTGAAAGAACACGTATGTGATGGAATAGTTTGATCGGCTTCTAACCCTATGTGGGCTAGATCTGAACTACCCATCCTCCCTTCAACCCCCCATTGCGTCATTCATTATCGTTCATAACATTGTTCATTTCATTTTCCTCACTCATGCATGTGTGAGTACCACCCCAAAGTGGCACTCCCTACGAGTTTCTATTAACATGATGCATGACCATACATTCTTTCATATCCTGATGCATGATGACATAGCATAATGTTCATAGAAATTAAAGTATACATTAAATAAAAGTAATTGAATTTAAAGCACATATAAAAGAATAATGGAATTGAAAGCACATAGCAATGAAGACAACCACAATGTACAATAGAGAACATTTATAATAATATGGAATACAGAAATAGCATGCAAATTATCAAATTAACTTCCTAGTCCATTTACATACCCCCTCCTATTATTATCTAAGTGATTTAAACATGCTTGAATCCAATTATTACCAATACGAGCTAATTAAACATGCTCAAGGCGTAAATGAATATTTAATTAACATGCTCATTGAGTTAATTACATGCTTTTATTCTACTCATGCTACCAAGAAGACAATAACAAAAACACTTATAAAACATACATTCACATGTGACCCTTAACTCATTCACTTTAATTTATTCCATTTTCATCTTCATTATCATTCTACTCCCTATAACATACATTCTATAACATACCTTAACAGTAATTGAAAATAAAAGCAATTGAAAGCAAACAATAAATAATAGAAATTAAAAATAGATAAGCAGTAAAGAGACGATCAAGAAGCTAATCCACTTACATGCTTCCTACTTTTATTATCTAAGTGATAATTAACATACTGATTGCAAATTTGTTACATGGCATATCTTCATTAATTGTCATGCGAATATTATTTTAAGTTAATTACATGCTCGACTAATTCGTTATCATGCTCTATGTTTAAACGACTAGTTAATTATCATGCTTATGTACATGCTTAGATTAGCTAATTAGTCAGCATGTTCAATTGATTACAATTACTATGCTGATTAACAAATAAACATACTAGAATTAGAGAAGTCAAATGACTAATTGACTTACATGCTCCGAAAATTATAAATACAGATTAAGTAATTTACACGCTTTGATTAAACGATTAATTAGTTAAACTTAATCCACCTAATTTGATTAACGTGCTCAAGTGATTATTATTTAACATGCTCAATGGTTTTACGATTATTGATGAACATTTAGCTAAGTGGCAGAGCAATAACAAAAGAAATGATCACAGTATAACATTTAGCAATACCATAAAAACTCTTAGCTCATTTCCAGACTTTTCATATCCATTCATATCCATTGATCATTCACGTTTCCTCACATTTCACGTTTAAACCTTAAACATCCATCACAGCAGTCAACGACCAATTAATAGTAAAAGAATCTATATTACCTACAGAAAACAACAATCAACAGGGAAACAACAAAGAAAATAATAACACCAAGACATCCAAGGAAATACTACTGGGCATCTAACAGTTCAAGGCATTTTTAAATACAGAGCAATATGCTAATCTACTCACATTCTTCGTAGCAGATCATCCAAGGGAACAGATCAAGGTATTATCATCTAAAATCAACTAACATCATCTAACAACAAACATTTAGGAGTTAACGTCAAACTCACACACCCATACTTGTGGTGTAGGTCCTCCACATGGTCACAACACACCCAATTCCTTACCTCTATTGAAGAAACTAACAGGGACAACAATGATAGAATTTGGGATTCCCACTGCCTACAGAGAATATACGATCATCCACTTCTTTTTCTCTTTTTCACTCTCTTTCTCTCTTTCTCTCTGTCGTTGGAATGGAAAGACTCCCAGAAATGAAGCCTCCAATAACATTTAAAAACGCAGAGGAATTACCTGTGAAATTCGGTGTACCAATCAAGAAAGGGGATGAGCGAAAATGGTGCGGATTGATCCGTTTGAGGGAGATTCGCCCCTTCATAATCGAATTCGTGGCTACATATGCGAGTTTTAAATCCCCCAAATTTCCCTGTGTTGAACAGCAGCTCGGTCCAGCTGCTCGACCCAACCCGCCAGCTTCAACCAACGAACCAAAACCGACCCTGCCCGTCGACGTATTAGCCGCAGTCGTAGCTTGTCGCCGCTGAACCACGCCGTCGCTGTGTGCCACCGAACACCCAAATTGGCAAGCTAAACACCGACACCTATACCGTCCCGATCAGATCCGTGACCCATCGCCAAAGTGTTGCCCCAGCCCGTGAGGTCCACCGACGCAACCAGCCCAGAATCGCCGCGCAATGTCGCCAGCATTGTTGCCGTCCTCTCACCGTTCTTCACCGTCTCCATCACGGTCTCCTTCCTCTCCGATTTTTCTCTCGCCAGATCCTCTCTCTCTCTCCCTTCCCGATTCTCCTTTTCATAAACAAAACAACAAAAGGATTTTGTTTTTCTCCTTCTTGTGATGCCAGACCGGACCCAACAACACAACAATGAACCGGTTTTGTTGCTGAATCGATTTTTGCCTCCAAATCTCAATAATCCAAATTATTAAATCCTATTGTTAATTCCAATTAGTCCACTTTATCCAATTAAATTTCCTCTTTATTAATTTAATTAAATCTTACATTTAATTAAATTATTCACAACCCAAACTTCAAATTCCGATTTATTCCAAATGTCGTTCGCTGATAAAGGGTTGTCGATTTACGTTCTTGGTAATACCCCGATAATTATCCAACTTAAAAAGCTGGGGTGTTACAAGATAACAAATATGAAACATTGATATTTATACACATATAATCTTAAATATATTAGAAATATTAAACCTGTATAACAGGGATATTTAATGCAGTAATAAAATGACAAGAAGTTATGAAAAAGTAATAAAAAAAATTAGAATATATCAATTTCTATAATAAAAGTGAATTCAATGGAATTATAGAAAGTTTGAGTTTTAGTATTGTTAGTAAATTGTTGGAGACATTTCTACCTACAATCCTAGGTGTTAATCGAACCGTAAATAACACAACATCTTCAACGATTTCTCAAAGCAATAGCCAGTAGAATATGCAGAGAGCAAGGACAGAATGAAAATTCAACTTTGTTATGCAAAAAATCGTAGCAAAATAGAACCAGATCTAAACCCTAGCGCTTGTCATCTCCTTACCTCAATCAAAGAAAAATTAAAATTGACGTTTTCCCGAAGCTCGGAATAACTCTTGGACGGACCACATTTGTCTGCGATCGAGATTCCTCGTTTGACCAAAATTTTTTCCGGCTGAACGATAGCTCTCTGCCTGCTCTCGAAGATGCTCAAAAAGAGCTGCACAATCAATAGCTCCCGCTCGGAATGCCCAGATAGACGTCGTCGCTGAGATCCCGTCCTCGAGAAACCGTTCCCTCTCTCGCTCACGGTCGAAGAAAAGGAGAAGTGTGTTGAAGAAGACAGAAGCATTCTGTCTTCTACGATTCATTTTCAATTTTTTTTAATTTTAAATAAAATTTAATTTATTATTATTTTTATATATTATTAACATATATTATATCTTATGTTACCCCAATTTAAAATCCAATTTGTTTAAAAAGCCAAATTAAAAAAATTATTTAGTCAAAGTAATTTTCTAAAAATATTTTCAGAAAAGAGCAGGATGAACATCTAAGAACGTATTCGGGACTGACACCGAAGAAAACCATCGTGAACGAGCAAAATTCACGGTGAGCTAATAAATCAACAAAGGCAAGGGAGGGTCAAACGAACCGAAACATAGGGATGACCCGATTGATCGATCGACAAACGAAACGATCACCAAACTCCCATAATCAAATACTTCACTTCCTCAATCGGGTCTGCGACCACGTCTCGTCCGAAAACTCTAAGAATCAAATACTTCACTTCCTATCTGCACATCTCGAATTTTCTAAATCCCACAAGGATATATACTCACTACATAGACTTAGACAAACTTGTTAGACAATAATAATACCCTCATTAAGGGTATTTCCAATATAATCGATAATGTTTGCGTAATATAAATTCAACAAATAAACAACTTATTAAATCTATTAATATTAATTATCATCAAAATATAAATACGTTTAACACACTTAGCCTAACGCTAACACTTAATATTTATTACATGTCATTCTTATATTAATTAAATAATTTTATTATAATATTTATACGGTTAACTATCGTCTAATTCTATCATATTATAACATTACAATAATAAATATTTATTATAGTTTTGATAATTAAAATTAAAAAATATATATAACATATTTATATAAAATAATTTATTTTTATGTACGTTGGGCTCGTTAAGCTCAGCTTATTAGGCTCGTGGCTCGCGAGTCGACTCGAGTTAAAAATTTTTTAAGAATAACTCGTTAGATTTAACTCGTTAGACTCGTCAAATTCAATAAGCTAAGCCTTGATCAGGCTCGACTCGTTCTCTAGTTAAGTGTAGGAGGTTCATCATCACGAAAAGACCAGTAAAAATACTTTAGCCTGCTCTCTTACCTTCAATTTTTATTATTTTAATAATAAATTTGTATTTTAGTTCCATTTGAATTTGGATCAATCTCAAACTTAATTTTCGATGGAGGGTCGCCTGCAAGCATCATCCTATGGGTTGCCCCGCAGACCGGTACTAACACTAAAGTTGTATGGTTTAGCTTTCCGCTCATAACTGGTGACAGGACTATGTAATCCAGCTGCCTGCCACATCATGAGAAATAATTGTTAAACATTTATTTTCTACCTAGGGGCCGAGTCAATAATTCAAAATCTATGGAGCAGATAGCCCGGACCTACAAAAAGTCTGGGTTAGACTTTGTGGACCTGGTCGGGCGCGCCTGGTTCCCTGCCCAGGCAAATCATCCCTACCAAGAAGGACGGAGGAAGGAATAACGCTGAATAGTTCTAGAGTGACTACGTGAACAGATACAGTGATACCATGGCACAGAATAGTGTTTTTGCTGGCAATGGCGTTTTGCCTTCAAATGTTTCAAGTATTGGAATCTTTTGTCTGTGTTTGGAGAAAATACTTTCCACTAAATCTTGAATTTTTTTCGAAAAAAATGACGGTTTGTTAGGGATAAGGCCTGTAAGATGTATAGGGTAAAACGTGCACGTTGGGCTTTTGAACACATTTGTTTGTCTCGAGTACGGAGCCGAAAAGCATACCTTTCTCGCTCCTGATGCAAGGGCGGACTTTGAATCCAATCTGCCTCTCTCCATTTTCATCTTCTCCCTGCTGGGTTTGATGATGGAGAGGCCTGCTACGCTTCTGAATCGTCTTTTTCTTCCTCTTCTCCTAGTCCTCCTTCTGGCCTCTCTAGTTTCAGAATCTACTACCACCTCAACGGACGCTTCCGTCCATCTGCGTCTCCCTGGATTCGTCTTCACGAGAAACAGAGGAAAATGTTCGGCGCAGTAAGTTCTCGTTTTGAAGATTTCTTCTTTTCCCTCGTTTATTCGCAGATTGAATACTAACTTCGGAGAGCTTGGTGCAGGTACTGGAACAGCAAGGTGGAGTCTTGGCCGAGGATGGTCCCTCGGAGTTCGTCGGTTTCCAAGATGTTCGGATCTCTGGCAAGTGAACGGTTCAGATACGACCTCACATTGGAGGAAGCGACGGCTAGGAACGACGACCAAAACCCATTCTCCGATCTGCTGAAGCACGCAGTGGCAGCTCTGCTGAACTCGTATTCAAGAAAAGGATTTCCGTACAGAGCTTGGGAGGTAAAGACGTTGGTAATGCAGGGTTTGGTGTCTGAGAAGACTGCAGTTCTTCAAGCTAAACGATTCGCCATTGCCAATGAAGCTTGTAATTAATGGATCAATTAACCAAACTGTGTTCTGATCACAACCAGTGATGCCCTCTCCATAGTACTGATTTGGGATTGTTAAATATTTTTGCATTCAGATCTGAAGTTTCGATTTTTGAGGGAATTTCGTTTTCAACTTTGAACAAAAACAGAATCATGTTAGATTAACTTAACGATATAAAGTTTTTGATCAATTGCGGAAGAATTTCATAATTATCTCGTCATTGATATCTTAATCTCACGGACTGTGCGTTCTCTTTTTAGAAATTCTCTTTCAAATCTTAACAATTTCAATACCAATACAATGATATATTTACTGAATGAGTGGGTAGAGGTGGGTGGTTACTTGATAGAAACGATCAAAATCACCAAACCAAAATGATAAAAAAAAATACCAGACTAAATAATAAATTGTAAACAACCTCTCTCTTTGTATTAGGGGTGTGGACGGTACCGGTCCGGCATCGGACCGGCGGTACCGGGTCCATTTTTTGGAAGACCGGTACCGGTCCCACATTTTACTGGTTCCGGTCCGGTTCTGGACCGGGTTTACGGGTCCCGGAACCGGTTTTGTGCCCTGTTTTTTTAAATATTAAAAAATATAAAGAAAAATTATAATAATATAAAATGCAAATATCAGTAAAAAATTACAGAATTGTCATATTAACATTGACATTTGGCAAGTTTTTTTTCATATTAACGTGTATGCACCGCGACCCGACGAGCCACCAAACTTGAAGCATCCACTGAAAAAATATTGAAAAATAGAATTATATAGTTCAAACATATGATAAATGATGTCTAGAGTAAAGTATAACTTAAAATGAGAAACTAACAAAACAGTCAACAGGTTGCATCCTACAAAATAGAAGAGAAACATGACTTTTACACATCAAAGATATATGATAAAATATAAATGATAATGCTAACGAGTGAATAAAGCATACCACTGAGATCACTATTAATTCCATACTAATTCACTTCATCATCAACGTCATTAATTTGTACAATATCTGAAAAATATAAATTGAAAACAAATTTAGAAAAAATAGTAATAAATAAAACAAAGAAAAAAGAAAACACTATAAATATGAAAGATACCTGGCTCATTCATATTATCATTCAAGTTGATTGATTCATATTTCGAGAATCGAATCCAGCTTTGAGTGCAGATAAGCGCTTCCACTGTCTTTGGGGACAAAGAACTGCGAAATTGATCAAGTACTCTTCCTCCAGTACTAAAAGCTGACTCCGATGCAACAGTAGAAATAGGAATGGCCAATATATCGCTTGCCACATTGCTCAGAATTGGGTATTTGAATGAATTTACTTTCCACCACATGAGAATGTCTAGTTTGTCTGCATTGTCTTCCAATTCTTCAAACAAATATTGTTCAACTTCTGACCGCGTAGTAGAAACATTTGGTCGTTTTGGGCGACTATGAAACATCTCATGCATCTTATTGTGTTTCAATTTTTTTTGTGGTAAGATTGCAGATGTGGTTGGTACACTTGAACTATTATAGTTGTCTTCTGTATTTTCCAATCCCGCATCACCTTTATACTCGAGATATAAATTTTTAATCACAAGTTGTACTTGGCTTAACAAATAATCCGTCTTATCAGAATCCATTACAATAGATAGACAATGTTTCAAATACTCTATTTTATGTCGATGATCTAAAACAACTACAACATACATCAACATATTCATTTTATCACAGCATCCCCAATATTTAGCAAATTTGCTTTCCATTCCAATAGCAATTCGCCTCAATAATGGGTTATCACTTTCAACATACTCTTGAATAACCATTTTCAAATTGCATACTTCACCAACATATATATTTGAAGTAACATGCAATGAGGCTGAAACATTTAAGGTCATATCATAAAAAACCTGCAAAAATTTTACAAGTTCTCGAATATTAGCCCAATCTTCTGTTGTGGGAGGACTTTCTCCAACCAAATCAGCGAGATAATAATCATCTGTTTCTATCAATCTCTCAAAAGCTTTTTCAAATTTTTCTGCGCTGGCTAACATCAAATACTTGGAATTCCATCTTGTAGCCACATTGAGAGAGACACTACTTTTGCACACAATTTTAGCTTGTTCAACACATTTCTGAAATTTCTGTAGTCTAGCAGGAGAAGATCGAACATATTTCACTGCTCGACGTACTCTCATAATACATGCGTGATGGTCTTTTAAACCATCACATACTATCAAATTTAAAATATGTGCAAAACATTGCACATGCAGACATTCACCATTCAAAATTAGACCATTCAAAGCTCGAATTCTCTTCACCAAATAAGAAAGGGCCACGTCATTAGAAGAAGCATTATCTAATGTAATTGTTAAAACTTTTTCGATCCCCCATTCAAATAAACATCTCTCTATTTCTTTTCCAATGGTTTCACCCTTATGATTTGCAATCAAACAAAAATTTATGATCTTCTTATGCAAAATAAAATCACAATCAACAAAGTGCGCAGTTAAAACCATATAATTCAAATTTTGAATAGAAGTCCATGTATCTGTAGTCAAATAAACTCGTTGAGATGCGTTCTTAAAATAATCTTTCAACTTTGACTTCTCTTTCTCATAAATACCAATAATATCTCGTGCAACCGTAGATCTAGAGGGTACAACAAATTTTGATTGTAAATAATTAGAATAAACTCGAAAACCCTCTGATTCAACAAACTTAAAAGGCATTTCTTCAACAATAATCAGTTTTGCTAGAAGTTCTCGGCCAGTTGCACTACTAAATGATGCAGATGTGGAAGTTGATCCCATATTATCGACACTTTTGAAGCTTAAAGTCTTTTGCTTCGTATCTACACTTGCCAACAACTTTTTACAAGCATTAATATGCTTTTTCAAGCTTGATGTCCCATTCTTTGTATGATGACAAGCATAAGTCTGAGCACAATAATTACATCTTGCTCTAGGATTGTTTTTATCAGTGTTTTCTACCATAGTAAAATGATTCCAAACATCTGATTTTTTCCTCGTCGTTTGACCAATAACAGGGTTAACATTCACACTCTCTATTGTTTCATCATTGTAGCTTTCCATTATCTACATTTTTAACAATTTCAAAATACATCTCAGAATCACATAACAGAATTCATCAATTTTTTCAACCATATACAAAACGCTAAACATAACAGAATTCAAATGCAAAACACTAAACAGAACATAACATAACATAATTCATCAATTTTTTCAACCATTGCCAATGCCATGCCAGAACAGATTATACCAATATGCAAAACACTAAACAAAACACACTAACAGATAAACAGAGTAGACTAGAGTGCTAACCAATAAATCTGGCAGTGGCAGTGGCGATGGACAGAGATCGGAGCTGGCCGCTCGGAGGCCGGAGCTGGCAGTGGCACTGTGGCAGACGAACGGAGCTCGGGAGCTGGCGACTTTCGAAGGACGGAGACTCGGACAGAGGCTGGACGGAGCTTAGACAGAGGCTGACGACGGAGCTCGGACAGAGGCTAGACGGAGCTCGGACAGAGGCTGACGACGGAGCTCGGACAGAGGCTGGACGCCGGACGGAGCTCGGACAGAGGCTGAATGACGGAGCTCGGATAGAGGCTGCCAGCTGGAGGGAGCTCGGACAAAGGCTGACGGACGGAGCTCGGACAAAGGCTGACGGACGAAGTTCGCTGCACTGGAGCCTGGAGGAGACTGGCCGGCCGGCGAGAACACGAGGTCGACGGTCGTCTCTAAAATCTACGTTGGACGGCTGGAGGGGACTCGGAGTCGGGAGTCGGGACGGGAGGAAATGAGGAATGCTGGAATGGATTAGGGGGGTCTGCCCTAAATCAAAAAATTGACCCCTAATTAAACTGCATAAACATTAAACGCCGGTTCTACCCGGTACTGACCGGGGGTAGAACCGGTGCCGACAGCACCGGACCGGATCCGGTCCGGTGCTCCATTTGCAAGGACCAATCCCGGTACCGTTGAACCGGTTCCGGTCTGGTTCTCCGGTACCGGGCCGGTCCTGCACACCCCTACTTTGTATGAGTATTTTTATTATTTATGTAGTAAGAAATCACAATCTATATATTATAATCCTTCTAAATTTCCCATAATCCCTTAAAGCATGATGGTTTGGTTGCTCTTAGAAAGTAATGATGATGCATGTGTTAGTTTTATTTTACTTTCATACTTTCGTATGAACAATACTTTAATTTCTTAGGTCTATTAACGTATTTGTATTCAACCAATCGTACTAACTTTGATCCATGTTTTTGTTGATGTAAACGTTGATATGGAAATATGTTTATTTCCTTGAACCTTTCTTTCCTTACGTTTTCTTTGATGATCAAGAGATATATATGAACTTCTTTCTTCCTCCTTTTTCAGAGGACTCACGAGAGAGTCTTGAGAGAGAGAAGGCCAGAGTTGATAAGTCTTCACTTGTCTGAAGACAACTCATCTCTGCGGAGAGAGAGAGAGAGAGAGCAGTTTTTGAAAGAGAAGAAGTCAATTCTATTATTCCTTCTCTTCCTCCTTTTCTAGTGTGGTTCGTCAACTTTTTAGTGCAAAATGCACTTGCTTTTCAAAAGCCAAAAAGCCACCTCTGCCTCCTCTACCCACATTTGTTCTTTTAAGAGATTAAAAGAAAGATTTTCTTACATGTAATTTACTTAATTACCCTTTCAATTTACAGGAAATTACGTAATTGTCATTTCATTCTTATCCTTTATTTTTTATATTTTTTAACCATACATTATTCATTTTACAAGGTCAAGGTGAGAGAATTAAAACTCAATTAACTTAATTCTTTTATGTTTAACAATCATCACATTAAGTACCTTAATATTAAGTCAATGTACTATAATTAACATATACCACATTAATAGATTATTAGAATAATCTAACAATCTCCCACTTAGGCTATGTTATATTAACTTTAATAAAATCGATTTCCAACTATTACTTTTCGGCTGTCACAACATGCATTCACAATCAATTTCTATAGTTTACCTAATGTAAATTTATCAAATGTTCTTTTCATAATGAATTGTATAATCGAATCATGGCAGTCACAAGTCTTTAATAACGATATGATTCTTTCCATGTATCACAAATTAACACAATTCATTAATTCTTTAATCGAGGAATACTATATAGATACCTTTCAACTTTATATTTTCATAAAGTTTACATATTATTCATAAACAACTTTAATTATATACATTATTCTATGAATAATAAACATGCATACAAAAATATTTCCTTAATGAATTCAAAAGTGTCATAAAATACAAGTTATGTTTTTACAATCACATATACAAAGATTTGTCACCTAAGCTCATCCTTTCAACATGTTCTTTAAAGGCTTTGGGTGACAATCTTTTGGTTAATGGATCCGCTATCATCAAACTTGTACTTATATACTCTATGCACACTTTTTGTTTTTGTATTTATTCTTTGATTGACAAGTATGTTTTTGTATTTATTCTTTGATTGACAAGTACTTTAAATCCATATGTTTTGCTCATTTCGAGTATTTGTCATTTTTCGATAAGAAGACAGCTGCAGAATTATCACAATAAATTTTTAGCGGTCTATCAATATTGTCGACCATTCCTAGACCCTGAATTAAGTTCCGCAACCACAATGCTTGAATTGTAGCTTCAAAACATGCTACAAATTCTACCTCCATAGTGGAAGTAGCAATCAAATATTGTTTTCCACTTTTCCATGATACGACTGCTCCGGGTAATAGGAACACGTAACCGAATGTAGATTTCCTCGAGTCTACACATCCACCATAATCTGAATCCAAATATCTAATCACCTCAAGATGATTAGATTTTTTGTACGTGAGCATGTAATCCTTTGTTCTTTGTAAATACTGAATGACTTTCTTTGCAGCTTTCCAGTGATCCTTTTCTGGGTTACTTTGATATCGGCCCAACATCCCTACTGCAAAACTGATGTCTGGCCAAGTGCATGTCATTGCATACATTAAGCGGAATAGATTTCATTTCCTTACATTCCAAATCTTTTTTAGGACATTGTATTTCATTAAACTTGTCCCCTTACTAAATTGGAGCAACACCAGCAGAACACTTATCCATTCTGAATCTCTTTAGAATTTTATCGATATATCCTTTCTGAGACAATCCCAGCAAACCTTGCTGTCTATCACGGAATATTTCTATTCCAATTACATAGGCTGCCTCACCCATATCTTTCATTTCAAAATTCTTAGAGAGAAAAGCTTTTACATCATGTAACATTCTCTTATCATTTGCAACAAGAAGAATATCGTCAACATACAATACTATGATACTAAACTTACTCCCACTGACCTTCATATAGATACATCGATCAACAGTGTTCCCTATAAAACCGTATGACGTAATGGTATTGTTAAACTTAATATACCATTGTTTGGAAGCTTGTTTTAATCTATGTATTGACTTATTCAATCTACACACTGACTTTTCATTTCCAGGAAATGAAAACCCTTCTGGTTGATCCATATACACTTCTTCCTCCAAGTCACTGTTAAGAAATGCGGTTTTTATGTCCATTTGGTGAAGCTCTAAATCATAATGAGCTACCAAAGTCATAACTATCATTAAAGAGTCATTCTTTGAAACTGGAGAGAATATCTCTTTATAGTCAATGACGTCTTTCTGAGTGTAACCTTTGGCAACAAGTCTGGCCTTATACCTTTCGAGTCACGTTTGGTTTTGAAAATCCATTTACAACCAACACGTTTTTTTTCTTTCAAGTAACTCTACAAGTTCCCAGACTTTATAGTCATCCATCGATTGCAACTCTATTTTCATAGCATTTAACCACTTTTTAGAATTATTACATTTCATGGCTTGTTTAAATGAACCTGGATCTTTGTCATTACTCAAGTCACATTCCTCTTCAAGTGAATAAATCACATAATCATCAAAAATGGCTGGTCTCCTTTGCCTTACAAACCTTCGCAATTCTGGTTCTTATGATGGTTCACTTATGACTTGTCTATCATTATTGACACGTTCACTTTGATTGGTTTGAATATTCATATGTTGTTCTGGTATGTTGTTTGACTATGATACAACAAAAGGAATGACAACTTGATGAGAAGTACTAGGTGTTGTTTCCTCCACCCGATTCTCTTGAATATTTACCTTTCGTGATTCATCACTCCCACTGAAGTTGCCATTCTCAATGAATCAAGCATTTCAAGATTCAACTATTCTTGTACTATGCTTTGGACAGTAAACTATGTACACTTTTGACTTTTCCGGATAGCCGATGAAATAATCACTGACGGTTCTTTCATCGAGCTTCTTTTCATGTTGATTATATATCCTTACTTTTGCCGGACAACCCCAAACATGGACATGTCTCAAACTAGGTTTCCTTCCCGTCCACAATTCATAAGGTGTCGTAGGAACTGCCTTACTAGGAACCCTATTCAGCAGATATGCAGTGGTTTTTAAATCGTGCATTCACAATGATAAAGGTACATCACTTTGATTCATCATACTCCTAACCATTTCAATAAGAGTACTATTCCGCCTTTCAGCTACACCATTTTGTTATGGTGTTCCCGACATTGTATACTGTGCACAAATGCCTCGACTTTCAAGAAACTTGTCCACTTTCATTGTATTTTCTGTAATAGTCACCACCTCTATCAGATCTCACTACCGTTACTTTTCTATTTAACTATCTTTCCACCTCATTAATGAATATTTCTATAACATTCATCGCTTGAGACTTTTCATGCAGTAGATACAAATAACCATAACGTGAGAATTCATCGATAAACATGACAAAATATTTTTCACCACTCCATGAAGGAGTGTCGAATGGACCACATATATCAGTGTATATCAATTCTAAAAGTTCACTGCTTCTTGTGGCATGATACTTTGATGTGTGTTTAGTTTTCCTTTGATGCAATCTATACACACATCTTAGTTATTTAAATCTAATTAAGGTAAAATATTACTTTTCATTAACTTCAACATCCTTTCTTTAGATATATGACCTAGACGTTTATGGCATAATGAAGCAAAACTTTCATTTGTTGCATTACGTTTAATTCTAATCACATGATTAACATTAAACAGAGAATCAAAATATTTAGCATCAAGATTGAAACGGTACAAACCATCCTTTTAAATACTAGAACCATCACAGTATTTTTGTTTGTACAAAGAAAACACACCATTACTGTAATACCCCGATCCCAATTTTCCCGTGTATGCTATGTAAGTAATTTTTTTGGAGATAATATATATTACATGGCGTAATATTACGTGTTAAATTATGATATGTATTCGTAGGGAAAATATTATGGGAATTTATTGGATGATAATTAGTATTAACTAAAAAGAGAATTATGGATTGGACCGACTTGGTTCGGCTCGGTCTGAAAGATTAAGTTTGGCTCGGTTTTCTTTTAATTAAAAGAGGAAATGAGAATTATGGGGGATTTATGGGATAAATTAGAATTAGAATAGATGTTGATTTAATTAATTAAATTATTTTTTGGGGTAAATTAATTAGAGAAAATAATTAAAAATGAAAAAATAGAAGGAGATTAATTAGGATTGCGTTAAAGAAAATTTAAAAGACGGATTTGTGGAGATGCTGTCGGGGGTAGAGAGAAAGTGAAGTGGGTGATTAAAGAATAAGATGGAGAGAGTGAAGTGAGATATTAAAATAAAGGATTAAAGTAAGAGAAAGTAGTTTAAAATGAGAAGAAAGAAGACACGTAAGAAGAAAGGGAAATTATTTAAGGAGAAGAGAAGATGAAATGACGTGGGTGAAATAAAAGAAAAGAAATGAGGAGATTAAAAAATATATATATATATATATATAAAGAGAAAATGGAGGGAGAGAATAGAAGAAATGACAAAACAAGGACAAAAATAATTAAAATAGAAGGGAGAGAGAATGGAGAGAGAATAGAAGAAGGGAAAAAACAAGGGCAAGAATAATTAAAATAAAAGGGAGAGAGAATGGAGAGATTAACAGAAAGGACAAACAAAGATATGAATAATTAAAAGGGAGAGAGAATATAAGAATTTAAAAATCCAAAGGAGAAGGACGCGTTCATAGTATTGAAGGATGAGTGAAGTAGTAAAATAAGAAGAAAGAAGAAAATAAATTAAGAGATCAGACAACTCGTTGCGTAGCGAGTTAATATTCAATCTCTTGGCAGCGAAAGTCACCCCCTACAAGTCTAGACCACTAGGGAAGCCGACCTCCTCCCCCCTATGCGTATGATTATGTTGAGGAGAGCTCCTTTAAACCTCCAACTGCTTCTTCTTGTTCCCCCTGTTGCGTTCTTCTTCTTCTCCTCTGTCAAACAGTTTTCTCTCGTCTGGGGTGTGAGTCCGTTGCGAGTAGTAGAGTTTGCTGTTAATTCCTTCAACACTTAGGTAAGGATCTGGGTTAGTCTTGGCCAAAGGAGGCCCCACCCACAAGTAAAACGTGTGTGTGTGTGTGTGTTTGGTGATTCACTTGGTTTTGTAGTTAGAATCTGTAAACTCCTTAGACGTTTTTATTTACTGCAAACTTTCTTAGAACTCTGTAGTTACTTATTCATATTATCTTGCTACTAATTTCATTTCAATGTTTGCTTTACTTTGTTAAGAATGTTGTCTGAAGACAAGTATGGTAATGTGAAACTGTGAACGAAGTATGAATGTGATAAGCTTTGCTGTACTCTGTTTTTACGTTTCAATGTTTACTATGTTGTTTACTTTATACATGAACAAGATGTTTATATTCTATATTTACTTCTTGTTTACTTCCTGTATAGTGTATGTTGTCCATTGTTTATTTTCTATACTATACGTAGTTGTTCGTTGTTATTCGCCTCTAAAAAGCATGATCTGAAGTTCCATTTCTCTTGCATTATACATCTGCCTTAAATATTTCATTGTTATATGAAAAGTATGTTTAAATGATGGTTTCTGCTAATAAATTAGTTGTTTAAAATCATGTTAATATGTTCGTCTCTGTAGTTATATTGGTTGTTATGAAGAAGAATGTCGCTGTTTCGTTTCTATATTGGTTGCTACTGCTTATAGTCGTTTAACAAACATCTTAATTAACTCTCGTTTAACCCTCAAATGCATTAACTATTTCTTAGTTAAACTGTTTAACATGATTAGTCAAATATTCCAGCACGTTAACACATTTTGTATAATAGATCTCTGTTCCATTTATTATTGAGAAGCATGATCTGTAAATTTTGTTTTGCGGTTATGTTCGATATTGTCGTTTAACAAGCATGTTCCGCTGTTCATTCCATTATTTGTAACGACCTGATTTTTGGTAAATCCATTAAAAATGTGGAAAGTTTAAAATTTTTTCTTTTTAAAGCAAAACATATCAGAGTGCGTCTAACTGGATCGCTACTAACTCTTTCTTTAAACTCGTTATGAAAACCAATTGATAAAATGTGCGGAAGCGTATTTAAATTATTTAAAGAAGAACCTAAACAATGGAGTACAATATAATAAATTATTGTGATTACAACCGTTTACTCATTCTTTTCTTTGTCTGGCTAGCCCCGAGTCTCGCGCGTGTGAAATCATTCATCTCTGCTTCATTATGTGTTTATCATCTACTTATTATCTATTCGTCGTAGTACCTACACCACAAGTAATACGTGAGCCTAATGGCTCAATAAGGAAAAGGGTTAATGCAATTATGAAATGTCTCTCTTTAGTCCTTGTTGGAATGGGGGCCACCCAAACCAATCATTTCATTAGCCATTTGCCATTTATTTACTTTACTTTAAGTTGTTCGTTCGTTACTCGTACTTCAAGCTGGAGATTGAAGGACCCGTATAGGATGATATAGTTGATCGGGCTAATTTCCTGTGGGCATACTAGGTCCCCGTCCCCGACTAGGTTGGGAGCTTTGCCTAGCTGCCAGACTAGACTCGACTACCCATCCGCCCCCCAACTCCCTTATTCTTTTCTTTGTTTCTGAGCCGAGCTAAGCGACTGGACCACAAAGGCCTTTATTATCTTATTGTTTTACTTATTTTCATCATTTATCCTTACTCATGTATGTGTGCGTACTACCCCGTGGCACTCTCTATTAGTTTCTATTAACATGATGCATGACCATACATTCTCAACCTAACATGATGCATGATGCTCAATAACGTAACTTTAATAGAAATTGAAGTGCGCATAAATGAAAGTAACTAAAATTAAGAGCGCAATAAAAGGAATAGCAGTAACTGAACAAGCACACAAAGACAAGTAACAACGATGGAACACCCAATAACGTACAACATATGAAGGAAGCAATTATAGAACTAATTAAACAACGGGGAACATGCTTGGATATATAAATCACAATAATAAAGGAAATATAACAGATCACAAGCAACGTGCATATGGAAGTAAATATAATTAAATTAACATGGTCAAGAAGAATTATAATTACCATCTAGTTAATTATCCTAATTAATTTATATGCTCAATAGTTGACTTCATACTCTTATCCTAGTTAACTAATAATGCTTCGATTTAGTGTCAACTAATCATGTTTAAAGAATAATTTACATGCTTTATTGTCAATAGCATGCCCAATTAAATATTAGCCATTAAACATGCTGGAATAATCAATTAAACATGCTCTCTAGATGATTAAATATGCCTATATAAATTGGCATGCTCAAGAAGTGATTAACAACTATTGATTAGTTAGGGAATTTGATTAACATGCTTGATTTCTAATTAAGTTAATTACTCTAACCAAATTATCATGCTCAGATTAATTAATTTAGTTAACCTAATTAACATGCTCATACATCATTAGGTAACATTTAAACATGTTGGATCTAGCTAAGCTAACATGCTGGTTAATTAAACATATTTAGCTAATTGATACATTTAAGTAATAATTAACATGCTTGATTAACGGAGATGGAGTGGACATTAACAACTACGAAGCTACAACGAATAACATGGTAAATTATACATGAAACTACAACAATTGAATTTAATAAATTATACAAACTGAAGGTAAATCCTTAATTCATTCATGATCATACGTACGTGACGTGTCATTCTTTACTTCATCACCCTATTCCCAATCTCAGCGTTATCGTTCATCATTTATTAGTTACATTTCTATCAAACAAAGAGAACTACAATTCCTAACTAGTACCAAGAGACAATAACATTTTAACTAGATTTCGATATATTAAACTAAACTATCTACATATGCTAGACTAAATAAAACAGGAAGTAAACATGCTTATAAAATCATATACGGAAATCTACTTAATGAATCACATTTAGAATCATGCTTGATATATTATTATAACGAGAAACGTGCTAAGCAATTTGATATTAATTATCTAGAGCATTTATCGCTCCTAAACAGAACCAAGAATAGTAACACTATAAACTAATTGAACTATTTTCACAGATCATTAATCTAGTTATAGCACACATGCAGATTAAGGAAAACAATCGGTATAAACCACGTCAGGAACAATAAATTTCAGCCAACAAAACAGAATCAATATGAACAAAATCGCTAGAAATCTATTAAGCATTCATTTTTGCATTTCGTTCTTTTAGGCATCTCCTTTCAATTTATTCAAGCTCAATCACTAGAGGTTCTCATTCCACAGTAAACATTCACCACTTCTTTATTAACATGAACATTTCAAGGTAGTAATCGCAACTAAAGCATTTCATAGAGAATATAAACAAGGAATCGATCATAGTATAGAAACAGGGAGCTAAACATATCAAGAACAACACATAAAACTCACACACACTTGTGGTGTAGGGCCTCCACATGGTCAAGACTCTACCCTATTTCCTTACCAGTTTGAAGAACTAAAGCAGGGACAACAACGCTCCACTCCACGTCCATCAGCAGCTCACTCTCCTTCAACTTACTAGCTAACCCAACCTCACTCACGTAGCTCACTTCACACACAACACTTACACCTTTCACTAAACCACACAACTCACTGGGGCTCTCTCCTCCCTGTCACTCCCTCACACTCTCTGGATTTCACGCAGGAAATGGGGAGAAGAAGGCTGAAGGCTGAATGAGAGAGGGGAGGGAGATATTACTTGGAGAGGGACAATTCCTGGCTGGAGGGCAGAGGAGGTTGGGTGGACAGGGGATGCAGGCGACAATCTTACTAGTCGGGACGTGGGAAGTGGGATTTTGTGTCGAGGGGTGCAATTTCTATTGGTTGGGTGTCGCTTTCCTTCTGATTTTAAATCGGTTCTGTAGCTGATCTGCTATGATTCGGACGAGTGTGGACGCAGTGGTCTCATTCGCATTCGTCCGCAAGAGCAAAATTCTTAGGCCAAATTGTGGCCTCGAACGAGAATTGGCGTCCCCATTCTCATTTGTACTGTCTGAATTGGCATTCGGACGCCATTTGGCATCCGCCATCGTTCGCATGTATCGTCCGAAAGTGTCCAAGAATTGGACAGATTCAATTTGGAAGATGCCTTCTCTCGTCTGCCATCGTCCACTAGCATCTGAAAGTCTCCAGACTTGGACAAATTCGATGCGGACGCGTCCTGTCCTCGTCCGCATCGTTTGGGACTTTGTCTGATAGTCCCCTGCACAGCGAATTCAGAACGCAAAACTACTTCATGAGTCGTCTTATGCCTATCGGTGACGTGGCTAAGCACTTGCGGACGATGATTCTTCGTTCGCAAGTTGCCGCATGCGTCTGCAACTCTATAATCTCCACTTTTCTCTATCTTTTCACTCTTAACTCTTATCCCACAACATTTCCCCCATAAATATTCGTCACAATTAACGCGTAACATTACGTGATGTAATATCTCCAAAACTCCAATACCTAATTACATCACGTATATGGGGAAGATGTTACCAGAATTACTCTTAGACTTAATGCTCCAGAACGTCCTCAGTAATACCCCAATAATTATCCAACTTAAAATTCGGGGTGTTACATTATTAATTACTGTTGTTTATGGTCTCTGAACAAGCATGTCTTCGCTGTTTCGTTTCGTTTCGTTATTTCTTATTGCTATTGTTGTCATTTAAGAAGCATGTTTTATCAATATTATTACTGCAGAATCTAATTGTTGGAAAGCATGTTTTGCTGTTTCAATTTGATTATTATTCACTGCTGTTCGTTATTGCTAGAGAAGCATGTTTTGTTGTTTCAATTCAATTAATATTCGCTGCTGTTTATTATCAATTAAAAAGCATGTTTCGTTGTTTCAATTTGATTAATATTGCTGCTGTCGATTAATATTCGCTGTTGTTTATTTTGAATTAAGAAGCACGTTTCATTGTTTCGTTTAGATTATTAATTGCTGATATTTACAGTTGCTTGAGAATCATGTTTCTGTGATATTTACTGCTACTTATTGTCGTTAAAAAGCATGATATGATTTCTCATTATTAAACGCTACCGTATAATGTCAAGGCATGCTCAACCGTTCTATGTGTTCAGTTAATTAGCTTCACATTGTCTAGCTATTTTCGATGTATACAATTACGTGTTTTAGATTCTGCCCTTTGATTATCGATTATTTTAAGTTATTGTCATTTACTTTCCATGGATGCGCTATTTAAATTGAAGTGTCCTCATGTATTCACGTTAATAGAAACAAAGTAGGGAGTGCCCCCTCGGGGTGGTACTCACATGCATCGAGTCAGGAAATGATAAGAAAATGAAAGGAAGATAAGAAAAGAAATGGGAGTTGGGGGGCGGATGGGTAGTGGATCTAGTCCACGGCTAGGCGAAGCCCCCTATCTCAACGGGAAAGGGGACTTTGTCGCAAGTAAAGGGTTAGGTCCGATCCACTATTCTATCCCCTAAGAACACTCCAATATCCAACTCGAAATATGAGTAAAGAACGAATGATACGAACGAAAGAAATGAAATGTTTGGTTTAGATGACCCCAATTCCATAATGGACTAAAGAGAGGCATAACATAAGCATAACCCCATTTCCTTTACTGGGCCATTGGCTCACGTCCTTACTTGTGGTGTAGGTAATGAGATAATATTACCAAGAGCAGAGGAGGAGGTCCTTCCCGTGGAGCCTGTGGCGTATCCGGAGGAAATATGACCGGAGTAGAGTGTGGCTGAAGAAAGAAAGAAAAATGTATATTTAGTGAGAGTTTAAGGGTAAAACATGGTTTGTAAAATACTAAGTATTTCTTTAACTTTATTTTGAATGTGTGACATTTTAAACCCTGAACTTTTATCTATAAGTGTTTATGTTTACGTTTCCGCTATATTTTAAATATTTGATTTAACGATTTTAGTCTTTGACTATTTAAATGAATTTTTAGTGAATTGTAGTAACGATCGGGATTTTTAGAAAGCGCACTCTGATATTTATTATTTTCAAAGGGATTTAAATTGCTTTTCAAAAGTTTTAAAATTTAACGAGATTTTCAAGAAAGGGTAAAAATCCAGGTCGTTACAATTACCAATCTCAATATTAAATCCTACATAATCCAACTTTGCAACAGAAATTAAATTCCTAGCACATTCAGGAATATAGAGACCCTCTTCTAGATCCAGACGATGTCCAGTATCCAGAATCAATCTATACGTCCCAATTCCTTGTATATGTGTCTTCATTCTGTTTTTCATATACAAGAATTTTTCATTCCTGTTTATGGGTTGAATTTAAAGAAAGCTCTGCGTAACATTAGATACATGAGTAGTAGCTCCAGAATCTAACCACCAAGTATTACTAGGCACTTCTATAATATTTGATTCAAAACATACTAAAACAAATAGTGTACCTTTCTTTTTGAACCAAGCTTTTCTTTTCAAACAATCATTTTTTATGTGTCCAGCTTTATTATAGAACTAGCACTTAAGCTCTTTACGGGTTTGACCATCTTTAATCTTTAATTGGTCTTTCCCTTTCTGTTTGTTCTTCTTACTCGGCTTTTCCTTGCTACTATTGGCTTCCTTCTGAAACGTTAAATGAATGATATGGTCCTTCAATTTCTTCAATCTCCCTTCTTCTTGAATTAACATGACCTTAATTTCTTGAAAATTCTATTTCTCTTTTATGGTGTTGTAATTCACTTGGAACTGACCAAACTCAAGAGAAAGTGAGTTGATGATAAATTGAACAAATAATGATTCACTCACATCCATACCCAACGTCTTCAGCCTTGCTGCCAAATTGGCCATGCTTATTACATAATCATGAATGGGTTGAGACCAATCAAATTTCTTGGTCGTTAACTCACTTATCAGATTCCCTACAACAGACTTATCTGTAATGTTTGATTGAGAATATTCTTTTATTTTAGACATAAATTTCTTTGCATTATTCGTCTTTGACATTGATGGCTTAACATTTTCAGCCATTGTCATCTTCATCAAACTTAAACTCAGCCGATTAGACCGCTCCCAAGTCTCATTGTATGACTTGTCAGCTTCCGTACTGGTCTCATTAATGGCTGGTGGTCTATCACAAACTAATGTTAGGTCTAAATCCAATACACCAAGTTGAAACTAGATTAGTTCAGACCAATCAGCATAGTTCAAACCATTGAACTTGAGTAGTGAATTACTAGAGACGAATAAATTTTTAGAAGCTGCAAAAATATAACACATGCTCATTCATTAACTTGATCGAATTCAGATAAACATAATTTTATTTATTTAAGTTCACCTTTGGGTAATCCTTAAATAAACAAACAATCATTGATGTTATAGTATAAACTTTAATAGACTCATAAACATATTCAATGTAATATGTTTAATATCTTTGGATATTTAAACATCTTAATTAAAAAAGTAAATGTGTCAATTGAATATTATTGATTATAAACATTGGTCTACCTTTGGGTAACCTACTAGTTTATAATTAATAATTTCCTTTCAATAACATCACCATAATTAAATGAATAAATTACACAATTTAATATTGATCACTTCAAACTATGTCACTTTGGTGACTACTAAGTTTCTATACACCAATATTTAATTGAGTAAACTTTTATTTATATAATTTATTTTAACTTTTATTTTCTGCCTTGTGAACGATTAGCGGACGTGAAACTCGCGTCCGTTATCATCCGAAATCACATTACAGATTTATAGATTGTAAATAGTCCCGTCTGCATCTTCCGAACATGCAACAGTGACATTATAGAGTCAATTCGGATGAGTCTGTTTGCGTCCTATATCATTCGCAGCGTCTAAATATTGCAACACTTAAGTTACAGATTCAATGCGGACGAGTCTGCTGGCGTCCGCAATGATCCGCCATCGTCCGCAAACTGTAGATTTTAATGTAGAAAGAAATTTGGTTGATTCTTCATCTGAAATCAACTTCCTTCGCATCTCTTATTTCATTTCTTTGGATCATAGCGAATAATTAAACTCTTAATCCATAACAATCAACCTTCATAAATCAATTTTTATGCAGAATATTATGCAGAACAATTCAACCTTTATGAATAAACAATAATTCTAAACATTTGCTGAACTTCTATGCAGAATCAATTATGCATCAAAGTTAACTCTTATACTTTTATGTTCAGAACAATTATTCAACAAAAGAAACTTTTATGCATAACTTTTATGAAGAAACAATCAAACAACAATTTAATCTTTATGCATAACTATTATACTGCAAAAATCAACCTTTATGTTCAGAACATCTATCAAAATTAACCTTTATGTTCATAACAACTTTGCATCATTATGCAGCAAAGAAACGCAACAATGAAACGATTATTAAACTCTTTTTCATGGCAAATCAAAACGTTAATTACTGTGCTCTGATATCAATTGTTAGTTTTATTTTACTTTTCATACTTTCGTACAAACAATACTTTAATTTCCCAAGTCTATTAACGTATTTTGATTCAACCAATTGTACTAACCTTGATCCATGCTTTTGTTGATGTAAACGTTGATTCGGAAATACGTTTATCTCCTTGAACCTTTTTTTCTTACGTTCTCTTTGATGATCAAGAGATATGTATGAACTCCTTTCTTCCTCCTTTTACAAAGGACTCACGAGAGAGTTTTGAGAGAGAGAAGGCCAGAGATAATAAGTCTTCACTTTTCTGAAGACAACTCATCTCTAGAGAGAGAGAGCAGTTTTTGAAAGAGAAGAAGTCAATTCTATTCTTCCTTCTCTTCCTCTTTTTCTTGTGTGGTTTGTCAACCTTTTAGTGCAGAATGCACTTGCTTTTCAAAAGCCAAAAAGCCACCACTGCCTCCTCTGCCTACATTTTTTCTTTTAAGAGATTAAAAAAAAAGATTTCTTTACATGTAATTTATTCAATTACCATTTTAATTTACAAAGAATTACGTAATTGGCATTTCATTATTATCCTTTATTTTTTCTCATTTAACCATACATTATTCATTTTACAGGGTTAATGTGAGAGAATTAAAATCTAATTAACTTAATTCTTTTATATTTAATAATTATTATATTAAACACTTTAATATTAAATCAATATACTATAATTAATATAGACCATATTAATAAATTATTAGAATAATCTACTGTCGTGAATTGCTTGCATTGATCGGTCAGACTTGGATTTTCATGATTGAAAGTAACAATAACAAAATTCTTTTTCAAATAAAGTTAGTTCTACTAGATCGACCTTTGAGAGTTAAATAACATTATTGTAAAAAGCTTCTCGGCCGAACGTACAACAAGTACCAGCACACTGGTTATGATGATTACTTGAATTCGTATTCAAATAAAGGTCAATAATTTTATTTTTAATAAATTAAAAAACAATACAAGCGTATTCGTGTTAATAAATTGAGTTCTTTCGTGCATGTATTGCTTTTAAAAAATTTGTACATGAAAAATGTTGAAGATGATCGGACCTGTCAAGTTGAAGTTGAACGAATGCAGGAAGAGACAGAGGAGGAAGAAGGAAGCCCTTGAAAGGGGTTTAGCTGCAGCTAATTTTACTTTTCACATCTTTTATTACTGGCCGAAAAGACGAAGAAAATCAATTTTTTGAAAACTTGACTGTAGCCACCAATTTCTTCAGAAAATTCTGATTCACGGCGGAAAGCTGGTTCGTGATTTAGCCCTGTCCTGGCAATCCATCTTCTCTGATCTCTAAACATTTTATGCTTTAAAATGATCATTTCCTCTGGAAAAATGTTTTTAGACTGTGACTTTTGTGTTAGGTTTCGAAAAGTGAAGGACGATCGCTTTCGCCAAAGGGGTTCCACTCTAATAGTCGATACAATATCTTCAATGAATTCTTCAAGCAAGTGAAAGGCGAAGCTACAAAGTATATTGTTTTTCCTTTATATTTCTTTCTAAAAATACACGCATATTTGCTAATTCTAGTAGACTTTCACCCAATAGCTTTTGCTCCTGTACCTGCATTTTGGTTATATTTTTTATGTTTAACAAATAGTTAGACTCTCGTTTGCTTAGAAACTTTGTTGCTATGAACTCCATTTTCCGTTAAGTTTTTCTATGGATAAATGAGGTTCCCTTTTTCATTCTGATGTGGTTGGACCACAACCTGACCGGATAACCACAAAGGAGATCGAAAACTGTCTTTCGTGAAGCAATATTCCATTAACGTTGGAGATTACAGCAACTAAAGAGGAATTATAGTAAAGAAGAACTGAAGAAGTAGAAGGAGAAAGAGATTTTACAGAGAAAAATAGAAAGGAAAACATACATGTAACAAAAAGGTTTTTACATCTTCCCGCGTTCTCTACTTCTCCTTCCTCCTTTTATCTAACTAGTATCCCTTTCCCAATGAATTCCACGTAAGCACAATAAGGAACTCCACGTTGGCAATCTGTGTATACTCTAACTCCATGATGGCAATCCATGTACCTGTATAAGTATCCCACCATAACATCTTTCCCCCTTAAAAATATCATTGTCTCCAAGGATATAAAGATTTGACAACCAACAAAAAAATTCTGATTGATATTCCAAAAGCAAATGTTGGCAACCAACCATCAATGTAATCCCAAAGACTACTTTCACCAATAATCCTGAAATCAAACTTATTCTCCAGAATGACAAACACAATTGCATTAAATTTTGTTCATGCAAGAGAAACCAACTATAACCTTTGAATGCAATGGAAGAATTCAACTCCTCTGCCACTTTACCAATTTGATGCTTTACTAAAGTACATTTAAATTTGAGGGTACTAAATTTGACCTCATTTATCAATGCGATGAGTGCCTTCCCACAGGCTCAGGCCGTTTGAGCATAGTCTCTCTGTGTTGAGCTTAAATCAGTATCAAGAAGTAGAGCAAGCATTCCTAGGATGCCATTCATGGGTGTCCTGATTTCAAGAGCACGGTTACAAGAAACTGAGACTTTGCAACATCGACACAGTTGCAAGAAACTGAGACTTTGCAACATCAACAGCTTCAGCAAGAACTTTTAATTCCTGCATTCCATGAAAGTCATCTTCTACTTTAACAATATGGGTTGCTGCCCCATATAATATATAGCCAACCAATAATCCAATCACAAAGAATAAAAATGATGTAGTAAGTGTTGTCCATGATGTGGGTGCCCCTTGATGATATCTACATATCATTTGATGCTTCCTAGAGGGATCACCAAAATCAAGCTTGCTCTCATGCAAAAGTATATCGTCACCATCTTGATATTGATGACCATACCTGATTAGGAGATCAGAAGCATAGTGATAACATATACATTTACCAAAATTGCTTGATTTTCGGCAAGTTGCCCGAGTAAATTCTCCACCAACGATTCAACATCAAAGGCTCCACCAAGATATCTAGTTGCTGCTTGTATGCGCTCTTCCACAGTGGGATTGAATGGCAATTTGGATTTATAAACTGGAAATGTCAACACAACTCCAGGATGATGAGAACCTATACAGGTACATGGATTGCCAGTGTGGAGTTAGAGTATACACGGATTGCCAACGTGGAGTTCCTTACTTTGTTTACGTGGAATTAATTGGGAAAGGGATACTGGTTAGATAAAAGGATGAAGGAGAAGCAGAGAAGGCCGGAAGATGTGAAAACCTTTTTGTTAATTGTATGTTTTCCTTTCTGTTTTTCTCTGTAAAATCTCTTTCTCCTTCTACTTCTTCTGCACTATAATTCCTCTTTAGTTGCTGTAATCTCCAATGTTAATGAAATATTGCTTCACGAAAGATAGTTTCTGATCTCCTTTGTGGTTATCCGGTCAGGTTGTGGTCCAACCACAACAAGTGGTATCAAAGCCACCACAATGCACGGCCGAGACGTCCTCCTGGACAGACAAAGACAGGTTGAACTGATTCAGTGTAGAGACGAAATATTTTGGATCTGCAAGTTCTTCTCAGTGGTAGTGACTTATATAGAGCCAAGATCGATTGGAAGAGATTCTTCACAGATTCGTTCAAGACTATAACTCCACGTTGGCAATCCGTGTATACTCTAACTCTACGCTGACAATCCATGTACCTGTATAAGTATCCCACCATAACACATTCATGCTAGTTTTCCAAACAAAAGTATAAAGGACTTTGCTATTCTACAACAATGCATGTCTTTCCATAGTTGAGTATCACTTGCTGTAGTTTCGGACAAAAGGTTTTTGTGTTGTTGTGGTTCGTTTTAAGTTTCTTTTATTTGCAAATTAGAGTCTCAACTGCGAGATAACTAAAGTTTAGGCAATAATGTTGTAATGTTCTTTAAACGAAGGAACCCAAGATTTCAGCAATCAGTAAAGGATTTAAAGGAGAAAGCAGAAGAGTTCAGAGGAGTGAAAGAAGATTTGAAAGTTGGGTAATTTTCTTAATTCCTGTTACTTACTACTGATTAGTTTATTCTCATAAGTTAACAGTCCAAGACATACCCCATTGTATGTCAAGGCTGGGTGGACACTTCATGGAGGGCCTGAGATGGTGAAAAGGCGAATGCAGAACAAAGCATATGACCAAGCAGCTATCAAGCAGGTTTATGGAAAATGGACTGAGGCGGAACCTAATGGTGGCATTGACATTCTTTTAGATGCTGCTGTAAATCAAAGCCATTCTTTTTTAACACTTTGTTTTTATGCAGAAGGGCCTAATGTTTGGCTTTCTTCGCCATTGGAGGTACTGAAGTATTTTTCTTCGAGCTGGCTTCTCCTTTGCATACTTGTTCTTCAATAATGGTGCTGAATGGCGGTTCCTCAGGCAAACAAACGCACCACCATACTAGTTCTACGGCTCCTTCACAAATGTTATTTGGTAAATTTAAGTCTAAAATTTCTCCTCTTTGAGTTTCCTTAGCATTCCAAAAACTGAAAGAAGCAAAGCTGGTTGACTTGGCAAAGAAGGGGCATGACATTGTAAATGATGAATTACGCGGAAACACAAGTAAGAGGAGGCACCTGGACTATGAGCCTTCTTCCTTGCCCAATGGGGGAAGAAGTAACAGAGCTGATGTTGCTGTTTTGCCTTCAAAGCAGCCTCCATGGAGTAAGCATTATTTTGTTATGTTGGAAGAATTATATCAATACCACATTGCTTATTTTGTTATGCAAGATTATCCTATGTTTAACGGAATTTCATGGTACGGTGAATCTGGTATGTCCAAGAGTCGGGAAGTATTTTACAATCTGTGACATTTTATTTATAATTCAGTAACTTCTATTGAATTTTTAGCTAGTGTAATCTGCCTTTTCATTGAGAGCTGGAAGAATATAGTTCCTCATAAAAGCTGTAATGAAACTGTCATCAGCCCTCCTTTGATAGTTTTGATTTGATGGAGACAAACCTTGTGTATTGGATATCTAGGAAGCACATACGAGATTCTACATTGTTTTATTGTTCTAAATTTAGACAACATGTTGAGGCGGAAAGGATCCTATTCTTTCTTTCTTTTTTGTCTTTTAATTATCATGCATACGTTTTGAATTACAGATTGCGGAAGATATACGAGAGAGATTGGAAACTTATAGAAGTAGTCAAAATTACTACTACATAACTCTCTAAAATTGTGCCATCTATACACATGATTAGGGAGTCAGCTCAGAGTTCGGTGGAATTCGATGTCTTCAATATGATACTATACATACTGTATGACATTGAACTATTAGTGCTTTCTTTTCTACTGTTTTTTGTTACACTGCTAGGCAAAATGTTTTCTAGATATTATTTTTATTAAATATATATAAAAAAAAAAAAGAACACTATATTTAGTTTATTATGAATTTTGCTTTATCCGTTGGTCCCAAGCCTTATACCACAACATTGGAATGATTCTTTTGTAGACATAGATAAAGATTAAAGAGCTGGCAAGAGTTTTGTTTTAAAAAATTTGTAAATATGAAATAGTAGTTCATTCAACTTGTGATGTGTTTGTTCTTTCGCAACTTGGAAGGAAAAAGCAAGACCAAAAAATATGCTTGTGGGATAAGGTATCTTTCTAAAGAAAAAACTCGGTCTCCCGTCAATTTATGAATACTTCAGACTAAGTCGAGCTGAGTCATTGATATTTCTAGAAAATGACATCAACTAAGAGTGTTTTCCACATAAAGAGATTAGTATGTCGTTAGAGCTTGGTTATTGGAGTTTGTGTCGTCCTTTTGACCTGACAACTTGTGTGTAGATATGGTAAACCCATGTATATTATGTTCTTCAATACATACATAATCTGTCGGATGATTATAATTATTTAGTATATTAAGTCAAGTCCAATTAAGAGATCAAATAAAAATGAGTTTTAAATATCTAATCAAAGTGCAAAACTTTATTGTGCAGGTACAAGTGTCTAGGATTAACTTTGATGATGGGTCGAATTTAAGCTCGATTCACATTTTATCTCGGTCTCTTGTAAGCTTAGAGAATATAGAGAGTAAGATTTTTTTTTGGACAAAGCTGTCATGACTAAGAAGATGACAACTATGGATCCCGACCTTAACAACAATTTCCCGGAAGTATTTCTTAAAATAATTTCTTATATTTAAGTATGTCTTGCAAATATTTACTCTTGGTGACGATTACGGTTTTGGAATTGCAAAGAATAAAGATTTACAGATTTCATTCTATCATAGTCTTGTCTTATAAATGTTTTTGAATTAATGAATTTTCTTATATTTTTGCTGCCTGTAGTCCTTTTGGCCTAAGATTTTCTCGATAATCTGCGTTTGTATTGTATTTTCTGCGATCATTTACATGATTCGCTGAAGAACAAAGCAGGACAAAAATGGAGGCATTTGAACTTGTTCCGACTACTTATAATTGGACTCTTTTTTCTTCTAAGCAGGTCAGCGTAAGAAGTAAGCTGGTGGAAGCCATGGATGGATGGGAAGAAAAGTGGAAATCCACTGTAAGAATCTCAACCTTTTGCTCTCTTTATAATAGTCTGCCACTGTTCTTCCCTTATGAGCACCCACCACCTCTCCACCTTTTATTTTTCTTCCATTAAAGTTGTTCATGTCTTGCCTTCCTATCCGTTTTCCTCCACCCAAAAAGGCTTGGAAGAGCTTCACTTCCAAGCTCCAAACCAAACTCCACCGACTCCACGCGTCCAAATCAATCAGAAAACGCAGAATCCGGCTCAACCTTTCTCCCCCTTGGCTCGCTTTTCGTCCCCCCAAACTCCTCCGGCGGAAAAGGCAGCTCTTCAAACCCTCCTTGACCTGTCTTCTCGGCCGAAAACGGAAGCTTATATTGAACAGACAACGTGGGCCCGTGTATGTTGACAATCTGTTCAAAGAGAAGGTGGATCTAGAGAAACCGGAGGGAGTGGAAGAAACGTTGGGGCTGAAGAAAAGAGAAGAAGAGAATGGAGAAGAAGGCCGTGGAGGTGGAAATGGCGCAGATGAGATGTGGGAGTCATTGGCTTTGGCTTCTCCTCTGATGCAAGGAATTGACGACAGAGCTGAACACTTCATCGCTAGGTTCAGAGCAGACATGCAATTGCAGGCTCAGCACATTTTACCTCCTTCCTTGTAGTTTCTACTTTGCCACTTTATTTCTTCTTTTGCTTATAAAAAAAAAGATTGTTTATAAACTGTGAATCTTTTGAAAAATTGCAAAATTTGTGGTGGGTAGTCGGTAAACATAATATAAGAAATATTTGCTCAGTAAATATGTAGAATCTATAATATGCTTACCATCTATTTATTTTTCTTGATTTTGTGACACATTAATTAGGTTTGTGACACCTTTAATAGACGCAATTCAAATTATAGTTTATAAATAATTAGAACAGATCTGTGGATGAGTTCTTTTAATGAGTATTACGGCGGGAGACCTAAGATTGATCCAGAAAAGACGTTGAACATTGCAGTTTAACCACAGAAGAGAAATACCAAAGAGTTGAATGATTAAAATAGGTGGATTTATGAGTGCTGCTTAATCTCACCATTATCTTCCATTGAGAGAAGTTAGGAGTAAACCCATTTTCACTCCATAAAATATGACGCATTAGCATTTTATCCAGAAAGTCCACACCTTTATCTATTCTATACGTGTTTGCTCCACAAAATAACGTCAGCATTATGGGTTTTTTGAGAGAGGAAGAAGAGGTCCGTTGTTTCCCATTAATTTTCTCCTGGAAATACAAAACCCTTTTCTATTACATCATTTCGAGGAATTCTTCCCATTCTCCAGCTCCAGTGAACACGTTGAACCAAAAATCCGTGCTCTCATGAACCTTCGAACCAAACCCAAACGCCTCTAGATCGGCGGCGGTGCCGGAATCATCTGACGACAACACTTCCAACCAAAAATTCTCATCCATTGCGCAAGAATTATCCGAAAATCCGATCTGGGTGTTATTGTTATTATCGTTGGAGTCGACAATGATACTGTCTGTCTCGGATTTTAGATTGTGGACAAGTTGTTCATCTTGGATGGCGTAATTGGACGTGCTCATTTTGATATTTTCTGTCGATTGTTGGACCCTCTTCTTCAAATGAGTGTGCCACACATTTTTTATTTCGTTGTCGGTTCGTCCTGGTAATCTTGCTGCAATGGCTGACCATCTGAATCAAAATTAGAGAAAATAAAGATCATTTTTTCTTGCACTCTCAATTATTTATATTTTGTTTCAAGTGCATAAACTAGTATTCTGGCAGATAAAATAACGTTTTTTATATATTTTTTCTTGGTTTTAACATTAAAGAATCTGCAACAGAGAATCTTGTGACAGACCCACATGATTGAATCTCTAAAAATCATGGAAATTGTCAAAATTTATCATCTGGGTTGGAAGAAAAACAAAAGCTATTCAAATGTATTCGATTATTTCTTCAATCCATAAGGTAGGATTTGGCTAATAAAATGAATTATACGCACCTGTTGCCAAGCATTTCATGCAATTTGATGATGGCTTCTTCTTCTTCTCCGCTAAAGTTTCCTCTTTTAATGTCTGGTCTCAAGTAATTAGTCCACCTCAGTCTGCAACTCTTTCCACACCGCAACAATCCTGAATGGAAAACTAGATAATGAGCTATGGATTTTTTCACAGACGAACGGAAAAGACACCCATTTTATCAAATTTTTTTGAGGGTTTTCCAGAAAAAAATGAAGGGTGAGGAGAATCAGAAACAGTACCAGCTAGTTTTGGAAGAGCTCGCCAATTGTCATGGCCGTAGAGTTGGATGTAGTTGACAAGAATCTGGTCTTCTTCAGAAGTCCAAGGTCCTTTCTTCAATCCCATTTTCTCGCAGCATGGAGCTCTCACCATTTTTCTTGATCAACCTGGAAGAACCCTAGTTCCCAAACCTCAAAATAGAAAGCTGTGGAAGAGATAGCTTCATATATATATATATATATATATATATTACACATTAGCTTGGAGAAAGTGAACTTGGTGCAGTTAAGTGCCCAGCACACCTCTACTGTTTTTCAAACTCCATACACGGCCGTATCTCTCTCTCTCTCTCTCTCTCTCTCTCAAAGTTTGGACGGTCAAAAAACGTGGCGAAATATTAAAAAAAAAAGTAGTCCAGCTGCTGTAATAAGAACATAGAATAAAATATTGTCTTGAATTAAAAATTGGCATCACGTTTAACTCAATCAACAACCCCATAACACCTTCATAAAAAAACGCCCCCTTAGCAATAATATCCTAAGGTTATTTTTTTCAGGATTTATACTAAACAATAGATATTGTATATGTTGATGTTAAGTTTATTTTGTTCTTGAATCTTACCTATTCCTAAAATAATGTGTAATCCTCAAAAATGAAACTTGTACTAACGAATTCTTACTTTACATTTTCATTTGAAATTTTATGATTATAAAATTGCTCAACTTTATTGCCCATATTTGACTATCACAAATGGTCTCTAAATGTCACGTTTTCAGAAGGAATTCAAGATCGAATGGAGAAAAAGGTTACTTGAAAATGAACTAAATTGTCCGACCCTTTAACTTTACAAATAGCAGAAGACTTAATTGAGAAAATAAGGTTAGGGTCTAACCAACTGGGTTAAACCAAATATTCATTAGTGACATGTCAAATAAATGTAGTAATATAAGTCCATAAAGAAATAGTACCAGAAATAAAAGTGACACATTTAAAACTAAAATTTAGGTAATTCTAACAAAGTCTAACATTACAAATTATTTTTTAAAAGTAATAATAAAATAAAGTAATAATAATCCATTATGCTCACTTCTACTCTAGCAACTAATGATTCTCCACACTAAATCCTGAAGAAGGAGTTGTATGAGAATAGTAAACTAACTCAGTAGAAATGAACTTTGCATTCAACAATATAATAAAAAGAATATGTGAGAAATCTACTTAAAACAGGTTATACAGTATCAAACAAAACATAGTAAGGTAAGTTTTCAAAATAATCTACTATAGTGTGGTACGTAACATAAAATAACTCACTACTATGAATTTCAGTGAAAATTAAGTCGCTTACGGACTCTAAGCATATCATGTCATCGATAGTAACAATAATAGCGATACTCGGTGATCGTAATAGTCACGAACGACCCTGATCAAATTTTGAGTTTTGCGTTCAAGGACATGATATATGATCGAAATAACCTAAGGGGGGATGAAATAGGTATTTAAAATTTTTTCAAGTGTTTAATATACCCAAGTAAATTAAGTTAATTCGAGATATTTAATCACAAATTAGACAACTAATTAATGCAATAGCTAAACACAATAAAAGATAAAGAAAAGAAATACGAAACAAAGTTGTTAACGCGGTTCAGCAAAGCACACCTATGTCCGCGCTTCAAGGCTCCTCTTTAAAGATCTTTTCACTTCAACAGCACGGGTTACACTTGATTGAACTTTGAGGGTGTCAATCCAACCTTACAATGAGTTTATCATCTCTCACACTCAACAAGTGATTGTTCGTATACAAATTTCACATGATAACTCTTCACTCCTAATATGGATAATTCCAAAGATTACACAAAGAATGAGGTCTCTTAAGCAATGGTAAGTAAGCTAAATTGATCACACAATTTGGCAACACTTCATCTTTAATAAATTGCTCAAGGTAATTTCCACTCGAAGTCTTCATCTATTAATAGATGTCTTTAACCATGCTACTTTGCAGTCGACCACCATTTGACTATTACGACATTTATTTTCTTCACGGGTCGACCATTTCTTTTCAGGTTTGTCGACCATGCTGGTCGACCATTTTTCTACTAGTATACCAATTTTCTTTACTTCAAAATATTGGAGTACACTATAATATTTTTCGGTCGACCATTTTTCTTTTGGTTGACCTCATTTGTGACAAGCATAATGTGAACAAAATCGGTCGACTATTTCTGCTTTGCTAGTCGACCATTTTTCTCTATGTTCCAAAATGTAGAGTGTTCGGTACAATTTTTCAGTCGACCATTTTTCATTTGGTCGACCTCATTTTTGACAGCAACATTGTCAGTAATGGTCGACCACTTCCTTTGATTTTCTTCATCTCCCGACTTACATCAATCACTACAAAACCTTAACACACATGTTAGAATACTAAATACCCATTTCACAGGGTATTTCCAATTAAGAATAAGGATAACTTAAACATTGAAAAACTTTAGTCACATTCACATTATAAACAACTTATCATTAAATTAATAAATCATCATCAAAACAATTAAGATTAATACTCTTAAGCTAACACATGAGACATACATGTATCACATTACTCTAGTTAACAATAACAAATAAATACATCCTCTAATGGTCGAATGTGCATAAAGGAAAACAAAACCCCTACATGGTTCGATTAAACTTGATTCACACAATCAAGATAATCAATGAAATTAAATATGCATGCTCAATGAGCAAAAATATAGTAGATAATATAAAAAACTGACAAGCTATCAAAATGGTCATGTCACTTTTATATGAGAACACGTCTTAGAATAAGTTTTTAGAAAATAGTGCAATATTGGATATAAAATAAACCTTTACCTCAACAAGGCTATCCAAGTCAAAGCCCAAGCAAATAAAATCCAAAATTCAAATCTCTTATCAATCCATTGGACCTACCAAAGTACATATGTTCAAATCAATTTACTTTTTTCTAAATCTTTAAAAGTTTCTTGAAATCCATAACCAGGATATGAACCGACTCGGGAAACTTACAAAATGATCATTTGAAAAAATCCAACTTAAAAAATCTGGTCCTAATGTCTACTCATAGAAAGTCATCCATTCTGCCATAAACCGATCAATCGCAGACTGATGGTCCAAATGCTCGCTCTTCAAGCAGCGTCCCCTCTGTCCACTTTTGCAGCAGCCTTTGCTCTCTCAGATGTGTGCATTTATGTGGAAATCCTTCACTTCTACGAACATGTGCCTTCTGCGTGTTTCTGCAGAAAACCTAGATTCCGTGGATGCACGCATTTTCGTAGTATCCCTCACTTTTATGGACACGTGCCTTCCACATGCTTCTGTGGAAACCCTCGCTTCTGTGGATGCAATCCTTTTCGGTAAATCCCTCACTCTGGTGGACATGTGCCTTCAGCATGCTTATGCGGAATCCTTTGCTTTTGGGGACATGTGCCTTCTATGTGCTTCCACGTAAACTTTCGCTTCTGTGGATGCATGAGTTTCTGCAGAAGCCTTCGCTTCTACTAATATGTACTTGCAACACAGAACTGTCCCAATACTTTGAAAAATTTCATCCTCTCTCCAAAAATTCCAACTTTAAACAATACAGAGTAATTCTGAGTTAATTTACATCAATTCAATGCATAAATTCACCCTTTTTGACCACTGATTTTCATTCTCCAAAACATAAACCATATTTTTCAATATACCTACACAATCCATGACTAAACATGATATAGAGAAATCAAGGTTTTTACCTTTTGAGAATGTGTGAAATTCAAGTATTTCAAATTCCAATTCACAGTGAACAATTCGTATATGAAAACTTACAACCTAAATTAGAACAGAAGTTAAACTTGATTTTTACGGAATAACTTCACTAGCCAAAGAAAAAGAGGATAAGTTTACCCACTATGATTTCCTCCAACAAGATTTTCAGCCACCCAAAAGTGACCCTCAACAAATGTTCTCCTCTGCAGTTGCTCCCTCAATTTTTTAAAGAGATTCAATATGAAAGATAGAGGGATTTAGGCTCCTCATAAGAAAAAATATTTACCCTGACAAACTATCTAGTAACCCCGACTTATGGTTTCCAAATTAATAAAATAAAAAGAAATTAAATTTTAAAAAATCTTACCCTTAAATTTGAAGTGGCTACTGTTACATTCTCCCCCACTTAGGAAATTTTGTTCTTGAAATTTAGAACAATCTCAAATGTTCCACCAAATAAGTGAGGATACTTTATTGCCATTTCTAACGCAATTTCCTATGTAGCTTCTCTTTCTCTATGGTTCTTCAACTGAACTTAAAACAAAGGAATCTTACGGTGACGCAACACTTTAATTTCACGGCCCAAAATCCTATCGGCCTTCTCCTAATAAGAAACATCCCATTGGATAGGCATAACGGTCCAGTAGATGACATGCGATGGATTTGAAACATATTTCCTCAACATAAACACATGGAAAACATTATTTACGTAGCTCAATTGAGGTGGTAAATCCAACTGATGTGCTATTGAACCAACTTGTTCGATATATATCTGGGAGCTAACTTGCCATTACCACCAAAGCGACTAACACCACGACACAGACGAACTTTCAAAAACACATAGTTATCGACCTCAAACTCAATTTTTCTCCTTAGAATGTTTGCATTACTTTTCTGACAATTCTAAAGTGTTCTAAGTCACTCCTTAATCAATTGAACTTTCTCACTCATCTCTTGGATTAAATTAGGCCCGAGAGTGATACACTCCTCGGCTTCAACCCAACATAACAACGATCTCCACTGTCTCCCATTAAAGCATCATAGGGCAAAATCCAAATAAAGCTGTTGTTATAAATGAACTCTACCAAAGGCAAGTGATTCACCCAACTATCTTCAAAATTCAGAACACAATATTTTAACATATTCTGCAAGGTCTGAATTGTATGCTTAGGCTGACCATTCATCTGAGGGTGATGAACTGTACTCAAATCTAGCTCAGTGCCAAAGCTCTTTGAAAGACTCTCCAAAATTTAGAAGTAAATCTTGGATCTCTATCTGATACTATGCTAGAAGGAACACCGTGAAGACAAATAATATCCTCAATATACAATTTGCTCAGTTTTTCAAAGAGAAATCCATTCTGACCAGAATAAAATGGGCAGATTTTGTCAATTGATTAATTATTACCCATAGTGCATCTAAACTCTGTGCAGTCTTGGTCATAAAATCTATAGTAATTCTGTCTTATTCCCATTCTGAGATAGGTGAGGGTTGTAGCAATTCAGCTAATCTATGATATGTCAAACACTTAGATACAAAGTCGGCTACATCCCTCTTCATTCCAACCTACAAATACTGGCGCTTCAAATCATAATACATTTTGGTACTGCCGAGATGAATAGCAAATCTAGATTTATGACTTTCTGCTAGAATTGCTTGCCTCATATCTGAATTACTAAGTATCACAACACGATCCTTGAAAAATAAAAAGTCATCAGAATTGATCTTTCAACCCTCAAATTGCTCACCAGCAAGAATTGATCAAACTTTTCCATCAGCTTATCATTAGACTTTTGCATATTCTAAACACGTTGCAGAAGTGTAAGAGTCGCTACCAAATTAAATACCTAAACTATCTGACCATCTTCTAGATACTGTAGCTCAAATCATCAATAGTCAAATACCTTTTCCAATCTTCCAACATAAGACTTGAAAGAGATCCTTGAGGATAACGACTTAAAGCATCATCTACAACATCAGCTTTCCTAGGTTGATATTCCAAAGAAAAGTCATAATACCCTATATATTCTATCCATCGGCACTAACGGAGGTTCAAATCACGCTGTGTGAATAAATATTTCAAGCTCTTATAGTTAGAAAATATCCCAAATTTTGTACCATATAGATAACTTTGCCAAATCTAATAGTTGTAAGTCTAAGTCATGGGTAGGATAATTTCACTTATGCATCTTTAACTGCTGAAATGCATAAGCTATAACTCTATCTTACTGCATTAGAATGCAACCCAAACTAGTTTCAAATGCATCGGTATACACAACATATGGTAAACTCTCATCTGGTACTTCTAAAATTGGTGTAATGGTCAATCACTACTTGAACTCCTCTAAAGCTATCTGACATTTGCCATCAAAAAATAAACTTTACATCTTTTCTGGTCAAGTGTGTTAACGACATTGCGATGGAAGAAAAGTTTTCTATAAACCCGCAATAATAACCAGCTAGACCCAATAGAGGTGGAAACGGTTTGGTTCTGTTCAGTTTTTGCTTAAATTCGGATAGAACCTATTAGGTTCGGTTTTATTTTTGAGAGACTGAAAATGAACTGAATCACATGGTAAACAGAGAAAAAACCGAGTATTTGGTTCGGTTATATTCGGTTCGATTTTTGGTTTTTGTATAAGACCGATTATTAAGTATTTGGTTCGGTTTTTTTGGTCTTCATTTCGGTTTTTGTATAAGACCGATTATTAAAAATGAAAGCTTTCTCTACAAACATTCAAATGGATGAACAAACAATCATCTGCCATCATTAGTTCTTCTCCCTCAATATTTATGAAGCAGACAAAATCAAGTATTAATGCTTATACCAATATGAAATAGACAAAATCAAGCATTAATGCAACAATACAACTGAATCATCAAATGAATCAGAAATGATTAGCCATTCCATTTCCGTTACCTATGCATGTAAAATCATTCCTTTATGTGTTCATAGTTTCCATAGGATGGTACTTCAAATGAATTTAACTCTGTTTGATGATTCAATTTCGTTTAGATAACCAACCTGCAGGAACTACTACAATTGGCATCTTTATAGCAGTGGCCCAATCTTCTCTCTGGAGCAGTCCATTTACTACCTGCTAAATATGTGATACTTGTAAGAACAAAAGCAAGCAATTAACAAAAATCTTAGATCCAGATTTTTTTTCCCACTAAACAGGTTAACTTAAACAAGTAGCTCTTTGATTAGTCTGGAACAAGAAGAATTAATGTTTATACCAATATGAAACAGATAAAATCAAGCATTAATGCAACAATACAATTGGATAAGAAATAAAGAAACTATAAAGCATTAATCAAAACACCAAACATTTTGCCTTAGGACAAAGTGTTGAATCCAAATACTCCAGCCGTTTGTGCACCTGCATTTTGCAGCAAAAAAATATGTTAAAAAACAGAACAGACAGTTGAAAGAAACTACAAACCAAAACCGAAGTCTTCTACTTCACTTACAATTCCTCCAAAATTTTCTGCACACAATAATCACATACACTGCAAACAGATCAAAAACAAATAAAGAAACAAATAGATAGATTAAAAAGAAAAAAACAAACAGAATAAAAAGAAACAAACAAATCAATAAAAAAAAAAAACAGATCAAACACAAAAAAACCTAACAGATCAAAAGCAAACAAAAAAAATCGAGAAATCGCAGTGTTAGATCTAGAAACACTGAAACAGTTTCTAGATCTAGAAACAGATCTAGCCGATGTCCGTCTTCGGCCAGAGAGACTGAGAAAGAGGGTAGTGTCCGGCTAGATTGTTCGAATCGCCAATGTCCGGCTAGAGTGTTTGGCTCTAAGAGAGACTCAGAGAGTTCGTCGTCGATGACTCGATGTCTGCCTTCAGCTAGAAATACTGAGAGTGAAGGCAGAGTCAGCAGGAGACAAAGAGATGTGCGGGGAGTGGCTAGACCTAGAGAACAGAGTGAGAGAAAAAAGAATCGGGTTTTCGGGGGGGGAAGGACAAAAGGTTGAGGCTCGAGGAGAAAGGCTGGCTGACAGGCTGAGGGAGTGCTGTTGAAACTAAAAGGGTGACAGGTTTTAGGGATTTTTTTTTAAAATTTCGGTTCGGTTCGGTTTTACCCGGTTCTTACAACACAAAACTGAAAATCGAACCAAATTTTTTGGTTCGGTTCGGTTCGGTTATATATTAAAATTTTCCTCTAATAGCACCGAACCGAATAGACCAAAATTGTTTGATTCGGTTCGGTTACCCGGTTCAAACCGAACCGATTCCCACCCGTAAGACCCAAGAAGATACGCATTTCAACAACGTTCTTGGGTGGCTTCCATTCCAGCACTGCCTCAACTTTAGTTGGATCCATAGAAATATCACTCTGCGAAACAACGTGGCCCAAAAATCTTACTTCTATTATCTAGAAACTACATTTCTCTCTCTTAGCATAAAGCTTATAGTTACGCAATGTCTAAAAATGATTTTTAAATGCTTAACTTTTTCACCATCTGACTTTGAGTATATTAAAATATCATCAATAAAGATCACCACGAACTGATCAAGATAAGGCCGAAAGACATGATTTACAGAATCCATAAAGGCAGTTAATGCATTAGTGAATCCGAACGGAAGTTCTAAGAATTCAAAATGTCCATATTGAGTTTAAAAAGTCATTCTATGAATATCTTCTTCCTGAATTTTCAAGTGGTGATATCTCGATCTCAAATTGATCTTCCAGAAATACATAGACCCTCTAAACTCATCAAATAAATAATCTATTCTTGGCAATGGATATCTATTCTTGACTGTCACGTGATTTAATTTCTGATAATTGATACATAGATGCAACGATCTGCCTTTCTTTTTTACAAAAAAAGATCAAGTGTATCCCAAGATGACGTACAATTTTGAATGAAACCTTTTTTGCAACAAATCATTTAATTGAGTTCTCAACTCATTCAATTCAACAAGAGTCATGCGATATAAAGCTTTCAAAACTAGAGCTGTGTCGGACACTAAATCAATACAGAACTCAATCTCGTGGTTAGGTGGAACACTGGCAGATCCTTTAGAAAACATCTAGAAAATCAGAGACTACCAACGAGTCTAAATCATGTCAGACTAAAACGTGGTCACCGTTAATAGCAAAACTATTTTTGTAAAGCTTTAATTTTCTCCAACCATCCGAACAAGCTCGTAAAACTGAGTCTACAGGAAACATATGAACATTACATGGATGCATCCAAATTGCCCATCTTCTAATATGAGGGTTATATTTCTCTAGTAATAGTCAATTTTAGCTTTGTACTGCCTCAACCAATCCATACCTAGAATTATGTCATACTAATCCATAGGTAATATAATAAAGTCAATACAATAAGGTCAACTAATATCTCATACTCACCGATAACGAGGGTAGTAGATTGGACAATGAGAGACATCTTATATTGTTTATTCATAAGGATACTCAACCTGAGGGAATTATCCAATCTTTCTATAACCACATCCAATAAATGAATAAGAGATGCAGAAATAAAACTATGTTGCACCAGTATCAAATAACACATGAGCAATAGTAGAGAAGATAGATATCACACCATCAACAACTCCTTGCTAAATTGATTAAAAGCATCATATCCAAAAATTGCATACATCTATCTAGTAACTTTTTTTTTATTTCCTTTCCTGTCACTACCACGACCACCCCTAGATAAACTAGGGCCGATCTAGCCAGATAACTAGTAGATTCTAAAGGAGTGGGGCTAGATACAAAACTTTACTGGTACCCAATAGACTTCTAAAAGTCAGTACCAGTTGGATGATACTGATGCTGATAAGGGAGCCTATATCCAACTAGCTGTGGAGGAATAAAAGTCTGCGGTTTGGAATGACCACGCTGATTCTATGTAGAAAATCCTCTGCTAGCTCCAGGTCTAGAAGACACTATGTGTGTAAGTGTTGAATTTGCTTGAGAATGCCTTTGATTTGTTGGGCAATTTCTCTTTAGATGTCTAGGTTGTCTACAAGTGTGACAAATATAAGGGTCTGAATGCCTAGCAGCATAAGATGCACCATTGAACTATCCACTCTATGTGTGACCTCCCTAGTTTTGACCATTCCACTGTCTCTTTCTAGTAATCTTACAACCTACTTGCTATTCCTTCTTTCCTTTTCCCTTGTACACACCAAACTGTTCATCAAGATCAGCCTCAACACGTTGAGTAGTAGTGTCCACCTCAAAAATAGAATTGAACTCCATAGCCGACAACTGATGATGGATTTTCGCCCTCAGATTTTTCCTGAACTTACCATCTTATTAGCAAGATCCATGTCTCTGATAAACTATAACAACTCCATAAACTTGACATAATATTCCAATATAGTAAAATCTTCTTGCTCCAGAACATGGTAGGCACTAATCATATTATGACGATGACTAGCGTTACAATAATTATCTCTGAAAATGATCTCAAATTGGCTCCAAGTTATCATTTTTAGCAGGTAATCCAATCGTAGTGATTTCAACCAGACCTCAACCATTTTCTCAAAATAAAATGTTGCAAATACAACTCAATATTCAATCAGAACACTAATTGTAGTTAAACTCTTTTGTATCACCTCAACCAATTCTCAACACCCTGAGAGTTAGTTCCTCCAACAAACACCTGTAGATTCATATGTCAAAGCTGCATAAAGAAGTTCTCATATGGCAAGTCTCTGGATCATGACGGTCGCTATCTCTAGATAGGTTATGTAGCTTATCTCTTAATGCAATAATAGGATCAGCAAGTTGTGACTCATAAATCTATACAGTAGGTGCAGTAGGTGCACAATTTTTTAGAGCTATTTTTAGAGGCATTTTGTGAATCTAAAAAAAAATTATGATTGAATTAGAATACGTCCTTAGACACATTAATAGAACTCACTTGTACACTACTACACTATTTATCTTATGATGTCACTTTTTAAGATGGGAACATGTCACTAATACCAAACTTTCTATCACACTCCAAAAGGAACCCAAGACCAAACGGAGGATGACCCGGCCCAAAAATGAACCTAGTTGTCTGACCTTTTAACATATTTACTTAACAAGCAACAAAAGACTTAATTGAGAAAATAAAGTCAATGCCTAATCAATTGAGCTAAATCAAAAGTCCATTAGTTACATGTCACATAAATGTAGTAATATAAGTCTATACATAAATAGTGCCGGAAATAAAAGTGAAATGTTTAAAACTAAAATTTATGTAATTCTAACAAAGTCTAACCTCACAAATTATTTCTCAAGAGTAATAAAAAATAAAGAAATGATCTGCCAAGCTCACTCATGCTCTAACAATTGAGGATACTCCACACTAAATCCTTAAAAGAAGAAAGTTGTATAGGGTAAGTCGAGTAACTCAGTAAGGATGAACTTTATACTCAACAATATAATAAAAATAATATGTAAGTATGATAGTTAACATAAATTATACAGTATCAAACAAAACATAATAGGGTAAATTTTCAAAAAAACTCACGATAGTTTGGTATGTAACATAAAATAATCTAATATTATGAATTTCAGTGAAAATGGAGTCTCTCATGGATTTCTAGCATACCATGTTATTGGCAGTAACAATAATGGCGATACTTGCCATTCACAATAGCCACAAACGACCCTGATCAGATTTAAGATTTTGTGCCTAGGGACACGACACATACAGTTGTCCCATTACTCTAGTCAATAATAACAAACAATACACATCCTCTAACGGTTGAATGTAGGTAAGGGAAAACATGACCCCCACATGGGTTGATCAAATTTGATTTACATGATCAAGCTGATAAATGAAATTAAGTATGCATATGAGTGAAAATATAATAGATAATATGAAAAACTAGCCATCAAAATGGTCAAGTCACTTTTATATGAGAACAATTTTCAAAATAAGTTTTTAGAAAATAGTGCAATACTGGACATAAAATAAATTTCAACCTCAATCGGGCTACCCAAATCAAAGCCCAAGCAAATGAAATCCAAAGACCAAATCTCTTGTTAATCTGTTGGACCTACAAAACTACATATATCCAAATCAATTCACTTTTTCCAAACATTTAAAAGTTTGTTGGAACCCATAACCAGGATAGGAACCAACTTGAGGAATTTACAAAACAATCCCCCAAAAAAATTCAACTTTAAAAATCTCATTCGGACGTCTGCTCATAGAAAACATCCATTGTCCCATAAACTAGTTGAGTGCGAACTAAGGGTTCGGATGCCTGCTCTTCAAGCAACATCCCATATGTCCACTTCTGCGGCAACCTTCACTCTTGCGGATACTTACGTTTCCATTGAAATTCTTCTCTTCTATGGATACTTGTCTTCTGCGTGCTCCTGCGGAAACCCTCACCATCGCAAATGTACGCATTTCTACAAAGTCCCTCACTTTCATGAACATGTGTCTTCTGCGTGCTTCTACGAAAACCCTCCATTCCGTGTATGCATGCGCTTTCGTGGAATACTTCACTTTCGTGGACACGTGCCTTCCTCATGGTTTCATGAAAACCTTCACTTCCATGGATGCATGTGTTCCTACAAAAGCCTTTGCTTTCACGGATATGTGCCTGTGACACAAAACCATTCTGGTACTAAGAAAAAATCCATCTTCTCTCCAAAAATTCCAACTTTAAACAATACAAAATAATTCTACAATTAATTTATATCAATTCCATGCATAAATTTCACCATTTTGAACACCAATTTTCATTCTCCAAAACATAAACCATATTTTTTGACAGACTAACACAATCCTTGGTTATACACGATATATTGAAATTGGTGTTTTTACCTTTTGAAAATGTCCGAAATCCAAGTATTTTAAACTCCAATCCGCAGTGAACAATTTGTATATTAAAACTTATACCTTAAATCAGAACAAGAGTTAAACTTGGTTTTTATGCAATAACTTCACCAAAAAAAAGGGGATAGGTTTATCCACTAGGATTTCCTCTACGAAAGTTTTTAGTCACCCAAAAGTGACTCTCAACGGATATTCTTCTCAATAGTTGCTCTCTCAGTTTCCTAAAGAGATTCAGTCTGAAAGATAGAGGGATTGAGGCTCCTCATAAGGAAAAACTTCCCTTGAAAAATTGTCCAGTAACACTGACTTACAAGTTTCAAATTGATAAAATAAATAAATAATTAACTAAAAAAGTTTTACCCTTGAATTACTATCATTACACTAATGCAGTGTATTTAGAGAGCTATTTTTGATTAGTTTTTATGATTAAATATTTAAGTAATGGCTAATAAGGAAATGTATCATATAGAGTACTTTTAGGAATATTAATTAAAATATGATTTTTTCTCAAAGCCTATATACAATTAACAACCCAAACAATTGCAATTATCTTCTTAATTGTGGGTGTTATGTGTGAATGAATGAAATCGGATGCTATTACAGTATTTATTTAAGCATTGTTTATCAATCATCAGGTTGTCATTTTCCTAGCATTCAACTTTCTTCGTGAATCATAATCGAGTTACTCCTTTTATTTTATTATTTCTTACTCAAAACTTTGATTGTATTTTCTATTTCATAGTACTGTTATTAGTGTGTGTGTGTATATATATATATATATATATATAACGATTTGCTTTTCTATTTTAATATATTTTAAATTCAAAAACAACAAAACCAAAAACATTAAGCATTTGAAAATTAAAGGCAAATTAACAAAACAAGCCCTAGACTTTAGGATCAGCAACACACCAAACCTTGAAGAAATTTTGTGGATAGTTAAAACCTCAAATTATGGAAAAAGAACGACGCAAATCTCACAGTCATGTTTTCCATTAAAAAACATCGAGGCCAAACGTTGTAGCCACATTAACGTCAAGGACCAGCCAACGGGGACATCTAAGGATCAACAACGACGTCCAAGGTTGATCCATGAGGAGGGGCATCCTTGAGACCATCGTAAGGCCAAGGGACATCCTTGTTGACCGCTGAGGATGGACGTCCAGAATAAGAGAGGGGCGCTGACGGATGAAGGGTCACGCCCATTGAATCGAGGGACGGACGTCCTTCATCCCACAATAGATGTCCCTTAACTTAAGAAGAACGTCTCTCGTCTCACAACAGATGTCCATCGACTTAAGATGGATATCTCTCAAGTTAAGATAAACGTCCATCGTTCCACAACGAATGTTTCTGGTCGTAAGACGGACGTCCTTCATCCCACAATGGACTTCCCTCAACTTAAGACAAACATCCATCCATTTACAACTGACGTCTCTCAACCAACAATGGATGTCCCTTATCCCACAACGGACATCCCTCCATATACAACATCATTTTGCATCGAGCGATGTCCGTGGATGCTAGGGGATTTCCATTGATGTTGAGAGACGACATCGTTTAATATTAAGAGACGTCTATATTGACCAAAAAACGTGACTGCGAGATTTACGTCGTTCTTTTCCCATAGTTTAAAGTTTTAGTTTTCAGCAAAATTTCTTCTAAGTTTGGCGTGTTACTGATCTTAAAGTTCAGGATTTGTTTTGTTAATTTTCCAAAATTAAATGATTAAAAACTAAACAAATTCATTGAATTAAGTTAAATTGTTTCTCATGCCAAAAAATATTAAATTATTATAAAATAGAAAAAAGGACAAACATGTGAAAACAGAAAGATGATTTGAATGCCCAAAAAATGATTATATTCCATTAAGATAGTGTGCCATTAAGATGATGATACCATGTCTTAAATAGTTCATTTTGTTTGAAGTTTTATGACATTAGGTCAAAGAAAGAAGTGATAGGGAGAAACGCTTGGTTATTAACTGAATTAGATTTATATATTAAGATTGTAATATCCTAAAATTAAAATTTTATATATTTTTTTATAAACTTTCATTAGTTTTAAAATTACAAACGATGGAAGATGATGATTCAAAATGATTATCTAATTTCGAAAATGTGATGACTTGAATTAAGATTAACTATAATAATCAAATTTATAATGATAAAATGTGATTAGAAAGAATATGTAATATTTAACATGTAAAGTGAAAATTGTACCAACAGAACTTATATTAGTATAACATCTCTAACAATTGTTGTGGTGATTGGATTACTCTAAAATTTTATTGGTTTCAAGTAGACATATAAATGAAGATAATGGTTTCATATTGAAAGGATTTTTGATATATGTAATAAAAGTTCTACAAGTTTGAATTGGACGAGTGAGATTTCACTTGAAAATTGCATTGTTTTGGTAAATGACTCTAAATTGGATTTTAGAGTATTAAGAAACTTATAGAAAGAAAAATATTCTTAACACTTTGTTGTATATGATGTACTAAAATTGGGTACTCAATAGGATAGTGTCATGTGTTACTTAAGGAGTAGTGACTAATTGTGTGATTAAGGTGTAATTAGATAATGATTAAGGTGTAATTAGATAATGATTAAGGTTAATTAATCATAATTAATTGTATTAATCTTGATGATTACATTAAGTCTAATCTAAATTAATGAGTTGAAGCTAGGTATAATTAATTGATAAGAATCATGATGTTTTTGTGAATATCCATAGATTTAAGGTTAAAATCATACTTTTGAAAAGACAAAACGAGCATAAAGATAATCTAACTCATGGAGAACTCTAGAAATGCGTAGATTTAGCTAAGTACTAGCCATACTTGTGCTGATAGAGAGAAGAAAGAGAGAAGAGGAAGGAAGAGAATAGAAACAATAAAAGGGATAAAGGACGGAAAAATGAAAAATTGTGGGGGAGGAAGGAGTGGAAATTGATCTCCAAGCCCTCAAGAAAAGTTGTTTCTCTTCTCACGATGATTCTTTTGAGCCAAGAATCAAAGGGTGAAAGTGAAGAAATAAAGAAATCAAGGAGGTAAGAATTGTAACCCTAAGTGTCTTATAAACTAAGTTGAATATTGCATAATTTAGATGGAAGAAGTTTTATTATTGGGATATGTGTTGGTATGGATTTGATGATGTAAGTTGAATTGGATTTAAAATGATGGATATTTATTGTTGTGGGTTGAAGTTTAGTGATAGTGCTTAAATGAAAGCATGGAATTTGATGTGTTTTGATGATTAAAGATTCAATACATAGAATTTATAATTAAATGAATTGAATAAGTGAAATTAGAATTCTGGGATAGATATTTATATTTATTGATATTTACAGATAAATTATGGTTGTAATGGATGATTAAAAGCACAGATTAAACATGTTGATTTGATTTAGTTCAATTAAAGACATGTATTCATATATTGCATGATTAGGAAAGAATTGATTGCATGCAATAGCTTGATTTTGGTTAAGATATTGAGAAAATATATAATTTGATGATTTAAGTAATTATATGATCATAAATAGATTTTGGAATAAAAAGTATGTCAAAATTGTGAGAAAATGGAAAAAGAGTATGAGAGCGAATGCCGTGTCTGTGGGGCAAGACACCCATAAATGTAAATAAGGAAGAAAATGTGGTTTGATGCGAACGCCCAGAGAGTGAAAATAAAGAGAAAGAACTCTTGGGCCTAAACTTTTGGAGTTTGAGGCAGATGCTCAAGGCAATGTATGCTCTCGAGTTTGAGTGTCTGGGGTTATAAGGTGAACTTCAGGAAAGGAACTTTGGTTTTGAAATGTGTCTGGAGCAGTCACCCAATGATGGGCAGAGGACGCCCACAAGCTGTAATTTTAGGACATCACCTTTTTGTTTTAAATTTATTTGGTTTAACCATTACATAAATACTTCGACAATGGTTTGAGACATAGATAGAGCACTAGATAGATATGTGACACCAATTCATGCATTATTTTTGTTTGTTAAATGATAAGATTTTCTGGCTTATATCACATGCATCATTAAATTATATATATACATCATTAAATTATATATATATATAAAAGGAAGAGTATTGCGGAAGATAGATTGGTCATATTTGAACTCAATTATCTAGCCGACTATGTATTGTGTGGCGTATGTAAAGTGGACAATAAAATAGGAGTGACTGTGTGTCTCCCTTGGGTTGCAAATCCCTGGCCCTTTGGAGGTATTTTGTTCATGTACACACCTATTGGAGAAAATACCTATGCAATGGGCTTACGTAGTTGTGTTCGACTTTACATACAGTGGATTGTGATCATGCATATTGACATTCACATAAATGTTAATGTCATGACCTTTATTTTGAATATCATCTTTTATGCGATTTTTGTATACTTGTAACTTTATTTATAGTGGAAGTTTTATGTGAATCACTAAGTAAATAAAACAAATTACGTTGAAACTATCCTCATATACTGTCCAATTTTACAAAAAAAAGTTTTTTTTCACATATTAATATATTATTTTAAGTAAACATTCATATATCCACCATACTCCCGTTTGTCTAGACACCCTTGGTAGTTAGCACCCACCGGTCAATTTAGTGATAACAAGCAAGTTATGAATCTAGGAGAGCACCTCCTTCACAGTCATTGATGGAAAGTGTATTTTCATAATTATTTTCATTTGTACCTATATCACTGAAATTAATCTACGAGTCTATTACTCCGTAAGTGATGTACATAGAATATGATATGCAACTCTGATTTGAAACATCACATATATATAGATTCATTTCCTCTTCCAAGTTAACCATTTAGTTGTAAAAGCAGTCATCCGGAAAGAGAGTAGACACTATTTGGTCTGCGTCACGGGACAACATATTTGAGCTCTAGGTAAGAGCGGACATCATTTGGTATGCCTCACGAGACAACCTATTTGAGCTCTAAGAAAGATTAGGCACCATTTGGTCCATCTCACGGGACAACCTATTCAACCCCACTTATAACAACCCATTACATATTTTTCATTTATATTTAAATATTTCTTAATGAAAAATCCATGAACAAATCCTTTTTGACTGAAAATCCATTTCATGATGCATGAATAATGCATGCAACAGCAAATAGAACTTCAGCATAGCATAATAGTAAATAATTTTTCATATCTATTTAAATAGAAGTACACAATAGCAATAAACAAGTCATTTATGGTAAAACACCTTTTTGTTTTAAATTTATTTGGTTTAACCATTACATAAATGCTTTGCCAAGGGTTTGAGACATAGATAGAACACTAGATAGATGTGTGACACCAGTTCATGCATCATTTTTGTTTGTTATATAATAAGATTTTCTGGCTTATATCACATGCAACATTAAATTTTATATATATAGGAAGGGCATTGTGGAAGATAGATTGGTCATATTTGAACTCAATTATCTAGCCGGCTATGTATTGTGTGGCGTTTGTAAAGTGGGAAATAAAATATGAGTGACTGTGTGTCTCCATTGGGTTGCAAATACCTAGCCCTTTGGAGGTATTTTGTTCATGTACACACCTATTGGAGAAAATTACCTATACAATGAGCTTACGTAGTTGTGTTCGACTTTACATACAGTGTATTGTGATCATGCATATTGACATTCACATATATGTTAATGTCATGATCTTTTTTTAAATATAATCTTTTTATGCGATTTTTGCATACTTGTAACTTTATTGATAGCGGAAGCTTTATGTGAATCACTAAGTAAATAAAAAAATTACGTTGAAACTATCCTCATATACTGTCCAATTTTACAAAAAAAAGTTTTTTTTCCACCCTACTCCGTTTGTCCAGACACCCTTGGCAGTTAGCACCCCATTGGTCAATTTAGTGATAACAAGCAAGTTATGAATCTAGGAGAGCACCTCCTTCACAGTCATTGATAGAAAGCGTATTTGCATAATTATTTTCATTAGTGCCTACATCACTGAAATCAATCTACGACTCTATTACTTAGTAAGTGATTACATAGAATATGATATGCAACTCTAATATGAAACATCACATATATATAGATTCATTTCCTCTTCCAAGTTAACCATTTAGTTGTAAAAGCAGTCATCCGAAAAGAGAGTAGACACTAATTGTCTGCCTCATGGGACAGCATATTTGAGCTATAGGAAAGAGTAGACATTATTTGGTATGCCTCACGAGACAACCTATTTGAGCTCTAAGGAAGAGTAGTCACCATTTGGTCCATCTCGCGAGACAACCTATTCCACCCTACTTACAACAACCCATTACATATTTTTCATTTATATTTAAATATTTCTTAATGAAAAATCCATGGACAAAACCTTTTTGACTAAAAATCCATTTCATGATGCATGAATAATGCATGCAACAGCAAATAGAACTTCAACATAGCATAACAGTAAATAATTTTTCATATCTGTAAAAAGAAATACACCATAGTAGTAAGCAAGTCATTTATGGTAAACAATTATTAACACAACAAAACGTCAGCATAACAACAAACAAGTCATTAGTAGTAAGCAGTAACCAAATATCAGCATAGAGTTTATTTCATAACGAATTGATGGAGGCTTAGAAGCTACACACATACAGCATCACTTACCTGAAGATTTTATGGCAACTTGGTCTTTTCATTGATTAACTTACAACACACAACTATTGTATTAGCATGACATTCCTATAATTATGTTAAACTTAAACTGATTAATTTTCATTAGTTCCTTTCTTCGTCCAGTTTAGTCATCTTAAAGTTTTTCATAACTTTACTACAAACCATACTTCAAAACCCTATTTTTTCATCATTCTCAATTATAACAATAAACTTGTAACTCAAGAGGAGAGCTTCACTTACCATGATGAAGAACAAAATATCTTTCCTTTTAGTGTTTCTTGGCGAGGTTGATGAGAGTCCCCCATCAGCTCACCCCTATTTATATTGGAAAGGAAAGGTAACGAGTCACAAATAATAGCTTCGTGCCTCCTTTCTCCTCTCACCACCATGACCTACCTAGGCTAAAACTCGTAATTATAATCATAGCATTTCTTAATCCAGTAAAATCAGTGGCCATAATCCCCTATTTAAATTCTAAAATAATATTGAAGGCTTATTAATTAACGCACTCATGTAGCGAGTATTCATACCTTCGCGGACCCAATAAATGGGTCATGATCGTTTTGTACTTGTCACTACCCGCTAGAGACTTAAGATAGATTGGGGAATGACTTGGCTCACGAGTGAACAAAATTGCTCGACCCTTAGCATTACTTATTTAATATTACAGCAGAAGTCTTAAATATGAAATTTAGTCACTATCCCATAAAACTATGTAAACCATAGGTCCAAACATGACATCATAGATAGAGTAATGATAAGTTCAATAAATAGCACGAATTAGAAAAATGATAAAAGTATCTAACAATAGTGAGACAAAATAATAAGAGTCTAATCTAACCACATAAAACCATTAAAAAAATAATAAAACTAAGAAAGCAAATCACCAAATCTACTCCTACATCGGTTGTTAAAGATCTCTCTAACTAAAATCGGAAAAAGGAGTCGTTAGGGTGAGTCGACTAAAGTCAGTAAGAATAAAATTTTATATTTAGCATATCTATTACAAAAAAGGAGTGAGAATGCTAAAAATAAAACGTAAAAACTGAATAGAAAACGTTCGTTAGGACAAGTATCAAAACATTTCACTATAGTGTGGTGCATACATAAAATAAGTTATTATTGAATATTATAAAAATCTCAGTGAAATTAGAGTCACTCACAAACTTTGGGTACACCATGTCGTAGACATGTATAATATCAAAGGCAATACTTGGCAATCATAAAGCCACGAACGACTCTGATTAGGTTTAGTATTTTGCATCAAGGGACACGACACATACAATTGTCCAATTACAATAGTTTACAAACAAACAAACACATCGTCTAACGGTCGAATGTTCATAACAACAAGGGATCTCCATATGGGTTGATCAAACTTAGTTCACACAACTAAATTGATCAATAAAATATATATGCATGCTCAATAAAAATGTCTAGTGAAAATATACATATAATATAAAAACCTGACATGCCAGAATATGTTATATAATATGAGAACACATCTCAAAATTAGGTTTTATAAAAACTATGTAATGTTGGACATAAAATTAAAGTTCTACCTCATGTCCTCAATCGGCGAATATTACTATCAAGGCCAAAAGTTCAAGATGTTCAATTAAGTATTTTTAGTCTTTTCACCTATCGTTATGATATCATCATTAAATTCTTAAAATTATTACACTTACAATTATTTATAAAATTAATATAGAGTAAAACAATTAAGAAGTCCCACCACCAATTTGCCCACAATCTATTTTGGCCCAAATAGGATCCGCTAACATGAGTTATGTGGACACGCGTTCAATCCCAAATGGTCAAGCTACAGCTAAGTGTTTTAATATTTAGCGTTTTTTCCTTTCCAAAAACCATTGATTCTTTCCTTCCCTTGCCGAATTACCATACATTCTGATCATAGATCATATCTTTCATTAGCACATCAAACATGATTTTTTATCTTAAAAATCCAAGACTTAAGCCTTTATACTTCTTTATAACGTTAAAATACCATAAATCATTCCACTATTATAAGAAACATATTTGGGTTCCACGCACCTTTGAAAAATCTGATATCCTAACTTGATCCAAATTTTCATAAACCAAGTTTTCCATTTTAATCCTTTGAATTTGTATAAATAATTTTTTTTGGAAGAAAACCATAACTTTGTCATACCTCTAAGATTCCAACTCAATCCTTGATCGATCACCCTCTCCAAAATTCGATCATACTTTTTCTTCTCTATGCTTTCATACACAAACTGACACCTTATATAAGAATCCAAAAAATTATGACACAAACAAAATCAATTGGAGTGAAACTAATCTTGCTTAAGGCTAGAGAGGGAATTGTTGGCTTAATTGATATTAAGTATAATTTTTTGAAGATGAACACAATTTATTGTTATCTTATTCTAAGTTATTTATGATTATTGAGTTAAATTGTTGTTTGAACATTTTTTTAAATGATTTACATGTTTAAGTTTTATTCACATTGAAAATACTCTTGAAAGTGAGTATTTGAATTTACTAGTATATTTGTTGAGTCTATGCAGCATTCGTTAAAAATTATATTTTAGGCTCAAACAAAAATATCGTAAAAATATCAAAGTTTGGTGTGGCAGGTGCCTAGTGTCGAAAAGCAGAAGTTCAGTCGTGAGACAATGTTTTTTAAGCTTATCTTGCCAACGCTTGTACCTAAAAAGCAGATGCCCTAAGTAGAAGCCCAGAGTAACCCAAGGAAGCCCAATCCTGAGGCATTATTTTTCAAAGCTTAATTTGCGGAAACCCATAGACAAGTGTGGAAACCTGGAGAGGCTTCACTCGTAAGTAAGATTAACCAAATGCGTTAATAAATCATTTGCAATCTCTTTCTCTTCTCTATTTATGTTATTGACTTGCTAACTTATTAGTTCTAATTTATTTAATTAAAAGAGAAAATATATATATTGAGATAGCAAATGATAGGATAATTTAATGAATTTTATAACGATGGATTTTAAAAGAGATTTATTTTAAAGAATTTCGTTGTGTATGGTTTAAAGGTATGATTTTTATCTATGAGAAATTTAAAAAAAAAATAGCATGAAGAGGGTTTTAATGTCTAGGAGCTTTATAGGGGGAGTTGTTGAGGTAATTCAACTAAACTCAGTAGGGATAAAGTTTTATATTCAACATTTATGTTAAGAAAAATTGATGAGCATGCCAAGTGTAAAACATGATAGGAAAATTGAGTAGAAAGCGTTCAGTAGGGCAAATGTCAAAATATTTCACTATAGTGTGGCACATACATAAAATAAGCTACTACTGAATAACATCAAAATCTCAGTGAAAAGAAACTGTTCTCATACTTTAGGCACACTATGTCATAGACATATATAATAACAAAGGCAACATTAGGCTATTGCAAAGCCACAAACAAACCTGATCAAGTTTTGAGTTTTACACTTAGGGATACGACTCGTTCAGTGTCTCATTATTCTAGTTCACAAACAAACACATCCTCCAACTGTTAAATGTGCATAACAAAAATGAGACCCCCACATGGATTGTTTAAATTTGGTTCACACGACTGAGTTGATCAGTAAAAAATGCAAGCACAAGCTTAATAAAAATATGCCAAGGGAAAATATACATATAAGATAAAAACTGATATGTCATAACATGTTATATAATATGAGAACATGTCTCAAAATAGGTTTTTAGGAACACTATGCAATGTCATGTTAACCTAATAGATTTTAGGCTTATTTGTTTTGATGATAAGTGGTTTATTTGTTATTAAGTTATTTATGAATTGTAAATGCTTCATATGTTTTATCTTTATATTTATATTGATCCTTATTGGTAATACCCTCTAACAATGGTATTTAGATGTATTAATAACTTTTTTTAAGTCCATGTAGCTAAAGGATATATCATTTGGACATAGTAGCTTCAAAGAGTGGAATACACAAAGTATAGATTTACCTGATGTAGAGGAGTGGTCGATCGGAAAAGAGACAGTGGCTTACCTATTTTCTGAAATTTACACATGCGGACGACCAGAGCTACAAGAGCGGGCAACCAGACTTGCAAATTTCTCAACGCTAACATTTCAACGGCCGAGTACAAGCGACCGAAGCAACAAGAGCGGGAGACCGGACTTGCATAAATCACAATGGTAACATTCCAACGGTCGGATGCATTCGACCAAAATGTTGGTGTGCTCAATCAAATGCCACAGTTTATAAATAATTGCAACTCCAAATTGAAAAGTAGAAGAGAGGAGAATCCATAACGAAGTGCTGCCAATTTTACATGAGATTTCTCCTCAACAAATGAGTGCATAGCCCTAACTTTCACTATCCCCACACTTGAGATTTATATCTTTGAGAGTTAGGATTCTTTATTGTAATCTTGCAATTCTAAAATTGTAGACCATTACATCAAGGGTGACATCCCGTGAACAGTCAAGGAAAGAGTGACGCCCTGAAATAGTCATCTGTAAAGGCTTGGTTGACGCCCGTGAAGTCAATTATCACCAACTGAGGAGGTGAGGAGATTAAGAATCTCCAATTGAGAAACTTGGAGTGCGGACATAGGCGGGTTTGTCGAATCGCGTGAACAAACTATTTGCATATCTTTATCTCTTCTCCTTATTATTGTCATTGATTATATACTTTATTTGTATTAAATCTATGGGTGTTCATAGACCGGTTCGGTTCAATTTTGATGTGGAACCAAGTCAAACCAGTTGGTTTCGGCTTTTATATGGCAAAATCGAAACTGAGTTTTTAGTTATTTGGAACCGAACCGAAACCAAACCGAAATTTTGGTCCCGATTCCGGTTCGGTTTTGATTCGGTTTCGGTTTTAACTCCTCTATTTTTTTTCTTCAAATATCAAAATAATCAAATTCTTCTCTCTCTCTTTCTCTTCATAAACTGAAAGTGAAACACTATAAAAAAAAACCCACCCTATCCTAACAAACGTATAAAATGAAAAAACCACAAAAAAAAAGAGCTATAAAAAATTATGAAAACCACAAAAAAAAGTTATAAAAACAAAAAAAAATTCTAAAATAAAAAATTTAAAACTTCCAACAGACTTCACACTATAACAAAAAAAAAATTATCCTCGCATTTCATAATGTTCATTGTCTAGTGTCTTCAGATTTCGGATTATAAACAACAAAAAATAGATATAAGTTTGAATAAATTATTTGAAAGAAAATAATTACAAAAAAAATAATAATAAAAATACTTTGTTCTAAGTTGTCATCTCTATTAAGTTCCAACTAATTCACTTCATCATCTTTATTAATTGATATAATTTTTGAAAGATATAAATTCAAAACAAATATATAAAAGATAGTAATTAATAAAATAAATATAAAGAAAAACACTATCAATATAAAACATACTTATGTCAATATCATTAAAGTTGATATATTGATGTTTTGATGATCGAATTCAGCTTTGAGTGCAAATAAGCACCTCGACAGTCTTTGGGGACAAAGAACTGCAAAATGAATCAAATACCCATCCTCCACTACTAAAAGCTGACTTCGATACAACAGTTGAAATAGGAATAATCAATACATCTCTTGCCAATTTGCTTAAAATTGAAACTTTCACCGAATTCAATTTCCACCATATTAGAATGTCTTGCTTATCTGAAGATTTTTCCAACCCTTCATATAAATATTGATCAATTTCTGTCAGAGTATTTAAAACATCGTGCTCTTCATGATGGCTATAGAACATCTCATATATCTTATTCAAACTGCTCATTTGTCTCAACATTGTAGACGTTGTTGCAACACTTGTAGTACTACAATTTTCTTCTGAATTTTCAAACCTCGAATCACCTCTATACGCGAGATATAATCTTTCAATCACAAGTTGTACTTGGCTAATCAAATCATTTGCCTTATCATTATCAACTAAAATGGTAAGACAATGTTTCAAAAACTTTATTTTACATCTTGGATCTAATACAACTACCACATACATCAAAAAATTCATTTTATCGCAGCTTCCTCAATATTGATCAAACTTTCCTTTCATTCCAATAGCCATTTTCCTCAATAATGGATTATCACTCTTAGTGTACTCTTGGATAACAATTTTTAAATTACATAGTTCACTAAAATAAATATTCAAAGTAACATGCAAGGATACTGAAACATTTACAGTCGTATCATAAAAAATCTTCAAAAACTTGTAAGTTCCCGAATATTACCCCAACCTTCTGTCGTAGGAGATATTTCTCCACCCTAATCAACAAGATAATAAATATCAGTTTCCTTTAACTTCTCAAAAGATTTTTCAAAATTTTCGGCGCTTTCTAGTATCAAATATGTGGAATTCCATCTGGTAGGCACATTAAGAGAAACATTACTTTTGCACATGATCTTAACATTTTCAACGCATTTCTTAAAATTTTGCAATCTTATAGGCGAAGATTGAACGTACTTCATAGCTCTACGTACTTTCGTGATAGATTCGTGATGGTCTTTTAAACCATCATATACAATTAAATTCAAAATATGTGCAAAACATCGCATATGCATATCTTCCCTATTCAAAACTAATCCATTCCAATTTCGAACACTTTTGATCAAATATGAAATGACAACATCATTTGAAGAAGCATTATCAACTGTGATTGTCAAATCATTTTCAATTTCCCATTCAAATAAACATATTTCTACTTCTCTACCAATAGTTTCACCTCTATGATTCGCAATCAAACAAAAATTAATAATCTTCTTATGCAAGGTCCAATCACTATCAACATAATGCGCAGTTAAAACCATGTAATTCAAAATTTTGAATTGAAATCCATGTATCGGTAGTCAAGCAACTCGTTGAGATGTGTTTCTAAAGTATTTTTTCAACTTCATTTTTTCTTTCTTATACATACTAACAATATCTCATGCAATCGTAGTTCTAGAGGGTAAAACAAATTTCAGTTCACATAATGGGAATAAGCTCTAAAACCCTCTCCTTCAACAAACTTCAAAGGTAATTCATCAATAATAATCATATTTTCCAATAGTTCTCGTCAAGTTGCAACACTAAAACATGACAGATTGGAAGTGCATCCCATATTATCTATATTTTGGAAGTTTACAGTCTTTTGCATCACATCTACCCTTGCCAACAATTTTTTGCAACTACTAATGTGTTTTTTCAAGTTTGACGTACCATTCTTCAATGTATGACATGCATATGTTTGTGAACAATGATTACATTTCACTCTATGGTTGTTATGATTAGTGTTTTCAATCATAGTAAAATGATTCCAAACTTCTGATTTTTTTTTTCTTTTGGTTTGACCAGTAATAGGGTTAATAGTAGGACTCTCTACAGTTTCATTAATGCTTTCCATTCTCTACAGTTTCAACAATTTGAACAATTTCAGAATCAATTTTAACAAAATGAAAAATCATCCATTAAGATATAAATAGAAACATCCATCAAACCGAAACATGCTAAACTAAAACGACTCACAATTGAGACATGCTAAAAGACTCACAATCAGAAGCAAATAATTAAACCAATATTTCCAAAATAACAGCAATCACTAAGGAAAATAGAGTTACTCAACTATTTCCAATATTTCCAAAATCACAACAATCAATTCACCTACAAATTTTGGATATTTCCAGTATTTCCAAAATCACAACAATCAATTCACATACAAATTTTGGATATTTCCAATATTTCAAAAAATCACAGCAATCACAAACAAATTAGGATAAGATATATTATTTCCAATATTTCTAAGATGACAGCAACAATGCTTGAAATAATCCATGAAATTGATTTAGAATCACATCAAAATCACAACAATCATAATCAGATACATGGACTAGATGCAGAATCAGAATCAATAAAATCACAGCAATCAAGCAATCACAGCAATTAGAAATAATCAGATTTACCATGCAATCTGCACTGAAGCCAGAGGGTTGAGGGCGACTGGACGAGTGGCGACTAGTGAGTGGCGGCCAAGAGAGTAGAGCCAACTCTTCGATAGAGACCAAGACGACCACCTAGCGAGTGGTGAGTGGCGACGTGATTTTTTGAAGCAGAGTAGCAACTAGTCTAGCGAGATGTCTATGTCTTTTGCAATTTGCACTTGCAGATTTAAGTGGCAAGCGCTGGAGACTGGAGAGTGGAGTGGTCAGGGCACTGAAGAAGAAACGAATGATGACGAAGAGTCGAAGACGATCGAACAGCATATGACGAACGGGACACGGGAAGAGCGGAATGAACTGGTAATAGAACAACCCTAAAGCCTAAGTTGGCTATGCGGTTCGGTTTTGTTTTTTTCGGTTTTGAGAAACCAAAACATAAAACCAAACCAACACAACCCGATTCTTACAAAAAAGAACCAAACTTCTGTTTTTAGGTGTGCAAAACTGCACCAAACCAAACCAAATCCGCCAGTTCTAGTTCGGTTCTTCTGTTTCGGTTCAGTTTGCACACCCCTAATTAAATCACTTAAGGATAGATTAATTAATATCGCACGAAAGAGTTAACTTACCTAATTCCCCCCCCCCCCCCCCCCCTTCCCTCTTTAAGTGTGCATGCAGTCTAACAAATGGTATCAAAGCAGGGTTGATTAAACTTTTTGTGTGATATTGTGCATATTAGCTTAAATTTGTTTAATTTGCATCTATTGGGTTAAATTTCTTGTTTAAAATTATTTGGATAAATTTGATTGAACTCTTTGGTTGTATTAATTGCTATGACTTTCAATATGCATGTTGAAGGACAATTTTTGGCTAAACTTCTATTTTTTTATGGCAATGATTATGTATATTTGAAGTCTAGGATGAGAATAGATATTTAATTTTTAGATTATGATCTTTGGAACATTGTTGAAGATGGACCTTTTATTTTGCTTAAAATTGAAAATGGTATAGATGTTCTAAAATTGTATAGTGAATATAATGATAGTGATAAACAAAAATTGAGTATAAATGTTAAAGCTATTAATACTCTATATTGTGCTTTAAATAGAGATAAATTTAATAGAATACAAGTATGTGATAGTGCCTATGAAATTTGGAAATTGCTTGAGATTACTCATGAGGACACTAATCAAGTAAAGGAAAATGAATTAAGTATGCTTATGCATGATTATGAATTGTTTTGCATGGATAATGATGAAACTACTAGTCATATGTTTACTCATTTCACTAACATTACTAATAGTTTAAAAGTGTTTGGTAAAGTTCATCCCAACATAGAGTTGGTGAGAAATATTCTTAGGTGTCTACCAAGAGTGTGGCAACCTAAGGTGACCTCTATTCAAGAGGCACATGATCTTAAGACCTTAAAAATGGAGGAACCCATTAGGTCCCTAGTGACGCATGAGATCATGTGGAAGGAGGATAGAAAGGAGAAGCAAAAGGAGAAAGAAATCTCCAAGACAAAAAACATTGCTTTCAAAGCCTCCTCAAGCAATCAAGGTGCTTCCAGGGAAGAGGATGAAGATTATTACATTAGATTCATAACTTGGAAGTTCAACAAGTTCCTACAACGGAAAAAGAGGAACGGAGAAAATGTAATCATTTGCTTTGGATGTGGAAAACCCGGACACACCACAATTAATTGTCCAAAAGCAAAGAAGACATCAAGAGTCTCTAAGAAGAAAGCTTTCAAGGCCACTTGGGATGATAGCGATGAAGATTCATCTTCCAAAATTGAAGAAGTATCCAACTTTTGCTTCATAGCCAAAGGGGACAAGTTACATAATTCTTTTAGTGATTTGGATGATATTGATGATAATAATGAATTGCTAGAAGCTTTTAATGAATTATTTGAACAATTCAACTTGCTTAAGGCCAAATATAAATTATTGAAAAAGGAAAATGATAATTTGGTAAAAAAACATGTTGTTATTGTTAATTTTCTTGAAAAGATAGTTGTGACTTGAAAATTAAAAATGATGATTTGAATGCCACTATCAAGTCACTTCAGAATGAGATTTATGAATTGAATATAAAAAGTGAGGATTTAAATTTTATTATTTGAAATTCATAAATGTGAGCAAAAATTTAAATATGCTCCTAGGACAACAACATGTTACATTTAATAAAGTCGGAATTGACTTTGAATCCTTCCAAACCTATAAGAATTTCTTTGATATCCTTCAATTTGTCATGTATGCAATTGTAAATGACATAAACCATTTTCTTATCCTTTGATATCAAATGATAAATTTAGAAATTCTAAATTGTTGTGGGTTCCTAAAAGAACTACTCCTAATATTAAAGGACCCAAAAATATTTAGGTGCCTAAGACAAGCACTTAAATGTTTTTCAATTGTGAATTAAGAGTATGTATAATTGATTGTTGAAATAACTTAATTTTTTATACTCGTGATTTGAATTGAATTGTTAGTATGCATATAGGTTAAAATTTTATCCTTTTAATTAATATTGATTTCATTGTATGTATATTCTTTTTCACTATCGTATGGTTTAGATAATTTAATACTTCAATTGGTATAAATTGAATTATTTTTCATGGTATTGACTTAGATGTTCTCCCAACAATTGGTATTCTAAGGGGGAGAAATATGATTGATTTGTTTTGATCGAATAACCCCCAACCTTTATGTATGTTTAATGCTAAAGGGGGAGAGTTAACTTGATTGAATTGATTTGTTTTGATTTTCTAAATGCATGAACTGTTAATATGTAGATAATGCCAAAGGGGGAAGAAAATTGATTTTTTTTAAATGAATTATTAGCCCCAACTATTTATATGTTGATAATGCCAAAGAGGGAAGAAAATTGATTTGTTTTTTTTAAATGAATTATTAGCCCCAGCTATTTTTATTGATAACGTCAAAAGGGAGAATAATATTTGTTTTGAAATATATGTTGAATAATCTTATGTATTTGATTTTGGTTGTTTTTTTTCCTTCCATATTTTTTTTGATAATTCAAAAGGGGCCGAGGAAAAGGGATTAAGTAGATTGATTGTTGGTTTCCCTCTAATGATTTTTTGTTTTGAATAATGACAAAAGGTGAGAAAATTTTGATTTTATTGTACCTCCCAATTGAATTCTTTTTTATTTTTACAAAAGGAGAGAAGTTAATATAAGTTGTTAGGAAACATGAGTTGCATGAAATCAAAAGAGATGAATTGCATAAACTAAGAGAGAGAAATCATATATGCACTATATATAATCTTCGTGCTTAGGGAGAATAATAAACAACTTAATATATATTTATCATCATCAAAAATGGGAGATTGTTAACCTAATAGACTTTAGGCTTATTTGTTTTGATAATGAGTGATTTATTTGTTGTTAAATTGTTTATGAATTGTATGTGCTTAATATGTTTTATCTTTATATTTATATTGATCCTTATTGGTAATACCCTTTAACAAGGGTATTTAGATGTACTAATATCTTTGTTTAAGTCCATATAGTTAAAGGATAGATCATATGGACTTAGCTTTAAAGAGTGGAATACGCAAAGAATAGGTAAACCTGACGTAGAGGAGCGATTGATAGGAAAAGAGACAGTGACTTCCCAATTTATGAAATTTACACATGCAGTTGACTACAGCTACAGGAGCGGGCGATTGGACTTGCAGATTTCTCAACGGTAACATTTCAACGGTCGAGTGAGGGCGACCGGAGCTACAAGGGCAGGCGATTAGACTTGCGAAAATCACAATGGTAATATTCCAACGGTCGAATGCGGTCGACTAAAATGTTGGTGTGGTCGACCGAATGCCACAGTTTAAAAATAGATGTAAATCTGAATTGCAAAGTAGAAGAGATGAGAATATCTAACGAAGTACTACTAATTTTACACAAGATTTTTCCTCAACAAATGAGTTTATAACTCTAACTCTCACTATCCTCACACTTGAGTTTTATATCTTTGAGAGTTATGATTCTTTATTGTAATCTTTCAATTCCGCAATTGTAAATCGCTACATAAAGGGTGACACCCTGTGAATAGTCAAGAAAATGGTGACGGCCGGGGAATAATTATTTATAAAGGCTTGATTGACGTCCGTGAAGTCAATCATCACTAATCGAGAGGTTAGGTGATCAAGGATCTTCAAGTGAGAAACTTAGAGCTCAAACGTAGGCGAGTTTGTTGAACCGCGCGAACTAACAGCTTGTATCTCTCTATCCCTTCTCCTTATATTGTCATTGATTGTATGATTTATTTGTGTTAAATCACTTAGAGATAGATTAATTAATATTGAACGAAAAAGTTAGCTCACCTAATTCACCCCCCTCCCCCCAAAAAAATTTAGGTCGCATATAGTCCAACATGTCGAATATAAAACTGAAACTATCAGTCCTACCATTGCCCAGAGTCAAAAATCCGAGAATTCAATTAATGAGTCCAGACTCAATATTTAGTCATAATATCTTCATCAATAATATTTTTAAATTTTCAAAATAATTTTTGAAACTTATAAATAAGGTAGAAGTCGAGCTAGGAGCCAAACTGACCGAAAACCAAAAACTAGCTCAAAATATAACCTAAGCTTGAATAATATTACATCCTTTTTCATGTATAAATCTTAATCTTTATACATAAATTTCAAATCTTTATATCAAAATTAAATTTTCCGATAAGAATTCTAAATATTTGAAAATTCGTTTAAACTTAATTACCCTTAAAATTCTACTAGTTTTTCAACGTCAATAGTTGTTGAAGCAATTTCAAAATATTTATTCATATTGGAGTGAGAATATACTATTTAAATCTATCAATTTCATGTCTCCAAAAGGCAAAAAATCTGACTTTTCTCTATTTTTGTTAACATCTATTAATATCAAATAATTTCTAAGAAAATTTACATTTTTTTTTTCAAAATGTTTAATTCTTAATTAATAAAATCTCAAACTTTTCGATTAGAAATTCAACTTTTCTTTATAACTTCTAAATTTCTCCAAAATTAACGTTATGAATTTAAGGGATTTGTAATACCTTCAAAGTTTTTCAATTTTCTCAACAATGTATGCATCAATAACACTAAAACATTTTTCATCCGCAGGACTTTGAATCTGAATCGAAAACCAAATTTTAAAAATTCAAATTTTCTCAAATGTTTCAAAATTTTAAAAAATGACAAATTTTCCGTGTAACCTCTCGACAATAATATGATCTTTGATTGTCTAATATCCAAAAGTTTGAATTTTTACATTAATCTTTGAGGAAAAAGTGAGCAGCTTTCGTGTATCTATGTGTTACCTTCAATCCTCTATTTGATTTCTTCCTCGAAAATCCGATTTTAATGCTGATCCAAAATTCAATTGTCAAAATAGAAATCTAATTTGAATAACATGTTAATATCTCCAAATTTTCCATAGAAATAACAAACTTGACTTATCGTTGAATATTTTTGGGTGTCTATTGAACTTTACGAACCGAGCAATACTATTCCATCGTGAAGATTCTTTTTTCTCTTGAATAGTTTGAGTCTAAATGATGAAGGATATCGACTACCCATATGAAGAAATATAAGTAGAAAAATCTCTTTATACCATTTAAAATGGTGGAACTATTATTAAAAATAAATCTTATATCATCAATTGAAACGGCGGTTACAACATTGTCACACGATGCAGTTGGTTTGGTTTGTGTGCCTCCGACCACCGCTTTGTGATTGATCCCTAGTGTGATCACATTTAAAAAAATCAGTGGTTTTTCACCAATAAAGTTAGTGGTTACATTATTCTACTCGATATAGTATCATATACATAATTATTTTTTAAATAATACCTCAATGGATATCCAGGGGGCTTGTTTTCAGAAAAATATGTTTACCCAAAATTCATATAATAAAGATAATGCAACAGCTGCATGCATGGTGTATAACACATAATAATTAAGATTGTTTGTTAAGTTGATTTGCCCACCCTAAGAACCAAGGGAGGAGTTGATAGAATCTAGGGAAGAACTAGTTTGTTCACCCCCGAGTTTTATTTCTCTATTTTGATTAGATGAGGAGAGTTTTTCTTTTTCTTTTTTTCTTTTCTTTATTTAGATCTCTCCAGTGTCAAAACGTTAAAACTTTAGTGAAATTTGTATTTCTTGCGTAATTTTCTTTCTACTATAATTTTTGTTATTACTAATGTAGACTTAGTGTTAGAGAGCAAACGATAACCGAAAAAAGAAAATATGATGTGAGACACCAAATTTACGTGGAAAAACCATTTTGGGAAAAAATCACGGGCAGAGTAATGAATCTACTATGAAGATCAAAATACAACTGCGAGTTTTGTGATTCTAGCTTACATGAATTTATAGAGAAAATAAAACTCTAAATGAAATCTACAATACGGGTCCACCGGCCCTGCCCAATAGAATTCGGGTCACACTGAAATCTAATACTTAGGCTTAGCATAATCAAATTCAAAATTTTCTCCTAAAAATTGACAAGTACAAATTAAATATTTTTGGTTTTATTTTCTAAAAATTATTTTTAATAGTACATGATAGACTACGCGTTTTTTTAATAATATGGTAAACAATTTTTTAAAAATATTTTTGGAAAAAGATTGAGAAAAGGAAGAAATAACTTTATCATAAATCGACATTTGGTCATGTTCAAGTCAAACTAGTAGACGAGTTTTTCAAATTTATTTATTTATTATCTAAAGTTTTTATTTAAAAATAGTCCTTTAATTCCATAAATTCTAATCTCTTTTGAATAATGTTTCCCGTATCTTTGAAATTTGGACTATTATTTCCACTTTCAAATGAACTTTTAAATTTTATATTCTGATGGGCACAAATTGCTGACTACATTCAAAACAAGCAATTAATGTTTTGATCATCTCTGATGTAAGAAAAAATCACTAACCTATCTTCTTTCTTGCTCAAAGTTTTAGTCATTTTTAAGTTTGTTTTTCAACTAATCAAACCTTTGTTCAATGATGTTAGAATCCACCTCATATTTATTATGTAATATTCATTTTAACTAACTTTGTAACAATAATAATTTATAGAATCTTTTCTCTAAATATATAAAGGGAATACAACATTGTGATATTTTGTTAAGTTAATCATCCCTATAGTATTTTGCTTCTTTTATTTCTTTCTTGGTATCATAGCCAAATATGGCCTCCTCAACAACACCACTCACCCTTTCTCAAAGCTAGCTTCATTCCTCAAACTATTTGATTAGGAAAAATCAAATTCTAAATGGGGTCATTGCAAATGGCCTTGAGGCCTTTCTTGATGGGTTTTCCTCTCCTTCTCTGTCTTTCCTAGATTCTTCTCATCTTCAACCAAATCCAGCTTATACATTGTGGCAACACTATGACAAGCTTCTTATGAGCTGGCTGTATGTCTATCTTACTGATTCTCTTCTATCTCACATTGTCTAAAGCTGTTGAAATTTGGAGTTCTCTTGCTTGACTTTACTCTTCAACTTCACTTGCTCGTTTGACAGAATTACGAGACTAGCTGCATCAATTAACTAAAGATGGTCTTACAGCCTCAAAATATATTTAGAAAATCAGTTCAATTTGCAACACTCTTCAAGCAATCGATGAACCAGTCTCAAAGAAGGATCATATTCTCTACCTGATGAGTGGCTTAGGTAGTGAATACAATCTTTTTGTAACTTCAATTACAAGTTGTCTAGACACTCCAACGATTGAAGACATGCATAGTCTCCTCCTCAGCTATGAATCGCGCCTAGACAAACAGCACTCAGTTGCAACCCTCCCTTCCCTTCAATCAAATTTCTCTTCCCTTAACATCGGCCGGCAACAACGCTCACCACCCCACACCTGCAATTTTTTAATGACGCTTCAGCTCCTTCTTCTAGTGGTATACTTGGGAAACCACAATTTATCTCTTTGTCATGGAAGCTTGGCAAAGCTCTATCTAATAAGCCTAGCTGTTAGATCTACCATATACTGGGTCAAATAGTGCCAAATTGTTATCATCGCTTGAATACTTCCACCTTGCTAGCACTTTTCATGTCGTTGCTCCTCCTTCAAATAATACTTTTCAGGAGAATTCCAACCCCACATCCATGTCGTCCACATGGCTATTGGATTTAGGGGCAACACATCATTTCACCCCTCACTCAAGTGACCTCTAGTCTACCCATTCTTACACCAGTCCAGAGCATGTCACAACTGCTGGTAACTCTAAACTCCCCTCTTCTGCTAAGCCCCTTTATTTCACCAATGTTTTACATACTCATTCGATATCAACTAAACTCATAAGTGTTTATCGCTTATGTTGTGATAATGATGTGTTTGTCTAATTTAATTTCTTTTATTTTCTTGTTAAGGATCGCCACTCCAAGACGATTCTTCTTTGACGTAGTGTTCATCAAGGTCTCTACACTGTTCCTATCCCTTCACCTTTTTCTTCAATTGCTCTATTTACCTCTTCTTCCTCTAGCTCTACTCAGTTATGGCATCTTCGCCTCGACCATCCACATTTCTCTTACCTCAAGTGTGCTCTAACTTCTTGCAATTTATTTTCATCTTCAATCTTAAATTCTCATTGTAATGCTTGTAATATTAGTAAATCACATCGTTTGCCATTTCAAACATCTTTGTCTCGTGCTTCCTCTCTTTTTGAAATGGTTCACTCAGACGTCTGGGGACCATGCCTTGAAATGTCCATAACTGGTGCTCATTATTTTGTTTTGTTCGTTGACAACTATAGTCTTTTCACATGGTTTCACTGCCTTAAAACCAAGGATGAAGTTAAATCGCACTTCATCCAGTTTTATAGCTTTGTCTTAAATCAATTTCATGTCTAGATTAAAATACTTCAATCGGATGGTGGTGAGGAGTTTTGCTCACTACTTCCCTTTCTTGTATCCAAAGGCATTTGCATCGAATTTCCTGCCTTCATACTCTTGCTCAAAATGGCAGAGTTGAGCGCAAAAACAAGCATGTTGTAGAAATTGGTCTGTCTCTTTTATATCACTCTCACACTCCTTTACGTTTCTGGCCTTATGCCTTCTCCATTGCCACATTTCTCATAAATGGTTTACCCACTGCTATTCTTGATAACACTTTCCCATATCAAAGTCTCTTTAACTCATTGTCTAACTACTCTGTGCTCTGTGAATTTGTTGTCTTTGCTACCCTTGTCTACGTCTATGTGTGTTATGCTTGGCTATAGTTCCAATCACAAAGATTACCACTGTTTTGATACTTCCATGTCCAAACTCTATGTCAGTCGTCATGTGGTCTCCTATAAGAATATGTTTCCATTCTCTACTCTATCACCTTCTTTTTCCTCTTCATACTCTCCTTCTCATGCTAGATCCATTCAGACACTTCCTTTAAATCGTTCTTTCCCTTCACCCTTCCCCGCTAATCAAACTTCTACACTTATACCTCCTTCTATCAACCCCTAACCTAACCAACCTCAATCTCAATCTTCTAATCCCTCAAAAACTCACCCCATGCAAACTCGTTCCAATTCAAGTATCTCCAAACCCAAAGTTTTTACTACTATTGTTGCTACTAACATCTTTGAAGCCCTTACTTTTTTAGAAGCCTCTAAGCATCCTCATTGGCTAGCAGTTATGCAAAGTGAGATCAATGCTCTGCACTTTAATAAAATCTGGTCTCTTGTTCCTATTCCTTTAGGACAGAAGGTTATAGGCTGCAAATAGATTTTTAAATGAAAGCAAAATGTTGATGGTTCTCTCAACTACTTCAAAGCTCAATTGGTTACTAAAGGCTATGATCAAACTGATGAGGTGGACTACAATTAAACCTTTAGTCCCATGGTCAAGCCTCTAACTATTCGCTTAATCTTGTCACTTGTTCTATCTTTTCAGTGGGATATTAGGCAACTTGACATGTCTAATACCTTCCTTCATGGTGACTTAGAAGAAAATGTCTACATGCAATAGCCACCTGGCTATATTGACAAGCATCATCCAGATTTTGTCTGTAAACTCCAAAAATTCTTATGTGATCTAAAACAGGCTCTACATGCTTGGTTTACCAAGCTTATGCTGCCCTTATTTCATGGGGATTTAATGCTTCACAGGCAGACAGTTCAATGTTCTGTTACAAAACTGGTAATTCAATCCTTCTAATGCTCATCTATGTCGATGACATAATTCTTGTAGGAAACAACATAACGTTGCTCAACAACCTCATTCAGTTCCTTGCTTCAAAATTTGCAATTAAGGATCTTGGTCCAACACATTATTTTCTTGGAATACAAATTAGTCACATGCTCTCTGATTTCGGTTAAATCAAGCTCAATATATTTCAGATCTGCTCTCTCATGATCGGATGACAAACTGCAAGCCAATGTTGACACCCATGGTGTCAGGTTCGATCCTTTCCAAATCAGCTGGAACACCACTCTTTGATGGAACTATGTTTCACAGTCTGATAGGGGCGCTTCAATGTTGTACTTTTATTAGACCCGATATTGCCTTTGCGATCAAAAAACTCTGTCAATTTATCCAATCTCCAACTGATCTTCATTGGCAAGCATTAAAAAGAATTCTTCGATATCTTAAAGGTACTCACCATTTTTATCTCTCTTTTCAACTGTCTCCTTCTCTGGATATTCACTGCTTCATAAACACCAATCAGCCTGCTTGCCCAGGTGACCGTCACAACACAAGTGCTTGTGTTTTTATTGGATAGAATATGGCTGGTATCTTGGTTTTCTTCAAAACAAAAGTCTGCGTCTTGATCCATAATAGAGGCTGAGTATCAATGAGTTGCTAATGGAACTTTAGAGGTAATATGGCTTCATTCCTTACTGAATGAACTTGGTTTATCAACTGTTAAATGTCTTATCATTTTCTGCGATAATTTCAGTGCAACATATATGGCATCTAATCTTGTTCTCCGTAGTAAATGTAAACATGTGGAAATTGATTTTCACTTTGTTCGTGACAAAGTGTTCAAGAATGAATTACAAGTGCACTTCACCCGAGCTTCCATGCAAATTGCTAATGGTCTAACCAACCCTTTGCCAACATCAAAATTTGTCATTTATCGAAAAAATCTCTGCATCCTTTGTCCTTGATATTACTGGGGGATATTAGAATCCATCTCATATTTATGTAATATTCCTTTTAACTAACTTTGTAACAATAATAGTTTCTAGAATCTTCCCTCTAAATGTATAAAGTGAATACAACATTGTAATATTTCGTTAGGTTAATCATCAATATAGTATTCTGCTTCTTCTATTTCTTTTTAATGATTGGTTATAAGTTCAACACATAGATTTAATACCTAAATAATCAATTACATTATTATATTTTTTTAATCAATAATTGGTTTTGAGACCCATGGAACAATAGAATTCGATCAATTATAAACATTGAAAATATTGAGTTAAGATAAATTTAATCATTTATATCGTATATTTACATTCTTTCTTAGAATGGACCAACTTTTCTATGAGTCCTTGCACGTATTGTTTTTTTAAAATATGGTTTATTGAGCCATATATTAGATCCTAGGATCTTATATTCTGACGTTAAGAAGAATTCTCAAATTTAAATTATTGGATTGAAAGAATTTATTAATTTATGTTATATCTTCACAAAATTTTATATAGGAATATGACCCATTAGTCAAGAAGAAGGAAGGGTCAACCTTAGGGCGAGGCAATAGCTAATCAGACACAAGCCCCAACTAATAATCGAAGGGCGGATTCCTCCTTTTACTCTTCAGCCTACGGGGTAATAGCAGCCATTTCTAGCTGTTGTTCCCCTCCCAAGGCAAGTTTTTATGTGTTACTTACCCATCCGCCACTGGAAACATCATTTCCCCTCTGACTTGCATGTGTTAAGTATGCCCCCAGCCTTCATCTTGAGCCAGAATCAAACTCTTCATGAGATTCATAGTTGCATTACTTAGAGCTTCCTTGTTGATAGACAAAGCTAATTCAAAATGGTCTTATTCTTCTTATGTTTTACAGCTGAAAATTGGATATCTACTTACTGAATAGCTAACTAGGTGCTCTCCTAATATTGTAGTTAATTTACTAATGTCTTTTAGCTCATTTAGGTGTTCATCCAAAACACATTTTTACATTTTTTAAATACTAGTGTAAAAACATGCAATGCACGTACGTGTCATCATGCAATATATGCGCAAGTCACCATATAATGATTGATATATGAAACAATTTTTTAAAAACCATAATCCTAAAAAAAATATTGTGTAATTAAGAGGTTCAACCAAAAAGAAGTGCAATAAAGGTAATAGAAAATGTGGAAATGAAGTTGGAATGACATAATAAAAAGAAGAATTTGTGTGAGATATGAATGGAGGGTTTAGAAAAATTAATTAATAAGGTATGATTTAATTAGGTTCAAAATTATTAACCATTTATTAATGAGTGTGAATTAATGAAGTTTCAAAAAAGGGTTTAAATATCATTCATTAATGGGTGGGAAGCAATGAGATTTCACTCTGGGACATTCCAGTAATCTTTGATGGACAGTTAAAAATAATTCAAAGGAGGTTTGAAAAGAAAATGAATTTGGGACGACTGATTGATATTTGATAAATGATTGTCAAAATGTACAATTAAATTAATGATTAAAACAAAATACAAATTATATGTAATTAGGTTATATATAAAATTTTAAATTACATTGTCCTTTTATTTTTTGAGGGAAATATCTCAAATAAATTGTTATTATGTATTTTTCCAAGTTTTGTTCAATGTTTAGATAAATTGCTTGTCTATAAAACTAGAGTTAATTGCTAACTGTGATATCACGTTTTGTAAAGGTAAAAATGGTCCGAAATTATATAATTGTAAAAATTAAACTCATACTAAAAAAATTGTACAATCTTACCTTGCCTGGAAAAAATAGTGAATGATAGTTCATAAATATAAGATTCTACATTTCAATCAGTACAAGATCTTTTGAGATAAAATCTGAAAACAAAGTGAAGCGAGTTTCAGCCTAATATGGTACTATACTATATATAATTTTTAGTCGAGGTTAATGTATTTAATAAATGATCCAAGTTCTTGATACTTGTAATATCTAGCAATTATTTTTAAAAGAAAAGATTTTTTTTAATTTAATTTGAAAACTCTTCCCGATCCATGGAAGCATTGCGGACCAGGAAGAAAATTCCCCCTGATTCCCTCCTTCTCCATCAAGACGAAGCTCCAACCTTTCTTTCCACTCACTGCCTTCTTCTATCTCTTTGGCGCTCAGTCTCTCTCCATCTCCCACTTCCCGTCACCCTTCCTCTCGCTTTCGGCAATGAAAGAACAATTTTGGGAACACGATTTTCACCTCTGTGAAGGAAATCAGCTGCAGTAAGTTGGATTTTTCTACAACTCTATAATGTCAAATTTTCTGGTTGAAATTCTGATTGCTGATTCAAAATTTGTTGGAAGGATATCGTGCAGATTCAAAGGGGGAAAACGATAAATTCTCGCTATCACAATGGAGGCTTTTGTAGTCAGAAACCGATAACCCAAAGGTATAACATTCTGACTTTTCTCTTTGGCTTTTGCACTGGCGATTTGCTCGATAACCCAATGATTAATAGTTGATTTATCGGGATACTCTATAGGGGAAATCGACGATTTTGTCGAAATGTTAGATGAATTAGACATTTCGGTGAACGCCATCGGAGATGTCATCACCAAACCCTAATTCTGTAAACTTGAGTTGCTGCAGGGAAAGCCTTCAAGCTTAGCCGGCTGAGTGATGAGCCAAGTGTTGCCACATCAAAAACACTAGTGATGTACGAGTCGCGGCAGAGTCCCTCTCTGACCATCACTTAAGGCATCCATGGGCCACTGTTTAGACTTGCGGTCCAGACACTGTGGCCACAATCTGGGCCCAATGTGGCCCACAAACAAATCTTTGATTGGGTTGCGATCCAGCCTTTTTTGAGCCACGATCTAATGCCTATTTTTTTAAAATATATATATTAAAATAAAATTAATTAATAAAAATTTTTTAGGAAATAAATATTTCAAATTTTTACCCAAAATTTGATGATTTAATTTTTGGTTAGATACCAAGAATTTAATTTTAAAATCGTGAACACTTGGATTTGGATTTTGGATTATTTGGCCTTGGTCAATGGTACACTCACTTCGAGGTACATATTTAATTTTATGTACTGCATTACATAGTTTTCTAAAAATAATATTTTAAGACGTATTCTCATTTCAAATGAAGTGTCAATTTCATGGCTCGTCAATTTCATTTATATTATGTAATTTTTCACTGGACATATTTTATTTAAGCATGCACATTAATCATTGGATCAACTTGGTCATGTGAACTAAGTTGGATTGATCCGAATCGAGGTCCTATTTTACTTTACACACATTCAACCATATGAGGATGTATTTGATTGTTGTTAGCTAGAATAATTATGCAGATGTATGTATCGTGTCGCTAGATGCAAAACTATAAACCTGATCAAGGTTTTTATGTAGCTTTCGCGATCACTGAGTATCGTTGTTAGATACGTATAGGGCATGGTGTGTCCAGAGCCCATGAGTGACTCAATTTTCACTGAGATTTTTAAATAGTATACCAAGAGTCTATTTTTAATTGCGTACCATATTATAGTGGGTTGTTTTGAATGTGTACCCTTCTGTAAATTTTTATAAATGAATTTATAAAATGTGATTTTGACCAAACATGTTTTATCATTGTTTTTTATTAAATTGTTGAACATAAAACTTTATCCCTATTGAGCTTAGTCGTCTCGCCCCAATGACATTCTCTTCAGGTGTTAGTTTGGAAGATCCATAGCTGCTGATGTAGGAGTGTGTTTGGCAAATATTCCTTTTTAGACTTTTTAATAATTTTATGTGGTATTTATTCTTGTCAGATTGGATTTTGTATATTAGACAATTGCATTGGACCATGATTTAATTTTTTTATTAAAGTATTTCGTTGCTATATTGAATATTTAAAGTTACGAGTCTAGGGCCCTAGTTCGTTCTTGGGCTAGGCTACTCTCCATTCTGCTTTGGGGCCCCTTTATGGCGTGACAAAAATTTTGGTATCAGAGCATGGTTCTATTATTCCTAGGAGCGAACACTTGAGAATCTAATAGTGAGATAATTTGGATATTCGATCGATGTGTATGAGATTGTTCAAACATCTAGTAAAATGTCTGATTAAGTCAAGGTGCTACTAGGAAGGCATCTTGAGGTCATTCGCAGGAGAATGACAATATTTATCTATCTGTCAAGTCTAAAACTAAGTTAGAAGTGGTAGGGTGTACGCTTTGTAAATCATTGGAAGAATTCTTTCAAGAAAAATAAGTCTGTGAACTCTTCTAGGTTTGTGCGTGAGCTTGTGAAGTTTAAACTTAAGAAATTCATCTTAGGAGTCAGCCCAAAATCTTAGGCCATTTTTAAAATCCAAAACTTGTCTTGTCTTATCTTATTTGGAATTTGTTAGTCCAAACTATGGCTTTTCGTTTGTAAACTTTGATTTGGTGGCAGATTATGACTATTTCCTCTATTCGGAAACTATTAATAGATGTTTATGAATACGTCTTATTTTGAGCATTTTGGCATTAGTGTAGGTTTTGGAGTAAGTTGTTAGGAATATTTGGTCTAGGGACTGGAGTTCTTCAAGTGGGTTTTTCTTGAGAAACGACCGCAATTGAGATTTCCTTGATCGAATCTTGTTTTGAAATGTTTAGAAAATATGGTGAATAATTTAAAAGCCATTATTATGTCTACGGAGCACAAAATTTGTTTTTGTATAATTTATTTTGAGATAATGATGGAAAAATTTTTTAGATTAATTCATGGTTGAGGGTGTAAGATTGATAGAAATTGAGGCAATGTCCAATGTGTGATGTGATATAAAGATAGATCATGATTTGGATTAAAGTTGTGATAGCCCATCCTGTGAAGACCAAGATGGCCTATATGAGGGTCTGACCCATATCAGTGAGAGTTCAGAATCTCACATCGCTTGGGAGAGTGGAAAAGACATGGTTGATAAGTAGGGTTCTCCTCCCTACCCAACACAACGCGTTTTGAGCTAACCCCAAGAACAAAACTATGGGGGCTTCGGCTCAAAGCAGACAATATTATACTGGGAGCACTAGAGAACGTTACAAATGGTATTAGAGCCAAATCCCAACTAGAATTGTGGCCGACGATGACGTCAGGTCTCCAAGGGGGGGGGGGGGGTTAGAATGTGATTGTTCGCCCTATGAAGGCCAGGATGGCTCATGTAAGGGTTCGACCCATATCAGTGGTGGTGCATAATCACACATCGCTTAGGAGAGTGAAAATGACATAGTAAGGTTCTCCTCCTTACCTAGTACAACGCATTTTGGGCTAACCCCAAGAATAAAACTGTGCGGGTTTCGGCCCAAAATAGACAATATTGTATTGGGAGCACTAGGGACATTACAAAAGTAGACTCTCATTACATTAGGATCGTAGATTACAACAAATGAAGTTGTAAAACTGAAAAACACTTCAGGACCAAGATTATCTTTATACTTACAAGCTTAATTCTATTTTTGTAGGCTTGGGTATTATTTAATATGTTGGAGCAATTTCTGTTAAGTATTTGAGTGAGTATGATAAATAATTGACATGAAGTGATGTAATTAGAGGTGGATACAAAGAATGAGTGTAATACCCCGAACTTTTATATGAAATTTAATCAAGGCAATTGAAGCGAGGTTGGAGATTTTGAATTAATTGGATAATTATCGGGGTATTACCAAGGATGTAATCATCAATTATAATCATTAAGTGATACTTGGACTAAATCGAAAATTTAAATTGAGTTAAGATTAATTTAATTAAATGAAAATTTTAATTAAATTATTAAAGGACTTTATTTGGGTAAGAGTGATTTAAGTTAGTGCACTAACATAATGGATTAATTAGATAGTTATACTTAATATCTATTAAAATATATTAAGGTTTAAGATGTTAAAATAAAAATAAAAATAAAAAATAAAAAAAAAAAAAAAAAAGAAATGGCCAGAAGGCCATTTCTTCGCGGGAGAGAGGGAAGGGGAAAGAGAGCAGGGGAGAGCTGGCCGAAAGGGGAGATCGGCGACGCGGGCGAACGTTGATCGACGCTCGGGCTCGGACTTGGTTGTGCGACGGCGACGGGGAGGTGGGTCTCCGGTCAAGGTGAGCTGCGAGTGGTTGCATGCATCGTTCGCGGGTCGTCGAATCTGGGGCAGATTTGGTGCGACGGAATCGGACCCTTCCGCGAGCTAAGTTTCCGTCGACGATTGGAGGTAAGTATGAACGACTTCTCCTTCCCCTTCACGTTCGGGTGTTCGTTGCTGGCAGGGGTGATTCCGGCCGGTTGGGCTGCTGCCGGCGACCCGCGAATTTGATGCTCCGACCCGAATCCATTTGGAACTCGGTCTGGGGGTTCAGGTTGCACCATGGACTACCCAATTGGAATCTTCCAGGGTGGCCTCCTTTCCAGCTGGTTGCCACTGCCGATGAATTGAAGATAATGGGAGATGATGTTGGGAGAAATAATTGAGCTGAGAGGAGAGGATTGTCGGCAAGTGGGATAAGTACTTTGGCAGTATTAATTGGACAGAGAGACTTGCGGAGATGTTGTCGGATCTGTTTGGAATTATTAATCTATGTTCTATCGATAAATGGGAAAAGTCGAGTGTGGGTGGTGGACTTCTCTGGAGCTGGAGTGTTGGCCGAGAGCTCCACTGGTGGCTGGTAAGCTCTCTTCTCTATTATCAGTCTGTGAAGTAGATGTGAACGTTGTTTAGTTTGTTATTTGACTATGTAAATGGAATTTTGTAAGAGGAAAGCATTGGGTTTGAGAAATATGCTGGGTTGTTATTGGTTGCAAGTCTTTTAACCCTGTTGAGAATGATAAACTCTGTTTAGTTGTTGTCTGTAATGATTGATTATTGGGTCTAGACATATTCTCTGTTGTTGGATGATAAGCTGGTTATTGTCTGGAAGAGATACACATACACTCTGTGATGTTAATTCATGAATATTAGTACACCTTGTTAGTTACTTTTGGAAACATCTTTATGATAGATTTGTGCTGTGATGATTGAAAATAAGTTGTTAAGTTGGTTTAATGAGTTGGGCTTTGATGCTGAATAATGAGTTCATGATTCTGTTGTCATTGGATGTTTAGATTTGTAATTCTGGAAAGGATAATTGGTTGGTTATTGTTTGGATCTATTTCTTTGTGAGTATGGATCTTTTGAATGCTGGTTATGGTGGTTAATTTAGTAAAAGCATGAATTAATTGGGGAAATAGGAAGTGTAAATTAATGTTGGATTGATTCATGCATGTTAGTTTTGGTTTTGGTTCACTAATTGGAATAAAGATATCATGGGAATTGGGTAAAATAGTTGATGATTCAGATATCGTTATGGGCTTTGGTTTACGGGCCAATAAATTATGGATAGCATGTTGTTGATTTTCGATATACGTTAAGCTTAGTTTCTAGACGTTATTGATTGAGATTAATTAATTAAGCCCATTATAATTAATAAAACAATTTTGTTTAGAAAACTCTAGTAAGCAACGTATATGAATTAAAGATAGAAAAAGACGACGAATGATTAATTGATTTGATTAATAATTAAAAGTTATTAAATTGTGAAGGTACAAAGAAGAAGAGAAGAAGGATAACGGCTAAACGCTAATACACGTTAAAGCTTCGAGGTAAGGAAGAGGTTGTCTTGGCCTTGTGCCCTACACCCAAGTAAAGTGTGTGTGAGTTGCTTCGTGTTGAAGTCGATTATTCTTATTGTTTTACTAGGATGATACTAGGAAATGAAAATGAATTAAGTTAGAAAAAGTACGAATGAACTATATGAATAATGAAAGAAATGAAAATAAAAGTATGATGAGAATGATGAATGATGAAATGAAATGAAAAGTATGATGAGAATGATGAATGATGAAATGAAAAGAAAAGTATGATGAGAATGATGAATGATGAAATGAAAAAAAAAATGTATGATGAGAATGAATGAACGAAAGAACGAAAGGATAAGGGTTTTAATAGCATTGTGTAAGTCGTTTCAGATTTTTCTGTTTCTATGGATTTTGTACATGTTATTCTTGGTTCTGGATAGGAACCTTCTGGTTCTAGGTTATATATATTCAATTATTGACGCTTAAGCATGTTTCTATGATTAGACTGTTTTCGAGGAACATGTTAGCTTTCGATAATAAGTGTTGCACGTTACTTTATATTCATGTCATTTCAATTATTCTTTCTATGCACGTTTACTTATCATTATATCTTTAAGTTATTGTTATGTAGTGTGTTTCATGATAATAGAAACCAAGTAGGGGGTAACCATCGGAATGGTGCCCACATGCATGAGTGAGGAAGAACGAAACGAAAACGAAAGAACCCTAAAGGCAGGTATATGCCGGAAATAGAATGAAAGAACCCTAAAGGCGGGTATATGCCGGGATAGAATGAAAGAACCCTAAAGGCGGGTATATGCCGGAAATAGAATGAAAGAACCCTAAAGGCGGGTATATGCCGGGATAGAATGAAAGAACCCTAAAGGCGGGTATATGCCGGGACAGAAAGAAAGGAACCCTAAAGGCGGGTATATGCCAGAAATAGGGAGTTGGAGTAGATGGGTAGCCCGAACGGCTAGGCCATCTCAAAGGAAAACCTCCAATCTCCAAGCTCGATGTACGAGTAAGAAACGAATAAAGAAAAAGAACGTAATGAAATAGTTGGATTGAGTGGCCCTCCATCCAACAAAGACTAAATAGAGAATGCATAAATTGTTTTTCCCCATCTCCTTACTGGGCGTAAGCTCACGTCCTTACTTGTGGTGTAGGAAACGACGAACAGATAAGAGAAAGATGATGATCACCAAATGAAGCAGGGATGGATGATTTTGCACATAGGAGATTCGGGTTGGCAAGGCAAAGACAAAAGAAAGTAAAAAGTTATAAATTAAAGAAAACAAAGGTTATGAATTTAAGTTTATTTGTTAATTTTTTATTGATGACGAAATGTTTGAAAGAATTCTCACGTTTCCGCTATGATTATAAAAAGGGACATATTATAACATTTTCGCAAGTGATATTTTATAACGTTGTCGTAAGAATTTAATTAGATGATTTTTAACGCTTCCGTATAATTAATAAGTTGATTTTCATGATGAGTTTTAAGAAAGAGTTAGTAGCAATTCGGATTTATGGACTCTGATTTGTTTTAAAAAGAAAATTTTAAATTTTTACGCATTTTCAGAATTTACGAAAATCCGGGTCGTTACAATGAGTTTAAAGGAAGTCTTTGAAACATATTTATATGGTTTGAGGTTTAATATACATGATTGGAATAGACATTGTGCCATTAAAAGTATAACTACTCCAATTTATTAAATGAGTGTTATGGGACGTTAGGATGCGATGAAAGTTGATTTCACACTGTTATGTTCTTTTGAGAATAGTGGTAGAACATTTTGACATTACCTCGTGATTGGGTGATTGTTAAATGACACAAGTGAGATGTTTCATATTTGATCCCATCAGATGTTATGGTTAGTAGATGCTAGTTGTCTGCAGATTAGATAGTTCATGTAAGTGGATTAGTTTGATGTGATCTTTTGTACGAACCTATTAGATGAGAATTAAACTAAGAGTAATTGTCAAGTGAAGTATGAGAGTTAGCCTTATGACGACACTACCTTATGGACTTGTTTTAGCCAGTATATGTGGCTGGAGTATTGTGGGAGTATGTTGTTCGTGGTGACTATGTGAGAGTCAAGGAGGATCTGAATTATCAGCTGTGATCGTGTATCCTGACTTTTTTCTTGAAGATCTACTATGGTTACCACCCGACTGTAAGATTTTATTTTATGTTGATCTATTTCTTGTTATTGCTCTAATTCCTACAATTCGTATGATATAACTCTAACTGAGTTGAGTGAACTTTGTATGGAACAAAGGGATTTATTACATTATGAGATTTTGTTTATAATAGTGTATTACAATACAGTGCATTGTTGTTGTCTAGTGAAGAGGCATGATAGTCAATTCAGTTGATTTTTGACTGTTCAATGTTAGATCAGTAACAAACAATGATAAATATCTGCCCCCAAGGATTGATGAGTTTTTGATTAGCTGAGAGGATTACAGTACTTTTCATGGTTGAATTAGGGCTTAATTGTCATTAGTTAGAGGACTTGTGAGTGGAATTTTCCAAAAATAGCCTTTTGAACACATGCACATTTAATTTTTATGGCTCTCCCATCAGGTTTGATCAACGCCCAGTTGTTTTACGAATTTGAATAGTCAAGTTTTCATATATTGTTAGTTCATTGTTGTCCTTATTAATGATATATCTGTTTATTCTAAAACTCATTACAAGAATTTGAGGCATGTAAGGACTCTATTTTCAGATTCGTAAGGTCATTAGATGTATGCTAAAAGAGTGAAATGAAATCTTTGGATGACAAAAGTGAAATGTTGGACATGTTTATTCTCGATATGGTATCTCATTAGATCCAATTAATATTGAGATTATTTGAAGTTAGTTCAACTGAGGAATGTTACTGCAGTTTAGAGTTTGATAAGTCAACTGATTGATGCTACTGGGTGTAGAGAATATTAAATTATTTGAGGTGAAAGGTGTCTGTCAACTCTTAAGGAGCTGAGATCTAATTAACTATCATATTGTTTTTGAACATGTTGATGAAGATTTACCATATGTTGTACATACAAATGTGTCGAGTGTTAGATTTGGATGTATGTTAGATAAAGTTAAGCCATATGCGCTTAGACAGTTGAGGCTACCTCTGTTATGATTTAATGTTGTCAATGATCTTTTTAAGCCATATACGCTTAGATAGTTGAGGTTACCTCCGTTATGATTTAATGTTGTCAGTGTTCTTTGGTGTTGGAGTTATTACAAAGTTTATTGTATAGACAAAATTTGAAGTTTCTCATAACAAGGAAGTTTAAAGTATTGTTATGGTAGTGTGTCTTAAAGAATTTTTGGAACATGATTGAGTCAACATCCACAAAACTATTTTCTTTCGTGGTGTTAAGGAATTGAGAGAAACTGTGTTTGCAAATGAATATATGTTATGTCATATCAGTGGGAAAAATCTTATAGTTGTATGATGTAACTAGTAAGTAGATTTTAATATGATGAGTTGTTGTGAGCTAAGCATTTGGACCATGTTGAGTTGTCTCTCTTACTTAAACCAGAGTTAAAATGGTATATGATCACTCTAAATTTTATGATTGGTTGTTGAAAACCATGTGGTAAAATGATATTGCCTAGGTAAGTGTTGTATTGGTTCACTAACTTGCACAAAGTTATCCCATTGAACATTGATCTGTTTTTGTTGAAGTTAAGCAAACTTGGTATTGGGAATATCATATGTTACTCGTGTTTTAATCATTGTGGTGAATGTTAGGTGTTTGAAGTTTCGTTTCAATTTTTGGATAGTTATAATGGGAGAATTGGACTCTAAGTTAAATTTGATTGCAATGTAATATTCTCATCCTAGTGTTTAGCCTAAATGTAAGTTTCAGATTCTCATAGACGAGTTAAGATTTTGTATTTTGGACGTTGGTGATTGTTGGATGAATCACCTTGGTAATTGATTTTATCATATGAGGCCATTACAATACTCAATTGGGAATGTTTGAATGATTATAGAACGACTAGGTATAGTTCAAAGTTGGCAAAAGAGTTATGCAGACCTCCGGAGAAGAGAAGTAGAGTTTGAAGCAAATGACTTTGTATTTTTAAAGTTACAACCCCATTGTGGTATAAGTCGCTTTGATGTGAAATGAAAGTTAACCCCAAGATATATAGGTCCTATATAAATTATTTAGTAGATTGGTTCAGAGGCTTATCAATTGGATTTACCGCCACAGTTGAACTATGTTCACAATGTGTTCCATGTCTCTATGTTAAGAAAATATATTCTAGACCCTTCACATGTTATTTTCGAGACTGAAGCACCCATTCACCATGAAATACCATTGATTCGGGTTTAGTGGAGGAACCATAATGAAAAATGAGCAACTTGAGAAATTGAATACGAGATGATGGCTTAGTATTCCCATTTATTTGAAGGCTCCCTTGAGATTCTTCTGAATTTTGGGAAAGAAATTTCTTAAGTAAGAAAGAATGTGTTATCTAGCAATTATTTTTAAAGGAAAAGAATTCTTTTAATTTAATTTGGAAACTCCTCCCTCATCCGCAACCAAGAAGGAAATTTCCCCTGATTTCCTCCTTCTCCATCAAGACGAAGCTCTAGTCTTTCTTCCCACTCACTGCCTTCTTCTATTTCTCTGCCTCTCGGTCTCTCTTTGTCTGCTACTTCCCGTCACCCTTCCTCTCGCTTTCGGCAATCACAGAACAATTTTGGGAAAGCAATTTCTATCTCTGTAAAGGGAATCGGCTACGGTAAGTTGGATTTTTCTTCAACTCTCTAATGTCAAATTTTTTAATTGGAATTCTGATTGTAGGCTCAAAATTGGTCGAAACTTTGGACTAATCCAACATTTCGGTGAACATCGTTGGAGATGTCATCACCAAAGCACAACTCTATAAATGTTGAGTCACAGCAGGGAAAGCCTTCGAGCTCGGTCAGTTAAGCAATGGGCTGAGTGTCACAATGTCAAAAATGTTGACGATGTATGAGTCGTAGCAGAGTCCCTCTCTGCTCATGACTCAAGGCATCCATGGTCCACTATCTAGACCTTTAGTGCAGACATTGTGGCCATGGTCTGGGCCCTGTGCGAGTTGCAGGCCAGGCTCGGGCCACGATCCAGCCTTTTTGGATTACGATCCAAGGCATATTTTGGCTAATTTTTTTTTAAAATATATATATATTAAAATAAAATTAATTAATTAAAATTTTTGGTCATTGTTACGCTCACTTTAAGCTAGAAATTTATTTTTGTGTATTGTATTACACAGTTTTCTAAAAATAATATTTTAAAACATGTTCTCATAAAATGACGTCTCAATTTCATAACTCGTCAGGTTTTCATTTATTTTATATAGCGGACATATTTTGTATAAGCATGCATGTTAATCATTAGATCAACTTGATTATGTGAACCAAGTTTGATCGACTCGAATCGGGGTCCTGATTTACTTTACACACATTCGATCATATGAGGATAAGTTTGATTGTTATTAACTAGAGTAATGAGACAGTTGTATGTGTCGTATCCTTGGGTGCAAAACCCAAAACCTAATTAGGGTGTTTATGTGGATTTTGTGATCATCAAACATCTTTGTTATTATGTAATATGTCTATGACATGGTGTGCACAGAATCCGTAAGTGGCTCTATTTTCAATAAGATTTTTAAATAGTACAATAATAGTATATTTTTAATTACGTACCACATTATAGTTGGTTGTTTTGAACGTGTCAATTTGAACATTTTTATAAAATATGATTTTAACCAAACATGCTTAATTATTGTTTTTAATTAAATTGTTGAATACAAAACTTTATCCCAATTGAGTTTAATCGACTCACCCCAACGTCATTTCATTCAGGTCTTAGTTTGGAAGATTCTCAGCTGCTGATGTAGGAGTGTATTCAACAAATATTCATTTTTAGATTTTTTAATAATTTTATTTTAGATATATTTTTGTAAGATTGGATTTTGTATATTGCAAAGTTGTATTGGGCCATGATTTAAATTTTGGAAAATTAACAAATCAACCACTGTACTTTATAATCAATGACAAGTCAATCACTAAAGTATTTTTACTAACAACTTAACCACTGAACTATGAAAAATAGAATCCGCAAATATCGTTGCCACGTTTACCGTTAAAGATTTAAATTTCATTCAGCTACGAAACCATATATGTTCCTTCGCAGAATGTCACTACTAAATATACAACTTATAGTTTGTTGTTTCGCGGCAAAACATTACACTTTCCTCCGCAGAAAGTATGACGTTCTGTCGTGGAACATCAACTTTCCTCCATTGAACGTCATTACAAATAAACATTTCCTCTTGTCTGTCCTTTCCCCACATGGAATGTCATACTTTCCCCCGTGGAATGACATCGGTCTGCGATAGAAAGACATTGTTCCTCAGCCTTATATAAATTCACACTACACTCAGAGTATTGCTTCAGTGATTTTCTCAGCGATTATCAAATCTTAGAGCTCTTAGAGCTCTTAGAGAGCTGAAGTGTATCGCATCTAGACGAAGTTGAAGTATTAGTAATTGTTGCTCACCAATGGCATCTGGAAGTGATTAGGAATCCATTTGGGAGAGAAACAGACCAATTGAGCTATTGGTCGTCGTTGAGGTTGAGGTTGAGGTTGTGCTTCAGCCCCGACTTGTGTAACAGGTTCAACCATGGATTGTGCTTCAACCGCGGCCGATGCATTGCGTTAAAACTGAGCGTGAATGAACTCAATTGCGCTTTGTCTACGCTCACGGGCCAAGTCTGTTTTCGATTGAGGTTGAGGTTGAGGCTGAGATTGAACATCTTTACGCTTGAGAGTCAATTTGGTCGTCCTAGAATCCATTGAAATGAATGAAATAATGAGGAAATCACTATGAGAGTAGGAAGGGTTTGGCATTTGCTAAAGAAATTGTTGAGTTCACCAAAGCGCGGAATGTCAATTTATATATAAGCAACAGAAGGCAGAACGGTGTATGACGTTCCACCCAGAAACAATGTCTTTCCACATCGGAAAGATGTCATTCTGAGGCAGAAAGTATGACATTCCACGGGGGAGAACGACAAACAATGAGAAATTTTAATTAGTACCAACGTTTCACAGAGGAAAGTGTTAGATTCCTCCGCGGAACAACAAACTAGAATCTGTATATTTAATAGTGACGTTCTAGCGTTTCGCCGCGGAATGAAATTTAAATGTTTAACGGCAAACGTGATAAGCGATGTTTGCAGCATCTATTTTTCATAGTTCAGTGGTTAAATTGTTTAAAAACATATTTTAGTGGTTGACTTGTCATTAATTACAAAGTACAATAGTTGATTTGTTAATTTTTCTTTAATTTTTTATTAAAGTATTTTGCTACTATATTGGATATTTAAAATTATGAATTTGGTGAATCAGTTTGTGAGTTACTCTACATTTTGTTTCGAGTTTCCTGAAAGCGTGATAATATTAATTGACTGTCATAGAAGAGAGAGGGACAGAAACAGGGGGGTTAGGCATAAAAATGTGATTAAGCTGCGAAAAGAGTGGAACCAAACAAAAATACCCATAAACAAAGTAGTAGATATGATATGATGGATCTTCAAGTGGGACAGAAAATCCACCAACTCAAAGCAAATGATGATTAAGATTTCAGCGAGTTGAATTTTCGTATGGTTGACATCATAAAATCTGAAGCAGGCACTTACCATTTTCTGCGTCCAAATATTTAACTCCCAAGTCCACAAAGACTGCAACTACGAATTATGAAAAGCATAAACGTGGGTTTTCGTTAAACTTTTTTGATTGTATTTACAATTGTTTTACCGCAAGAAATGATCTGTCAAGTAATAAGAGAATGGTCAATGATGAAGAACTTTCAACTCACTTTAAATGTATCAGAAAAGAATGAGTCAAAGTAGAAGACATTGGGGTTTTATACCTTGGAAAGAAACCTTCAAAAATGGGTCTGGTTTCTGCGCATCGTCTATGTCTAGATGATCACTTACAAATGATGTTTCTTTCTCACCATACATTGTTTCTGATCATAATAATCAACACATTCTTGTAATAAGGTGCTAAACAAGGGTTAAAGAGTGGCAAATTAGAGAGAGAGAGAGAGAGAGATTTTTGCTCTATCTTTTTCTTTTCCAAGTTCGTATCTTACTTGACACTCGGTCTCTCTCTAACTCTATCTTTTCTTAATCCTTTTTTATTCTTTGTTATTTACAGCGAGAAAGCCCACTTTCAACGTCTTAATGATAAACCTAGAAGATTAAATAAAAAAGAAATTATGAAACCCAGCAAAAACGCACGAGTTTATGAAACTAATTCACGTGGAAATTATTATTAGATTTAATTTAACAATTATACAATGAATTTACATATTTAATAATAATCTTATATTGACTATCATACTGTTAAACCTATTTAATAATTAAATACATTTTAATAAAGTGTAAGATTTTAATGTGTAGATATTAATTATCTAAGATTTAAATTTGATGATGGAACAACTTAAAACTTGATTAATAAGTTATAAATGTATGATTATTGTTCACATGTTCGTAGTAGTTTATGTTATTTTAGATAATATAGAGAGTTGAGATTTTCTCTACAAAAAATCATTCCAGCTTAGACAATCACAATTGTTGATTTTAGATTTGGAGAAAAATTTTAAAAATAAGTACTATAAGGTAATTTTATATATTTGTGTATGTTACACGTTTAATTTATCTTAATGACAATAATAGAATTATTATAATTTTAAAATAGTTTTTATACAAATTACATATTTCAATTATTTAATGTATCATGATATTAAAAGTGTCAAACAAACAAAAAACAACTTCGATTTTTATTCGTATTTAATTATTAATTAATCACGTGAAATTAAAGCAGTTATAGCAGCCACCATTGCATTGCTAGCTTTTTACTACAAGTTGCTTATGTTAAGGCCCTTTGTTAATTTAACTGAGTACACCCTGCCGACATACATGAAAAAGATTGATGACGCAGTTTGATAAGATTGGACTACGCTACATTTACACACGATGATAGAGAATCTAGTGGGTGACACGTGGGGATCCTAGATTCGCCCAAATAATTTATCAAGAGTAATTTAGCACACTCAATTATAATATATTAAAAAAAAACTCTGAACCTTAAAACCAACTACAAGTCAAATTTACAAATAATTAAAATATTAAATTATAATAAATAAATCATACAAACTTCACGGGCATATTTTCTTTTAAAAATTTTAAAACAAACGTCGCAATCATATTTTTCACTTAAAAATGCCCAACAGACGTTCTTGAAAGGCGAGAGATGTCTGTCATAAGTTAAGGGGCGTCTATTGTAAGTTGAGGGACATTTTTGACTTTGAAGACGTCCCTCAATACTAAATGTCCAAGGGATTTCCAACGGACTTCCAAGGATCAACCTTAGACTTCCTTTAATGATAAGAGAAATCCAAGGCTGATCCACGAGGAAGAGCATCTAAGGATCAGCCTCGTGAATCAGCTTTAGGGTCATCATATGGCTCAGGGACGTTCATAATGGCATGTGGACGAAGAGACGGACTTCTTGCAATGAGGATTGATGTTTGTTATAAGCAGAAAAAGTAGATATCCATGAAATGCAATTCCTCCTATCAGCGGATACGTTCTTGTCTGATGCGAATACCCTTTTCACTGTTTTCGCTTCACTGTTTGTGGATATGTATTAGGACTTCCATTGTTTAGAAGGATGACGTCATATTAGGAGGACGAACGTCCGTTGTGAAGAGGGACGTCCATTGTTTAAAAAGCACGACATCGTATTAGGATGAGGGACGTCGTACTAAATGACGATGTTCCTTCAATGTCGAAGGCATTATAGGACGTCCCTTAACTTACAATGGACGTCTCTCAGCTTACAACGGACGTACCTCAACTTACAACGGGCATCTCTCAACCTACCATTGACGTCCCTCAACTTAAGACGGACGTATCTCAACTTACGATGAACGTCTCTCAATCCACAACGAACGTCCCTCAACTTACGACAGCCACCCCTCAACCCGCAATGGATAACAATGGATGTCCCTCATATTATAGTTTTGAAAACTCTCTCCTTTTGAATTATGTGTTAACGTTGAATTGATATAGCTTTTTATTTCTTCACTCAAATGACGCAATTTTAAAGTGAATTCACAACTCATGAAAGACGTTCACATTGAAGGACATCCATTTCTTTATCCAACCGACAGAAACCTTCGCTTGTCAGTGTCCCTTCTCCCATCTTGGACGTCCATCTTCATTGCAAGACGTCCGTCTCTTTGTCCAATGGCCACCGTGGGCATCCCTTAGACGTCTTTTAGCCTTACAATGACCACAAGGTTGATCATTGGACGCCCCTCCTCGTGGGTCGGTCTTGGACGTCCTTCGTCGTTGAAGGGATGTCCACATGATTGCAGTGTTTACCTCAGTTTTTTTTTTTTTTACGGAAATCGTGAATGAGAGATTTGTTTTCTTCATGTCTGATATTTCGAAGTTTTAGTTGTTCGTAAAATTTCTTTGGCCTATTATTGCTAATCCTAAAATCTAAGGTTTATTTTGTTAATTTTCCTATATTAAACAATTATTTATGATGATGGTAAATTGTAACAATCAATGCATTTTTTGAAACGATGGTGGGGGATAGATAAGATTCCGATTCCATCTGGCTGTGACACCGAATCCACCCATGTTGTGATGTAACAATCTAGATATTTCAAATCATATTAAATTTCGAAATTGGCTTCCATTCTAAAATAAAAATAAATTTTTATTCATATATATAAATGTAAGGTCGAGTTGTTGATTTTGAGTTAGAACCAAAGTAAATTGTAAATAACAAAGTGAATCTTGTTCAAGCTGACCTAAAACTTCAAAATCTATATAAATGTAAGGTCGAGTTGGTCGAGTTATTATTAGGTCAGTTTGAACAAGATTCACTTTGTTATTTACAATTTAGTTATTCAAAACCGCAACTGAACTATGTTCTTCTAGAAGTGCTTATAGTTCACACAAGTGTAAGAGCCGGACTGAACTGGGCTGACCCCATAGTTTCAATTGGAACTACGATTGTGGTCTGGTCCTGCCCAACCCTCCCACTGTCTTCTACAAACAAAAGCGTGAAAAGATAGAAGTGGACTAATATTGTTGAATTGCATCATTTGCAGTGGCATTTAGCTATGAACTTGATTAAAAATCAATGAATCAAGCCAATGTACCCAGACGTTTGAACTGATATCGCCCACTAAAGACTAATCTAATCTCTAGCAATCATCGAACCCCATAAAAAAAAATTGTCGGCAAATCAAACAAAGCTAGAGAGCAAAGCGGGACCCTCCGCCGTCGAGAAAGCGATCAGTATGCCAACCTTTGGCCTGGAGTTGAGACAAGAATGGAGGGAAGATATCATTCATCTTCTCATAAGCCTCTCTCAAATCGACCTGACTTTGCTCTTCAGGAGAATCTCCCTTCAGTCGCCAAGCATAAGCAGCAACTAGCCATCCCCTCAATGCATCTTCACCAGTTGCATCATGCTCTAACACCATGTCCACCCACTTCTCCCCTGCGTCCAAAATAAACTTCTCGTCCGGAAAATTTTCGCGCCATTCTCGGAGTTTCGAAGGCTTGAGAACTTTGCTTACTTTTCTTCCGACTTTTACATTTCCAGCGTCGTCTACAAGTCGGCCAGGAAATAGGAGATCTTCACGATACCTCACATCTGCTGGGCCAGAAACTTTTCCAGTCTGAAATTGATCAAATAATCCGAGGAATTAAAAAATTTCAACCAACAAGAAGCAAAAATGTTCGAACGTGCATAAAGATTCAAAAATGAACCTTCACAAAATCTGCTACAATCAGTGCAGTCCTCTGCGGATTTAACGTATCAACAGGAGCTGCTCGCATTTCTTCTACCACACTATACACATGAATGATAGAAAGGAGAGGCCCAACCACAAACTGCAAGAAACGAAAGATGATAACAACGAAAAAGTAAATATTAACTGAACTTGAGGCGTATATCTGATGTTTAGAGGATATAACATCAGCTAGAAATCAATCTTCGTAACCTCCTAAATCTAAGGAGAATACAATTACAAATTCAAAATTCCAATCAATGGAAAATGGGTCTTAAAAGAGAACTCAAACCTTTCCTTGAATTGATGAACAAATGGTGGATGCTAATTGTATTCCTGCTCCAATTCCAACAACATTGAAAAGAGTAGAAATGGCCTCTCCTTTTGCGAAAAGGTCACTAAGATTGCCTTCTTTTGCAAACGAAGAATATATCGGTAGCCTCGTGGCTCTTGCCGCAACCACAGCCATTCCCTAAAAATCAAAACAGGAGATTTACACACCATATAGAACAGGAGATTCACAAATTAGTCAAAGAAAAAAACAGCATGAAAATGTGAGTGCAGAAATTTAAAAAAAATAAGTCTTCACCTTTGCAAAATTTCCCAGGCCTGCAATTTCAAGAAAAAGGTGTGGACATAAAGGAGAAATTACTTCCAAGCCAGTGCCCATGTCATAGAGAACATCAGCTGCAACAAAGAATACAGGTATTAGATAACTTGATAGTTACAATATGAACCAACTATAGCAGAAATTGTATTTTTTGAGTTAAAAATTCATTTGAAGCATTAAATAGAACCAAGAATTCGCCAGCTTTTGGGCTCCGAGTCCATTCTTGCACCCATATTGCTACATATGAGCTTCCCCACATGCTGCATACCGTCTTTCAAAATCTTCGAACAAAGATAAAAATATCAGTAATAATGTGTCTAGATTATGAAAGCTTTTAGCGTCAAACACAAGAACAAACTTACCCAGCTTACTGCAGTTGCTTGTGCAGGTGTTGGTCGCAAGCCTGCAGCAAACAGCAGTGACTGTAGAGGAGCAGGCATATACACCAATTACCACCATTCTACAGTTTTTATTTCAAGCAAAAAATAAGAAAGAAAAGAACAAAAGCTGATATCATACTATTGGCATATACATCTAGATCAAGTACATTTATGTGAGAAGTGAATCCATATGATTTAGGGAATATGCACTCAGTGGACAAAAGCAAAAAGATGAATATGAGCTCCTCTTGGTTTATATATTGCAGCTGGCTAGGCACCCTCCTGCTTTTCAAATTTTCCAAACATTTTACTTACATTATTATTATTACTATTATTAAAGTAAAGTATATTTTAGATTATAACATTTGATGTCATTTACATATTAGTTCTTAAACTTTTTTTTTTTACAACAGAACTTCTATCTTTCAATTGTTAACAATTTGGATTTTGATATCAATTTATTTGTTTAATTTAGCATGTGAATGCCATGTTTTTCATTTAATTAAGAGTGTAATCTCATTTCTAAATCCTCCGGCTATTTCTAACCTAATTTCGAAATATGTCGAGAAGTTAGAAATCTAATTAAAATACATAATTAAATAGAAAACATGGTATTCACATGCTAAATCTAACAAATAAATTAACGGCAAGGCATAAATTGCTAAATGCTGAAAAATGGAGATCATGTTTGTAAATAAAAATAATTTAAGATCTAAGTTGTAATTAACTCTAAACATTAGGATCTAAATTGCATTTTATGCTTATTATTATTCTGAACTTGTTAACATGTTAATATCATAAAATAGGAAGCATGTGAAGGTGGCTAAAAAAAATACCTGAGTTGATAGAACTGAAAGAGCTGCACTGGAGAAGTGCTGCAATGCTCGAAATTGAGTGTATCTCAGGTAACCCTCATTGACACTGTCCAAGTAAACATCACCACTAAAATGTTAAATACATTTGTCGTGCTCTGGTCCTCGTCATGCTAGCACCTAATAGTTTGGATGAGAATAGATCATAGAGGTCACCTATAAGGATATCCTGATGGAAAAAAAGTATTCAGGAATGACTCCGCCATCCGCTGAACTACTGGCCTAGAATCATCAACAATTTTCACCTATGTAAAATTCAAACAAGGTCAAGTCCTTAATACAATTATGTTTTCAAAGTTGTCAACACGCAGAATTCAAAATGCCAAAGCTGAAAATGATTTCATCAACTTTTAGACATGTTCAGCAGCCAGTAACCAACTTGAATGAACCAATGAAATTTTCTTTGTAAAATGAGATCCTTATCTCACTTTGATTCTACACAGAATCTGTAACTAGATATAGATTACCTTCAATAAATGTTTAACTGTGGCTATAGAGATGAAAATGAGTATTATTTTTGAATCCCTCATTGAAATTATAAAATACATGAGTTGAACTCTTATCAATAAGCTACAAGTGCAACTACTAGAAAGTATTAATGACATTCCTTTAATACTAAATTTCAAAACTGGGCAACTAAACCTCATGGTTTTCAGTGCATTACCTCCTTCTTGGTCCGATGATGGAGTATTCTTCAAGAACAGAAGAATAGATCCACGTTTTTATTGAATTGCTGAAAACTCAATTAAAAAGTATATTTTTTCCAGCTATGAGGGCTGTGTTTTTCATAGGCTAACTAACTAGCCCCTCAGTTGTCGTGTGTCAATATTAGAAGCTTTTAAATACAGAAGAAATAGTTATCGTGTCTAGCAAACTATGCTTCCTCGCACAAAAACACATATATAGAAACATATTGAACTACGATTTAAAAGCAAATTCTAACTTGTCTCCCACTCTAGCTTGCGACTAATTTGGTCTTCAATCTTCATTCACACACTTCATTAATCATACTAATGCGTGCATTCACTCTAATCGCACGGTTTTCATCATGTACAGTAAGACCAGCCCATCTTAAACACAAATTGACAGTATTCAGCGCCATTTTTTAACTGGGAGCACTCAAAAAGACCTTAAAACAAAAACCAGGCATCCAATATGAATTCAAAAATCAGAGAACGCATGAAAAGCTAGTGAAGATTCAAGAACTGACCGACAATTGACCGTCAGATTCAAACTGAAATTGGCGCGAGACAGACCCAGACGTTTCTGTCCAGCGAACAGGGCCATCCGGCGCTTTTGCAGCGTCCTTCTTCTTCCTCAAGTTGAACTTGTCCTATGACAAGCAGATTAAAATAAAAAAGAAACAGCCATAATTGAGATCAAAACGAGTATTATTGATCTCTGGAGAGATTAAAACAGTAAATTACGAAGTGAAAAAGGATGGTAATAAGAATAGGGTTTTTCATGAGGAATTTACCAAGAACTCCATGGAAGAAGATGAACGGTGGTTCGAAGCTGTCAACAGATTTTGGAAGGAGATTGTAGAAAACATTTGCTTAATTGCTCTGCTGACGCACATTTTATAGACTGGTTACACCAAAATGATTCTTGCACAGGTAGATTTATTTATTTTATTAAATTAATGTAGTTAAAAATAATAAAATAGATTCAATAAATTTGTGACATAATTTTACTGACAAATTATTGTAATTTTAGAATCATTGTAATATCATGTCACGATAATTTTTATGAAGTTTTAATTAATATCTTAATTCCTTGTAGGCCAGTAAAATAGCTTATTCTACTTAGAAATGGGTTCATATAGATTCTTAGTTAATTTGGTATTTGACAAATTATGTCATTTTGTTATTTTATTGTTGTTGCCCCATGACAAACTGTCACTAACTAGTCCCTTTTTGTTCTTGTTCCCAATTTTATTATATAAAAGATTAAATTAATTTTAATTTTATAATTAATGAGTTTTCTAGTAATTTTTAATCTTTGCATTATCAAAAACTTTCTCATTTAAAAGTTAAATTCACATGTAAAATTTAATAAAATAAATTAATAAAAGTTCGGACTTATTGGGCTTGAATTGATTTTTTTTTTTTTGTTACTCAGTACACTAAACTTGTTAGGCACGAGTCATTTAACTCAATAGAATAGGCTCAACCAACTTATTTGTCACTTCTAAGTGTTTTAATAAAGTAGAGTTTGTAGACCAGTCTTTATGACCAAACTTTTTTATCCAGGCCTGGAGTATTGTCTATGACCATATTTGCAATGTCAAAGTCGAGTGGGATCTTCTACGAAAGAATTGAAACAAATTTTCTCTTTTATTCATGTTAAAACAAACAATTTGAATATTCTATTGGAAGATATTGTAATCTTAACGAGTAACATTTTTCATGATGATAAATTTTGCATATTCCTCGTTATATGAGAATTTCTAACCCTTTCTTAGCTAACTGTCCAATGCTTAACATGCTATTCTTTAATATTGGAATGTAAAATACGCTAATAATAGTTTGCATAAAACAATTTACTGGAATTTGAACATTACCTATACCCATTACATCCATATTTGAATAATCTCTCAATTTTACAGTTTTTCGGAAATCTTTTTCAAAATCATAAAAAAAATTCTTACTTTTCACACATGTAATTGCTATATCCAGAATCTAAGCGTTTTAAATTTTTTCGTGCAATATTGATTATTCTATCCTTAATTAATCTAACACAAATATAAAAGCAAACAATCACAAATATAAGAGATAAGGGATAGAGAGATTGACACCGGTTTGTTAACGCGGTTCGGAAAACCCTGCCTACATCTGTGTTCCAAGGTTCCTTCTTGGAAATTCCTTAATCACCTAACCTCTTCGGTTAGTGATTATTGAACTTCACTAGTGTCAATCAAACCTTACAATGATTGTTCACGAGGCATAACTCTTTCCTTAGATTATTCAAGGGGGCATCACTCTTTGATTGATCTTCACAGGCATCAATCTAGCCTTCAATGACTATTTTGGGGTGTCACCCTTTGTTCTCCGCTTAAGTACAATAAAATGTAAACATAAAGTACCTAGCTCTCACAAATATAAAAGGGAAATTGATGGACTACAAGGTCCAATCACAAGGGCTAGGCCCCAAAGACTGATCAACACTTATCTTTCTAAATATTTGGAAGGTAACTCAATGATGGGCCAAGTGGAGGAGCCGCCAACTCGTGAAGACCAAAGGAAGCCCATGCATGTGTTATTATGGAAACCAACCCAAGAGGCCGAGCTTGAGGATCAAGAAAGATCAAGGACAGAAAAGTTATGGCAACCATCCCAAGTGGACAATGTTGAACACAAAAGGAAATCTGAAGATAGTATGGATATAGAAACCATCCAAGTGGCTGAACTTGAAAGAGAAGTGGCTGCCAAAACCCAATAAGCCTTGGAGAAAAAATGAACTATAGTTAATTTAAGTAATTTACCTAAGTTAAGTAGTTTTTAAGTTTAGTAATCAGCCAAGTGTGTGTGTGTGTAAGCCGATTTAGTGTTTTGTTTCCTATTTAGATGTGTCTAATTCTATAGTTTGTAATTAGCTATTTAAAGCTACCTTACGTGAGTGTTTAAGCAGATTGAGTTTTGAATATTAAAGTTTTGCTTTGTTTCTTGAATTCGGAGTGATTCTTTATTCTCCCTTCGCTGGGTTCATCTGGAGTTGTGGTGTGATATCACAATTGAAGTTACTTTGTGAGTTGAGTAATTTTTCTTATTAGCATTTGTGTTCTTATGCTCTTGAAAAATAGTGTATGAAGTGGTGTTCAATTTTCAAGAACAATTGAAATTGGTGGAGTTTTTCATACGAGAGTGCAAGTTGCGCTTTTTTGTTATTTTTGGCCAATGTCTTTCAACCATGCATATTTCCATATTTGTGGTGTTCTTAGCAATATTTTTAGAGGTTGCTGTCCAAATTTCGTGAGAAAAGCTTCTATATTCAATAAGTTATGAGTTTTTGAAGTCATCACTTTCCTAAAGTGATTTGCGGCCAATATATAGAAACTAGTCAACCGGTCGATCTCCAATCTACAGTCGCCCGACCACTTTTCACCTAGAAAACAACGGACATTCAAATTTGTAAAGTTGTCAGTCGTTCACTCAGCCGTTGATCGACCACACAGTATTATTTGTAAAGCCACCGGTCGTTCACCCTTCAGCCGATCGACCGCACAGGTTATTTCTTCCCTAAACTCATTCCGTTGGCGCAACAAAAATTAACAAAACAAATCCTATAGTTTGGGGTTAGCAACACCGCAAACCTTGAAGAAAATTTGTGGATAACTAAACCCTGAACTATGAGAAAAGAACGACATTGACCTCGTAGCCACGTTTCCCGTCAAAATATTTCGATGTTAATGCCACAGTTTCGTGAACGTCAAGGATTGTCGAATGGAGACATCAAGGCAGCAACAACGTGGGACCTACAATGATGAGATACGTCTAAGAATTGGGGGACATCCGTCCTGCCCGTTGGATCGAGGGATGGATGTCCCTCAATCGGAATGGACGACCATGATGGAGTTTGTCATTTTCCAAAGGTGCTCGCGGACGATGGTTCATGGCCATTGGATCAAGGACGTCACTCGATCGAAATGGATGGCCAAGATGGATTTAGGCCATCCACCAAAGGCGCCCTCGGACGATGATTCATGGTCATTGGATCGATTGGAATGGACAGCTAGGGTGGACTCCAAACGCGTTAACGTTGAAGGGGGTCACATGCAAAACACCCACTTTTGTAAAAGGAACAAACTCCCTCTACTTCAGACAGATGTCCCTCGGTACACAATGGACATCCCTCGTCCAAAATCAGACGAACCTCGTCCCAAATCAGACGTCCCTTGAGTTGAGACTATGTCGTTCTGGCTATAACGGACGTCCATAGTATTAGCCTAAGAGTCATTAGGCTTATTTGTTTGGATAATGAATGTGTTAATTGCAGTTATAAGTTGTTTATTGTTTGTAAGGCGTAATTCTATTATCTTGTTATTTATACTTGATATTATCTAGAAATACCCTTAATTAGGGTATTAATGTTGTCTAACATGTTTATCTAAGTTCGTGTAGCTCATAGTATGATCATTGAGACTTACAGATTTCAAGAAATGTACAATCAGGAGTTGTGGTCGACTAAATAAGTGGAAAAGGTCAACCAAAACAGTTTGCATAAAGAACTGGTCGACCAGTTGATCAACTGCATGTCAAAATAGATTGCTCATCAGTACTGCGGTCAAGGAAGTGGTCGAGAACTGAAGAAATGGTCTACAGCAAAATTGGACAGATTTCTCGTTAAGTTTGAGGCTAAGGAAGCGGTTGAGCAAGCGGACGAGATGATTGACCACAAAATGGACAAAGTTGGCGAAGAGCTAAAATGTGAAAAAAAAAAGTCGACCAAAATGAAGAAGGCAGTCGATCGATGCCTCTGCACAACGCGGCGGCTAGTTCTAACAGTCGAAAGGTGGTCAACCAAATTGGAAATGGTTGACCGATTACACAGAGTCTGTAAATTAAGACTTTTTGAATCTCAATGCAACAAGCGAGAATTGAAGCAAAGGTCTGCAAAAATTATTTCTCGATTTCTCATTAATCAAAGCGTGTAAATCCTAACTCTCCATACTCCCAAACTTGAGATTTATATTTGGGGAGAGTTAGGAACTTTTAGTTTTCTATTTCATTTTACTCAAACGTTGAAAGACAAGATTGACGTCCATGTAGATCAATCCAGAGGGTGATGCCCTTGTTAGACTAAGTGTCATTAGGATTATTTGTTTTGATGTTGAATATGTTAATTGCAATTATAAGTTGTTTATTGTTTGTTTATATTTAATTGATTAATCTTTATAATTATATTGATTTTAATTAAAAATACCCTTAATATGAGTATTAAGTTGTTTTAACATATTTGGCTAAGTCCATGTAGCTCATATGATGATATTTGGAACTTAGTGAATTCAATAAAAGCTACCAAAACAATTTGTACAAAGAACTGGTCGACCAGTTGATCGATTGCATGTCAAAACAGATTGCTCATCAGTTCAGCGGTTGAGGAAACGGTCGAGCAATGAAGAAATAGTTGACTGCAAAATAAGACAGATTGCTCCTTAAGTCTACAACTAAGGAAGCGGGCGAGCAAGCGGACGAGGGTATTGACCTAAAGTCTAGAGCTATGAAGAAGTGGTCGACCAATTTGATAGATCTGCGCGAGAATTGGACCACCAAAAGCATAACAATAACATCCCAATGATCAGATGCAGTCGACCAAAAAAAAAAAAGTTAAACACTCAAGCAGAGTCTATAAACAGAAGGCACTCCGAAGCTCAAATCAATAAGTGAGAATCTTATCGAAACACTGCCAAATTTTATACTCGTATTCTCACTATTCAAATGAGTGCATATGTTTAACTTTCTCAATCCTCAACTTTAGATTTCATATTAGAGAGTTAAGTCATAAGTTGTAATTTTCTATTTTCTGATTTGTAATCTGTGAACACGAAGGGTGACGTCCCGCAATAGTCAAAAGCTAGATTGACGCTCGTGAAGATCAATTCAGAGGGTGATGCCCTGAGAGCAATCTGTAATGGTTTGATTGACACTCGTGAAGTAAATCATCACCAACCAGGGAGGTTGGGTGATTAAGGATCTCCAAGTTGGAAACTTGGAAGGCAGACGTAGGCTGGGGTTGTCGAACCGCATGAAACAAATTCGATTTGCAAATCTCTCTAACCTTTACTCTTACTGTTATTATTTGATTTAATATTTGATATAAATCACTTAGAGTTAGAAAATTAATTATCGCACAAAAAAGTTAGCACACTTAATTAACCCCCCACCCCCTCTATAGGCGTGCACCGATCTTAACAAGTGGTATCAGAGCGGGGTTAATAAAACTTTATATGTGATATTGTGCATCTTGATTTAAATTTCTTGTTAAGTAATTTGATAAATTTGTGTGAATTGTTTAATAGATAAATTGATTATAGATTTCAATATGTGCATTGAAAGTCAATTCATTCCTAGACCTCCTTATTTTAATGGAAAAGATTTTACATATTGGAAATCTAGGATGAGAATTTTTGTTCAATCTTTATATTATTATTTATGGCAAATTATCAAAAAATGAATCAATATTCTAAATTTGCCTTTAGATTATGATAAGCAAAAATTGAACATAAAGGCAAATGCTATGAATATTTTATATTGTGCCTTGAGTAGGAATGAATTTGATAAAATTCAAACTTGTGTGAGTGCTTATGATAAATAGAAATCTCTTGAGCTAACACATGTAGTGTAACGACCCGAATTTTCGTAAATAGTTAAAATAGCGTAAAAATTTGAATTTTCTTTTTGAGACAAATAAGAGTGCGTAAATCCGAATCGCTACTAACTCTTTCTTAAATCTCGTCGTAAAAACCAATTTATTAAATATGTATGGAAGCGTAAGTACTACAAGAAAAATCATCTGTTTAAAGTCTTGCGGAAGCGTTATTAAATAACCCTTTGTAAATCATGGCGAAAACGTAAGAAACTTTCAAAGGAAATACTAAGCCATTCAAACATTACGTCTATCAAATAAATCTTGGCCATTAACTTCGTTGATTCACAACTGTTTACTCTCGTTTGTCTTTGCCTTTCCAGCCCGAATCCCGTGTATGTGAAATCATCCACCCCTGCTTCATTATGTGCTTCTCATTTACTTCTTAGCCGTTTCTATCTGTTCGTCGTTGTACCTACACCACAAGTAAGGATGTGAGCTTACGCCCAGTAAGGAGATGGGGAAAAAAAATTTATGCATTTCTCTCTTTAGTTCTTCTTGGAACGGGAGCCACCCAAACCAAACTCTTTCATTACGTTCGTTTTCTTTGTTCGTTCTTAACTCGTACATCAAGCTCGAGATTGAGGGTTGTCCTTTGAGATGGCCTAGTTTGTCAGCTTCTAACCTATTGTGTGCATACTAGTCCCTTTCCCGATTTGGTGAGGGTGTATCCTAGCAGCTAAGCTAGATTCGGGCTATCCATCTATTCCAACTCCCTATTCGTTCCATTTTTCCGGCGTATCCCACCTTCTGGGTTCTTTCTTTTTTCGGCGTATCCCGCCTTTAGAGTTCTTCCTTCTTCCGCCGTATCCCGCCTTTAGAGTTCTTCCTCTTTCCAGCGTATCCTGCCTTTAGAGTTTCTTCCCTTCCAACGTATCTCGTCATTAGGGTTTCTTCGGTGACGGACGTTTCCCACTCGTCCCGAACACACTTGTTCTTATCGTTTTCCTCACTCATGCATGTGGGTACCACCCCGAAGGTTACCCCCTACTTGGTTTCTATTTACTTGAACTCAACCTATCTTCTTCCAAATGAATAAACATATATGAGAAATAATATCAACACTTTAGAAAATCCACAGTAAACAATGAATAAAACACATATCATCCCATGCTTTACATAACGAAAGTAATGACAACATTCATCTAACCGTGCTATTGACATTCACTATCACAAATAGAATATGCTTTCATATGTAAGGAAAGTATTCATCAACGTAAAACACTAGCTAAGAATAACGGACATGCTTCGTAACTTAAGGTGAACAGCGGTGAATCAAACAATATAAGATATCATAACATATTTCTAGTTAACTATGCAGCAACAAATACAAATCATCGAAACGTGTTTCTATTCGACTAAGCAATCATACTTTTAATTGAACTCATGACAACGTTCATGCATCTTAACTTCTTAAACCTTTTTCCTTCGTTTGTTCAGTTAACTAAACTTTTTTTCTTCGTTTTTTCAGTTAACTAAACATTTTTCCTTCGTTGTTCAGTTAACAATTCACATTATAGTATTTCACAGCTCATTTCATAGGCATCAAATCTATCACTTAGAAATTAAGGCAATACAAGGAATATCAATAGGGAAATCAAATTTCAGTCATGCTCATCACACGTCCTCATTTTCAATTCATCATTCTCTACCTTTCCACAATTACTTCATGCATCACAATACTCATTCGTCAACTAATAGCTTCTATACGACTATTCAGCAGTATTTCGTTCAATTAAATCATACTCTAAATCAAGTTTAACAACGAAAAATGTACCTATAACCAATCATGCTCTCATTCCAACTTAATCAACAAGAAACTAACTACTAAACGTGCTCTTTTGTCGGTCAACATACAGCAAATGAACTATATTAGATTATGATCAATTATCGCACCGGCTACACATGCTTTTTAACAATCAAATAACAGTAGGTTTATAACACCTAGCATGCTTCTAAATTGACTACACAAGGGAAATTATCATGCTTTTAATGACTACACAAAATAGTGGAAACCGTATACAATTTAACATACTTAGTACAAATTTCATATTGATCATAACAACACTATGGACTATAATCAACAAGGTCTTTTAAAGTAAAACAGGAAGCATTTGAACATTTATCTAACATTAGAACCTCTTCAACATCATTAGAATCTATAAGAAACATAGAGTTCTAACATCTTAACTTCTTCATCGTTAACTTCTTCATTGTCACTAAAGGAAAAATCTATACATTCATACTTTTCTCTTCCGTTTTAAGCATTCCTTCTCTATTTCATTCAAGTCCAAGTAGCATTCTAACATTCATACAAGGAACATATGCAATCTCTATCAAAGTACTAAAAGAAAACGTGTCAATCATATCATATAGAGGAAAGTAAGGTAATAATAGGAATAATCAAACTCAACCAACAAAAAATTCACACACACGACAATTACTTGGGTGTAGGGCCTCCAAATGGCTAAGACAACTCATTCCTTACTATACGAAGAACACAATAGGGACAACTTTCCAATTGCTAGACAGTTGCAGCTCACGGTTCAACAGCTCCTCCATCTGCAGCAGCAACTCACCCATCACCCACTCATCACTAGTCCATCCCACATCTCACACAACTCTCACACGGCTCACTCTCTCGCAGCTCACTCTTGGCTTCTCCCTCTCTCACTCTCAAGATTCTCTCTTGCAGAAGAAAACCACAAGCTGACTAATGGAGAGGGAGAGGAGATATACTTGGAAAGGGGAGAGACACCATTAATGGCGAGGGAGACAAATTGGACGCCTAAGGGTAGGGAGGAGGCGGCTTCTAGCATGGGCTATGGTCTAGAGGCGTGGGGAGCATCGTCCGTGTCTCCTGGACGTGGAATAAATGGACTAAACGACAAGGGGATCGATATTAGATCCCTAAAATTACGCTACACTGGAGACTTTCGGACGAGAGCGGATGACTTCGTCTCGTCCTCATTCATCCGCAAGACTAGAATCTCACAGGCTGGGGACGAGAGATGGCGTCTTCGTCCCCTTTCCGTACCGTTCGCAGACGTGTTTCGGATGTCGTGCCATCGTTCGCATCGTCCATATGTGGCGTCCGAATTGTCCCAAAAATTGGACAGATTCAAATCGGACGCTGCATCAAGTCGTCCGCAAAACTCCAGATCTAAATAGATTCATTGCGGATGCATCCTGCCTCGTCCGCACCGTCCGCACTTTCCACATTCAGCGTCCGCAACTCCTCAAAATAGCAAGTTTAGGATGTAGATTGGCATCCCGAGGCGTCCTCAAGTCCATTTTCTTCACTTTTCACTATCTTTTTGCACTCAACGTGTTCCCCACGACGTTTTCTTCATAGATACACGTCACAAATGGCACATGTAAACACGTAATGAAATATCCTCGTAATCCCAACACTTCAATTACATCATATATACGGGGAAAAACATTACTAAAATGTTTATTGATTTAGCGCTCCGAACGTCCTTGGTAATATCCCGATAATTATCCATCTTAAAAATATCAGGATGTTACATGTAGGCACAAATCAAATTGATGAAAGTGAAAAAGTTCATCCTCCGTAGAAGAGGAAATGGCCAACATTTGCTTAATGGCTTAGGAAATTGAGGTAAACAACTCTTCTAGTGATTTAGAAGATAATTGTGATGATAATGACTTGATGGATTGTTTGATTAATTTAAAGCACTTAAGTCTAAATATAATTGTTGAAAAAGAAGAATGACAATTTGATGAAAAAACATGTTGAGATGATTAAATCTTTTGAAAATCAAATTGTTAAGTTGAAAAGCATGAATGAAAATTTGAATGCTAATCTCTTGAAATTGATATTAGTGAATTGAAAGTGAAAAATGATAATTTGTATTCTATTGTTTTAAAATTCACTAATAGTAATAATAATTTGAGCATGCTTCTAGGTAAACAAAGAGTCAAATTTGATAAAGCCAGAATTGGCTATCAACCCTTTGTTAAAAATAAGAATTATAATAATTTCTTTGCTTGTCCTACTACTCGTAATGTTTGTAATTGTGTAAGGCATAAATCTTTTGTTTGTCCATTGAACTTGAATGTTAATTTGAAATCAAATTTAAGTTCTAAATTTATATGGGTTTCTAAAGGAACCAAACCTATAACTAAATGTCTCAAAAAGATTTGGATGTCTAAGAAAAACTCTTAGGTTTTTTTCATTTGTGAATCAAGAGTGTGCATAATTGTTTGATGAATAATACTCTTGAGTTGTATAGATTTTTTTGTATAGGCCAAAATTTTATTCTTTTGATTGGTTGTGATTTTTATTAATCCAACAAGTGTTATCATAAATTGCATACATTGAAGGATTGCTGGAATTTGTTTTTGATGCATAATCACCATTGATTTGAAAGTTTTTATTGATATAAGGGGAGAAGATAGTTTTTTAGTTCGAATATTTTTTTTTTAAAAGTTTAAATGGTTTTGGTATTACAATTGGTATAGCTGAATTATCTTTCTTGATATATACTTGGTTTCTCCAAAAAAAAATTAGTTTATTGATATAGGTGGAGAAAATAGAAATGTTTGTGTTTGATGCAAATCCCCAACTATTGTATATGCTTAATGACATAGGGAAAGAATTAAATTAATTTGTTTGAATTATTGTGTATTGATTTCCTCAATTTTTTTATATGTATTGTAGTTGTCAAAGCTCAAAGGGGAAAATAATATTTGTTTTGATTGATATGTTGACTTGAATTGTTGATTTGATTTGAGGATATCTATGTTACATTTGTGTAACGTCCTGATTTTTCTTAACCCACAAGAATCTTCATCGTTAACTTCTTCTAACATCATTTCTCTTTTACATCTAACTAGGTATCCAGACTTCATATCCAATCCAACATTCCATCAAGTAATCATCAAAACACCACAGCTTAAATAAAACTCTCTCTTTATCTACAATCCTTCCTCGTCTTCTAACCATGATATCTTTTCAACATATGAAATAAAACACTTAAATAATAATAATAATAATAATAATAATAATAATAATAAAAAGCAAAGCTATTAACATACTTACAGTCGATTGAGTATTTTCACATCGAAGCTTGTGCTGGTAGGCAGTCTACAGAATTGTTTTTAAAACCCGGGTGCTCTGATACCGTATTGTAACATCCCGATTTTTCATACAATTTAAAACTTATGATTTTGAGAGAAATTTTCTTTTATAAATATAGCGAAAGACTTTTGCATTTGAAAATTGTTTGTAATATTAGAAATGCATAAATGAAACTCCTTTATTTAAAAAATTTACAACATAGAAGACTTACAAAATAAATCTTTTACAACATGAAAACTCTTTTTACATTTTCTTTAAACTCTAGCCTAGCCAGCCACCAAGTTCCACGCATGCAAATCCTTCATCAACTGCTCCTTAACTTGTTCTTGTATGTACTTACATCATAAGACTTAAATTATGAGCCTAAAGCTCAGTGAGCGATATAAAATAAAATGTGAAATGCATATGCAATGCAGCTTTTGAAATCCATTTCTTTTTTCTGTTTCTATTTTCCTTTATCTTTCAGTTTTCTATTTTTCTTTTCGTTTTTTAGTTGGTGCATTGGGTGAGAGCAACCTCTTCAATATCCAAACTCACCCGCCCGTTGGGTGAGAGCAACCTCTTCAGTATCCAAACTCACCCTCACGTGTTTGTTTCCACATGAGAGCAACATCTTCAGTATTTGAACTCACGTAAAAACATGTCCATTTACGTTTATTCGTAGTCTCACTATAGTCCAGAACATTAGAGATATCATTGGACTAGAATAGATACATCCTAGTGATCTAGCATGGGCAAATCCGTCATTCATCCCGATGGAAATTGGGATACATCATCTCATAGTTTTCCCAGACACCATGCCTGAGCAAAACCGTCAACCAATTTCGACGAATATGAGATACATCATCTCTTGGTTTTCCCAAACATCACCGTCACTAATCCCTCAGATCTCCAACATCTATTTACGTTTATTCACATTTAGTTCCATTTTCGTTTCCTTTTCCAAAATCATGCTTATAATTATTTCTGTAACCTTTTGAAAATCATGATGCATGAATGCATACAATTTTATATCCTCAAAACATGATCAGTATAAAGCCTATAATCCTCAAGCATGATCCATATCAATTCCTTTAAAATCCAATAAACACATCATTAAAAGAACATAATTCTAATAAACACAAGATCAAGTAGCAATACATCCTTAAAGCCTATCAATATCAAAATCTATAACTTAAAGAACCTAAATCTAATAAATACTTGCAACATACAACCCTAATTCTTGCGATGTAGGCCCAAAGGACAAAGCACATACAATATCACTTACTTGGAGTCCTTAGAGAGTTTTAGCACTTAAGTTTTTCTTCTTAATACCTATTCATCAATAACAATAGTATATCATTAAATAGAATTCACAGAGTTCCATAAACCTGAAATCCAACTTCACCACTTAGCACCCAACATAATATAGTAATCAAAATAACACTTCATGGTCGTCAAGCTTCAACAGTATGCAAGTTCTAATTCTCAGCAAACTACAATAGCTTATAAATTTACTGATTTCCAATCCCATAATCCTAACAAAATTTCCTTTACCAGAACAACAGAATAAAACCTCAACCATAAATCAAATCAACAGAACAATAATCAACATCCTACCATCAACAGATTCTTTTAATTCTATTATCATGCAGAGAGCAATTCAACCAATAAAGCATTCTTATCAGCATGTTATCATCAAAACTGTAACTTTAAAATATGGCAGAATCCATTTGGCATATCCATCAATAGACAATACTCAATTCAAGAATCTTACTATATTCCCCATACCTTTCTTAGGAAGATTTCCTCCTGCAGAAGCTTCTCCTTGCACCAGTAGTACAACGACGTTCTCCCTTTTCTCTCTAACCTTTAGGAAATTTTCTATCACAACTCTGAATGTCTTTCTCCCAAACCCTTTCATTCCTTTCTTATTTATAAGGGCGAGTGAGGCAATGCGTAGTATGTGTTAAAAATCTATTCGTTGTTTGCAAAATAGTTTGTATTTACTTTTAAAATCTATTCAACACTTTCGAAGAAATTCACATTTCTGTTGAAAATCTATCAAACATTTTCAAAGTATTTCATATTTTCTGTTGACAAATCGCTTCGTTATTTTCTTGGGCGACATTTTGACGTTCTGGTATATTACAATGTATTAGAATCAATTGCAAGCCAAGAGTTCCTTCTTTCAGCAAGGAATGTCTGTGTACATCTTCGTTGTACGGGACATCCATTCCTCTACAAGGGACGTCCGCCAGTCTCCACATTCTAGATGTCAGTCTTTCCTAAGAGACGCTCGTTAATTTCTTCGCCATGAGGGACGTTTGTTCCTCAATAAGGGACGTTCGTTGTCTTTATATTTTATACGTCCTTCAGGGATGTCCATCTTCTCCACTTTTAGACGTCCGTCAATTTCTAAAAAATGTTTGTCAATCTCTTTGCCATGAGGAACGTTCATTCCTTAATGAGAGACGTTCATTCCTTCCTAAAAGACATTCCCCCTTTTTGTTCTAAATGACGTCGTCCCACTTAACTCTTAACGTCGTTCCCTTTACTTTTATTTCGGATGTTCTTTGTCCATAAAGGACATTCTTTCCTTCATATTTCATTCTTTGTTCTAAACGATGCTATCCCACTTAAATATTAACTTCATTCCCTTTTTCTTTTATTTCGATTGCCTTTGTCCATAAAGGACGTCCCTCGCTTCCTGAAACGATGTCGTTCCACTTACTCCAAACAAGCTACGTCATTCGTCCTTCTATAAAGGGCATCCATTTTCTCTATGACGAACGTCCGTCCCTCCATAAAGGACGTCCGTCACATTCTTCTCACTTCAAACACCCATCTTTCCTTATCAACGTTCGCCTTTCCCAAAGGCATCTGTTGACCCTCTCACTCTAAAGGAAGTTCATCCCATTACAAGGAACGTCTGTCATTCAACAAATCCTTATATCTCCATTTATTATTAATTCCCTCAACATAATATAATTATACTAATGCCATTATCATCAAACTTAGCTCACAATACCCCAAAATTATCACTTAGATCTCATACTTAAGCCCCATGATCATCCGGGGTATCAGAATCCGTAATAAAACCATGTCCATAATCTCTAAAATTACCAATTATTATTATTCTTAGTGTAAGCTTATTATTATCCTTATTTGTTTTGATTGATATGTTGAATTGAATTGAATTGTTGATTTGATGTGAGAATATCTATGTTGCATAAGTTAGCCTAAATGTTGTTAAGCTTAATTGTTTTGATGATGAATGTTTTGATTGTAATTATAAGTGGTTTATTAATTGTTTGGGCTTAAATGTTTAATCATTATAGCTATAGTTATATTCATTGGAAATACCCTTGATTAGAGTATTAAAGTTGTGCTAACATGTCTATCTAAGTCTATGTAGTGAATAGACAACATTTTGGAACTTATAAATATCAAGGATGGCAAAAGGGAAACAAGAGGTCGACTAAAACAGGGAAAATAGTCGACCAAAACAGTCAGCACGAAGAACTGGTCGAGCAATTGATTGATCGAAAGTCAAAACATAATGTTCCCAGGTTTTTCGGTCGACTAAGCACTCGAGCAAGAAAAAAATGGTCGACAACACAATATTACAGATTTTCGGTCTAGCAAGAGAAAACTGGTCGACCAAAAAATAGCAGAAAAACTTGGAATTGAAAAACCACAGGGGTCAGTAGACTGAACCTCAGAGTGATTGACCGCGATATGTTTAGAGTCGATTTCGAAGTATAAAAACACTACAGCGGTCAATCGCAATAGTGACTCGTCGACCGCTGCAATGCAAATTCAATGGTATTTTCTAACGATCATAAAAATGCAACGTTAACATCCAAGGGTCAGAAAGCGGTCGACCGAAAGAGAAGTGGTTGGCTACCCGAGTAGTTTCTATAAATAAAGGCACTCCCAATTGCAAAATAGAACAATCCAACTGAGAGAGAAACACTTCAAATTGGTCCTCAACATTCTTACTTCATTTCTCTCTATATTTGAGTGCTAAGGCCTAGCTCTACCTCTCCTACACTTGAGATTTACATTTGGAGAGCTTTGGTTCTAAATTGTATTTTCAATTTCCACACTTTTGTATCCAAACTGCTACATCTAGGGTGACACCCCACAACAGCCATTGTCAAGGCTAGATTGATGTCCGTGAAGATCAATCCAGAAGGTGATGCCTTGAGAATAGTCTGTAAAGATTTGGTTGGCACCTGTGAAGCCAATCGATACTAGCCTGGAAGGTTAGTGAGTAAAAGATCTCCAAGTCGAAAATTTGAAGTGCGGACGTAGGCGGGATTCGTCGAACCGTGTGAAGAAACTGGTGTCAACTCTCTAACCCTTACTCTTTATATTTATACATTGATTGATTATATATTTGTATTAAATCACTTAGGGTTAGAAACATTAATATCTTATAAAAACGTTTAAAATGCTTAATTCACCACCCCCTTCCCCCCTCTATAGGGTGCACAAGGTCTGTCAATTAGTATCAGAGTGGAGTTAATTTAAACTTTTTGTGCGATATTGTGCTTGCTTGGATAAATTTGCATTTATTGAATTATTTTTTTGTAGAAATTTATTTGGATAAATTTGATTTGATTTTTGGATAATTTGTATATATATATATTATGGATTTCAATTTGAGTGTTGAAGCACAATGTATTTCTATACCTTCATTGTTTGATTGTAGTGATTATTTATATTGGAGATCTATGATAAAAAATTTTTGTGCAATCTATAGATTTTGATTTATGACAAGTTATTGAAAATGGATTTAATGCTATAAATTTCCCTTTTGAATATGATAAGCAAAAATTAAGCTTGAATGCTAAAGCTATGAATATTTTGTATTGTGCCTTGAATAGGAATGAGTTTGATGAAATACAAACATGTGTGAGTGCTTATGATATATGGAAATCTCTTCAGCTAACACATGTAAGCACAAATCAAATTAATGGAAATGAAGAAAGTTAATCCTCCAAAGAAGAGGAAACAGCCAATACGTGCTTCATGACTAATGAGAAAAATGAGTTAAACAATTCATCTAGCGACTCTGATGATAATTTTGATGATAATGATGAATTGTTGGAAGCATTTAATAAGTTATTTGAACAATTTATCTTGTTTAAGTGAAAGTATAAATTGTTGAAAAAGGAAAATGAAAATTTGATTAAGAAGCATGTTAGTATTATTCAATCTTTTGAAAAAGAGATTAGAGATTTAAAAGTTAAGAATGATAAATTGAATATTTTTATCAAATCACTTGAGAATAAAATTAGTACATTGAAAGTTAAAAATGATCATTTAAATTGTGTTGTGATTAATTTCACAAATGAGAACAAAAAATTAAATATGCTTCTAGGAAAACAAATGGTTACTTTTGACAAAGCCTAAATTGGCTATCAACCTTTTGCTAAAAAGAAAAATTATGAAAATTTCTTTATTGGCTCATCTATTTGTAATTTTTGTAAATGTATGGGGCATAAATCTTTTGTTTTTCCAATAAACTTGAATGTTAACTCAAAATCAAATTTTAGTTATATATTTGTATGGGTTTCTAAAGGAACCAAACATAAACTAATAGATCCAAAAAACTTTGGGTACCAAAGAAACCAAATTGATTTCTGTTGTAAGTTGTAGGTTGGAGGTTCTCCCAATGAGCTTAAAGGAGATTGATAATTGAATATCCAAAACATAAAGAGAGTAACCTCAAATGTGTGCTCCCAATACAATAAAGATGAAAACGCCTTTATAGAGGTACACAATAGGATATTTACTTTATTTGATTTCATACATGCGCATAGATTAAATTTTTTCTCTTGTGATTAATATTTTTTTTTTCATTTCTCAACAAATGGTTTAAATTAAATGATTTTTCTTAGTAAAATTAAGCATTTTTTTTAAATGAATAAATCCACAATTGGTGTTTATGTATAAAATTTGGATTTGATTTAATAACTATGAATATTACAATCAGTACTATTGAATCTAATTCTTTTTCTTTCTTCAATAGGTATCCTTGAGTTTACATTTCTAATCCAACTATTGATATCATATAATTTTTTGTGGATTGTGTTAGTTAGATTTGGTTTTAATGAGTGAGCTAGTTTATTTTGATTATAAAATTGGTATCCAATGATGAATTTTGGATTTTAACATTTGATATCAAATAGCTCAAAATTTTTAATAATCCAACAAATATTTTTAAATGCAACCCTTTGAGTTGAATTTGAATATTGAAATAAGGGGAGAAATGATTTTTATCTTGTACAATTGTTTTAATCTAAGATTAAACGTTTTTCATTTTTACAATTGGTATAAAAAATTTTCTTGTGTTACTCCCAACAAATTGGTATTCTAAAGGGGAGAAATATAATTGTTTTGTTTTGATGAAAAATCACTGATTATATGTTTACATATTGACAAAAAGGGGAAAATAATTTTTGACTAAATCATTTTGTTTTGGACCTCCCTAAATGATTTGGTGTTGCATATTGGTAAAGGGGAAGAAATTTTTTACGACAATTGGTATCAATAAGTTTATTTCATTTCAATTGGAATCAAATTTGTTATCTGTTCTCCTAAGAATTGGATTTTTAAGGGAGAAAATTATTAATTTTTAAATGTTTCTATTGTATATGTTTAATGAAAAAGAGGGAGAATTAAATTATTGAAATATTTATTTTGATTCTTTGGATATCCACTCTTATGTATGCTTAAATGACAAAGAGAAAGAATTAAATTAGTTAAATTTTTTTGTTTGATATCTTGGTTATCCCCATTGATTTGATTTTGTGCATTGAATTAGGGGGGAGAGAAGTGCTTTTAACTTGGATTTTTTTTTAAAGATAGATTATTACAATTGGTATATTATTCTTGGAAATATGAATTGAATTGAATTATTGATTTTGGTTGTTGATTTCCCTCCATATACTCTTGATGATATTTCAATAGAGTGAGATAAAAACAAATTGTCTTGTTTGATTGATTGTTTATCCTCCGATATTTCTTATGGTTTGAATTTTGACAAAGGGGGAGAATTCTTATTGTGTTTAGACCTCCCCATGATTTCATTTTTATTATGACAAAAAGGGAAAGAGAGTATAAGTTGTTAAGAAAGCATGTATGCATGAAATTGAAATTGAGTGTAAAGATTGCATAATGTAGGGGGACAAATCATATTATGCAATAATGTATGTCACATGCTTAAATTTAGGAATAAACAACTTATAATATTTTGTCATCATTAAAAAGAAGGAGATTGTTAGCCTAAATATTGTTAGGCTTAATTTTTTTTATGATGAATATTTTGATTGTAATTATAAGTTGTTTATTAATTGTTTGGGCTTAAATGTTTAATCATTATATCTATATTTATATTCATTAGAAATACCCTTGTTAGAGTACTAAAGTTATGCCAACATGTCTATTTAAGTCCAGGTAGTGAATATGCATCATTTTGGGACTTAGAAATATCAAGAATGGCAAAAAAGGACACAAGAGGTCGACTAAAACAGGGAAAATGGTCGACCAAAATAGTCTGCACGAAGAATTGGTCAAGCAGTTGATCGACCAAAAGTCAAAATAGAAGGTTCTCAGGTTCTTTTGTCGAGTAAGCGGTCGAGCAAGAAGAAAATAGTCGACCGCACAATATTACGGATTGCTTCCCAGTTTTCAGTTGAGCAGGTGGTCGAGCAAGGGAAAACTAGTCGATCGAAAAATGGCAGAAAAGCTTGGAATCGAAAAACCACAGGGATCGGTCGACCGAACCTCAGAGCGATCGATCGCGATATGTCCAGAGTCGATTCAGAGGTATAAAAACACTACAGTGGTCGACCGCAATAGTGACCAGTTGACCGCTGTAGTGCAAATTCAATGAATATTTTCAAACGATCATAAAAATGCAACGGTAACATCCAACGGTTGAAAAGCGGTCGACCGAAAGAGAAGTGGTCGACCGCCTGAGCAGTTTCTATAAATAAAGGCACTCCCAATTGCAAAATACAACAATCCAACCGAGAGATAAATGCTCCAAATTGGTCCTCGTCATTCCTACTTCATTTCTCTATATATTTGAGTGCTAAGGCCTAGCTTTTCCTCTCCTAAACTTGAGATTTACATTTGAAGAGTTTAGGTTCCAAATTGTATTTTCAATTTCCACACTTTTGTATCTAAACTGCTACATCTAGGGTGACGCGCCGTAACAGTCATTGTAAAGGCTAGATTGATGTCCGTGAAGATCAATCTAGAGGGTGACGCCCTGAGAATAGTCTGTGAAGGTTTGGTTAACACCCGTGAAGCCAATCGATACTAGCTGGGGAGGTTAGTGAGTAAATGATCTCCAAGTCGAAAACTTGGAGTGAGGATGTAGGTGGGATTTACGGAACCGCGTGAACAAATCGGTGTCAATTCTCTAACCCTTACTCTTTATATTTATACATTGATTGATTATATATTTGTATTAAATCACTTAGGGTTATAAATATTAATATCGCACAAAAATGTCTAAAACGCCTAATTCACCTCCCCCCCCCCTTCTTTCTATAGGTGTGCACACGGTCCGTAGCATTCCCTCCATATATTCTTGATGATAATTCAATAGGGGGAGATAAAAATAAATTGTATTGTTTGATTGATTGTTACCCTCCAATATTTTCTATGTTTTGAACTTTGATAAAGAGGGAGATATTTTCTGGAGTTTCTCCCCATGATTTCTTTTTTATTATAACAAAGAGGAAGAGATTTATATAAGTCATATATAGCATGTTTTACATGAATTTAAAAGTTAGAAATATTGTATAAATTAAGGGAGAGAGATCAAATTATGCAATACTTTATGCACATGCTTAGACTTAGGAATAAACAATTTATAATATATTGTCATCATAAAAAATAAGGAGCTTGTTAGCCTAAGTGTCATTAGACTTATTTGTTTTGATGATGAATATGTTAATTGCAATTATAAGTTATTTATTGTTTGTTTATGTTTAATTATATAATCTTTATAATTATATTGATTTTAATTGGAAATACCTTTAATACGACTATTAAGTTGTTCTAACATATTTGCCTAAGTTCATGTAGCTCATATATGATATTTAGAACTTAGTGAATTCAATAAAAGCTAAATAAGTGGAAAAGGTCAACCAAAACAATTTGAACAAAGAACTGGTCGATCAGTTGATCGACTACATGTCAAAATAGATTGTTCATCAGTTCTGTGGTCAAGCAAGCGATTGAGCAATGAAGAAATGGTTGACCGCAAAATAAGACAGATTGCTCGTTAAGTATGCGGCTGAGGAAGAGGGCGAGCAAGCGGACAAGGGGATCGACCTAAAGTCTAGAGCTATGAAGAAGTGGTCGACCGAAAAGAAAATGGTCGACCTATTTGACATATCTACGTGAGAATTGGACTACCAAAAGCATAACGGTAACATCCCAACGGTCGCATGCAGTTGACCAAAAAGAAAATGGTTGACCGCTTAAGCATAGTCTATAAATAGAAGACACTCTGAAGCTCAAATCAATGAGTGAGAATCCTACAGAAACACTGCCGAATTTTATACTCCTATTTTCACTATTCAAATGAGTGCATATGCTTAACTTTCTCAATCCTCAACTTGAGATTTCATATTAGAGAGTTAAGCCATAAGTTGTAATTTTCTATTTTATGATTTGTAATATGTGAACACGAAGGGTGACGCCCCACAATAGTGAAAAGCTAGATTGACTCTTGTGAAGATCAATTCAGAGGGTGACACCCTCAAAATAGTTTGTAACGGTTTAATTGACACCTGTGAAGTAAATCATCACCAACCTTGGAGGTTGGGTGATTAAAGATCTCCAAGTCAGAAACTTATAGCACAGATGTAGTCTTAGGTTGCCGAACCACATGAAACAAATTCGATTTGCAAATCTCTCTAACCTTTACTCTTACTTGTTATTATTTGATTTAATATTTGATATAAATCACTTAGG
>CM039473.1:23325005-23346180 GCA_022433065.1 Begonia loranthoides
CTATAGGTGTGCACCGATTCTAATAGCCTAAAGAACAATCTGTAAAAGATTTAGTTGACACTTGTGAAGTCAATCATCGCCAACCAGGGAGGTTGGGCGATTAAGGATCTCTAAGTGGGAAGCTTAAAGCGCAGACGTAGGTCAAGGTTGCCGAACCGTGTGAACAACACGATTTGCACTCTCGATCCTACACCAAGTCTCATAACGGACGTCCCTCAAATTAAGAATACATTATTTAGGCCATGAACCATTGTCCATCTTTGGTTGAGGAACGTCTCTGAATGCTAAACGATATCATTTCTCATCTTGAAGGATGTCTCTCGTTCGTTGCATGAACTTAAACCATTTCAACTCTGCCTATATAATCACAAAGGACATCCTCTGTGTTCTATCAATTGTCGAGAGACATTTCAACTTCCTCCGACCAATTCGACTTTCTGAAATCTCTCCTCACAATTCTAGAAGCAGAAGGGGTCGTGCCCATGCTAGTTATTCACAGCCGTCAACATTGACAACAATGATGGAATTTATCAAGTTGTTTTGCCAATTGTTGAATAAGAATGCAGAGACTCCTAGTCCTGATTTTTGATTTCCTTCCTACTAGACGTAGATAGAGTGTAACGACCCGGTTTTTATTTACTTTAAAAACATATAAAATTTAAAAACTTTTCTTCTAAAAAAAAACATCATAGTATTTATCTTTTATAAAATCTGGACATTAAAACTATTTACTTAAAACATTTATCAACTGCAGCGAAAATAATAAAATCATTTTCTAAAAACGCAGCGGAATTAAAACAAGCATTAAAGAATACTAAATAATTTACAAACCCTTTTACAAATAAATTTCATTTAATTCTTTAGCCCAGCCAGCCACACGATCCACTCGTGCAAATCCTTCATCGACTACCTCTTAGCCTGTTCACCTGTGCATGTACCTACATCGCAAGACTTAACTAATGAACCTAATGCTCAGTAAGTGATATAAAATAAAATGTGTGATGCACATGTCATGCAACTTTTAAATCTCTTTTTGTTTTCTGTTTCTGTTTCTCGTCTTTCTTTCTTTTCTTTTCTTTTACCATTTTCTTGAACTTAACTTGGCTTTATCTTGACTTTACTTTACTATTTATTTCTTTACTTAATCGTTACTTTGCTTTATCTTGAAAGGCGTTGGAGATGTCTAAACTTGACGAGGAGAACCTCACATCCCCAGACAACCCTGTTTATCTTTATCTTTATCTTGAAAGGCGTTGGAAATGTTTAAGCTTGACGAGGAGGAGCAGCCAACTTAACCTCACATTTCCAGACGACCCCGTTGTATGTTTATTATTGTCTTAATCTTGAAAAGCGTTGGAAATGTCTAAATTTGACGAGGAGGAGCAGCTAACTAAATCTCACATTTCCAGACGACTCCGTTTATGTTTATCTTTAGCTTGAAAGTGTTAGAGATGTCTAAATCTGACGAGGAGGAGTGGCTAACTCAACCTCACATCTTGTCACACTCGTTTACGTTCATTTCTTTACATTTCATAACCGTCTCGTTCTTTCTTTATTTCCTTTTTAACATTTCGTAATCGTTTCGTTTCTTCTTTGTTTCCTTCTTGTCATTTTGTAATCGTTTTGTTTCTTCTTTGTTTCCTTCTTGTCATTTTGTAATCGTTTCGTTTCTTCTTTGTTTTCTTTTCAAAAGTATGCATGGAGACCATTTTCGTATCTTGAAAACTATGATGCATGATGTTCGTGAATGCATACATTCTCTACTAGAGGAATTTAATAAAACAACCAACATACAATTCACAGATCATGCTTATAAATTATTGACATGCTTATAAAACAGTAAACATTGAAACATGCTATTTAAAACTCTAAACACCGAAACATGCTATTAAATATTGTAAACAACGATACATGCATCTCCTATTCTTGCGATATAGGGCCCTAAGGACCAAAGTACATGCTTATCACTTACCTAGAGTTCGTGGCGCGTTTGACACTCTATTCTATTCTTTTTCCGTTAATACCTTCAAAATAATTAATATTTATTTATTAATACATTTACCCATTATAAGCCTTAACTTTTATATCATTATTTTGTTAGTTCATTTCACATGTTTTGTTCAATTATTTTCATCAACTAATTAACTAATAATTATTGACCACTAAGTTTTCGTAAAACTTAACACTTAATAATTCTCATTTGTTAACTTAATTACTTAACAACCTTGCGATAACAATTCTAATATCTTAACGTGTGCAACGGGATAGCGATTGCCAACAATAGTTGCTCATTCCATCAATGTGACCTGATAATAGAGAGAATTTACTTTACAAAAACTGAATAATATTTTATCACAAAACCATATTTTCCACAACAAAGTAGAGAACCATTTAATTCTTTTTATCCAAACGATAACCAACATAGCACATTTATTTATCCTTATATTCATGAACACTAACCTCTTCAATATTAATGAATATTAACTTTGATGATATCCTATCATCAAACGAATCTCAACATTATATACATAAAAGAAGTTCTGATTTTTCAATATCAACTTACATTAAACCCCATTATTCATCTATTATGTAAGGCCAACAGCAACCCACAGCAACCACATAATTAACTTTCAATCAATAATAACTAAGCTTTGAATGGACCACAATCATGGCATAAACAGATTTTTACGTCCAAACCCAGAAACAGGAAACAATTAACACTTTTTTTTATTTTTTTTCAGAATTTCCCATTTCCATATTTATGCAATACACAAACTATCAGATTATGGACTTCGGCAGTAACCAATATGCAATCATAGTTCTTACACAGATTTCTTCAACTTCAGAGTTGGACAATAACCATCCAATTCACGATATTCAACTTCACAGCCACCATAGTAAAGAAAAATCCAACGCATAACATGTAAAAATCCTACAACCCTGTGACGTAGGGGCCTAATGCCCAAGCAAAGCAATTACATTCCCTACTAACATGCTTCTTTTATCAAAATTATAATCAAAAGAGACAACCAAATTGCAGCCCAACAGCAGGGCACAACCAGAAAAAAACAGGGAACATCCCTCATCCATAACCCAAAATATTCCAAACGTAAATTCCAAATCTCAACAGCCAAAATGATAACATAATTAATTTATAACTCATTTGCAAAGTCCATAAAACATTCAGAGTTTGAATACCTGAAGGCCAAAAGGAGACCGAGAGCACAACCCGAGAGAAAGCCGAGCCTCAATCTCTCTTCTTTGTTTCCATGCTTCAGCATTCTTCACTGTCACTCACTCATTCTCCTCACTGTTCCACACTCGGCTCACACCATTTCCAGCATTCTTTACAGCCAGCTTCCTGCCATGGATTTATAAACAGCAGGAAGAGGAACACCAGTGACGCCAAGCTGACGGGAAGATTACACAATTCGAAGGAGGTGGTCCAATGACCAAACTCCACGCTGGAAAGTTGCTATCGTTTTGGGAGAAGAATAAGCCTGTTCAATTTGGAAACCACAGACCCGGACCGATGCCTTGCCATCGTTGATTCGAACCTGTCGAACGCCAAAACGCCTCCCCACCGACGCCAAATCAACCAAAATCGGAAGCCAAGAAGGTGAACATCAAACATAGAGCATTGACTTACCTCCACCGGCGATTCGCCGTACCAAAATCGACGCCAAGAGTCGCGACACACAGAGCCCTAGCTCGCCGCACGTAGCGTCGCTCGAAGCCCTCGCTAGTAACCAGCACGCAGGACAACGCGCACCTGCGCCGTGACGACGTCTCCCGCTTCTGATCGTCCTTCCCGATCTTTCACTCCCTCTCCTTCCTATTTCTCTTTTGCTCACTGTGAAGTGCAAAAGGCCAATGGCCAAATTAAATTTTAGCCCCAAATGTTTTCAATTGAACCGTGACCCATGGACCAATCCTGAACCGGTTCACAAGCTGAACCAGTTCAGCTTCTGAACCCTTTAATTCTTCTTCCAATTAAATAAATTCTTTATTTCTTAAATAATTAAATTCTTTATTTAATTATTTTCTTCCCAATTCAAATTTTCTTTTCTCCGAATAATGCATGATAATAATTATTGATCTAATTAAAATTCTTCAAATCAACTTTCAAAATAATTATCCAATAATTGATATAATTATCTCCCAACAATTATTTTTCTAAACTTATTTTCATGATAATATATTCCATAATAAAATTTCTCTGAATAATCCAATTATACCCCAATTAATTTCTTATTAATCCTTAATTATGTTATGTAAATCGGGCATTACACAGAGAGACATTACAACTTCCTCCGAATAATTCGAATTTTCAAAATCTCTCCTCACATTTCTAGAAGCAAAAGGAGTTCTGCCCAGGCCAGTTAATCATAGCTGTCAGCATTGACAGTAATGATGGAATTTATCCAATTGTTGCGGCAATTGTTGAATAAGAATTAGAGACTCCTTGTCCTAGTTTTTGAGTTGCTTCCTGTTAGACGTAGATAGTGACAACTAGGGTGCAGAGGATGTCCTTCGCGATTGTATAGGTAGAGTTGAACTGGTTCAAGTTAACGCAACGAATGAGTGACGTCCTTCGAGATGAGAAATGATGTTGTTTAGCATTCAGAGACGTCCCTTGAAAATAAAATGGACGTCCCTTGATCAAAGATGGGCGATGGTTCATGGACTGAACAACATAGTCTTAAGTTGAGTGATGTCTGTTATGAAACTACGGACGCCCATTATAGACAGAACAACGTAGTCTCAAGTTGTGGGGCATCTGTTTTGGAATGAGGGTCATCTGATTTTGGACGAGGGATGTCTGTTGTGTACCGAGGGACATTCGTCTTACATGGAGGGAGTCTGTGCCTTTTAAAAAAGTGAGTGTCTTACACGTGACCCCCTTCAACATTACCGCCGTTGGAGTCCATTATGGTTGTCCATTTCAATCGACCCAACGGCCATGAACTATCGTTCAAGATAGGGGTGGAATCAGCTCGGTTCAGTTTGTTTTTGGCCTGAACTAGAACCAACTGAGTCGGTTTGGTTTTGCATTTCAAAAACCGAAACCAAAACTGAACCGAATACACTTGAAAATTGATCTCAAAACCAAACCTTGGTTTTGGTTTTCATCAGTTTGGTTTCGGTTTCAGTTTTGGTTTTTGAAATTTGGTTTTCGGTTCTAATTTTCAATTTTTAAATCGGATTTGCTTGGTTTTTTGCTCAGTTTGGGCATTGGTTTTGGATGGTTTTGAGCTAGTTTTGGTTCAATTTTGGGCTTGGTTTTGGGTCCCTTTTTTGCTCAGTGTTTGACTATAAAAGATGGAGAAAATTTTGCAATCAATGATGGAGAAAGTTTGGTTATCAATGATGAAGAAAATTTGAAACCTCAAGATACATAACTAATTCATTATTGAATCAGTTCTATACAAAGTGATTCAATAATGAATGAATATGTCATTTCTTCCTCTTCTTCATCTTTTACTTGTAATTTTCTCAAAACAAATATTGGATCAACTTCCCGTAGCTCATCATGAAAGGCCAAAATGTTAGTTGAAAAAAAAATGAGAAAAGAGAAAGTTACAGTGCTAGGTGGAGGAAGAGAGACAGTGCACACTACCTGTGAATAGGACGGACATTGCTACGTTAATCAATTATTCCTTCTCTTTCTTACTCCATTCAATGGAATCATAATCTTTGAGTCAAACAATAATGGTGTAAATGAAGAGATTCAACTTCTTCCCCAAAACTTCTTGCTTCACAATCGATGGAAAATGTGAATGCTAAGCTAAAAAGAAACCACAAATCAGTTGAAACGCAAAATTGGATATATGGGTAACACCTTATGCTTCGAGACCTAGGAGACTGCTTTTCCCTTTTGAATCAATATAAAAGCAGTTCTTACAGATAATTGTAAGCATAATTCGAATTAGAATTGTCATTTTCAATCAGTTGCAGCAAATTCAAAAACATTCGAAGCTCATACTACATTTCATTTTCGAAAACGGTCATGGTCAAAGTAACAATGCAATTTCTACTTCTAGATTAGTGAAGTGGAGATTCAAAAATTTACTAAATTCACGCTTAATATGATATAGCAAGAAAATACCTGAGTTCTCTATGGAAAGGGCAGTGGAACGGAAATCTCTCAAAAGCTTCTCTGATACTCGAAATAAACAGCTACAGAGAATGTGAAAAATGCCACTCTTGGTGATTTCCGCCTTTGGCTAGAGAGACTGAGAGAGAGAGAGAGAGTGCTATGACTTCGGCGCCCATAGAGATTGAGAATCGAGAGAGAGTTAGAGTTGTGTAGGGCAGGAGCAGGCAGCAGGTTGGGACTTTTTTTTTTATATTCGTCGGTTCAATTTAGTTACCTGGTTCTCCCCCATTCAAAATAGAGAACCGAACTGAAAAATATCGGTCGGTTTGGTTTGGTTATAACACAACATTTTCTCTTAACAAATCCAAACCAAAACGACCAAAACTATTCGGTTCGGTTCGGTCATACGATTTGAACCGAACCGATTCCCACCCCTAGTCCCATGGCGCCTTTGGGGGATGGCCTAAATCCATCCTGGCCGTCCATTGAGATCGAGGGACGTTTGTCCCTTGATCCAACGACCATAAACAATCGTCTGCGAACATCTTTGGAAAATGGCAAACTCCATCTGGTTGTTCATTCCAATCGAGGGACAAATGTCCCTCGATCCAACGGGCAAGACGGATGTCCCCCGATTCTTAGATATCTCTTGTTGTTGTGGGTCGCGCGTTGTTGCTGCCTTGACGTCTCCATTCGAAGGTCCTTGACATTCACAAAACTGCGGCGTTAACGTCGATGGATTTTGACAGGAAACAAAATTGCGAGGTCGACGTTTTTCTTTTGCCATAGTTTAGGGTTTTAGTTGTCCATGAATTTTCTTAAAGATTTGCGGTGTTGCAGATCCCAAACTATAGTGTTTGTTTTATTAATTTTTCAATATAAAATCTCAAGTTTTGGAGTGAAAGAGTTAGCTAACACTCAATCTAGAAGAGAATTATCAAGTAATAATTTTGGCAGCATTTTAATATGATTTCTCTTCCTTAGCTCTTCAATTTGGAGTGCTTCAATTTATAGAAATTGTCTAACCGATCGACCACTCTCTTGGCTGGTCAACTGCTTTCCGAGTGTTGGAATGTTACTGTTGTAAGTTCCATTGGTCTGGTCCCCCGCTCATTGTCTCTGCTCAACTACTTCCAATCATATCAGAATAAGGTTCGAATCTATCCATTTTTTGGTCGACCACATTCCACTCTGGTCGATCACTTTTTAGCAGTTGTGAATTTCAGAGCTCTTTGTCTGATTTTCGGTTGAACGCCTTCATGCCTCTCGTTGACCGCTTCTTATCTATTTTGCTTCTGATGCAAACTAGTCAACCACTCAGTCGACCTCTACTCCAAGTTTTACAAATTTTGACTCTTCTAAGTCCCAATAATCAACCTATAACCTACATGAACATAAACAAACACATTAGTAATTATTAATACCCTTATTAAAGAGTATTTCCAATAAAGATCAATTATAAAAATAATGATAAACATATTAATTTCATCCAATTCATAAACAACTTATCAACAACTAAATTACAACAAAAAACCTAAAGTCTCTTATGCTAACATCTACATTATTTATCTTTTCCTTATTGATTCTAAGCTTGTTGACTACATCAAGTGTACGAGCAAAATACTCACTCACTGATTCTCCTACTTTCATATTCACTATCTCAAACTCTTTTTGAAGAGATTGTCCTTGTGGTCATTACACTCGCGATGTTCCTTGATACTTTTGCTTCAAAGAATCTCAAATGGTTTAAAATGTATCTTTGTTAAAAATTGTTTCTAAAATTGTTCTATCTATGACCTAAAAGAGGTAATTTTTCAACTTCATATTCTTCATCAATCATTTTTTTTTTGTGCTTTAGTAAGTTGAACTTCTATGCTATAAGTGTCTTATCTTATATTATACTTCAATATTCTTTTAACCTCATAAAATTTTTCATGAGCATACACCAATTATCATAATGCCTATAGGATTTCTGAATGGTTGATTGCACAAATTCCCTCTTAATAAATATATTTAGTCACCAAAAATTTAAAAAAATTACTATTTTTTGTAGCGCTCTGATATCAAATATTAAAATGTGTTTATCTAAGAAATATAAATAAAATGAAATAAATATTTTCTTATTAAATTCAACCACAAAGTTGGCCACATATAATTTTACAAGAGAATTAACAAACTTGATTCAAACACTATTTGAATCACAAAAAACTTAATAAATCTCAATTATAAATCTCAATCTTATATGATTCCCAAATAAATTCTATCTTATTTGAACAACAAATAAATTCTATTTTATTTAACAAACTAACAAATTCTATCACATTTGACTTCCTACGTTAGAATCCAATTATTTACAATAATCACAAAAAAGATGATTAATGGGAATTTTGCTTTTTTTTTTTTTTTTGTTTATCAACATTCTCACTCACGAGGTCAAGTCAGGATCATCATCATCATCATCATCATAATCAAAATTTAGCTCATTTGTAGTTCTCTTTGCTTCTCTTGACGCTGGTCTTCGGTTCTTTGGTTTTCCTCTAGGATACATTTGTCAGTGACCATAATTGCTAAAAAAAGAAATCGTTCTGGACTACTTACTGCCTGTTTGCGTACCCTCCGGCACCCTTAGACCCGCCAAGACCGAAGTTTGATCTTCCATCTAAACATAGACACCTGTGAGGAATTTATAAAAAGTTAAGTAGAGGAAAGTCCATATTTTTCAAAGATTCACCATCATCTCGTCCAACTGCAATCTCTTCCGCCTGGGAAAAAAGGATCAACTTGGGTTTAGATCGACATATGGCAAGCAAATACCAAGTTGAACGTAATCCGCTTATGTGAAAAGGAATCGTCAATGATTGTATAAAACCACATAAAAGGCGGAAAAAATAAACAAAAAAATGTGTAATCCCGCTTTAAAGTTTGTTTTTTAATCAGAGACAGACACATTGTGGGAGAAGTTTATTCTATCTAAACTATATGCAAGCAGAGTCAGTTGCAAAGTTCATTCTATTTCAAAGGAAGTCAAATGAAGAGGACTTAGATCGAATACAAGATCGATAAAAGAGAAGGAAAATTTAGACGCAGTGAAAAGAATTTGAATCCATTTCAACCATGGACAGAAAAATGTTGGGAAACTGACCATTAACCCAATGTTCATCGTTGTACAAAAAGCTTTTATCGTGATTCTAAGCTTATGTCACAAGAGACTGTAAATTCATTAGCATGTGCGGATTAGAGAGCCAACAAGTCATTTAAGCAAAATTAGAACTTCAATCATGCAGCCAGCTAGCAAAAATGAACCGTAGTTATCACAAATTCTTGCATTGAAGAAAATAATGACTAAATATCAGAGAAAGGCATTCTCTTTTAACAAAAAAGATACGTACTGTTGGGGAGGTGACTGAAGATAACGAGAACAGCCTATCTTCAGGCTGAAGCTTCCTAGACCTCTTCAAGCTGCAGCACAAATCCGTCATATTCAAAATTGAAATCTGAAAAAAGATTATGATACTTGTTTGCGCTCAAACAAAAAAATCAAGATTAAGGGACGAGAATAAAGGGAAAATAAATGCAGGGGAAACAAATTATTTTCCACTCCGTACGAAGTAGTACTCTTTGATGCAGATAGAAATGTTTCAAAGCCTTTCAAGACATTGCCACATTGGCTTGGATCCTGTAAATAATTAGTCTCCATGTCATATACCTGCATTTGGGAAAAAAACATTTCCCCTCCATTAAGGTTTTGATTTGAGACCTAGATTGCCGTTGTTCTTTTTGGGGTCTAATCACTGTCTAATCAGATAGGTCAGCAATAGTCACGAATATCGCTGGGTTCGAAAGTTGAATAGCAATAAGTTTGGACAAAAGATTAAAAGTTCAAAAGGCCAAAAGGAACAGCCGAGAAGTAAGTGAACGTTCTATTAAAAAACATTAGATAAGGGTCTTTTCATGGATCTTGAGCAGTCCGAATGTATTCTTCACTTTCAAAAGAGATGTATCCAATTTATAAACCGAATGGAAAAACAAAAGCCTCTCAATTAACGACTCAGTTCGATTGAATTTATTAAATTTTCCTTTTCATAAAATCACAAAACTTCACACCTGCAAAAAAGAAATACCAATATGCTAAGCATTCGACAACCTGTTCAAACAGAATTTTTTTATCAATCTTGATCTCTGAAATAATCACTGAATATCTCTAAGTACTTAAACCCGAAACATCATGGTCAGGACACATCAAAGATTCAAAACTGTAAGTTTCCTCCATTTTCTTACTTACCAAATACCAAGACCAGGAAACACAAAGTCTACAGAAACTACGTTCAAAATCCTCCATATTCAAAAAATTAGAAAAAAGAACGGACAAAAGAAAGTCACCCGCTTCTCAATGTTGCGCAGCTCCTCGTGAACCTTGGATCTTCTCATCAAAAGAGCAGCAAGCAGTACCTACCGATTATTGGAAGTCTTTGGCTCTGTCAAATGAGCCGAGTAAGATGAAGATAAAGACAAAATCAAACAACTGAATTGTGCGAAAACAAAAAAGATACCATTGGAGAGAGGAAATTAAAGAAGCTGGAATTCATCAAACAATTACCTTCACACTCCATTAACTGGTAGGAATGGAATCAACTGAAAAATTTAAAAACCCTAAAATGGAAAAAGGAAACACCCTTTCCTGAAGAAAACCGAACAGACAGAAAAATGGAAAAAGAGCGCCAAAAAAATCGTAACTAGAAATTGATTTTTCACACCTATTTTCTTTTCCCAAAGTACCCCTTTTGAATCCACCAATATACATATTTTGTTTTAATCATTTTGAATTATTTTATTTTATTTTTAATGGCCCAACTCCATCGCATTAGCTGTTTGTTTATTTTAGTCATTTACCTAAATTGTGTTTGCTTTATTGAGTAGTTTTTGTCATCATATTGTACAAATTTGGGATTTGTGCAAATGCCAATTTATGAATTTTCCTTGAGTAGCTCGACTTCCTATTTCCTCATTTTCTTCTCCAAGAGTCCTACATTTAGCCATAAGCATTTTTGCTATCTCATTTGACGGAGTCAAACTCACTTCACCAACGTTATCATGCAGCCCATTCATTTTTGTCTTTCCATCAACCAAATTTTTTAGGCAAGTAAATGTATGAATTGCAGATGGCTTTAGCTGGGTTTAGACGACCATCTTCCATTCTGCAATCTCGATTTCACAGCATTTAAGTAAACCTGTTGGATTCATCACCAAGATGATTGGATCTTTTGGTTCTAGCAATTGGGTCCACTACAGAATACATCCGCGTATAATTGTTGATAAATGACATCTTTGCTTTATTTACTTTTGAATTGATGAAACTAGAGTTATGATACTCGAATAAATCCCTCTTTGTACAATTTAAAGAATTTTCGTAGAATATAGGTTGATAAAACGAAATGCGTTACGTAATAGTGTGGTATGTTTTTTAGGATCTGTGCACACCTATAAAGGGAGGGAGGGAGGGAGGTGAATTAAGTGTGCTAAACTTGTTCGTGCGATTGTTAATTTCTTTAACCCTAAGTGATTTATAAACAATAAAGCATACAATTTAAGACAAATAATAAATAGAGATAGGGAAAGAGAGACAAACATGGTTTGTTCACGCGGTTCGGCAACCCCGGCCTACGTCCGTGCTCAAAGCTTCCCACTTTAAGATCCTTGGACACCTAATCTCCCTAGTTGGCAATGTTTGACTTAAAAGTGTCAAGCAAACCTTTTACAATGACTAATTCTTAGGACGTCACTCTTTTCTTGACTATTCGCAGGGCGTCACCCTTTACTTGACTAATTCGTAGGACGTCACCCTTCCCGTTTGCGTACAAATGAGGAAATGTAAAAACAAACTAAATTCTAACTCTCCCTAAAGTAAATCTCAAGTCTAGGGATGAGAATAGTTAGGTTACAAGCTCAAATATTAATTTGGAATTGAGTATAAAATTTGGCAAGGCTTTGTCTCAATTCCCAATTCATTCAAATAAGCTTTAGAGTGTCTTGTAGTTATAGAAGTCTTTATTTTCGGTCGACCAATTCCATTTCGGTCGACTACTTCTAGCCGTTGGAAATGTAGCTGTTGGAAAATTTGACCATTAGAAGTTATTGGGCAAAACTGTTAGCCTTTTTGTAGACTTAGTTTTATTTTGATGATGACCAAATGGTTTAATGTAATGAAAATAATAAGTTGATTAATTGTGTTTTATTGATAATGTATTCAATGTTTTATTCATTATAGCTATACTCAAATTTATCAAAAATACCCATATTGTGGGTATTAAAGTGTGCTAACATGTCTATCTAAGTCCATGTAGTGAATACATATCGTTTTGAGACTTAGCAAAATCAAGAAGGGGAAGAAGGAGCAAAAGGTCGAACAAACAACACAAAAGGTCGACCTCATTGGGACCGTTGAAGCAGAAAAAAAACAGCTTGCCGAAAATTTCTGCAATGAAGGAAACGGTCGACCGCATCATTTGAAAACTCCTTTTTCTCACCCGTCTTCAAAAGTCCACTGAAGGTCCATCAACAAAGGAAAGGCGGTCGACCGCAAAATGGACAGATTGCTCCAGAAGTTCTGCACGAAGGAAAGGGTCGACCGCACGGTCGACCGCAAAATGGACAGATTGCTCCAGAATTTCTGCATGAAGGAAAAGGTCGAGCGCACGGTCGACAGCACCATATATATTTTCCCAATGGTCAAATCTCAATGGGAAGAATTGCAACGGCTAGTTAAAATGGTCGACCGTTTGGGCATAAGGTCGACCGTTTGCGCAGTGTCTATAAAAGTGAGAACACTCCAAGCTCTCCGTAACAAACCGAGAATTGTGACGAAGCCCTGCCGAATTTCACACACGATTCAATCATTGTGAGCTTTTAATATTGTTGTATATCCAATTCTCCCCAACCCATAAATTTGAGAGTTATATTTGGGAGAATTAGGATTAGTTAGATTGCGCTTTAATTTTCATATTCTATATTTGCGCTTGATTGTAAAGGGTGATTCCTTAAGAATTCATTGAAACACTCGAAACACTCCTAGGCTAGATTGAACGCCAGTAAGTTCAATCATTGGTTGACGCCCCGCAATAGTCAAATTTAGGGTGACGTTTTGTAAGCGTCAAAGGTTGACGACCTTAGAATAAGTCAAGGGTGACGCCCATATTAAGAGTCAGTTTGTAAACGGTTTTATTGGCACCCGTAAGCCAATTACTTAGTGTATCTCCAAGTGGAACTTGGAGCGCGGACGTAGGCAAGTTTGCTGAACCGCGTAAACAAATATTGAGTCCATGTCTCTAACCCTTACTCTTTAATTTACGCATTTAATGTGATTGCATATTTAATCATATTCGATAAATCACTTAGGGATTTAGAGAATTTAAATATCACAGGAAAATATTGTAGAAACGCTATATTCACCCCCCCTATAGGCGTATATCGATCCTACAATTGGTATCAGAGCAGGAGATTTAAATTTTTGTGTGATATTTTGTGCACATTGCTAATATTTGTTAAGTTGCATCTATTGGAATAAATTTCCTTGTTAAATTTTGTTGGTGAAATTTGATTGAATATCATTGATTGGAAATTTTATATATATGCACATTATGGACTCCAACATGTATGAATTAGGTCAATGCACATATACACCTCCACATTTTGATGGTTGTAATTATTTGTATTGGAAGTGTAGAATGCAAATATTTATACAATCTATTGATTACTTCTTATGGAGGATCATTGAAAAGGGAATATCTCTTCCTAGATCAACTTGTGATTTCAATGATATAGATAAACGAAATTGGAATTTAAATGCCAAAGCAATGAATATTTTGTATAGTGCCTTAAGTAAGCATGAATTTGATAAAGTTCAATCTTGTGTTAGTGCTTTCGATATATGGAAATCTCTTGAGCTAACACATGTAGGCACAATTCAAAGGCTTGAAAATGAAAAAAGTTCATCCTCCGAAAAAGAGGAGAAAGTGCCCAATACATGCTTCATGGCCAATGAAGAAATAGAGGTAACAAACTCTTCTAACAATTCAAATTCTAGTAGTGATGATAATGGTGATTTTGTAAATGAATTGCTAGAAAGTTTGGATGCATTAAAAGGTAGAAATAAATCATTGAAAAAGAAAAATGACAATTTGATCAAAAAGTATATTATTTTGAATAAATCTCTTGAGGATCAAATTGTTGAATTAAAGGGAATGATTAATATTTCTAATGCTTCTCTTGAATCTCTTGAGCATGATAGTAATAACTTAATATTGGTAAATGATGGATTGATTTCTACTATTAAGTGTAATGAGCATGAAATTAGTGAGGTGAAGTTGTTGAATGAAAAATTGAATACAACTATCAAATCACATGAAAAGGAAATAGACTCATTGAATGTTAAAAACGGTGATTTGATTGCTACTATCAAATGTCTTGAGCATGATTGTGGTGATTTGAAATTGTTGAATGATGGATTGAATGTTTCCATCAAATCTTGTGAAAATGAATTAGATCATTGAATATCAAATCTAAATCTACTTTTGATGCTAATGCTCAAATTAAATCTCTTGAAATTGATGTTTGTGAATTAAAGGCCAAGAATGATGATTTAAACTCTATAGTGCTTAAATTCACAAATGGGAGCAAAAATTTAAATATACTCTTGAATTTACAAAGGGTTACTTTTGATAAAGCTGGTATTGGATATGAACCATTTGCAAAGAAAAAGAATTACACAAATTTGTTTGTTAAGTCATGTATTTGTAATTCCTACAATTGTGTTGGACATAAATCTTTTTGTTGTCCATTAAAATTGAATGCTAAATTGGATTCAAATGTTAGATATAAATTTGTCTATCTTTGCATTTGAACTCTAAATTTAAATCAAATGCTAGTTCAAAATTTGCTCATCCTTTGGATGTGAATTCTAGATTTAAGTCTAGTTTAAATGTTAAACCTAATTTGAATTCAAATTTTGTGTAGGTTCCTAAAGGAACCAAGCCTATAACAAATGGACCCAAAATGGTTTGGGTACCAAAGAAATCGACTTGATTTGTTTTGTAGGTTGAAGATTCTCCCAAGGAGCTTGAAAGGGAATTGGATACTTGAATATCCAACAAAAGGGGAGAAGCTTCAAATGATGCCTCCAATGCTTTAAAAAAATAGAAATAAACTTGGTGGAGGTACACAATTTTTTTAATTGATTTAATTTGATTATTGAATTCTTAGTTTGGAATTGTGTTGAATCAATTCTATTTTCTTGGTTAGTTTTGAAAGATAATTTGATTTTGATTATTTCTCAAATTGGTATTTAGGATTTAAATTATCTATTATCTCTTGAATTTGTTAGTTTATCTTTGATTAGCTTCAATTGATAGGTGACATATAAGTTGGATATTTGTTGTGATTTAAATGATAAGTGGTTGATTCATTCATAGCTTTGATTTATGACATCAATATGATGAATTTATATTCTTGTCTCGGTTTAAAAGATCGTTGAATGCTATGAATCCTTTATTGGGTAGAGTAAATTGGTTGACTTGGATTAGTAGAATATTTTTTCTTAGGTTCATTGTTAGCTTAATCTTTTTGTATATATAGATTAAAATATGTTTTATTCATTCACTTAGTATTTTGATGAATGGTTCCAACAATTTGATTATAAATTACATATCTTTGAATTAGGATTGTATTGAGATCAATTTATTTTGTTTTTGGAGTTAATTGATAGATATCATAGGTTGTAAATTTGGTTATTTCTTCATTTGATATCTAGGAATTGAGATGTCCTTATATTTCTTCAATCTATATTTTGATGGTTTGCATTCCGACAACCTAGTTTCTAAATTGAACATGCTAGTGCAAATTTTAAATTGTTGGATGCTAAGTTGGATTCTAAGTTGGATAATTGTTTGAAATAAATTGCTTTATATTTTTAAGAATGTACTTCTCTCATGAATTAAAATGAACTAGATATAAGGGGAGAAGAGTAGAAAAATGATTAATTATGATGTTTTGTTGATTTCTCCCTTGAATTGAATTTGAATAACGAAATAAAAGTAGAAAATAGAATTATGTGAAGATCATTAACTTGCTTTGAAATGTTTTTTTTTACTATGGTCTTTGATAGATCTTGCTTTCACTAAGCCACATTTTGATGATTCTATCTTGTTTTTCAATTGATTAATACTAAGGGAGAGAAAAGTAATTTTGTATATAAATTATTAATTTGTTTTCAAATGTTGATCTTATTTTGATAAACTTGCTTTCACTAATTGCTCTTGATTTAAACTTTGAAAATCTCCATAGATTTTATTTTAATCATTGATTTATGGTTGAGAAATTAAATTTGCTTGTCTTAATTTGAATTGTTAGTGAATAGGTTAGATTTGACAATTGACTTAAATTAAATTGACTAAAATTCTTCAATACATAGTTTTAAACTTATCTTCGATATTTCGAGTTTGGAATAGAAGATATTGATAGTGTGCTTATTTATTGAAATTTTTATTTTACAATTGGTATCTCTTGGTTAAATTTTGCATAATTCTTGTCTTGGATTATTTTTGTTGCTTGAGATTTGACCTCTAACAATTAGTCTTCTAGTCTTATATATTGAATTGTTGGATATCAATTCTGATTTTTTGTTTTCCCCTTTGGATTGATTTTGCTATGGATAAAAGGGGGAGACATAAATTTTTTTTAGACAAATGTTTCATTCTTGAAAATTTAGAACTCTCCTTTGATTTGATTTTTTTAAAGGGAGAGATAATTGCTATGGACTAAATTATTTTACCTTTTCGAAAATTTGTTGTGGAATTCTCATTTGGATTGTTTTTGTCTTTTGATAAAAAGGAGAAAATAAATTTGTATGGAGGTTATTGACTTGCTCTTAAATATTTATTTTCATTTGTAGTTTTGAAACCACTTATGCTTAAACTTTGACAATTCTCTTTTGCATTGATTTTTAACTTAAAAAGGGGATAGATATTTGTATAGATATAATTATTTCAAAATTTAGAATTCTCCATAAAATTGATATGTTTTATGATAAAGGGAAGATAAATTTCTTAAAGAAAATTGATTTGTTTTAACTTTTGTTTTTTGTCATAGGTTGAATATTGTTAAGTGACTTGGGGGAGAAAAATTTAAATGCTTTTGCATTAAACTTTTATATTCCTTATTGATTTCATTTTGAATGTTTATAGGAAGAATTTCTTATTGTTTTGTTTGATAACTTTGTTTCCTCAAATGTTTTTGGTTTCGAGATTTATAAAGGAGAAGAAATTTTGTAGTTATTTTTTCAAATTGATATCAATATTCTCCATTGATTTAAAACCACTCAATTGATATCAATAATTGTTTTGTTTTAAACTTCTACAATTGGTATCTATCTTGAATTTCCATCCCTAATGTGTTGATTATGTGCAATGATTTAGGGGGAGATGAATGAATCTTAACTTGAATATCTTTGAAAGATAGATTATATCAATTAACATTTTTAAAATTGGATTTCATTTCTTCAATTGGTATCATCAATTTCTCTATGCTTTGAACCTTTAAATTGGTATCAATCATTGTTTGAGTTTGAATTTCAACAATTATGTATCCATTCAAAAATTTGGTATCATTGAACTTATTTTTTTTAATTGGTATCATGTATGAAACTATTTTTATTTTGGTATCAATGAAATCATATTTTCTCTACAATTGGTATAATATTCTTTGGATTTTCATTTGGCATCATATTTAGATTCCCCAACTATTTGGTTTTGTGCATAATGTTAGAGGGAGAAAGACTTGTTTTTCATTTAACTTGAACTCATCAATGGATTGTTTTTCAATTGGTATATATATTTTTTTTAAACTGAATGGTTCTCTTAAGTCTTTGGATTCTCTCTTATTTGCCTTGTCATAACTATTTAACTTTGTGCATAATGATAAGGGGAGAAAATTTGTTTCCAAAAGTTGAATTAATCAATGGATTTATTTCTTAATTGATATATATATATATTTTTCTTGAATGTCTCTCTTGATTTTTTTTCTATCCTTTTTGCTATTTGATAAATTTATAGGGAGAGAAATTTATGCAGTTGTTTTATTATTGCTCTAAGGGGGAGAGCAAATAATTAAATATGTGGAATATCCTCAATCAATTGATTTTGTGATAGACATATGAGGAGAGGTATTTGAATTGAGGTTGATTTTATACATTGGTATCTCTTTTAGAAATTTCATTTTTGAACTTACAATTGATATCATACTTAGCACAATTGATATCATACTTAGCACAAATGATTTGATTTTAACATTGGATTTACAATTGATATAAATCTTTGAATAAGCTCGTCTTGGCTTAAAATTGTGAATTATCAATCGGTATCCATTCTTAATTTCTTAACTCTTAAATTGGTATCACTTATAGAAATTGAAAATTTGTTTACAATTCTTAATATTTAAATGGATTCTAGTTCATACATTAGGTATTCATTTCTTGAATCCCATTTTTTTTGGTGTCTATTGTTTGAACTTAAATGTCTAATTCCCTAAAATGAGTTTCTATGCTTAATACAAAAGAGGGAGAATATTTTTGTTAGAAATCTTTGTGATTGCTGTTCTTTACAATTGGTATCTTTCTTGTAACCACAAATTGAAATTGAATGTATATTTCCCTCTATGGTTTGCTTCTTGGTTAGATTCATTGATTAAGGGGGAGAAATTTGTTTTTAGTATAATTAATTGTTGAGTTTGTCTTTGAATTCTAATGTTTATCCCCTCAATTTTGCTTATGTTGAAAACGTTCATGGGGGAAAATTTCTTAGATGAATCTTTTGATAATCTTCTTTTGATAACATTTCTTGATTGTGTTAGGACTCTCCTCCCCTATAATTACTTTTTGATTATGACAAAAAAGGGGGAGAATGGTGTATAAGTTGTGATATATTTTAGGGGGAGTTTTGTAGCATGTTGCATGGATTAATTGGTTGTTAAATTGCATAACTTAATTGGATAAATCTAATATGCAATATTTGATGCATATGCTTAGATTTTAGTATAACCAACTAATAGGATTTTGTCATTATCAAAAAGGGGGAGATTGTTAGCTTTTTTGCTAGGCTTAGTTTTATTTTGATGATGACCAGATGGTTTAATGTAATGAATATAATAAGTTGATTAATTGTGTTTTATTGATAATGTATTCAATGTTTTATTCATTATAGTTATACTCAAATTTATAAAAAAATACACATATTGTGGGTATTAAAGTGTGCTAACATGTTTATCTAAGTCCATGTAGTGAATACATATCGTTTTGAGACTTAGCAAAATTAAGAAGGGGAAGAAGGAGCAAAAGGTCGACAAAACAACACAAAAGGTCGACCTCATTGGGCATCCATGAAGGAAAGGGTCGACCTCACGGTTGACCTAACTGTGAAGCAGAAAAAAAATAGCTTGCCGAAAATTTCTGCAATGAAGGAAACGGTCGACCGCTTTAACGAAAGGTTGACCGCATCATTTGAAAACTCTTTTTTCTCACCCGTCTTCAAAAGTCCACTGAAGTTCCATCAACAAAGGAAAGGGTCGACCGCAAAATGGACAGATTGCTCCAAAAGTTCTGTACGAAGGAGAGGGTCGACCGCACGGTCGACTACGAAATGGACAGATTGCTCCAGAATTTTTGCATGAAGGAAAAGGTCGACCGCACCATATATATTTTCCCAACGGTCAAATCTCAACGGGAAGAATTGCAACGGCTAGTTAATATGGTTGACCGTTTGGGCATAAGGTCGACCGTTTGCGCAGTGTCTATAAAAGTGAGATCACTCCAAGCTCTCCGTAACGAACCGAGAATTGTGGCGAAGCCCTGCTGAATTTTACACACGATTCAATCATTGTGAGCTTTTAATATTGTTGTATATCCAATTCTCCCCAACCCATAAATTTGAGAGTTATATTTGGGAGAATTAGGATTAGTTAGATTGTGCTTTAATTTCCATATTCTATATTTGCGCTTGATTGTAAAGGGTGATTCCCTAAGAATTCATCGAAACACTCAAAACACTCATAGTTTAGATTGAACACCCGTAAGTTCAATCATTGGTTGACGCCCCGCAATAGTCAAATTTAGGGTGACGTTTTGTAAGCGTCAAAGGTTGACGACCTTAGAATTAGTCAAGAGTGACGCCCATATTAAGAGTCAATATGTAAACGGTTTTATTGGCACCCATAAGCCAATTACTTAGTGTATCTCCAAGTGGAACTTGGAACGCGGATGTAGGCGAGTTTGCCTGACCGCGTAAACAAATATTGAGTGCATGTCTCTAACCCTTACTCTTTAATTTACGCATTTAATGTGATTGCATATTTAATCATATTCGATAAATCACTTAGGGATTTAGAGAATTTAAATATCACAGGAAAATATTGTAGAAACGCTATATTCACCCCCTCTCTATAGGCGTATATCGATCCTACAAAAACTTCTCAACAGCGGCCTACTGGCTACTGTGCAGTAGTCGACCATTGCTCTTCAACAAGCTCTCATGATTGCTTATAAACATATAGCAGTCACTCGCTGACCCTTGGCAGTTGACCGCTTCCTGTGCAGATTCGTTTTTCAACTTTTGTGACACTATTCGGTTGACCAAAAATCCCTTCCTCGATCGCATTCTCGATCGAAAATGTCCACAAGCAATCTGTATACATTTTAGGTCAACATGCTCGACCGCTGCTCGATCGAAAACTCTAGGAGTAATTTGTATACATTTTCAGTCGACTTGCTCGACCACTGCTTCGACCGCAACACCTAGGAGCCGTTTTTGGTCTACCAGAACTCTATTTTAAGCGACCTCTTGCCTCCCAATAGCTATCCATAATATTTCTAAGTCCCAAACGATATATATTCACTACATGAATTTAGATAAACATGTTAGCACAACTTAATAAACGTTTTGAGGGTATTTCCAATAAATATAAATATAATGATTAAACAATTAAGCATAATTAATTAATAAACAACTTATAATTATAATAAAAACATTCATCATC
>CM039473.1:23346557-23358579 GCA_022433065.1 Begonia loranthoides
GGGGGGGGGGGGTGTGAATTTAGTGTACTAAACTTTTTCGTGCGATTGTTAATTTCTCTAACCCTAAGTGATTTGTAAACAATAAAGCATTCAATTTAAAACAAATAATAAGAGAGATAGGGAAAGCAAGGCAAACACAATTTGTTCATGTGGTTCGGCAACTCCGGCCTACGTCCGCGCTCAAAGCTTCCCAATTGAAGAACCTTAGTCACCTAATCTCCCTGATTGGCAATGTTTGACTTACGGGTGTCAAACAAACTTTTTACAATAACTAATTCTTAGGGCATCACCCTTCTCTTAACTACTCGCACGGCGTCACCCTTCACTTGACTAATTCATAAGGCGTCACCCTTCCCGTTTGTGTACAAATGAGGAAATGTAAAAACAAACTAAATTCTAACTCTCCCTAAAGTAAATCTCAAGTTTAGGGATGAGAATAGTTAGGTTACAAGCTCAAATATTAATTTGGAATTGAGTATGAAATTTGGCAGGGCTTCGCCTCAATTCTCAGTTTGTTCAAATAAGCTTCGGAGTGTCTTGTATTTATAGAAGTCTTCATTTTTGGTCGACTAATTCCATTTCAGTCGACTACTTCTAGCCATTGGAAATGTAGTTGTTGGAAAATCTGACCGTTAGAAGTTATTGGGCAAAACTTCTTGGCAGCGGTCGACCGACCACTGTGCAATAGTCAACTGCTGCTCTTCAGCAAGCTCTCAAGATTTCTTATAAACATATAGCGGTCTACCGTTGACCCCTAGCGGTCGACATCTTCTTGTGCAAATTCATTTTTTAGCTTCTGTGACACTATTCAGTCGACCGAAAATCCTTTCCTCGACCACTTTCTCGACCAAAAATGTGAAGAAAAAAGCAATCTATATACATTTTAGGTCAATTTGCTCGACCACTGCTAGACTGAAAACTCTAGAAGCAATCTATATACATTTTTGGTGGACTTGCTCGACCACGGCTTCAACTGCAACACCTAGGAGCCATTTTTGGTCGACCAGAACTCCATTTTACGTGACTTCTTGCCTCCCAATAGCCATTCATAATGCTTCTAAGTCCCAAAATGATATATATTCACTACATGGGCTTAGATAAACATGTTAGCACAACTTAATACTCGTTTTGAGGGTATTTTCAATAAATATAAATATAAATATAATGATTAAAAAATTAAGTACAATTAATCAATAAACAACTTATAATTACAATAAAAACATTCATCATCAAAAAAATTAAGTCTAACACCATTTAGGCTAACAACGTTAATGCGATAAATATGGATTAATTATGGTATAAAAATGAAGTTAAAAAGAAATATTAGGTTAATTACAATATAAAAACAATTGATGGGAAAAAAGAAAATAGCAAATTAGGAGGCATATTGGCCATGTGGGAAAGGTCGAGCATGGATATGGAAAATTTGATTTTCATGTGGGAGAGGCCGAGCATATTGAGAAATCGGTTTCAAGTGAGAGTGGTCGATCATATGATCGACCGGTCCCACATGATTTTCTGAAATTTCAGTTTCCTTCAGCGGCCTGTTTTGTGTTTCACCTAAAGAAAATGCATATCCCAAGGCTGTGTTTTTCTGTGATTCTCCCATGCGTCTTCCTTTACAGATGGCAAAATAATGGCGGTGTTAGGTGAGATTATATTGGGGGATGCGTGAGGCTTGTGGAGAATGCCTCTGGAGAATCAGAAATGCAATGGAGAAATATAGGGGGAAACTTAGACGAGAGTGGAGTGAGCTTCTGAGTGAAACAGAGAGTTTCCTATAGAGAAAGAGAAAGAGAAAGAAAGCTAGGGGAGAAAGAGAAGCGGTTGAGGAAGAAAAGAGTGGCAGAGAGCTTTTGTCTTCATGTAAATGTTCGAAGTATATTCTCTGTTCCTTTAAGATTAATGCTCCCTATTGTTGGCTGCTCCTTGGTTTTGCGATGTGATGGATGTTAGTGGTTGGATGTTAATAAAACTTTCTGTATTATTGATGATGGTGAGTAAATGTTAATCTGTTGATGAAATGTTGGTTCCCTGTTTTGATGGTCACGGGTGGAATATACTCTGTTGGTTTTAGAAATGATTTTGGTTGCTTGTTGTGAAATGTTGGTTGAGGAAGAATGTATGAAGTTCTCTGTTGATTTGTTATGCAATAATACTCTGCAAAATTAAAAAGGTTAAATAGGAAGGTTATTGGTATTCTGTTGTTGTTGTTTGGATTAATGCTTCAAATTCGGTTTGGGCTCTATTGTTATTCAATTTTAGATTTGGGTTATGAAATTAAATAATGGTATCGGAATCAATGAGGATAATGAAGTGTGATTATTAATGATTGTTTATTTAATGATTTTTGAAGGTATTAAGGAGACGAATGATAAGTGCTGAAACGCTTTAAGGACAACAAGTAAGTGATATTGCCTGTGTTTTGCCGAAAGACTTACATCACAAGAGTTAGGAATTGTATGCTAACTGTATTTATTAAATTTAGATTCTCTACGTTATAGATTTAATATGATCATGCTTTGAGCATTTAAGATTTGATATTGATTATGCTATTGTTCGAGGATGTATTGTTGTTTGATATTGTATTTATTATAATTAAGTTCTTTTAATGATGTGTTCATAGATTTAAGTAAGAATATTCATATTGATCATGCTTTAAGATTTTAGGATTTATACTAATCATGCCTTGAGGATATAGAATTGTATGCATTCATACGCATTCATGCATCATGGTTTTCAAAATTTTACGAAAATGGTTTTCATGCATGGTTTAAAGAGGAAAAGGAAACGGAAACGAAAACGTAGACGGAGACAGAAACGGAGACAGAAACGGAAACAAAAATAGATAATAAATGAATCAAACAGAATAAACATATAAGATGAGAAAGAGAAGAGTATAGAGAAATGTGTAAAGATAAAGAAAAGGGTTTGAGTTGGTTTAAAGTTCACCGCTCATTCTTGATGTGCTAGCAGAAAAAGAAACGGTATAAGTTCATTGTGATGGCACGCGTTCATCATCACGATACAAGTCCACTGTTGCGGTAATCGTTCACCATGATGGCACGTGTTCATATTCATGCTATACATTCACCGCTAGGCACAAGTTCACGAAATTAAAGTTCATCAGAGTTCTATAAGAAAGTAAAAGTAAAAGAAAATGAAAACAGAAACTGCATATGGATTTTAAAGTTTGCATAGCATGTGCATTGCATATTTTATTTTATATCACTTACTGAGCCTTAAGTTCATTATTTAAGTCTTGTGATGTAGGTATACATTTTATATCAGGATGATGAACATGTTGAGTAGTTGATGAAAGATTTGCACACGCGGATCTTATGGCTGGCTAGGCTAAAGAATTTAAAAGGAAAGAGTTTGTAAAGAGTTTTATAAAGTATTTAAATTGAAAAATGAAAGAAGTTATTTATTGTATTCTAAAATGTTTCGTTTTATCCATTTATTCTTCCGCTGTGTTTTATAAAAGGTTTTCATAAAAGAATTCTATTTATCGTTTTTAAAGGGTTTTAATAACGAAAAGTCTTCCGCTATTTTTATAAAAGATAAAGTTATAAATTTTACACGTTTTAAGAAAAGAAAAATCGGGTCATTACAAGAGTAGCCCCTTTTGACTATAGGAGACTTCCTTGCATCTAAAAATTCAACTATGTTATTACGTGAGAAACTTCTCCTTCCATAAGTTTGTTGAAAGTGGAAGCAATATGAAGAGCACCATTTAAACACTTCAAACAAATGAATAGCCCCAGAATTACTAGCATCCGAGAATTACCAGTTAAATTGAACGAAAAACACAATAAGGAATCATAATAAGATATCATGCTGCTTTCAGATCCATTAACTTTAGAAGTACTAGAATCATGACCACGATCAAGTAACATACGGTTGCTAAAGTCAAGAGTACTCCAAAAACTAGAATCTAATATGCAAGAGTTGGTGACTGAACCTTCATGATTGCTGCTTAAACTTGAATAGTTAATTGAAGCATCCTAACACTCTTAATCACTATCACCATGTGTACATTGATTTGGGTCACCAGCTCTAACAAACATATCAATAGAATGAACCAACCTAGCAAACTTGGGTGACAGGGGCATGGTTAAATATGTCCCTATTATTCCAGAAGTAACTTTGTTAGTGTCAATGGCTGAAACAACATCCATACGAAAATTCACATTAGATTTCTCAGATTCAGATGGAGTACTTTGATCATTGGGAATATCATTGTAAAAGTCAATGTTTTTTTCAAATTCATATCCAGAAAACGAGGTGACAAGTGACTCAAAGGAGGTTATGTTTTCTTTATCTGCAACAAACTCGACTTCACTGTAATTATCATCTTCTTCTGAACTGTCATTGGTACGAGCAATGTTAGATAATATTGGTGTTGAATTTGTGCTTTGCCAACCATCTTTGTCAATATTGTTGCCAAGACTTTCATTGTCGTCTTGAAAATTCACCTGCTTAAAATCACTAGTTGTCTGATCTTCAAGCTAGAAGGGGAGCATGCTCTTTGTGACCTTGTCTCTAATGAATAATTTGACACTTGCCAAAACAATATCTAACGGCTTTGCATCTGGTGCATCATGTAGTTGCACAACGACGACAAACAGCACATTGGAAAACATTAAAAACCTGCCGGTCTATTATGTATATCAATGAAAATAGTGATTGATTAATATAAAAATTCTCATATGGAATCTTCAATGAATAATTAATTTGAAGCAGAACACTCAATCAAAAACAAAAAACTGTCAGAATTTTATTAGAATCTAACAGCAAATTTATAGTCGTAAGGTTTGGATGAAAAACACCTATGCATCATATCATAGATGCAGACGACCTTAGGAAGTCTAATTAGTTTCATAGTTGATATTTCACTATTAATATGATTCTCCAATTTGGTACATTCTTAGGTAAAGTTGTTATAAACAACTTCACCTTCCAAGATTAAGTTCCCTACAATGGAATCAAATATAAACATGTAATGAATTGATAGCAAGATTGCAAAGGACTTACCATGACATTGTAGGGTTGAAACAACTCCAATGTTGACAACAACTCCATAGGTTTCTATTCTCTAGGGGTGGAAATTGGTCGGTTCGGTTCGGTTTTTTTTTCAAAATAGAACTGAACCAACTTGATTCGGTTTTATAATTTTAAAATCGAAACCGAACTGAAGACAGCAAGAAACCGAGTCAAAAATTGAACCTAAATTTTAGTTTTTATTGGTTCGGTTTTTGGTTCGATTTAGTTTTTTTCTAAATATCAAATTTTGGTTATGGGCTCAATTTTGGGCCGAATTTTGAGCCCCTTTTTGGCAATTTTTAAGCTTATTAAAACTCTTTGGCAGCTCTCTTTCGTAAATCTAAAGTCTAGCCCAAACAAATAATATTTGCATTTTAGCATAATTATTGTAAAACAAATTTTGATATGCATCAAACATCCACGCTATGAATATTATTATTATTTGATATGCAGCATAAATAATAATAATTATAACTTCATCCATGCAATATTGACTAACTATCTTCATCGATATGCAACACTAATTTTGGGCTACATAACTCCATCAAACAAAGATTTAAAACAATTATAGCTTTCATGGAGCAAATAATTATAGTTTTAAAACAATATCAATCAAACAACGACTTAACTAAACTTTACAAAAAGCCAAAACGAAAAGATAAAGTATCAATCAAACATCCACATTCCCAAAAGTCCCAACAAATATCTACAAAACACAATTTGAAACTAATGCTTTCAAAAACCTGTTTTATAATTAATCCATGTAATTGAGTTCCAAGCCCTGCTACCTCTACCTGTGATAGTAGTTGGAGTTATTCCCAACTTTAACATATCTATAAACAACTGAATAATAGTATATGGTGACCTGTTTCTTAAATTGTTAGAAATCAATGAATTCTATGTAACTAAATTTTTGTGTTGCATTTCATCGAACAGTTATGGGCATCATGAATGATTAAACTAAAGAAACTGATAAATTGAATTAGCACTTCCTGACTTGTACCTGGAGCAAATTTTGAAACCAGCACTGACTGGCAGTTGTGACCGTGAGTTAGAGTTTGGTCTCCTGTAACCAAGATCTGTTAATGCATTAGAAAAAAAAAAGAATTTATTGAAAACAACCATCGACGAACCTGTGAGCGAACTGCGAAGTACTTCTGCACTGCAAACTTGTGGGCTGCTTCACTGTAGGCAAAACAACTTCAGATAATAAGACTTGCAGGGTGACAATCGGTCCTGCATTGGACATAGACGACTTCGGAGACAGAGAATCAACAATCAGACTTGTGGGCTACTGCACTGGAGACAGGAGGACGACTTCGGACAATAAGACTCGCAGTTCGCAATTTGCAGTTCGTTCCGACTTCTGACTTCGCGATTGCCGATTGCAGCCGAGACTGAGAGGCGAGAGGCAAGAGCTTCGAGTTCTAGAGAAAAGGGCGACTGAGGGTTAGAGGTCACGGGATGGATACAACTACAAGTACTATTGGTTAGGGTTCGGGTGACCCGGTTCTAAACACTCAAAACCAAGAATCGACGGTTCAGTTTGGTTCGGTCCTTTAAACAATTTTTTCACATATTAAAATCGATCCGAACTGAACTGAAACGTTCTGTTCGATCCAGTTTTTCGGTTCAACCAGAACCGATTTCCACCCCTAGTACCCTCCCTATGAACATTAGTAGAAGGTGCTTAATAATAGTTGCAAAGGTGCCTTGTACAGTCAATTTTCGTTGTAGATCAAAACCAGTCCAGAGATTAACCCCATTCATTTTATTTTCGTAGTTATATCCTGAATGTAAAATAAAATTTGGATTGCTATTTTCTTAGACATCTAATTCAAAGTCAGAATCCACTATGGCAATGCAAAACCCAGTAATGTCTGAATCCACATCTTGAACATTCAAACGATTATCCAAGATTGGACTTCCTGTTCCAAAGCTGTTTGGGAACCCTAACTTCTTGATTACACTCTCCTCAGTCGTGCCTGGTGGCAAATAATTTGTGTGAGTATGTAATAGCTGGTTGAGGATCACCAAAATGGAGTTATGTTTTGAAGTTGCATCTTGCATAAAATGGAGTATCGTAGTCTCTAGATGCTCTTGTCGCATGGACAGTTGCTGCAACAAGCTATTAGAAGCATAGGGATAAGAAGAAATAGTGGATTTGAAAATTTTCAACTCAGTACTGAAGCGGTCCATAGCATCTTCGTTCAACCAAGAGAGCGGCTCGACCATGGATCATTGTTGCTTTAATACCACTTGTTATGGTTGTTAGATTTTGGAGTGACCCAAATTCTATTGGGCCGAGCCGGTGGGCCCATATTGTAAATCTCATTTAGGATATTTGCTTTCTCTATAAATTGATGTAAGCTAGTGATGTGCCCCAATGACCGTTCTCCCAAGCTCGGGCCAAGAGGCTCGTCACTTTTCTAACGTATTTTTATTTTGTAGGGAACAATCATTCATTGGGATTCATAGAGGCACCAACGCATAAAGACAAAGTAGTTTTGCGCCATGTTCTCATGTGGAGCCATGCAGATTCAATCGGCTAGCTCCTTTATTTCCTGGCTTGAAGGAGCTGCAAAGTAGCTAAATTTTTTAGACCAATTGAGATTGTTTGCTGGAGTTTTTACATCATGTTTTTATGTTTGTTGTTGGTTATGGATTGGAACATATTTTTGTGGATTTTTAGAATGTTATTTGGTTTGTTTTTGGAAGGTGCTCGGTTTGCATGCATACCGAGCCTTTATGCCCTATTTTGTCTTTCCAAGGGCAATTTCATCTTTTGCTTTGTAATGCCATTAGAGGGTATTTATTCCCTTCTAATGTGAATGTTAAACTTGATTGGAAAAAAACCTAAATTTGTGTTTAGCCGTGTGCTTCTCTTTGAAGAACCATGAGTCTCCCTCTCGGCCACCCTTCTTTCTCCAAATCAACCTATTGTTCTTGCTGGATCTTGGATAGGTTGATCAGTACTACTTCTTCCAACAATCATCTAGTGTGGTTGTGTGTGGGGTGTGGAAGTAGAAGATCAAGCAAACCCTTGTTGGAGTGTCATTTTTTTGGATAGGTCGATTCTCGCCCCTTTTCTGTTGAAGGGTAGCTGACCAACTTGGATCTTTTGTCTCTATTCGTGGCTACATTTTGAAGAAAGTAATCCTTTTTCTCTATTCGTGGCTACATGTGATTTGGATGTCATTTGGTGAATCAAAGAAAGGAGAGAAATCTGCTTCGCAGTCTAGAATTTGCAGATTCTGTTTTGCGATTTAGGTTGCAGCATGAACAACTCCATTTGTGCTTGCTCTTTCTTACTAGAAATTAGAAGCTTTCTTTTTATAGTTGTTGGCTGCTGGTCTTGTGAATTTGGAGTCGAAATATTGTATCCATCAGAAGATATTGCCATTTTATTTTTGTTGTCCAGAATCTGAGTAAGGAAATCCTAATTTGGGGTCTGTGTTCTTTGGTGCGCTGGTCGTGTTGAATCTTAAGCTGAAAATTGGTCTCATTACTCTTGGATTTGTCATTTAACAGACATAGAAATTTGAGCTCTAAAGGACATATGCTTTTGAAGTTATTTTCGTTCTAATCTGAGTGATTGAAAACTGTTTTAATTGATAAACTTCCGAGCAGATTATTGATGAGGGCATATCTCTGTGTGTAATACGATTTTGAGCATGAAATTTTAAGGGCCCCTGTTTCCATATGTTATCTTAGTCTCCTCCAAAATTGGGATTTATTGGCTGTATGAATTGAGAGATGACGCCATTTCATTTGAATGCATCAGATTAAACCTAGCAGATTGTTATCAGAGCTTTGGTTTCAGAAGTTCGTGTTTCCAAGTGTGTTGAAACAAATTCACTCCTCTCATTTCGCATCGAATAAGGTTTGTGTAACTTTTTAGAAAATTATAATTTTTTGGAAAAGAAAAGGAAAAAAAAAGAACGAGAAAATTGTTCCTCCTGCCATTCGTCTTGCTCATAAGATTTGTTCTCTCTATCGTCTAGCCGCCGTCATAAACAATTGCCTCATTTTTTATCTGTGCTTGGAGTTCTCTAGAATAGTTGTGTCTCCGAATAACATGTTCGTCAGTGGAGGGTTTTCTATTTATCGTCAGTGGTCATAGATCATCTACATTGTTGTTCTCCATTCTCGCTGTCAAGTCGTTTCGATTAGGGCTGCCTCAAGAGTGTCCTTTGCAAAGATGGATTTTTTGCCAAAGATAAAAATTGTTGAAAATCATTGAGATTTTTGGATAATTTTTGGGAGATTAAATTTGATTATTTATGACAGATTTGAAATCGCGAGAATATATCAAGCTTGGAGATTGTTTTTTGTTGAAATTCAAATAAGGTTTGAATTTTATAATATCTTCGATTATTCGGCGATTAGATTTGATTTGATTTTGGAGATGATTTGTTATGGCAAAAATATCTGAATTTGGGGGATATCTTTTGGAATCTTGTGGTATCCATGGTTTTCCGCTTCAATTTTTGGGATGAATATTTTATTGAAGCCAGTGATCTTTTTGGTCAGATATTTTGTTAAAGATTATGTTTTTAGGGGCGATGAAATCTTTAAAGTATATCTTCCACTTTTGAATCGAGATTCAATATTTCGTTATGGTAAGATAACGATAGTATAATTTTAAAAGATTTTGAAAAATAGTTTTGAAATGGCAGGTCAAGAGGCGAGATATATTCGCATAGACTTGAATGACTCTTTGTGGGATTTGAAGATGTCATCATAGTGGTTTAAGTGTTTTTAAACCCGGTCAGCATCAGTCGCTGAATTTACCGTTAAAGACTTTTATATTGGTGATCTGTATATTTCTTTGAGAAGGGAAGGTGAGCCATCGTTGCAGATTTTCTTTAAGGGTGTGGAAGGGGAAATTTTTAAGATTTAAAAATTGGTTCCTTGCATTAGAATTCGTTTCGAGATGGAGATTGTCAGAATTTAGGGTTTTGAATTCGTGTTGTTAGGCTGGGCTGACGAGCACGCGCTTTTGATCTTTTTCATATAATTTATGTCAATGTGGAGATTGTTAAATTTCAGTATTGGGCCAAGCCGGTAGGCCAACATTGTAGATCTCATTTAGGATTTTGCTTTCTCTATAAATTGATGTAAGCTAGAGTCGCTAAATTCGTGGTTGTAATTTAATCATTATAGTAGATTTATTCATGTGCTCGTGGTTTTTTCCTGAAAGGGGTTTTCCATGTAAATCTGGTATCCCATATCGTATTTTTTTTTTCAGTTATCGTTCGATCTCTAACCATGGTATTGGCTAGAAAATAAGTGAGAAGAAGGAACTTTTATTGATATTCAGGTGAGAAAAAGAGTTACAGAAGAAGAAGAAGAATAAGAGAGAATTTGCAAAGACGAGAGAAAATGATAGCAAGGGAAACAAATTGTTCATATATTCCACACTCTTTTGCAACTTCTCTAGCTCCCTTTTATCCTAAATCATTGATGCCTCTTCTACCCTTCCCAAATAAGTGCCATGTAGGCAGTAGAAATGGGAGAGATAAAATAGACACCGTCAAGTATTGCCCTCGCCATAACAAGACCTTTCACTAGTTTTTTCCCTACTAACACTTAAAGAATCACTTCGTATATGTAATGATATCCACATAGCTATCACAATCAAGATATACTTATAATATGATGGATAACCCTATGAAATTCAACATATGGCTTATAGTTTGGTTGCACTTGAGCTAACTTTGTCGTGCGATATTTATTATTCTATTCCTAAGTGATTTATCACAAATATAAAATCAAACAATCACAAATGATGTAAAGATTAAGGGATAGAGAAGTGCAAACAATTTGTTTAATCTCGCCTACTTTTGTGCTCCAAGTTTTCCACTTGGAAATCCTTAACCCACTAACCTCCTTGGTTAGTGATAATTGGTTTTATCAATCAAACATTTACAAATGACTATTTTCACAGCGTCACCCTGACTGATCAAGGGTAGTCACCCTTTGTTCTCCGGTTATGCTCTTAAATGTAAACTCTCAAGTTTGAGAATGAGAGAGATAGACTAAACACTCAAATTTATGAGAATTGAGTAGAAAATTTGGCAGCGTTTCGGTACGATTCTCTCTTGGTTTGATTGCATTTCAGAGTACTTCTATATATAGACTCTGTCTATGTGGTTGACCACTCCCTGTTTCGCCCAACTACTATCCAACCATTGAAAAGTAGCCGTTATGCATTCGGTCATCAATTTTCAGCTTCAGTCTGTCACTCCGGTCGGTCGCTTTCCAACCATTGTAAAAACTGAGATGAGAAAGAAGAATGATAATCTTTTTGTTTTTGTTGGTCGCCAAACTATAGCTGTAAGCTGGTGGAGAAGTCGTTGTTAAGGTTGCTATGGAGCTGAGAGAGCTTGATGATCTGAGAAGGTTGGGATTGGTTAATGGGAACATGATTGACTGGAGTTGTGATTTCTTCTCTTCCTCTTTTGCCTTGATTATTTATTCATGAAAGTGCAATGAAATCTAGGACTAAGAGATGGGGCTTCTAAACTTAGATTCCAATGGCGGAAAACAAATTTGGGTATTTGGAATTTTGGGAATCTAAACTCACCTCCATTGTCGAAAAATACATGGGATTGATCGATAAATCCACCAAGCTGAGGCTGCAATGAGAAATCCACCAAGCTGAGGCTGCAATGAATAATCATGGATTTTTGAACAAAAAAACTAAGTTTAAAATGTATGAGAGATGTTAAGGTAGGCTTTTGAACAAAAAAACTTGTAAAAAGGAGAATTGAGAGAAAACTATGTAAAAAGAAGAATTGAGAGAAAACTCTTACTTGTTTATTTCATTGAAAAACAACTATATATATACACTACAGGGAATTATTATAATTCCTAAAATAAGCTATTCTAATAAAGGTAATTATATTACATAATATACACTTCTATAATTAAGAAATTATAAACAAGGACAATAATATTTATTCCATATATT
>CM039473.1:23373568-23421732 GCA_022433065.1 Begonia loranthoides
TGGCGAGCCAGCCCGCCCGTTAAACATCTCTATCCATAGCCATAGGCTTTAGGTTACTTTCATTGAAGTGGGTCCCACAATGGACCCCGCCTCCAAATGGTAGCGTTTGAAAAACGCACCGTCAGAACAGTCAGCTTTTTGACTTGACTTGTGTGATGTTTTATTTACCCAAACAATTTCTTGAATCCTCTCAAAAACCAATTATTTTATTTTAAAAAATAATTATATTTAAAAGGGTAATTATCAAATTTTACCTTTAAGTTTAGGATAATTTTTATATTTCACCTTAAACTTTAATTTTTTTTAAATATCACCTTATAGTTTGCAAGGTTAGCACATTACACCTTGCCATCTTCTTCCGTTAAAGCTCACTTTAGAAAACAAAACAGCTGCAATTTCAGACCGAAAGCAGCGAACCTACGAAGGCCAAATCCGCGAAGACAAACTTGCGAAGGCAAACTCTTGCTCCGCGAAGACGAACCCTTGCTTGGCGAAAGCGAACCCCAGCTCTGCAAAGGCAAATCCTGCTCCGCGATTCTCACTCTCTTTTTAGTATTTATTCATTTCTTTTTGCCTCGCATAAAACTAGTTGATGCAAACCTAGGGTATTGAGGAGCCCTAGACCCAACAACAACACAGAACGTTGAAAAGGATCGTCTTACTAATCAAGAAATGAAAGTAACTTGACCCAAACCAAACTCGTTGGTTGAACCAAAGTTATCAAGAGGAGTAACTTGACTCTAACCAAATCGGTTGGTTGAACCAAAGCTATCAAAGCTTAATCTTTCAAGAAGAATGCTTGAGAATACCAAGTTCTTCGTAAAGAAATCAAGAAGAGAATTCCAAAGCATAAACTCAATTTTCATTCATCTAAGTTGTTCTCAAAAGAGAAGATACAAAGAGTTTAAATAGGCTAAGATGTTTGCTAGAAGACAAACCACCAACCTAATAAAAACTTTTAGGTGAAATGGAAAGTAACCCAATAACCTAATAAAGACTTTTAGGTGAAATAAAAAGATAAACTAGCATAAAAAATCAAATTTCCGTAGATCCACTTGGGTGAAGTTTTAAATACAATTTGAAACACTCAAATAATTGAACCAAAACCCAAAGTGGCTAGCCCAAAGCTTGACAAAAGCCCAAGACTTCAAAAGGTTGTGTTTTTAGTCCAAAAGTACTTGAAGAGCTTCAATCTTCCATGTCCAATTCAAATTCTTGTCCATTTCTGTATAGAATATTAATTGGTTTTGGAGATGTGTTCGAGGCTTTTTGGATAGCCTCCTCTTGAATTTCCATGATTAATCCATACATAACTTGCTTCATTTGCTTGCTCTGCGCTCTAGTCATTAGACCTTCAATTCCTTACCATGGATCATTAGACTTAGTTGACTTTTCAAACTTTGATGTAACCATATCTCCGTAACTTTTATTGGGTCCTTGGATTGCATCACTAGTCATCGTAAGTGGATATAAGGTTTGATGCTTTTCTTTGTCTGAAAACAATATGTCGTTTTGATTGTTACAATCAGCCTAATATAGTTCCAAATTTTGAGTTGCGTAAGATGCTGAAATACTTTACTTTGTAAATTGCCTGTATGAAATACTTGTATTCACAAAATGAAAGAGAGATTGTGCTGTGTTTTTTTCTCTGTTGATTGACAAAAGAACTGAATTCCAATTTCTTTGTGAGGTCTTAACAATGTCTATTTGATTCCGTCTTCAAAATCAGAGCTAGAAAGAGATGCTGATGAGGAGCAGATAAAGTTAGCTTATAGACGATTGGCCAAATTTTATCATCAAGAAAGACTATTTTGTAACACCAACACAATCAATCTCTTCCTTATTAGTGAATAAACATTTTCTTTTAGTTGTTTGAAATGTGGCTTTATATACTTGTTAGTGAATATGTGCATTTTCTTAAAATATGTCCTTTAATCAGACGACGGCCTAAATTTAGATTCTAATCTATGTTACTTTTTTTCATTCAAAAATTAAATTTTGTATTTTTATTTGTCACTGCTTTATTGTTTATGTAGAATTTGTAGTCTTTAAACGTTGAAAAATTATATTTTGCAATGTCATTTATTTTTTAATTTTTAATTTTTAATTTTTCTTTGCGTCAGGTGTTATTTGAATATGAACCAATCTGCAAGAGAATTCAATCATGAAGAGGACAATGTTGAGAGTTAAATATCCTTTTCCTCCCAAATAAAAAGAGAAAAATCAAGAAGGGAAAAGTAAAGCATCTTATTCTATCCAACCCTTTTCTCTACTTCCTCTTATTTATTTCTACGCTCTCTCTCAATTCTTCCCATCTCTGCTTCCATCCCCTCCACTTTCTCTACCCCGCCGGGCGCCTCCAATGTCTTTCCGAGGACTCTCTCGAGTATATTTCTCCTCTTTCTTTTTTGATTTCATCTTGATTCCTTCTTTGCCTTTTCAAGTTGATTCTTCTAAAATCATGAATTATTTGCTATAATCGATTTTTGTTGTTTCCGTTAAATATCATTTTCTGTGTTGATGAATTGATTAGTTTGGTTGTGGTGAAAACTCTTTATTCTCGGAAGATCGTGGTTCTGATTAATGATTATTCTATTTCTACTCTCTAAAACCCTCTATAGATGGTTGTTTTTTGCTTCTCATCTTTTTTATCTGCTGCACTCCGATTCGTCTACATTTTCAACTCCCCAGGCTGATTCCATGATCTGGTGTTGCAACTCGATTTCTAACCGGTTTCTGTCATGTTCCAAGAACTAGGATCTGAATTTTGTGTAGAATTCACTTTCATGCTTTTGATTTTAAGTCTTCTATTGCCTTAAATCATGGATTCATTTTTGGGGAATCATTGATTTTGAGATTTCTCGTGAATAAGCATTGTAGTCTGGTAAGAAAGATATTGTGATTTTACATGGTGGATGCCCATGCTATTGTTATTTTTTGGTCATCTTTATTAATTTGGAAATGAGTCTGATGGATTGTGTTGACAGCAAAATACTTTGTCTGCCATGTGTGTTTCTGAGCACACGAAGAACACATTTTCTGAGCTACAAAGGAAGAAAGTGTACCGCTATGTGATTTTTAGAGTGGATGAAAAGAAAAAGGAGGTGGTGGTTGAAAAAACTGGCAGTCCAGCTGAGAGCTACGACGATTTCCTTGAGGCATTGCCTGAAAATGACTGCCGATATGCTGTATATGACTTTGATTTTGTGACTTCGGAGAACTGTCAAAAGAGCAAGATTTTCTTCTTTGCATGGTTTGGTTTTTTACTTTCATTTCTTCCATCATTTACTCTGATTGCGTTATCCCTTCTCCATCAAATGCAGGATACATACCAAATGATAAATCTTTTCGTCTTGCAATTAAAGACATAAAAATATGGTTCGCTAGAATATGAACTTGCAACTTTTTTCTGGCTATTTGATCCTTTCTCAAGCACAAATTCATATAATGAGAAACCTTAAATGTCTATTGTAAAAGATTGTTGTTCCGAATTCTTTTATCCCGGGCCGATAAACTTACAATATGTATCTCATATAAGGTTTTGCTTTATTCTATAAATACATATAAGTTTAAGTCGCAAAATTTGCAATTGTAATTTAATCTTCGTATTGTATATATTCCTGTGCCTGTATTTCATGTTAAATTTTGGTGTTCCGTCTTATGTTTTTTATTTTCAATTTCGTGTTGGATTTTTTAACGCCTATAATATTATTTATCTTTTGGTTTCTAAGTTGCTTACTCTTTTTGGCTTGTAGTAACATTATAAGTTGATGGAAGCTAAGGTAGAAATATGAGTTAAATGTCTGTCCATTTACATTCTAGAATTTTAGGTAATGCAATGAAAAATCACAAGCTTTGGTGTTTTTTTCTAATTAATTTCCACATGTATTATCAGGTCTCCATCGACGTCAAGGATCCGAGCTAAGATGCTCTACGCGACTTCAAAGGAAAACTTTAGGCGGGAATTGGATGGAATTCATTACGAGATTCAGGCCACTGATCCGACTGAGATGGATGTTGAAGTGATAAGAGACCGAGCTCGATGAATCTATTTTTTGTGCAAAACTCTTGGTCATGTTAGAAAGCGCTATCGAATATTCTACCTCCTAGTTGTCGGTTGGCCGATGAACCAAACGAGATAATATGTGAATTTACTAACATCTTGGAAGATGATGTGAATCAGATTGGTCTCTGCTACTTCCCAGATGAATGTGAGTGTTATTATTGTATGATTTGAGAAAGTGTAGTGAAATATCACCAGGTGAATTGGGCTTATGAATTTCTCTTGGAAATTACGATGATAGTGAATAATTAAATTAATAGATCATTTACGTCGATCAACGAGCGAGACACGAAGATACGTTAAAGTGTAAAATTAGAACGCATTGTAGCATTATTCGAATCTAGTGTTGTCCTGGGATTTTTACCTCAATATGGGAAAAGTTTTGCCAAAAATATGGCGCATCTCTGTAAGAACACTTATTTATTTTTATTTGTGTCCTTCAAGCTTATGCAGGCAGTCCATGTACATTTTTAATGAAGCAAAAATAGAAGGAAGCACGTATTTATGGCTACGATTAATTTGAAATGTCAATCTCAAGAGCTTGAACTCAGAAGCTCCTCCAAGTAATCTGCACCCAAATCCTCCAAAACCAGCAAGTTTCTCTGTATTTTCTCCTCTATAATTTCTTTGCTTCTCTTCCTTCTATACGTCGTCGTCTTCCTACTTGTACAGTGTTTCCTCTTGAGCGCCATTACCGGCGAACAACTGTCATCGCCTTCCCAACCTTTTATTTGACCCATTTCTTGCAGAGATTGCACCACCATTTCCACCGGAAAATTCAACACCGCCCCGTAGCCTCTCATGGAAAACGCCGCTTGATCGTATGCCAAAGCAGCCGCTTCCGCGCTCTCGAACGTCCCTAACCAGACCCGGATTCCATGCCTGGTCGAATCCCTGATCTCCGCCGCGTACTTCCCCCACGGCCGCCGTCGGACCCCTCTGTAGCTCTTCTCCTTTCTTGGCCCTTCTTCCATGGATTCTCCCTTGGCCTCCAACCTCGCCACTTCTTCTCCTTCTTCCTTAGCTTGGAAAGAGTTCGTTTTCATGGCTTCTTCAACTCCTCTCGTGAGAACGTCGATCAAAATCATCTCGTCGGAGTCATGTACATTGAAAGGGAGATCATTATTGTTCTTGGAAAATATCTCATTCCTTGAATCGCAGCTTTCTCGATACCCAAAGAAAGAATCAGAAGAAAGATGATCAAAATCATGAAACTGGAAGCATGAAGAAGAACTCATATCTTAAAAACTCGAAAAAACAAATTGGAACGGAAAAAAATTATATTTTGTATGCATTCGTGCGGTTCAAGACAAATTTGAACATCTAAAAGACGAATTCAAATACTCAAACAAAATGTTGAAGACTTCACTAGAATGATGGAACATGATAGTTAAGGGAAAGAGGGGATGATTTCTGAAGTAAAATTTGATTTCAGAAAGCATAGATATAAATGTAGTCCCCAACAGCCTGGGGGGTGGCATTTAAGCATGTGCGTTAAAATAGGGCCGGCGGCGGTCTTTGACCAACTTTCAGGAACTAAAACGGTGCGTTTCCTCTCCTTTTATTTAAATTATGCCCCTTATTTATTTTACTAGAAAATTATAATTTATTTATTAAATGAAAATTTCACTTTCATATCATAGAAAACACAATAAATAAGAAAATAATGCTAAATTTTGTCGATGCTAAAGTCCATGTCACAAAAAAAAATGTATGTGACTTTTCACTGAGTTATTGGTTACTAGTCATACAAGAAATATACATAAAGTTTAACCTTGAACCATTTTAAATATATTGTAATTTTAATCCACCATTTTTTTACTAATGAATGATTCAATGAGTAGATTACACCTAATTACACCTAATTAATAAATATATTATTGAATTATACTAATTAATTATTAAATAAATAGATTAGACTAGCGTCAATGAGTAGATTATACCTAATTAATTAATATCTAATCCACCATTTTTGTACTAATAATACATAAATAAATAATTATTTAATATATTTATTAAATAAATATACACAAAAGTCGAGGGACGTCCATTTTGGGACGAGGGACATTCGATCTGAGAAGAGGAACATCTGATCTAGGAAGAGGAACATCTGTTTTGGACGAGGGTTGTCCGAATTTGAACGAGGGACGTCCGTTGTGGACCGAGGGACTTCCGTTATTAGCTTAGGGACATTCGTTGTAATATGAGGGACGTCCGTTGTTGCTACCTTGACGAGAAATGTGACTGCTAGATCGGTGTTATTCTTTTTCCATATTTCAGAGTTTTAGTTGTCTATAGGGTTTGCGCTGTTGCTGATAAAAAACTATAGGGTCTATAGTGTTAATTTCCCTATATATAAAAATAAAAAAATATATTATTTTATATAATGAGTAGAATCGAAACAAACAAAAAATTTTGGTTCAATTTCGGTTCGATTTTGATTCTTAAATAGTTCGGTTTTAGTGTCATTTTTTACAAATAAAAAAAGTCGGCTTAGTTTCAGTTCAACCTTAAAACCGAACCGAATTGACTTTTGTGCACCCCTAAATCTCAGTAAGGATATAGTTTTATATTCATAATTAATGTAAGAAAAATGTATGAATATGCCAATATAAAATATTCAGAACTCAAAATATTTGGGCTAAACCGAATGTTCAATAGTAACATTAAAGATAAAGTAACAATACATGTTTATAAAATAATTGTGCTAAAAATAAAAATAAAATAAAATAAAAATAATTGTTTAACAATATCTAATCTCACTAAAATAAAATTTTCTCAAAGAAATAAAACTACGATAATAAGTGTCGAATATACTCATGCATGGACAACTGGTGATCTCCTTGATTAATACATGAAAGTGGAGAGTTATTTGGGGTGAGTCGAAAAATCTCAGTAGGGATAGAGTTTTACATTCTGCATTAGAGTAAAAATATATATATGAATATGCCAGTATAAAATATTTTATAATTAAAAAAACATGAGTATAAAACATACAGTAACACAAGTTTTAAAACATTTCATTATAATGTGATAAATATTAATAATAGATTTCTACTGAATAATATGAAAATCTCAATAAACATATAGTCATTCATGGACTTTATCCATAACATGCTACATACATAAACAATAATAACAGCGATACTCGGTGATCGAAAAGCCACAAACAACTCTGATCAAATTTAGAGTTTTGCGTCCAGAGATACAACACATACAATTGTGTTCTTACTCTAGTTAACAAATAAATACGTCATTCAATAGTTGAATGTGCATAACAAAGCAAGACTTCCAAATAGGTCGATTGTACTTGATTCACATGAATAAGTTGATCAATAGAAATAAATGTGCATACTAAAAAAAATATATGTCTGATAAAAAATATACATATAATATAAAAACACACATGCCACGAAAGTGGAATATGTCATATTATATGAGAATGCGTCTCAAAATAATTATTTTTGAAAACAATGTAATGTTAGACATAAAAATAAATTCATATCTCAACTGAGCCTACCAAAACCAAAGTTTGACTAACAAAAAATTCAAAGAAGGCCAAATCTCAAGTCAAACTTTGAACTCATATCTCGATTCCATAACTAGAATAAGAACCAACTTGGAGACCTTATAGAAGTAATTCCACAAAAATCCGACCTTAAAACACTTTTCGGTCGACCCTGTAAATGTCTGGTCGACCAAACGAGTAATCCCAACACTTGGTCGATCAAACTGGTTGACCAAGAAATCTTCTGGTTGACCACCTCAGTTGACCGATCATCAACCATTGATAGACCAATTGACTAGACTTACGCCCCTGTCAACCACTGCATCAAAAAATTGCATTTGATTTTGAAAAATTTCAACTTTTTGCCACAAATCCGAATTTAAACAATTTTAGATTGATTCCAAATGTAAATTATTTCAATTTAATGCCATAAATTTCTTATTTCAATGATCAATTTTATTCATACATCAAAACCCAAATTTTCTCTATTAACCCACATCGAAAATTTCAAAAATGGAAAATGACAAATCAACTATCATCCTTTACTGTCAGTGACAAACCAACCATCATCATTTTTTGCTAACAATTTAACCACTGAACTTTGAGAAATTGCCGCCACAAACATCACCGTTAACTTTATGAAAATCACAGTGCAAAAAAATAAATACCCATAGAAAAAATGGAAAGAACTTGTGATTTTAGAATAGATTTTCAGTGAAAAAAAGTTAATATCCTCGGATAATGGATTTAGAAGATTTTGGATTTTGTAAAAAAATGAATTTAGAAGATTTTGGGTTTTATAATTTAGAAGATTTTGTAAAAGAATGTTATGTTTGTAGTTTTTAGATGATTTACAATTGTTTTACAGTCCATGGGAGAATTACAGTTTGTTTGGGTTTTTGTATGAAAAAGGCAATAAATTTTTTTTATTTGCAGACGAATCGTGACAGCGGTTTGTCGTCAAACCGTCGCGGTTTATCATCAAGCCGCTTCGGCTTGTTGTGAAACCGCAGCAGTTTGTTATGAAACCGCCACGGTTTGTTGTCAAGCAACAACGGCTTGATGACAAACGGTAGAGGTTTCATGACAAACCGCTGCGGTTTCTAGGGGTGGGCAAGAACCACAAAGAACAGAGAACCGGCATATGTTTTGCACTATGAAAAACTTAGTTTTTACTGATTGATATATGTATATGTTTTACTAATCGAATCCTTTTATTAGATTCTTGATGGAGATTCTTGACCTCTTCAACTTTAAAGGACAATAACTTTGGCTACAAGTGTTAGAATCTGCTCCATAAGATATCAAATCGAAGCTCTCTCAGAGATTTATGACATGTCACACAAATTTATCCATGACCCACCTTTATCGGCCCCAAAATCACTTGTTTCGACCCTCAAATCCGCAGTTGAACATTTTAGAATAGAAAATCACCCGTGACTCTTCCATTTTTCAGGCTAGATTAGGAATAGCCAAAAAAACAAAGAGCAAATAGAGAAACCAGTTCGAAACCAGAACCGAATAGGAATCGAGAACCGCAACGTCTTGATAAGAAGGAAAGAGAATTATCAATTCCCCTTTCGAGGCCTAAAAACGCTTCTAAGTACTCCAATTTCCCTTACACAATTCAAAACTGTGAAGCTCTGCTCATTTTTCTGTCCAAATCTGTTCTGTTATGCACCGAATGGCAAAACATATCTCTCCTACCTGTGTATCTCAAAAAAATGATGGAAAATGAGTCATCAAACGTCCAAATCCATTGAAAATTGAGAGAATTATCAATCTGCAAAGATTTACCGTAGCAGTAGGAGAAAGGAAAGATTGCTGCGGCTTCACGACAAGCCGCAATGGCTTCATGACAAACCGCTGCGGTTCGTCGTCAAAGCGTTTAACGGTGGACGTGATAGCGATGTTAGCGGCATCATTTTTTCATAGTTCAGTGATTAATTTGTTAGCAAAAAAAGATGATAGTTGATTTGTTACTAACAGTAAAGGATGATGGTTGATTTGTCATTTTTCCTTTAAAAAATTAATGATTTTTTGGAGAACCAATATTGGTTTTCGACTAACCTTCTAAAATCTGATATCTTCTTTGCCAATCCTCCTTTCTTGATTGAAATCCTAGTCTTTCCCTTATTTGAGAACTTAATATTTCCTTTTCTGATTTCCTCCTTCCTTCCATTGTCCCCTTTATCCGGTTGAAATCCTAGTCTTTCCATTTTTTGATAACTTAAGATTTCAAAATTGGAGATCTTCTTTGTCAATCCTCCGTTCTTAATTGAAATCCTATTCTTTCCTTTCTTTGAGAACTTAATATCGTGTTGAAATCTTAGTCTTTCTACTTTTTGATAACTTAATATTTCCTTCTTATGATTTCCTCATTCCTTTAGTTATCGTCCCCTTTCTCCACTCGGAGAAGAAAATGTATGTGAGATAATAGTGGCCAAAGGTTATCCACACCAGCACAAATAAGGAAAAAAACATCCCTCAAAATCGATAACCTCTCCCATAAAAATGTGGGTATTAAATTTAATAGAAGGAAATAAAGATTTTTACCTTATTTCAACTTTCAAATGACGGTTAGCACAGACTTTGACCAATTTTGCAACTTCCATCCATCCCTGGAGACGGTTTCTTTGTACTTGGACTATATTATATAATATATATTGTATTATATTTATGTTATATGATTAATAACTTCAACCGGTTTAGGAAGTTTGAATTCTACCGGTTTCTTTGTACTTGGACTATAGCCAGCCATATAATCGACTCTAACCTACTAGAAGAAATTCTGCCTTTAGCAAACCAAACATTATTTAAAGATTATTTTGAGACTTATTCTCTCTTTGAAACTTTAATTTTCTTGCCATGTAGCTAAAATTTAAAAAGTTCAACTTGTTCATTTATCGTCTTTAAAGGAACAAAATTATTCCAGTTAAAGTATAATTGATTTAGTTGCATCAAATTGTATTTTTAGTTATGTATTTATAGATATGATGAGAAATATAAAATATAGATATAATTGAGCTATAAACTAATTAAATGCATTTATAGTAAAATAGTTTATACCTAATAGTTAGTCAACTTTTATAACTCATCAAAACTCCTTGTTCAACAATGTCTCATATTTAATGTATTTAATTTCGAACGTAATTCTTATAACAAAAATGTAGTTTTTTAATTTTGAAAGTGATGGGTTTAAACCAAAAAAGAAAAGAAGGAAATTATTTTTATATTTATAACCTGGGTACAATAGTAATATTTAAGTGAAACTTTGATTTATACAATTTTTAGTCACGGTATTTACTATGTTAATTAATTATTAATTTAATAATTATGTACATTTAATCTAATCTTTTATAGTCCATAAAACTCGCAGGCACAAAAGGGAAGACCCAGCTCTCACCTTTTAATTCAAAAGCATTTAATTTGTTAGGGTCAAAGACAAACACCATCTTTCTTACTTGTGATATTTTAAGTAAATATAGGTCACAATTTGCCTGGCTAAATAATTAGGACGGTCTAGCTTAATCTCTTAGAATTGATGGCTTAAGTTCAACCCAACAATGCGATGAGAAGTGTCAAACGAACGATTCGGGGATTGAGCTAAACTGACTAGCTATGGTTAAGCCAATAAATCTTGATTTGTCAGGCAGCTTGATGAATGAGTTTGCGGACCATCTGAATATAAAAATATAAGTCCAGGTTTAACTCAAGATTAAAAAAGAACAGAACTAAGCCTTAAGAAAACTCAGGTAATTCAGCCATGGTTGATATGATGATCTTGAAATTGAATTTGATTCAAGTCCCTGTGCAAGCTTAGGTGTTTCAGTTCGTGGCTCCACTTGGCTTGAACCATCCAGTGTTGACTAGGTTAACTCTATGAGCCAGCTAGTTTTATAAAAGTTTTACTTTTATAAATAATTTGTGTGACCTGGGTTCAAATTCATACTATTAATAGGCTATGTAATGTGAATAATCATTTCTAGTCGAACAATTGTTTCAGCTTTAATAAATTTATGCTAAAATTTAAAAAAAATAGTTTAATTATTTAAATAATCAAATTAATCAGCAAAAATATTTATTAATGAAAAATATATAGCATATAATTTTGTACTATACAGTAAAAATCATATTTTCATAAATGGTATCAAAGTCAAAACCTAACCAGAAGTGTAGCCAATAAAGATATCGAATCTTTGAATGGGGTGATTTTGATATCTCATTTTAGTGAGGACATGAGGGGAAAGTGTTGGTAAATGTATCAAATGCTCGTTTCACTTGGAAACAAGGTTAAAGAATATGATTTATAAGTGGGTCTAGCCCATACTAATAAGAGTGTACAATCTCAAATTGCTTGAGAGAATGAAAAAAGAATGATTTATAAGTAGAGTTTTCATCTCTGTCTAGTACACCGTGTTTTGGTCTATCTTCAAGAATAAAATCATATGAATTTCGATCCGAAGTGGACAATATTATATTAGGAGAACTAACGATTATATACTTCAACTAATAGCATACTCCATTAATTTCCTACTTTTACACCAAAAGGGTAAAAACACTAGTGCTATATCTTGGTTCGTACTCACTATGTTCTATTACATTATGATTTCTTTATTATGTCAAAAAATAAAAATATGCAGTCGACTTTGATATTTTGATTTTCTCAACTTTTGGCTAAAGTTTGTTTTTTTGTCTTAGGGTTTTCAAAGAAAGCAATGTATTTTAATTATTCAATTTGATGGCCCCACTGACACTTGATAGATCATAGAATTGGGTTGAACCCCACAGGCTTATCACAAGGCGTCCATGATAGCACCATTTGCCCTTGCCCTTCTTTTTTTCTTGATTTCTCCTTTTTTTTTTTTTTTAAATATTAATAAGATAATTTAAGTGATTTTGTTGCCTTTCTTATTTACAAATTAATTCAATTTGACTTTCATCTATACAATATTATCTACTTTAAATTTTATTTGAAAATATATTAATAATAGATGGAGATCAAATTATACTAATGAACTATATTCTCAACCATTCGATGTGAGATTGCATATTTGGAAATGCTCTTGTGCTTATCATACTTTTGAAGGAGCTTACTAGGGTTTGAGCTTGCCCAGACTCGGGCATCAAATCCCTTTTTTCGAGTTGGGATTTCTTTTCAAAACAATGATAATTTTTCCATATGAATATTATCTGTATATCTTCTATTCATTTATTAATATTATTAATAATTTAATTAGTACACAGCATATATCTTTGTCTTCATTGTTTACGTTTTTGATACTCTCATCTCTCAATTTCTTTCTTCACTCGACTTTAGCTATCACAATTTTTTGGCAAAATATCGCTCATCGTCGATAGATGGGTGGTTGGTCTCCTCCTCCCTCTTTCCCTATCCATCTTTTGTTTGTGAGGATTTGTTGTCTGTTTTAGTTATTTATTTATTTTTTCTATCTATTGTATTTTAATAGTAATTAAACAATATTGAATATTCTTTCGAGATAAAGGATATTTTTGTCATAAATAACATTAATCTAAATTGCAACCAGACAAAGAAATCCATTTTAACTTTCCCATTATATTTTTATTTGCATTCTATTCTATTTTTTTAATTTTATTTTGCATCAAAATAAGAACTAAAGTTAAGTGTCAAATAGAATTAATTCCTCATTAATTGAAATCATTCGAATTAGATGAAGTGGTATTAATTTGCACATGTTCAAAGGAAAGACTGGTCAAAAAAGGGTTGCATTTAGAAATCTAAATAAGCAGCTTCAGGTCAGGTCCTACATTTTCCCTAACTTTTCAGTCATACGATATTCTTATATAATGAATTCATCATACTTGATTATTCTTAGCTTGGGTGTATCTATGACATGTAATAGTGACAAAAAGAGATTGGATAGATTGTCATGTGAATTCGAGAATCAGCAAAAATGAAAAATTAGAGTTTACTAAATCAATTTTTTTAGGTCGATTAATGGATTTATATTATAGATATCTTTTATGATTTTATTTTATTTTATAAATATATTTAAGCTTGAGCTGCAAATTGCAGTTGTAGTTTACGTAAAATTGGTATTTATTTAATGTATATAATATATTAGGAAAATTAACAAATTAACTATTGTACTTTGTGATGAATGATAAGTCAATCAATAATGTATTTTCGTTAATAACTTAATCACTGAACTATGAGAAATAGACGCTGTGAACATGACTGTCACATTTACCGTTAAAAATCAATTTCTTTTACATTTACAAATCATTCAACAATAGAGGACAATAATGATTTCTCTTGCAGAGAAGAAGATGAAGAATTCAGAGGTTGGAGACGTTTGTAGAAGAGATCATAAAACTGAAATTAGAAAAATTCAAAAAAAAAACTGTGAGAAGATTTATTAAATGAGGAAATTGCGGTAGTGAAGATGAGCAGAAAGAATGCGAATAGGTTTTGGAGAGACTAGTAAATTATCTGAGAAAAAAAGAACAAAAAATTAGAAGAGAAATTAGAGGAAATGAATTTTCCATAAGAGGCAAAATAGACAGAACTTCGTTCTTTGTTGTTCTGTTGTGGAACGATGACATTCCATTGTGGAATGACGACGTTCTGCAACAAAACGATGACATTTCGCTGTAGAACGATAACATTCCGCTACAAAACGATGACATTCCGCAACTGAACGACGAAATTTCATTGGAAAAGAAAGAAAGAGAGAAAAAAAGAAAAGAAATGATTTCCTTCTTTTCCTATTTCCCTCTTTCCTTCGTGAGGAAAGAAGGAACTAGGAAAGAAAGAATTCCATCTTTTCCATGCGGAAAGAAGGAAATAATTTCCTTCTATAAGCAGAAAGAAGAAAATCATTTCCTTCCTTTTTTCCTTAGAGGAAAGAAGGAAATCATCATTCTTTCGTATGAGGAAAAGAAGGAAAATTTTTTGTGATTTCCTTCTTTCACTTAGAAAAAAGAAGGAAATTTTTCTCCTTTTAGGAAAGAAGGAAATCATTTCCTTCTTTTTTCTCTTTCTTCCTTCCGCAGCGGAATGTCGTCTTTCAGCAGCAGAATGTCGTCGTTTCGCAGCGAAATAATGAAGTTCAATAGTGGAATGTCATCGTTCCGTAGTGGAATAACGAAGAACGAAGTTCTGTCAGTTCGGCCTCTTATGGAAATTTCCTCCAATTTATCTTCCAATTTGTGTTCTTTTCTTCTTAGATAATTTATTAGTCTCTCAAAAACCTATTCGCATTCTTTTTGCTCATCTTCACTACCATAATTTTTTTATTTGATAAATATTCTTTCAGTTTTACTTTGAATTTTGCTAATTCCAATTGTACGATCCTTTCTACTGATGTTTCCAGTCTTTGAACTCTTCGTTTTCTTATCCGCAAGAGAAATCATTTTTGTCCTTTGCCGTTGAAGGATTTGTAAACCTAAGAGAAATTGGTTTTTAACGGCAAATGGACAGCGATGTTCGTGACGTCTATTTCTTATAGTCAGTGATTAAGTTGTTAGCTAAAATTATTCAGTAGTTGACTTGTCATTGATCACAAAATACAGTGGTTGATTTGTTAATTTTCTAATATATTATTATAAATATTATATAAATTAAATATTATTATTATTATTTATTATTTTATTATTTCTTTTACTTTTTTTTCCTCATTTTTTTTCAAAATTTTTCCTCCGCACTTTCCTACTCTCTCTCTCTCTCCATTTTATCCTTTTTTTTTTTTTATTCTTTTCTCTCTTACTCTGTTTCTTACCTTTTCCAAAGAATTTTCTCTCCCCATTTTTTTTCTAACTTCGGTAGCAGCTTCCAAAATGCTTGCCAGAGTCACTTCTCCACTATTTATTGATAGTTCACTTAACGAACTTTGATTACATATATTATTCGTCAAAAACGGCCGTGCCATTTGGGAGAACGGGACTGTCAAAAATTGTTGCTGGAAAAGTTTCAACCGAAACTTTAAACACTCGCTGGCGACAAACCCAACTTCCGATCATGATGTTTGACCTATTGTTGGAAAGCTCTCAGTAGAAGAATCTTGTGGATCCAAAGATCAATCGAATCCGTGGCCGGATGTGATTCCAAAGCTTAGTCGAAAAAGTCACGACTGTGACTTTAATCGTAGATCCCGGCTATTTTGGGCATCGTCTTGACTGTGACTTTAATCGTAGATCCCGGCTGTTTAGGGCATCGTCTAGAAAATTCGATGCCACCATTGGATTCAGGAGATTGAAACCTTTAAAACCCAACTCTTTTCGTTTCAATCTAAGGCCGTTTGTTATCGTCGAAAAAATAGTCGTCGCTGGTTGCCGGATGGCTGACGTGGTGCTAATCATCAACTAACGTGACAATGACTGATGACGTGACATATGAGGTATGCATTGACTGAGGATTTTGATAGTTGACTTTAGCTTTTATGTTGACAGTTTGAACACGTTTTTGGATTGCCTAATTAAGGCGGAAAATTTGACGAACCCCATATCTTCACTATTTTCGATGTTTCAAACATGCTAGTAACCTCCATTTGTTGAAATTCTATCCTGATCATTTAGCATATATATCGAGGCGGGTAAAAACTATATTTTTGAATGTTGATATGAAAAGAACTTTATATTGGGTCAATAGAAGTTATTCCTTAGATAAATTTTAGAAGTTTATTAATTTGAGAGTTTTAAAATTTGTACGCATTCTATTTAAACTTTCAAATTTTATCATCGATGCACGTATGACTCGCTTAGATTCAGGTCCATTTGTTGTTTTATATCGATTTGAGTTCCTTGTCCCGATTTAGGACCTATCTTTTATTCCTAGTGTGATGGTTAAGATTTTGACATCAATTAATTCTTAGGTTTTAACGATTTTAAGGATTTTGGTATGTGTCCAATGGTGCATGTGACTAGTCAGCTAGGTTTCTGTCGTGATCGAGGTATGGATTGTTTATACTTTATATACTGTATTACATCATGGTTTTCAAACTATTATTTTGTGGGTTGCCACAAATGAAATTTTGACGGGGACTGTTCGACAACATGTCTGTTTTTTTTATGTATATGTATGTATGTTTTCTCATGTGTAATTTATTGTACATGGTATTTTGATTTTTGGTTATTTTTATATTTGGGTGGATGAATCCTCTTGATGTTTTAAGTAGTCTTGATATCAAAGCATCATAAGGCTATCCCGTGCATCTTCTATTGCGTGAAGATTGCTTGTGTGCATGTGCGAAATAGGTAATAAGACATTGATGACATGTCATTGGGTTTCAAATCCCTAGAGTTGAAATGGGTAATGGGGCAGTGTTGACGCGCTTCTTAGGTTTCAAATCCCTAAACCTGATCAGAGTATTTAGTCATCTTGTTGTTGATTATACGTATGGTGTTGGCGCTTGGTCTCTAGACTACGGACACATTTTTCTTCAAACTCATGAGGTGTTGCTATCAACGAATGACCACATTTCTATGTTGTGTGCCAGATGGGTCATTGTCTGACCATATATTTTCACTGAGGACGTTTTCGGATAAAAAACAATGTATGCTTTTTTTATGATATAACTTTCTATGTATATAACGCTTTTTGCAAAAGCCTCATTGATGGCCCATGAGCCCTATTTTTGGATAAAATGATGAAATGATTTTTAAAAGTGATTTAAAAAGTTCATGTACGATAAGAATATACATTTAACCATGTTTTTCAGAGAAAGGTAAAACTAGTTTTCCTATGCATTGCATTTAGTATAGATTTCTCTTACTGAGTTGGTCACTCACCCCTCTACCATATTGTTAGAGTTTCAGTGTTACCCAAATTCTAGTTGGACTAGGTCAGCCTGTATCCAATATTAGGGTTATTTATTTTCTCTATATTACTTGAGTCGCAAAACTCATTGTACATTGATTTCTTATTAGTAAATTTCTCCGTTGCCTTGTTTTTTCTCCGAAAGGGTTTTCCAAGTAAATTTTGGTGTCCTTGCTTCCGCAATTTTCTTTTTCACTTTCGCGTTTGATTCTTAACAATTGGCATCAAAGCTTGGTTGAAGTTCTTTATACCAATTTTCAACAATTTGTATCAGAGCGAAGTTGTGAGTTACAGTACTCAAATCAAACAGAATTTAGGGTTTACAATTTTTTGGGGAAAATTGAAATTTGGAAAAAGAACTAAAAAAAAAATACAAAGGAAAACTATTTCCTTTTGTTTCCCTGCGCATCTGTGCCTTTTCTTCAACAGAGTGTCTTTTGTGTTCTTCAGTAGCGAAGAAGAAGACGAAAACTGAGAAGCTGTCGTTGTGCACCACATAGAAGCTATTGCTGCGCGTCCACCGACCATCCAAGTAATCATTTGCCTCCTGTCGCACATTTCGAGCGTAACACCCAACTACCGAGCCGACAGAAGCCATAGCTCTTAGTCTTCTACAAGCCTTTGTCATTGGACAGCACAATAGCCCGTCCTCCACTACCTCCACCGTTCAGACTCCGATCAGAATACTGTCTCCGCCATTCATCCTTGTGCCTCGTTATGCAAGAATTGATTTTGTGTGTTGTGGAGTTTTGATTTTTGCAAAGTTGAGAGTTTTATAGCAGCTAATTTATTTCAAATTTGGGAAGCTATTATTTTTGTGCTGAAATTTCTAATTTTTGGAGTGAATTTTTGTGGGTCAAATATTGACTGGAAATTTTATAGAGTTACTTGGGGATCAAAGTTTTGGGGTGGATATTTTAGGTTCAGATATTTTTTGGGGAAATTTCTGAAATTTTTGGGAAGATGAGTTCACTGAAATTTGATATTCCGTTGTTGGATCAGAATATAATATTTCAGTTATGGTAGGTGAAGATGCGAGATATTCTTTCACAGATGGATTTAGATGACGCGTTGTTAGGGTTTGATAAAATGCCCATGTTATGGAGTAAAGAGGAGAAACTTCGAAAGGATCGAAAGTTTGATATGTCTACATTTGTCAAATCAAATTTTGTAGGATGTTTTGAATGAGAAATTTTCAGCTGAGTTATGGTTCAAATTAGAGCAGTTGTGTATGAGGAAAACCCTGACTAGTAAGTTTCATTTGAAGTAAAGACTTTGTTCTCATCAGTTGATCAAATGAGGTTCTATTGAAGAACACTTGACCACATTTAAGGAGTTAGTTTTATATTTGGAGACTATGGGATGCAAGTACAATGAAGAGGATATGAGGTTGATTCTACTATGTTCTTTATCTGCTTCAAATTGTGCTTTTAGGATACGATTTTATATAGTAGAGAAAATCTAACTCTGGAAGAGGTTTTTGATTATTCGTTATGAAAAGAAAAGATGAAGCAAATTGTTGTTGGATCTGAGTCTCGAGGTGAAGGATTTGTTGTTCGGGGTAGAACAAAAGAGTCAAACAACAAAGATAGTGATAATGTTCAGAATTTGAAGGGCAGATCAAAGTCAAGGAACCATGATATATTCTGTTACTTCTGTCAGAAAAAGGGGCACATTAAAGCTGAGTGCTGTAAATTGTACAATGAAATAAATAGAGCTACTGAGAAGGGAAAACAACCGATGACGTCCGGTGAAGTTATTGTCGAAGAAGAAGAAGACCATAGTGATGGAGATCTTCTAATTATGTCAGAGAGAAATTCAAAGCCAAACAAGGATTGAATTTTGAATTCAGCTTGTTTGTTTCATATATGTTACAATCGGGAGTGGTTTTTGACATATGAGACCATTTTAGGAGGTGCTGTATTAATAGGTAATAACACACCTTGCAAGATAGCTGGTATTGGTACCGTCAAAATCAGAATGTTTGATAGAGTTGTGATGACACTGGGTAATGTGTAACATGTTCTCGATTTAAAGAAGAATATGATCTCGTTGAGTACTTTGGATTTGAAAGGGTACAAGTACAACGCTGTAGGTGGAGGTATAAAAATTAGTAGGGGTGCTTTCGTCAAGTTAAAGGGACACAGAAGCTCTGCAAATTTGTATGTTTACAGGGTTCTATAGTGATAATAAGGCTGCAAAGTTTGTGAATTCGTCTTCTAAAGGTTTTTTGGAGAAGACTAAGATGAAGTCAGGTTCTCAGGTGAAGTTCAAGTTAAGATCTGAATCTACATCAGAGCTGATACATCAGCTTATTACAGTTATTGAGGGTGATGCAGTCACCACATTGTCATCAGTTTCAGTTTCACGTCAGAGTGATATCGTCAAAGGCAGAACCAAGAGGAAGGGTAAAGCTCCACGACTATATGGTGAAACTACTTCAATGGGTTATGCTTTGAGCGTGTTTGAGGGTATTGATTCTAGTGGGGAGTCTTCAATATATTCACATGAAGTTCGTTGCGACATCTCTGATAATTCAGTGGTATCATGAAGGAGATACGATTTCTTTCCGAGTGTGTCTCTCAAGTTTAAGCAGACCTTAAACTTGATCGGTATCAGATATTGAGTTGGCCCAGCAGGGGCCTATGTGAAAGAGCAGGTTGTTTTTCGTCGGAGCTTTGCAGATCGTTTGCCTTGCATTGAAATTTCTTTGGAGATGGAGATTGTTAGAGTTTAGTGTTCTGGATTCTTTTTGGGGTGGGCCTAGAAGCCTACATTGGATATCTCATGTGGAATTTGTGTCAAGGTGGAGATTCTTAGATTTTCAGTGTGACCCGAATTCTAGTTAGGCTGAGTCAGGCCCGTATCCAATATTAGGGTTATTTATTTTCTCTATATATTGATGCTTGAGTCGTAAAACTCATTTTACCTTAATTTCTGTTTAGTGAATTTCTTTTATGCCTGTGTTTTTTCCCCGAAAAGGGTTTTCCACGTAAATTTTGGTGTCCCTGCTTCTGCAGTTTTCTTTTTTCGTTTCGTATTTGATTCTCAACACATATTTTTCTCAAGTTTAGATCGTGATGGTCAGTGTCTCCCTGTTGTCATCAGTGAAGATTTTCTTTCTTGTCTTATTTTTGTTAAATTCGTGGTGTTGAATAACTTCATTTACTGCACAATGTTTTTTTTTCTATTTGTAATTTTTATGCTATTGTTAACTCTTGTTAATCACTCTATGGATCATGACCCATTTGTTTTGGGTTTTGAGTTTTTAGCTTATTTTTATATGAAGACATCTATTGAAACCTAGCTTTGGGCTGAGCGATCGGGTTCTCTCTAAGAATTGGGTCACTTGACCCGGCAATTTTGTTAGGTCCACGTCTGGATCGTTACATTATTAGTCTGAATTCTTTTTAGATTGGGATGAGATGTTTGTGTTGTGAATCTCTTAGATTGAAATTGTTATACTTTGATGATCTAAATTCTTTTAGACTCGGCCTGCACTACAAATGTTGTTCGGGGTTTTATTTGACTATATAAATGCATGAAAGTTTTAGTTGCAAAAATTTGTGGTTGTAGTTTAGTTTTCATAATTAATTTTCTTCTCCTTATGTTTTTTTCTCGAAAAGTTTTTTTCCTATTAAATTCTTGCTTGATTTTTTAACATAAATAATTTTGAGTATTCAATCCAAACCAAAAGAACCACAATCTCACATCGATTGGTAAATGTGAATGAGGACTAGTTATAAATATGTTCTTCTTTATATGAAGTATAAGGTCTTTTAAGTAAAATCGAAAACTAAAACGGTGCAAACATAAATATTGACAAAAGTGAATAATATTATATTACATTTTTCAAAATTCATCTATGGTAAAAAAATGTCATGGCCAATGCTTGAATCTTTTGTAATTAAGATGTAAATCAATATCTGAAGGTTGATCAAGTTCCTTTTGTAGCTCGGCTTTGTCGTTCAAGTTTCAAATTAATGAAAACAATACGACCCACAATTCTAATTGCTCAAAGAGTAATGATAGGCTAATACTCTACAGAAAAATTCAAAATAATAATAAAAATAAATAAATATTTGAAATATGAAAGTGTGAGATTTTCAGTTCAAGGACTGAGATTTCTTATAAAAGCTATTTGTGATTAAAAAAATCTATTATATATTAATACATTATATATATATATATATATATATATATATATATATATATATGATATAGTATCATCACGTTAATATAATAATATTATTGAAATCTAGGTTTAAAAACATTACTCAAATTGTTCACAATAATTAGTCCTATGCGAAATGAATTCGAGTTCAAAATTGTCCATTTTCAACGTTTCCGTCGCATTGTTCTACTAAAATGTCACAAATTCAAAATGGGTAATCTAGAAATTTTTTGATTTTGAAAATGGTTGCAAATACATAAACACCCAAGAGAAAAAAATTAAAGGTTCCTAAGTAGAGATGTACAATCAACTTGCACAAATACTCTATCAAAATCTAAAATTCCAAAGTTTTCATCACATTGTATGACTAAAATGTCACGAATTCAAACTTGGTAATCTAGAAATATCTCCATTTCAAAAAGGATAGTACATAAACCCCCAAGAGACAAAATAAAAGTCCCAAACAAAAATGGGCAGTCAACTTGCACAAATACAGTCTCAAAATCTAAAAAAAGGTCATCGTTGAGGGCTGCAAATCATAAGTTCATGGACCTCAATTTTGGGTCAAATAGCATAAAGAATGTGCCTTAAAAATTGAAATTATAAGCACCCAAAATCTTCAAAAACAATTTGAGATTGCTTATATGTATATAAGATCATTACATAGGGACCAAGAAGAATCAAAATCACACGTGTACTGTCTTTTTCAGAAGGTTCATACGAATGAAAAAGCTTGGAAAGCATTCAAAGATGGCCGACGTGGACAATCCTACATATTCATTATTCCACATCCTAACACATTTCATAATCACTCAAATTTTCCCATCAAATTTGAAGGAAGAAGTAGGATTTAGTTAAAAACAATGGAGGGTGGAAGAAGAGGAGGAAACAGTAATGGAAAGGGAAGTGGAGTACGGTATTGAGGAATCCGGAGGAGGCTGTGGGGGAAGTTTGCAGCGGAAATTTGAGACCCTTCAAGGAACAGTGCGAGGTTATGGCTCGGAACATTTGAGACGGCGGAAGGGGCCGCTAGGGCTTATGATCAAGCCGCATTTGCTTTTCGGGGTCACTTGGCCATACTCAACTTCCCTAATGAGTACCAAATTCAAAACCCTAGTTATTTGAAGTCAGCTGGATCTTCTTCTTCATTTTCTGCTGCTCTAAACAGGCAAGTGGGGCAAGACAGATGTTCTAGGGAGGAAGAGAATGAAGTTATAGAGCTGGAGTGTTTGGACAATGATTTGTTGGAGGAGCTTCTTAAACCGGTACAAGGAGATACAAAGGTGGGAAGGCAGTGAAAATTGATTAGAGACGAAAACAATGTCTTCTTATTATTTTTGAAAATAAAATACACCCAATTTAATTACAAATCTAGTTAAACTTTTATTATAAATGTACAATCAACTTTTGTTTTTAATATTGTGTGCTCTATGAAGCACCGCTCTTGTGCACTGCAATATTGTTTGCTTTGCGCCAATATTCGTATGGATTTGTTGTTGGGTCTTACTGAAAACATGTCTTTTTAGTTTAGGAAAATAACTCTACTTATTTATTGATCTCTGCAATTTTTTTTGAACAATGTGAGATTGTGCAACTTTTCTAATGTTGGCTAGGCCGTAGCTAATTTTTCCCTCACATGACGTGTCCCATGCTCACTCAAGCTTGCCCACATTGGAACTACTTTGTTAATTAAAAATCTAGATTCCTTGGTAGGGACATGGTACATGTGCGAGACTCAAAATCTCATGCCAAAGAGCATAGAGGTTCAAGTCTTCTTCAAGGTACAATGTTAACAATGAGCAATGTTACAAATATCCATTTTATTAGAAGAAATAAGTTTGGCAACAGATCACGAAATCTTAGTGATCTTCTGTCACACCCCTAAGGACACTCGAGACAGAATGAGGGACGACCAAACTCGAAAACGAACCAATTCACCCACCTTTTAACCTTTAAAATAAATACAAAACTTAGTTAGCCAGTGTCCAACCAACTGAGGTAAACTAAAGATCCATTAGTAACATTAAAATAAAGTGACATATATAAATCTAGAAATATGAGTGTCATAAAAGGAAATAACAAATTATCTAACACTTGTTTAAATTAGTTCCCTACCTCACTAATAAAACTTTCGAAGAGAAAATACTAAAATAAACAAAGTCTCGCCAAACTCACTCTAGTGTTGGTTGCGGGGATCCTTTAAAGTAAAACCTGAAGGAAAAGTTGTTCGGATGAGTCGACCAAACTCAATAGAGGAAAAGTTTTACATATCATGTTAAAATTAAAATATAATGGGGAGAGTGCCATATAAAACATATGAGATAAAACAAGTTTATTAAACAGGTAGTAGAGTAAACGATAAAACACCCCACTATAGTGTGGTACATACAGAATATAGACTCTATTATACATTATGAAAAAACCAATAAAAATAGAGTCATTCACGAACTCCAGGCACGCTGTCATAGGCATAAATAATAACGGTGATACTCGGTGATCGCAACATTCATGAAAATAAGACCTTAATTAGGTTTAGGGTTTTGGGCCTAAGGACACCCACAATCATCTGTCCCATTACTATAGTTAATACAAACAAACACATCCTCCAACTGTTAAATGTGCTTACAGAAAACAAGATCTCTTCACAAGTCGATCAAACTTGGTACACTCAATCAAGATGATCAATGAACTAACATGCATACGCAAATAGAATGTGTCCAATGAAAAGTACATAATAATATAAAACTTGACGGCCATAAAATTAGACACGTCATTTTATATGAGAACATGTCTCAAGATAATAATTTAAAATCAATGCAATACTGGACATAAAAATAAACTCTCACCTCAAAATTGCCTACCGAAGTCAACACCAAAATAAACAAGAATCCAATGAGTTTAAACCTATCAAAGTATATATAACCAATATCAATTCATTTTTTCTAAACACTTAAAAGTTTGTTAAAACTCATAACGGGGATATGAATCAACTTGGAGAACTTACACAAAAATCCCCAAAATTTCCAACTCTTAGAATGTGGACAAGACATCCACCTAAAGGTGTAGAACTTACAGAAAATTCTCCAAAATTTCCAACTCTAGGAATCTAGACCAAATGTCCACCTAAACGTTGTTGTCCATTCTTCCATAAATTGGTCGACTTAGGACTTAGTCTGAACGACTGGTTCTAATCCGGACGTCCTCCCTTCGAACGTCCTTCACACTACTTTGCGGAAACCTTTGCTTCCACGGATGCATGCGCTTCTGAGGAAGACTTTGCTTCCATGAATGTGACCTATGACATAGGACAGTCCCGACACTAAAAAACTACAATTTTAAACTCAAAGTTTCTTTCCAAATTTTAACACAATGAAAGATTAACAACGATGCCGAGAACTCGGATTTTACCTTTTGAAAATGTTCAACCTTTGAGTTACAATCGCAACACTTCAATTCAATCAATATAACTTGAAACCTAAATTCAAACAGTTCAACACAAACTTAAGTTTCTCCTATAAGTTCCATATCTCAACACGGGAAAAATTTTACTTACCAAAATTTCAACAAGAATTCTAACCTCACAACGTAATTCCAACCCCAAGGCCTCTCACTCTCTGCGAAGGAAATTCCAAGATTGCCAAATGGAGAAAATCAAGGAAGGTCAATTTTAAATGGTGGTGATTATGCGGTTGCAGTTTGAGACAACTATCCATGATTGAAAAAAAAAAAAAATTTAAAAAATATATTTCTTACCCAAAAAGACAGTAGCTATTACATTCTTCCCCACTTATAAAATTTCATCCCTAAAATTTAAAACAAACTCAAATGTTCCACCGAACAGGTGAGGGTACTTTGCTGCCATTTTCGATTTGATTTCCCTAGTAGCCACTTTTCTCAACTCGAACCAAGGAATTTCACGACTACGCAAAACTCTAATTTCTTGACCCAATATCCTCTGGTGCTCTTCATAAGATACATCCTCTAGATAGGTACACCAGTCCAGGAGATGACATGTGATGAGTCTAAAATATACTTTCTTAACATCGAAACATGAAATACGTTGTGAACAGAATTCAGGTGTGGTGGTAAATCTAATGGATAAGCCATTGAACCAATATGCTCAATAATTTGAAAAGGGACAGTATATCTGGGAGCTAACTTGTCGTTTTTACCAAAACAACTATTGTCGCAATGTGTTCAAAACTTCAAGAATACAAAGTTATCAGCTTGAAACTCAAATTCTCTCCTCAGAAGGTGTGCATAACTTTTCTAACGACTATGAATTATTATGAGTCTCTTTTTACTCACTTAGACTTTCTCAATCGTCTCTTGAATCAAATAAGGCCCAAGAGTGACACATTCTTCAACCTCAACCCAACATTCAGGTGATCTGCATGATCTACCATACAATGCCTCATAAAGCGAAACACCAATAGTGGTATGATAGTTGTTATTATAGACAAACTCCACCAACGATAAGTGATTCATCTAGCCATCACCAAAGTCCATAACACAACATCTCAACATATTTTCCAGAGTCTAGCTGTACTCAAATTAAGCTTAGTGTCCAAAGCTCTCTGAAGGGTTTTCCAAAACTTGAAAGTAAATCTTGGATCTCTATATATCACAACAAAAGAATACCATGAAGACGAACATTGTTCTTGATATACAACTTGATTAGCTTTGTCAAAGAGAAATCCATTCTGACCAGAATAAAATGAGTAGATTTTGTCACTCAATCAACTATTACCCATATTGCATCAAAACTCTTCGGGTCCTTGGCAAACCACTTACAAAATTCATAGTGATTCTATCCCGTTTCGACTCAGGGATTGGTAAAGGATGCACAATGTAGCTGATCGCTGATGTTCAACCTTAACTTGTTGACAATTTAAACATTTAGACAAAGAATTGGCTACATCTCTCTTCATTTTAACACACCAATACTGACGCCTTAGATCATGAAACATCTTTGTACTATCATGTTGAATGGAAAATATGGACTTATGGTTCTTAGTTAAAATTTTATGCCTTAAATCTAAATCACTGGGCACCATAACACGGTCCCTAAAAAATAGAAAGCAATCAGGATTGATTTTCCAACCCTCAAACCGCTCGCTAACTTGAATTTGATCAAATTTTTCTTTCAACTTAACATCAGATTTCTGTATATTTTTAATATGTTGCAGAAGTGTAGGGGTTGCTACCAAATAAAACACTGAAGCTATCTAATCATCTTCCTGATAATGAAGCTCAAAATCATCGAGAGTCAAACACCTTTTATAGTCTTCTAACACAAGACATGAAATAGATCCTTGAGGATGATGTCTCAATGCATCCAGTACAATATTGACTTTTCTAGAATGATATTTCAAAGAGAAATCATAATCCTCCATATACTCCATTCATCAGCGCTCTTGGAGATTTAAATCACATTGCATAAACAAATATTTCAAACTTTCATGGTTAGAAAATTCTAACACCTAGAATTTTATTGTATTAATAACAAAGTTATACTATGATGATGTTGAATAATATGGTTGAATTGTAGTTGTGGAAGTTGTTTATTAATATGGAATAATTGATGTTAAAAGAAGGATGAAGGTTGAATGTACAAGGATTTAATTAAACTGCTCTTCGATGAATTTGCGATCAACCAGGGTATGAAGTGTGGTTAACTGGTCCAAGATAACTATGAGTTGTTGGCCTAATAGGCATTAGGTTATTTGTTTTGATGATGTCATTTTATTTGTGTAATTAAGTTGTTTATTATGAATCGTGTAAATACGTTATTATTACTCATTGAAAATACTTTTAATATGAGTATTATTACTTACTAACGTATTTACCTAAGTCCAGGCAACTTATAGTATGAGTATTGAGACTTAGAAGATTCAAGAAAAGCAAAAATGGACGTAAAGGTTGACTAAAGGGATGAAGAGGTTGACCAAAATGTTCTATAACGAAGGAAACAGTCGACTGGCTAATCGATTGCAAAAATGACAGATTGCTCACATTCTGAACCTGCTGAAGAATTGGTTGACTGATAAAGAAATGGTCGACTGCAACATTAAACATATTGCTTGTTGGTTTTGTGGTTGAGGAAGTGGTCGAGCGGCAAACGAGTTGATCAACTGCGAAACAGACAGAATCAGGCTAGGTACTAAAATGTGAAGAAAGCGGTTGACCAAAACGAAGAAGGTGGTCGTTCAGAAATTCTATATAATGCAATGACTAGTTCTAACGATCAAAACTCGGTCGACCAAAATGGAAGTGGTCGACCAAGTGTGCAGTTCTATAAAGAGTGGCACTTTGAATTGAATACCAAGAAGAGAGAGAACCATACCGAAACGCTGCCAAAATTTATACTCACGTTCTCTCAGCAAAAGAGTGCAAATCCTAACTCTCTCGATCCCTCACTTGAGATATTACATTTTGAGAGTTAGGAAATCCTTGTTGTAATTTTCTATTTCCGCACATGTAAACCATGATCAAGGGTAATGCCTCGGAATGGTCCAGTGAAAAGGGTCACCCCTTAGAAAGAGTCAATTGTAAATGTTTGGTTGACACCCATGAAGTCAATAATTGTCAACTGGGGAGGTTGGGTGATTAAAGATTTCCAAGTCGGGAACTTAGAGCGCAGATGTAGGCCAAGGTTGCTGGATCGCGTGAACAAACACGATGTCATCTCTCAAACCCTTTCTTTTATATTTGTGATTATTTTGTATATTTATTATTGATAAATCACTTAGGGTTAAGAGTTAATTAAATCACACAAAAAAGTTAGAACGCCTACAAAGCCTCCTCAAGCACTCAAGTAGATTTCGAGGAAGAAGATGAAGAAGTTCATAACAAGGAAATTCAACAAGTATCTTCATTGAAAGAAGTTGAAAGGGGAGAAGGTGATCATTTGCTTTGGATGTGAAAAACCTGATCATACCTCAACCAAATGCCCCAAAGCAAATAGGAAATCAAGAACCTCAAAGAAGAAAGCGTTTAAGGCTATCCTCGATGATATCGATGAGAGCTCTTCTTCCGACATAGAAGAAGTCTCCAATTTTTGCTTCATGGCCAAGGAGGACAAGGTACACAACTCATCTAGCAATTTGGATAGCAATATTGATGATAATGATGAGTTGTTGGATGCCTTTAATGAATTGTTTGATAAATTCAATGTACTTAAACGAAAATACAATTTGTTGAAAAAAGAGAACGACAATTTGATTGGAAAGCATGTTGAAATGGTAAAATCTTTTGGATATCAAATTGGTGAATTAAAAACCATGTATGACATTTCTAGTGCTACTATTAAATCTCTTGAAAATGATGTTAGTGAATTGAAAGTGAAAAATGATGATTTGAACTCAATTGTACTTAAATTCACTAACGGTAGCAAAAATTTGAACATGCTTTTAGGTCAAAAAAGGTTACATTTGATAAACCCGGAATTGACTATCAACCCTTTGTCAAAAAGAAGAATTATACTAATTTCTTTATTGGTCCTACTACTTGTAATATTTACACTTGCGTAGGAGATAAATCTTTTGTTTGCCCTCTAAAATTGAGTGACAAAAGGGTAAATTTGAAATTGGTGTGGGTTCCTAAAGAAATCACTTTTAAGGTTAAAGGACCCAAAAACGTTTGGGTGCCTAAGAAAAACACTTAGGTGTCTTTCAATTGTCAATCAAGAGTGTGCTTAATTTGTTTGATGGATTATACTCTTGATTTGAATTGAATGAATTATATGCATATAGGATAAAATTTTATTCTCTTGATTAATATTGATTCTTTTATTTGCATATTCTTTTGGTAACTTTAGGTTAATTTCGTTTATCATCCAATTGTTTTAATTCTTCAATTGGTTTATTTTGGTTTTGATTATTATTAATCCAACAATTAGTACCATAAATTGCATATGTTGAAGGATTGTTGGTATTTGATTTTGATGTCTAGTGACTTCACATTGATTTGAAATTGTTTATTGAAATAAGAGGAGAAAATAGTTTTTAAATTGAATGTGTTTTTATTATAAAAAATAGTTTATTACAATTGGTAAATTGATTTTTATTTTTGGTATCAAATTAAATGATTTCTCCCAACAATCGCTTTTCTAAGGGGGAGAAATATTATTGTTATGTTTTGATGGGCCTACCCCAACTCTTATATGTTTAATGACAAAGGGGGAGAATATATTTGATGAAATCATTTTATTTTGATGGTTTGAACATTTTTCAATGACTTGATTTTTGTACTTTGATAAAGGGAAAGAGAAATTTTATTTCAATTGGTATTCTTACAATGGTAGCATTTCTTAAATTTTTACACTCCAATGATTTATATGTCTTTAAATAATGACACAAAGGGGGAGAGTTAAGTTTATTTGAATGATTTGTATTGAGTAAATTCCCCAATCTTTATATGTATTGTAATTGTCAAAGGGAAAAATAATATTTTGTTTGATTGAAATGTTTGAATTGATTTGTTGATTAACTTTGTGTTTACCTCCCCATTAGATTCTTTTTTATTATGACAAAAAGGGGGAGAAGTTAGGTAAGTTGTTTGTTAGAAAAACATGTGTTGCATGAAATTAAAAGTGAGAAATTGCATAAACTAAGGGGGAGAAATCATATTATGCAATTCTATATGCACATGCTTAGGATAGGTAATTAAATAACTTAATATGTTTTGTTATCATAAAAAAGAGAGAGATTGTTGGCCTAATAGACATTAGGTTATTTGTTTTGATGATGACATTTTATTTGTGTAGTTAAGTTGTTTATTATGAATCGTGTAAATACGTTATTATTACTCATTGAAAATACCTTTAATACAGGTATTATTACCTACTAACGTGTTTACCTAAGTCCATGCAGCTTATAGTATGAGTATTAGGACTTAGAATATTCAAGAAAAGTGAAAACAGATGTAAAGGTTGACTAAAGGGATGAAGAGGTTGACAAAACGTTCTGTAACGAAGGAGATAGTCGACTGGCTGATCGACTGCAAAAATGACAGATTGCTCATATTTTGAACCTGCTGAAGAATCAATTGACCAATGAAGAAAGGGTTGAGCGCAACATTTAATAGATCGCTTGCTGATTCTGTGGTTGAGGAAGTGGTCAAGCGGCGGATGAGTTGATTGACCGTGAAATGGACAGAGTCGGGCGAGGGACTAAAATGTGAAGAAAGCGGTCGACCAAAATGAAGAAGGCTGTCGAACAAAATTTTTGTATAATGCAACGGCTAGTTCCAATGGTCGAAAGGCGGTTGACCAAAATGGAAGTGGTCGACCATGTGCGCAGTTCTATAAAGAGTGACACTCTGAATTGAAGACTGAGAAGAGAGAGAACCATATCGAAACGCTACCAAAATTTATACTCATGTTCTCTCAGCAAAAGAGTATAAATCCTAATTCTTTCAATCTCTCACTTGAGATATTACATTTCAAGAGTTAGGAAATCCTTGTTATAATTTTATATTTCTGCACTTGTAAACCGTGATCAAGGGTGACGACTCGTAATAGTCATATGAAAAGGGTGACGCCCTTAGAAAATTCAATTGTAAAGGTTTGGTTGACACCCATGAAGTCAATCATCACCAATTGGGGAGGTTGGATGATTAAGGATCTCCAAGTAGGGAACTTGCAGCGCGGACGTAGGCCGGGGTTGCCGAATCGTGTGAACAAACAAAGTGTCATCTCTCTAACCTTTTCTCTTATAGTTGTGATTGTTTTGTCTATTTGTATTGATAAATCACTTAGGGTTAAGATTTAATTAAATCGCATGAAAAAGTTAGAACGCCTAATTCACCCCCCCTCTATAGGCATGCACCGATCTTTCATGAGATTCCGAGAAAAGGTTGAGATCCACAAGAGCACAGAAGGTGTGGACATTCGAAATGCACATTCAAAGTTTGGACTTGGTCTCAGATCATTTTGTAGTCGACCAATCCAAAGACAAATTGTAATGTATCAGCCTCTAGTTGTTATGCGGTTGATCGAACATAAAGTTAACAGTCACCCGCAACTAATGTGTGGACTAATTTCCACAGTAGATATGTAGCATCCATGGTAGATATCCGATATTGGATTTCATTTGAAATGTTATGAGGTGGTCGACAAGAAATCATGAGTGGTTGATCAGTAAAAGGAAAAATTGAAAATGTAGAAGTTATGGGTTATGGGGCGGTCGACTAGGAATCCTGAGCAGTTGATTGGGAAGGTGGAGAGTCACCAATAAATAGAATTAGGTGTCACATTTTAATGAGAAGACATCTCATTCTTAGGGATGAGATATATGTCAAAGAAGAACCACTTTCATGGTTAGAAACTTCCAGCTGTATATTCATTTGGAAAAGAGGAAGAAATTCTCAAGAAAAATTGCTCTCTCTCTACTATTTGAAGGTGAGATGAGTTTTCTTCATGGTTTAAGAGACTTTTAGGAGTTGAATATTTTTGTGAGTGAGAATAATGGATGATATGAAATGAATATTAAAAGGTTTATGATTTGGAATTCAAAATTGAATTTGATCAGTTTTCTATGCTTTATTAGTGTATGGAAATCTTGGCAAAGCATGTTGGTTGTTATACATGGGAATAGATTTGTGCAATTAGCATGTTATTGCATATATTGTGAAATTGATAAAATTGTGCAATTTTGGTGTTTGGTAGTTAATAGTTTTCTTAATGAGTTTCAAATCCAAAAGAATTTTACTATGTTATATTAGACACCTCAAGGAAAAGATAGGCTCTCGAATTAATAAAATTAGTTAAGTAAATTGTAAATTATGAATCTTTGAAGTTGGATGAAAATAGTGAAAATAAAACCAAAAACTTGTGCATATTGGAGTAATTTTGATTTTTTTTTTATCTTCAGCATGCATAAGGATTTATTCAAGCCAATTTATTAAGTTAATATGCACTTAGTTGGTTAAGTTTGAGTTTTGAAATTAAGGAATTTAGTTATACATATTAAAAGTTATACACATTTTAAAATATAAGTGTTTGAATGGATGCTAATGAAAAATTTAATATGATTACATGTTTCACTTCAAGGGAACATTTGAATAGGTTGTGGTAACATTGGTAAGACCACAAGGTAAGAGATATTTGTATGTTTTAGGCCTATTTGGCCTCATAACAAGATATTAGGGTAGAATTATGATATTATTTGAAACGTTGTGATATATGAGGATAGTATTATGATCAACTTGGTTGTTTGTATGCTACTACCATGATTATTATGCTATGGAATATATGAGGCTAGTATTGATCATTAAAAGAACAAAATATTGATTGTTTAATGTTGATATGCTACGATAATCAAAGAAATATGATATGTTATTATGATATAGGATCCTTAGAGAATGATGTACATTATCATGTTCATATGCATCATTCATGCATCATAAAAATGTTTTCTAAGAAATGATAGGAAAAAATTTCATTACATATGTTTTTGACCTATAAATTGAAAACGGATTGAATAAACGTAAACAGAAAAGAAAAACTGAAAGAAAAGAGGGTTTTTGACACATATCCAAAGTGGGTCAAGAGGTGTCACTCTGCCTTTTTTCACCCCAGAGCTTGGATGTGAAGTGAAAGAAAAGAAAAGAAAAGAAAAACTGAAAATAACAGAAAAAACATAAATAGACGCTGCAGATTGGGTTAGAGTTGGCTGGCTACCCTAAATGGGTCAAGAGATGTCACTCTCCCTTTTTGGACCCCAACAGCTGTACGGTATATTGAAACTATAGAAAGACTGAAACAGAAAATGCATATTTTACAAAGTTGCATAACATGAGTATACCATTATTATATCTCTTCCTGAACATTAGACTCATAGATAAATCTTATGCTATAGGTGAAGAATTTATCCTGGATGAGATATTTATGGATTAACGATAGAGAGGTTGTAGTTGATGGAGCATGCTTGTGTTGTTTGGCGACCTGACTGATGGGTTATAGCCCAAAATAATATGTTTTTGTATAAATATTTTGAAATAGGATTATGTAATAATAAAATGAATGTTTTACTATGATGATAATAAGACAATGTTTTATATTTATGGAAAATGAAAGCATGAACCTTTTATATTATACAGAAAAGTCTTCCATTACGCTAAGAGTTTTCAAAGAAAGTTAAACACATTTTACAAAACGTTTAAAAAAAAGAAGTATGATAATTGGGGCGTTACAAAATTACCTCGAATTTTGCTCTATATAAGTAACTATGCCATAGCTTCAAGGCAAAGATAAAGGCTGCTAACTTTATATCGTGAGTAGGATAGATCCGCTCATGCGTCTTTAACTGCATATATACATAAGCTATAACTCTATCTTGCTACATCATAATAAAACCCAAACCAACTCCTAATGCATTTGTAACACTACATACGGTAAAGTTTCATTGGGTATTACTAAAACTGTTGCAGTAGTCAATCTTTGTTTTAGCTCCTCAAAAGTTGTTTGACATTTGCCATCCCAAATAAACTTTACGTCTTATCTGGTCAATTGCATCAATGACATAGCAATTGAAATAGAATCTCTACCAACCGATGGTAATAACCAGTTAGACCCAAGAAATATGCACTTTAGTAACTTTCTTAGGTGGCTTCCAATCCAACACTACCTCAACTTTGGTTGGATCAATAGAAATGTCTCTAGAAACAACATGACCTAAAAAATTTACTTCAGTCATCCAGAAATTGTACTTTGCTCCTTTAGCATACAACTGTTGCTCATGTAACGTCTGTAGATAACACGACCACAAATTGATTGATATAAGCACGAAAGACTTGATTCATAATGTCTATAAAGGTACCTGGTGCATTAGTAAGTCGAAACAGAAGAACCAAAAACTCAAAATGCTCATATTGAGTTTGAAAGACCGACTTAAGAATGACCTCTGTATGAATTTTGAACTGGTGGTATCTAGATCTCAAATCAATATTCGAGAAAAACATAGAGCCATTAAGCCAATTGAATATAGATCATCAATTCTTGGTAACAAATACTTGTTCTTGACTGTCACACAATTCGACTTTTGATAATGGATACATAAGTTAAACGAAGCATCTTGCTTCTTTGCAAATAAAATTAATGCACCCCACGTTGAAATACTATTACGAATGAATCGCTTTTGCAATAAATCATTCAGTTGAGTCTTCAACCCATTCAACTCAGCATGAACAATATGGTGCAAAGCAATCGAAACTAGAGTAGTGTCGACACTAAATCAAGGCAAAACTCAATTTTGCAGTTAGGTGGCAATCCAAGTAGATCCTCAGGAAAAATTTCTAGAAAATAAAAGATTATCAACAACTCTAGATTCTGCTTGACCAAAATGTGGTCACCGTTAACAGTAAAAACACTCTCGTAATGCTTCAACTTCCTCCAACCACCCAAACTAGCTCATAAAATAGGATTTACAAGGAATATATGAACACACCATGGATGTACCAGAACTTGTCCATCCTCTAATGTAAAAGTTATGGTGCTCCGGTGACAGTCAATTTTTACCTTATACTAGCTCAACTAATTCATACCTAGAATCACATCAAATTGATCCATAGGTATCACTATCAGATCAATTGATAATTCTTGCCCACAAACGACGAGAGTAACAGATTTGGCGATAAAATTCATTTCGTGACTTTTATTCATAGGGGTACTTAACAACAAGGGGTTTTATAGCCTTTCAACAATCAAATCCAAAATACGAGCAAACGATATAGAAATAAAGGAATATGTTGCATCAGTATCAAACAACACATGAGTAGTAGTAGAAAAGATAGAGATTGTACCATTGATAACACCCTAACCAATCTAATCAAAAGCCACTCATGCAGTAAGTGCATATGTCTAACTAGTTGCCTTCTCTTTCCCTTTTCTGCCCCCATTGGAAGAACTGGGAACAAATTACCCAAACTGATAGGAAGATCGCGCAGGAGTGAGGTTAGAAGCAAAACTCTGTTAGTACCCAATAGGCCTCTAAAAGTTGGTACTAGTCGGTTGATACTCATGCTGATATGGAGGCCTATATCCAGTAGACTGTAGAGGAGCAATTGATTAGGGTCTAGAATGTGTACGTTGACATTATCTAGTAAATCCTCAACCAGCTCCAAAATTAGGTCTAGAGGAAACTACCTGAGTAGGTGTAGAGTTATCTTGAGAAGACCTTTGATTCATAGGGTAGTTCCTCTTAAGATGTCTAGGCTGATAGCAAGTATAACAAATATAAGGGTATGAATGCCCACGATCATAAGGGGCTCCACCAGAATGTCTACTAAAGTTACCCTGAGAATGACCACCATGGTTCTGACCCTTCGTCTGGTTCTTTTTAGTCATCTTGCCACCAACTGGTTGTTCTTTCTTTACCTTACGTACTCACCAAAGAACTCATCAAGGTTAGCTTCAACATGCTGATTAGCAGCCACTACTTTTGAAATATTACCGAACCTTGCAACAGAAAGTCGAGAATGGATCTTTGAACTCAAGTGCATCCAGAACTTCACCATCCTCTCCACTAGATCCACATCCCTAATATACTAAGACTCCATAAATTTTGCATGATACTCCATAACAGTAAGATCTCCCTAAGATAAGTTGTGATACGTATAGTCCATCTTCAATTTATGACTAGCATTGCAGTAGTTGTCCTTGAAGAGAGACTCAAATCACTCCTAGATCATCTAGTTGCCCAAGTAATCTAACTTCAGAGACTTCCACCATAAACCTTTCATCTTCTCGAAATAAAATATAGCGAGACCAACTTTGTACTCTACTACAACCTCTACAGGATCCATGTTCTTCACCATAACACTCAATCAATTTTTTGCAACCAGAGGGTAGATCTCTCACCCAACTCTCTGAAATAATCCATATGGTGAACTACTAGGTTCCGGATCTTGCCGTTGCTAGGAAAATTTTGAAGTACATCCTGAAGGAGACCCAAGACAGAACAAGGAATGACCCGGCTTGAAAATGAACTGATTCACCTGACCTTTTAACCTTTAAAATAAATAGACAGCGGAAGACTTGAAAAAAAATCTTAATTTGCTAGAGCCCAACCAACTGGGATAAACAAAAGTTCCATTAATGACATTAAAATAAAGTGATAAATACAAATCCAGAAATAAAAGTGCCATAAAAGGAAATAACAAATTATCTAACATAAGTTTAAATTAGTTTCCAACCTCACTAATATAACTCTCGAAGAGAAAGTATTGAAATAAACAAAGTGTCACGACATGTTTCACATTTGTCTTTTCATAAATCGTTCACTCATTATTATTATTTTTTTGTAAAACATGCGAAGGGAAAATAAAAGCGATAGTGTAAGCAAGGTACAATTTAAAACACACATTTTTCGCATTAAAAACATTAAAGCATTTTTAACACAATTCATATAATTTACATTATAACCAAATTTTAGTGAGTCATAACCCCAAGGTCAAAATACGCCAGGTAACGAAAGCTCTCATCATGGTTATGTTCATTCCACTGCAATTCTTTTTCCATCACTCTATATGCACTTCATTTGGATCATATTCCTCACCTATATCACAAGATAAAACTATGAGTGTAATACCCAGATAAATCCCTCTTTGTACAATTTAAAGGATTTTATGGAATAAATATTTTTGAAAAAGAAATATGTCTCGTAATAGCCCATATTACACTCGATATTATACCACGAAAACTTATGAAGAAATATTGTGGGATTAATTAAGGTGATTAATTAAAGAAAGTACTAAACTAATTAAGAGAACAATGGAGGAGAAAGAAGAGCAATGATGAGAAGGAAGGATTTAAGTGTAGATTGTGGAGAATTAAACGTAGCAGAGGTAAAACAGTGCCAGAAAGATGAGAAATAGACATCCTTTATGGAGGAATGGACGACAGATGTGAAGAATGGACAACGGATATAGAGGAACGGATGTCTCTTGTGGAAGGCTGATGTTTGGCGTAATAAGGGGTCAGTGTCATTTGTTAAGAGTAAGTAGAAAATGACACTGTTTTGATGCGTGGGACGTCCCTAAGGGAAAACAGATGTTCTAGTATTGAGAAATTAAAAGAATACGTTTTCATTTTAGGAAGCGAGGGACATCCCAAATGGAAAGTGAGACGTCCGAAATGAAAGAATAGAAGACGGTGTTAGTATTAAGTGGGACGAAATCATTTGAAACTAAGAAGAAAATGGAAAGGAAGGGAAGTCCTTTATGGACAAAGAATGTTTGAAATAGAATAAAGGGAACAACATTAAGGTTTAAGTGGGAATGCATCATTTGGAATGAATAGGAAAGACTTTTAAGAAGGAACGAACATCCCTCATTGACGAATAGACGTCCCTCATGGTGAAGAAGTTGACGGACGTCTCTTAGAGGTTGCCAGATGTCTAAAATGTGAAGGCATTGGACACCCCTTGTTGTAGGGCAGACGTCTCTTGCAGTGAAGGGGCTGATAGACATTAAAAGTGGAAAAACAGATGCTGCATGTGGGAAAGTAGACGTCCCTTGCAGCGAAGATAATGTATAATCCCAACGCCAGCATATTCTATTACCCTCTGTTTGTCTTTCCTTTTTTGGTGGCAAAGCATATGAGTAGTTAGGTTTATGGAGATGAGTGAGGTTTGCTAGAGAAGAGATAAAAGAGAGAGATGAAGAGAAGGAGAGACAGAATGTTCTCTAGAAGAAATAGAAAGACAGAGTGCCGAAGGCAGAAAGCTCTTTGGAGCTGGGGGTGCAATGTGAGAACGTGAGAAACAGAAAGTGAGAGAGAGTTGCGAGAAAAAGAAAGATAGAGGGGAAGGAACTCTCTGGTGAGAAGCAGTAAAGGCTGAACAATAGGGAAGGAACTGTCTTCGGTTCCCTCTTCTCAGGTGTTCTCAGAAGAGGAAGAAGGGAAGCAGGGAAGTGGAGAAGCGATTGAGTGAGCCACTATCCTCTAGTGTTCTTCACGGTGAGGTACTATGAAGGTGTTATAGGGAGTGGAAGAAAGTGCTAAACCCACTATGAATATGATGTAAGGAATAGTGCATGTGTATGGCCAGTGGAGGCCTACATCATGGGACTAGAGTCTATTTGATTTAATTTGCTTTTCCTCTCTGCTATATGATAATCACTCCTTGTTACTAAATGCCTAAATTAGTTCATTGTTTAGTTGCTGAATAATCCAATGTTAATTGTTGTTAGTTGTTAGTTGAACTCTCAGTGTTAATTGCACGTTTGGTTCTCTGCTATTAATACTCTCTCTGTTGCTTTGAGCTATTAATAATCGCTCTGGTGCTTTAAATTCTAAATTTTGTTCATAGCTTGGTTTGCTAGATACCATTGTTGTTATCACATGTATTGTTTTTTATTATATTGTGATTCCTGTTATTATCTCACGTTTTGTTATCCATTATATTGTGATCCATGTTGTTATAGCATTTATAAGCATTGTATGAACATGCATCATGATGATAGAAACAATTAGGGATACCATGAGGTTGGTATTCACATGCATTGCACGGGAGAGACCAGATGAAAATGAATGTAAAGGAGAATTGGGGGTTGGGGAGGTAGTTCAGATTCTTACAAGCACTCTCGAGATTAAACCTTTCCCTCGTCGGGATGTGAGAGCCTGTCTGCCAAGGGTTAGTTTTTGGCCAGGAACTATTCTGCTTGTGGGAAATATCCACAATATTCTAGCTCAATGTATGAGTTAACTATATGAAATTGTGAGTAAAAGACAGATTGGGTGGATTCCTTTCTAACATAATCATACATGAGCATGCATCATATTTCATTCTATTCCTTGCTGAGCGTTAGACTCACTGTTTGTCTCATGATGTAGGTATATGTACAAGAATGGGTTAAGGAGCAGTTGATGAAAGATTTTCATGCAGGGATTTTGTGACTGACTAGGCTAATGAATGTAAAAGAAATGGTTTGTAAAGGCTTTGTAAATGTATTTAAATTGTAAAAGATTAAAAGTTTATTTAAATGATTTGATAAATGTTTTAATTCTTAAAGTGTTTTATTTAGTTATTCTTCCACTATTTTTGTGAAAGAAAAAAATTTAAATTTCATGCGATTTTAAAAGTAAGAAAAACCGGGTCGTTACAGTTGGTATCAAAGCACCTGGGTTTTAAAACCGATTCTGTAGACTGCCTACCTGCACAAGATTCGACGTGAAAATACTCCATGTACTGTAAGTATGCTACTAAGTTATTTTCTAAGTTAATTGTTTCCTTTTGCGATTAAAGAGTATCATGGCCAGAGGACGTTGAGGGAAGTTAACAATGAGAAACTGTTAAGTGGATTTAGAAAATGAGAAGGAGAAATAAAAGTGAGATGATAAAGTTATACTCGGTGTTTGGGTTTCATTTCCTATTCTAATCGCTGCTTGGATGTATACATTAGTAAGGATAAAAAGCTGTTAATTGGTTATCGCTTAAGGATGTAAGCTCTAAACAGGTACCCTGCCCCTTTCGATTTATTTTTATGCCTCAATTATAGTTTGATGGACATTGTTGAAGAAAATATCTTGTTGGCAGGTAAGTTTGATATGATAAAATGTTTGGACTCTATTGGTATATTGTTGATGATTAAGTTTAATGTTGTGTGTGAAAGAAGATAGAAACTATTGGAACTGTTTGAAATTTTTGTGTAGGATGTATGAAGTGTAGCTTTGGGTTAGTGTAGAAACATGAGAGACTCTGCCCAAATTTTTATAAATTAGGATGAGGATAAGTGAAAAGAAAATTCTGCATGAACTAAATCAAGTAGATAATTAATCAGGGTTGCTTAAATACGAGGAACTAGATAAAGGGTAGAATTGTTATGGAACGGTAGAGCATTTGAGAACTAGGGACTAAGTTGAATGTTGAGGACATGTCTGCACATGCTAAGATAAGAGAAGAGGAAAGGGTTGCATGTGCCATACTTATGCTGGAAATGGATACGAAAACAGATACGAAAATGGAAACGGATACGGATATGGATACGAAAATAGTTACGGATACAAAAACGGATACAGATACAAATACGACAACAGAAACGAAAATGGAAACTGAAATGGGTTTTTGGAAATGGATTTCCAAAAATGAATACTGATACAGATATGGATATGAAAACGAAAACAGATAGGGATACAGATACGGAAAATGATATGGATAAGAAAAATGAAAATAGACACATATACGAAAACAGAAATAGATACGGATAAGGATACGCATATGGAAATAGAAATAGAAACGGAAAGGAAAATAGATTTTTGGAAATGAATTTCTAGAAATGGGTGCGGATACTAATACGGATACAAAAACAGATACGGATGCGGATATGGATACCGATACGGGTATGAAAAAGGGAACAAGACAGAACGGGGATCTAAGAGGTGAAATGAATAGTAGACTGACGGAAGTGTGCAAGCGTTCGACTCAAATTATGGAGCAGAGTAGAAAATTAAAGGAACGAAGAAACCAATTGCTAACAGTTTTCAAAGATTTTAAGTGCAAAAGGTTTTGACGACTAAAACTGTCATTAATTAAAGCGTATGTTTGTGATCCCATGAACTCGGAAGGAGGAGTACAAATGGTAAGATTATTTTGAGTACGCTAAGGTCAAAGAGTAAGAGGAAGTTAAGAGAAAGTTGCGTATGCCAAGTTTCAAGCCGCGGAGTTCAGGAAGAATGATAGGGAAAATAGTGTAGGAAATAAAATCTCAACAGCTAATGGAAGGTCAACCAGCAAAAAGAGGATCAGAGAAACCTTTCATTAAGGGTTAGTCACAAGGAAATAAGGAACATACCCAAGGAGACATGTTGCTTCAGAGAGAAAGCTACGTCTTCAAGAGTTAAGTTGTGACACCCCGCGTCAAATACCTTACTTTCTTAACCTTTCTATTTAAAATTTTCTTGTAAAAATTTTTGTTTTTATTCATTTAAATGAGGTGAAAATAAAACTTAAGTTTAATATAGAAATCTAGAAATATAAGTAAATCAGAGTAAAGCGTAAAATATTAAATTCATTCATTAAAGTTCAGAAAGACATAAACATAGTTACTAATTAAAACACAGTTTAGCAGATAGAGTGAGAGTTAATATTTTCTTACAAAATAGTACCCTTCACAATTTAATTCTTTCTTTCTTCCTTCTTTCAAGCCATATCCTTACTCAAGTCGTGATTCATCTGGATAATCAGTAGACTTTACAGGAAATGCATCCTCCTTTGCTCCAGGCATTATCATCTCATTTCCTACCCCACAAGTAAAATGTGAGCCTAAAGGCCAGTAAGGAACATGGGGTAATCAGTATGATTATGCCGCTCTTTAGTTCTTTTGGAATGGGTACCGCCCCAAACAAATCTTTTCTTTTCTTTCATTTTTTTATTCATTACTTGTACATCGAGTAGGAGATAGGGGAACCCTGTGGAGGGGGAGTTGCCTATCGGATACTAACCACCTATGGTAGCTGGATTCCGTTCCCGACTAGGGAGGAGACTTGCCCAGTCTACTGGATTAGACCCGTACTACCTATCCGTCCCCTACTCCCATTTTCTCTTTTCTTTTCATTAATCATTTTCCTCACATAATGAATATGAGTACCACCCCATAGGTAGCACTTCCTACTTGTTTCTATTAGTATGATATATGTTGCAGCTGTATAAAGGTACGATAATGAAACAAAGCATAAATTGAAATGAAACAAAGCATAAAATTAAACAGCCGTAATTAATAGTGTATAAAGAGGATGAATATAGTAGCAAAACTAAAATAACCATGAACCAAACGTGGAAATTAGTAATTAAACAGAGACAGGCTTGGTAAATAACTGTAGAAACATACTCAGAAATATCTAACAGAACACACCTAGTAAATATCTCATGGGAACATGTTTATTAAATAACTAAGGTTAATGACATGGATTGATCCTAAACAAGTATACATACTGGATTAAAGCATGATTCGATGGGTTTTATTTCAATTATGATAAATAGCTTGATTTACAATTTCAGGATAGTAAGTTCAAATTACCTACGCATGCTTTTTTCGAGAAACTATAGCTTCCAATTAGCACAAAGGATTAATAGTATGGACAAGACTATTTTATCAACGAACAAGATAACGTGTAGAGCAGTTAAACCAAGACAGAATTGTTATTTAGGAAGTAATACACAGATCACTTATGCATAGCTTATCATCCCACCAGTTCAGTTCATGCATACCTTTCATAGTTGTCAACATCAATAGCATTTACATTTCTTTATCATTCAAAATATAGTTGCAGTATAGTAAAGAAGATTACAGACAATCTAACATGAAACACACACACGCTACTTGTGTGTAACGCCTCCAAATGGCCAATACACTACCCCAAACCTTACCTTTGAACGAAGAAATCAACTCACGGACAACAAATTCCTAGTTTACAATGCTTTGCTTTACCCACGCATGCATATTGCTTGGGAGAAATACCCGAACTCATAGACTTACTAAACACTCACAATTCTCTAGGGAACTTTCACTTACACAGGAGAAATCCTCACTCGCTTGCAAAAGAAAAATCCCCTCGAAAAACTTCTAAAGAACACTTAATAGAAGGAGATCTACCAGACGACAGAAACTTACCAAATTGGAGAGGAGAAATGTGGAAGGTGGGACGATGTGGCCTAATTGTGGGAGAAACTCCCTCTAGAGGTCAAGATCGTGGATTCCTCCTTTCTAATTTAACCCTCATTCCCATATTTAAAACTTAATTTTTACGCAAAACTGGAACGTTTCGGAAGAGAGAAGTCGTCCTCACTCTTGTCCGTGAGCGTTCGAATTGGCCATTCGGACGAAGAAAGGCATCCGCATCATGCATCCACATGCGTCTGAAATTTTCCAGAATTTGGACAAATTCAAAATCGTTGTGTCCGCAGGCGTCTGCCTGCATCCGTGTTTGTTCGAAAGGTTGAGTTAGACTTAGGGGACAATTTTGGACGTATGCACGCCCTCCAGCCTCGTCCTAACCTTCGGAAATGGCATTCCATGTGATTTCAGACGACACTCCTCGTCCGCATGTCATTCGCATGCGTCCAAATTTGTCAGACTACCCTTTTTCTTCACATTTTTTTATACTTAATCTTTATCCTATAATAATTACACATTCTAATTTAACACGTACTGGTAGGCAATGTATTGTATTAATTATCAGGAAGGTTGATTACATTGCGTAAATGGGAAGAACGCATTTGGGGTATTACATAAGTAGCGTCAAAGGTTTAAAGAGGTCACTTTAGAACATGTTTTGTGAATTTGAAGCAGTGTTCTTAATGGATGAGAGTGGCTATTCTGCTAAAGATTTTACCATTATGGCTTAAGAAACAAAAAATGATTGCATCAAGGGTGTTTTCTACTGTGGATGATACAAATGAAGATGGAATTTGGTGAGAGAGATCGATATTTTGGTGTGTAAAGGCATTAAGTATGTGGAATTGTAAGTAGAACCGACGTTTTTGGTGCGTAAAGATGTTTTGGAGGTAATGAAGTCAGTCGTAGTGCAAGGATTTACTACATACCATCTGATGAAAAGGAAGAAATTTTGATAAAGGTTTCTCTTTTACAATAAGTGTAGTTGAAAAAAAGGTGACTTGGATGTGAGTTAGTGGTTTCACTAACTCCTTATATTTTGTAGAAGTGGAGATAATGAAATCCTCAGGAAGTTTTACGTAATGGTACGATGCATGAAGTTATTTTGTGTACTGTTGTGCTATGAAGGTCAGCAGTTATTTTGGTTGTTAGATTAAAGAAGTGCTTACGTTGAACAAAATTTGAGAATGAAATTTATATAAGGAGGGAGGAATGTAATACCCAGATAAATCCCTCCTTATACAATTTAAAGGATTTTACAAAATGAATATTTTTGAAAAAGAAATATGTCTCGTAATAGCCCATATTACACTCAATATTATACCATGAAAACTTATGAAAAAATATTGTGGGATTAATTAAGGTGATTAATTAAAGGAAGTATTAAAATAATTAAGAGAACAATGGAGGAGAAAGAAGAACAGTGATGAGAAGGAAGTATTTAAGTGTAGATTGTGGAGAATTAAATGTAGTTGTGGCGAAAAGATGAGGAAGAGATGTCCTTTATGGAGGAATGGATGATAGATGTGAAGAATGGATGACGGATATAGAGGAACAGACATCTCTTGTGGAAGGCGAATGTTAAGACTACGTAGAAAATGACACCGTTTTGATGCGTGGGACGTCGCTAAGGGAAAACGGACGTTCCAACATTGAGGAATTAAAAGAATACGTCATCATTTTAGGAAGCGAAGGACGTCCCTAATGGAAAGTGGGACATCCGAAATGAAAGAATAGAAGATGGCGTTAGTATTAAGTGGGACGACATTGTTTGGAACTAAAAAGGAAATGGGAAGGAAGGGACGTCCTTTATGGAAAAAGGAAGTCTGAAATAGAAATAAGGGGAACGATGTTAAGATTTAAGTGGGACGGCGTCATTTGGAACAAATAGGAAAGGCTTTTAAGAAGGAACGGACATCCCTCATTGAGGAAAGGATGTCCCTCGTGGCGAAGAAGTTGACAGACGTCTCTTAGAGGTTGACAGACGTCTAAAATGTGAAGGCAATGTACGCCCTTTGTTGTGGAATGGAAGTTTCTTGCTGCGAAGGGGCTGACAGACATTAAAAATGCAATAACTGATGCTGCATGTGGTAAATTGGACGTCCCTTACAGTGAAGATAATGTATAATCCCAATGCCATCATCTTCTATTACCATCCGCGTGTCTTTCATTTTGTGGTGGCAAAGCATACGAGCGGTTAGGTTTATGAAGATGAATGAGCGGAACGCCAGTACTAATTAAAATTTATACTTGTCTAACGTTCCCCTACGCGGAATGTCAACCTTTTGCCACAGAATGACAACTTTTCGCTGTGGAATGTTATGCATCGTTCTGCCTTCCATTGCCCTATTATACATAGTTGACATTCTGTGCTCTGATAAGTTCACCGATTTCCTCAGTGAACCCTAAATTACACGGCAAACCTTCATACTCTCAGAGTGAATTTCCTCACTATTTCATCAATTCCAATGGATTCTAGAACAACAACATTGACTCTAAAGCGTAAGGCTACTCCGTCGCAATCTCAGCTTCAAGATCAGGCAAAAACGGACTCGGCCCGTGAACGTAGACGGCTTGAGACTAATTTCATTCTCAATTAGTTTAACTGCAATGTACCAGCTGCAGTTAAAGTTGAAGCACCCACCGCGGTTGAAGTTGGAGCACCCAAGGTTGATCCTGTTACACATGCCGAGGTTGAAGCACAATCTCAACCTAAGCCTCGACAACGACCACCAACTCAATTGATCCATTTTTAACCTGTTATAGAAACGTTCCACTCCCCACTCTTCAAGACTGCCGCAGTGAATGATCGTTATAAAGCTGATGTTAACATCGTTCAATTATTGTATCTAGAAGAGTAGACTTTGTGTCTTTGGTTGAATTGGAAATTGAAGAATTGGTTGAGGGGGACGACTTAGCCGAGTTGTGCAGATTGGGTGAATGTTTTTGTGAACGAATTGTCAAACTGTTTTATGCCAATTTGGAACTGTCCACCCAACTATTAGAGGTTCGGACTGACGTGTTTAGATGAGTGTGGAGGTTGACTCCCAATGGTATTAACCTCTTCCTTGGATGTTTCATTGAGGAACCAAGGGAGAAATATTACCACGTATCTCGGGAGCCTGATTTCATCAGACGAGTAGAAGTTCTGATGATGCTTGGATTGTTGCATCGTGATCTTGAGATCGCAGCGTTCAAGAAGCCAAAATCCAATGACTTGAATGTCAAAGCCCGATTGATCCACACTATCATGACACACATTATTCTACCTCAAGATGGACATAAAGACCATGTTAGATGCATAGATGTCTATATGCTGGAAAAGGTATTCAATCGAAAGAAATTGAATATTGGCTATGTGATTTTAAGTCACATGTGCGAGGTTCTCAACAACTCGGCAAAGAGTCTACCATTTAATTGACTTGATTTTAGGATTGTTGAGCATAACGGCATACCAGTCTCGGATGAGGAGCTGAGAATCGAAGAGAATGTCACCAATGTGTACAACAAATTGAAAGAAAACCGCATAGGGATCTCCAATGTCAGAGGGGAATGGGTATGCAAGACTCCATCCAAGTTTTGCCCCAAATACTTTAAAAAAGGTTTCCCAGCTTCCATCCCCCTCAGTTGTACAGCCTCCGCTCCCTCAGTTGTACAGCCTCCAGCCCCCTCAGAGGAAAAACCTCCATCATTGCCTTTGCAACACATGGAGGATGATACTCCGTAGTTGATGATTCCACCCCCTCCTTAGTCATCTCATTTTATGTCGATGCCTGAGGTGGTTGCTAGCTGGATACAAAGAATTTAGGAGCAAGAAGAGGAATGACATGAAATGGTGTTAGATCAAGTTCGAAGGATGGAGGAGCACCATCAAAGGGGGCTACATAAAATGCAAATAATGGAGGAGCACCATCAAATGGGCCTGCACCAAATGCAAAGAATGGAGGATCAAGTAAAGGAGTGCCATCAGTTGGCCGAATTGCAAAGAATGGGGCAACGAGTAGCCCCTCAACCATCCTCTCCAACAACCTCTCAAGCAACCCTTCAAGCAGACTCTCCAGCATCCTCTCTAGCATCCTTTTCAGTAACCGAACTTACAGACTACTTGTAAGTTATTTAGTTTATACGCAAGAACTATTATTTATTTTATTTGTATAAGACGTAATGACTTGTCTCAAATTTGCAGCACCATTGCCCTCATATGCTAACCTTCTTCTCTTGCTATGCTTGCCAATATGTAGGAGATAGTTGCTCCCATTCCTCTATCGACAGCCGCTTCGGGTGGAACACAGCCTCCACCACTTAAAACTATGCATGTGGTACATCTTCGATTTGGTTATCTATGTGTCTGCACTTATTTATGCCTTATTAGTATGACAGTAACTTATCAATGTTTATTGCAGCTAGGTCAACTTATGGATCTTTTCATGAAGTTTGCTCGTGCTAATACCAGGAAGAACCTAGAGACATGTGCAATTATTTCAAGGACTTTGGTAGGTTTTTTCATTTTGTATCATTAAGTGTTTTGGACTAGATACTTAGGATATTTCACATGCTGTTTTCATTTTTAGGTTTAGAATGAGTACCACATCACTAAGATTATCTTCTTGAAGCAAATAGCGACTACAAACATGGTGGGAATTATGTTTTGTTGCATTAAGTAGTTTAGAAGATTTTATCTTATACTCATCCTGGTGTTACGTTTTTTGTATGCAGTGCTATGCATTGGACGAAGAAGGATACTTCAACGTTCAATTTAAAAAATCTCTACTGACATTAGGGTGGATTCACGTAAGTAAACATCTCACTTTTCTGGTTAGTCTTTCATGTTTGAATAGTTCTAATGCGTGGTTTACATTTCAGTCACACCTAAAGCAACTGTGTTTTTTGTCATCCGTTGACCTCTACACTCACTACCCTTACTAGGCGTTGCTGCTAGAAGCAATTGTAATCGTTGCAACGCCAACAGGTAAATAGAGGTATATCTTTTCATTTGTACAGATTC
>CM039473.1:23422051-23529926 GCA_022433065.1 Begonia loranthoides
GGGGGGGGTGGGGTTAAGGCTGCTCCAAAATTGCAAGGAGACCAACCTCCACCATCACGAAGATCTACTTGATAAGAGTCCCTTGTACACTTAAGGGTCCAGCGTTTACGTGGACCCACAGTTGTCATTTACGATCATCTATTTGCGGAAGAAATCTAGCAAAAAGAAGGCGGCGTTGACTTAGTTTACTTGATGTGTAGGAATATAGATTGAGATATTAACTTGGAATAGATATTTATGTTTGGATAATATTTTGTTTATGTTTGGATAATATCTGGTTGAATTTTTGATTTTGATAATGCCATAGGGGGGAGAGACTAAAATAAAGGAAACTCTTGCAAAATTTTCATTTTTTTGAAAGAGAAAGAAAGAAACTTTGACTTAAACCTAATTATCCATTTCATTCATCATCAACAAATAATTAACACGTTCATTGCAACAATTTAAGCAGCATGTGCATAACACAAAAATATATGTTGACGTTCAGTCGAGAAACATCAATGTGCCACTGTGAAAAAATTTTGTTTTGCGGGGGAAAGTATGACATTCTACCGCAGAACGTCCACTTTCTGCTGCAGAATGTCAACTTTCCGCTGCGGAATGTCAACTTTCCGCAGCAAAACATCGACATTCCTCGGTGGAATGTAAATGCTTACTCTGGTTCTAATAGACCGCAATTTCATTTACTCTGGTTCTAATCTGTCTCAATTCCACTTTGTTCAAAATTATATTTTCATACTAATCAATTTTATTAATCATCAACAACTAAATTATCAATTCCATTACAACCATATAATGTACATGTGCATTATACATGCAAACCAAATTATCAATTCAATTACTACCATATCATGCATATGTGCATTACAGACGCAAACCTAATTATCAATTCCATTACAATCATATAATGGACATGTGCACTAAGAATTTCTATGTAGCATTAGAAAAAGAAAAAAAAAATCATAAACCTCCATAGGCAAGTAAATAGGATTTGATTAATCATTTTCAGCTTACAATGCTGCCAAAGTAGCATATTTCAATGCTTCTAATCAAGAAAGGTTAAGGTCTACATTTGTGTTTGTTTGTGTTTGTGGACCTTGCGCATCATACTCCTCCATAACACATTACAAATAAATATCTGGAATTGTCTCGGGGACTATGTCAGTAACTATCTCAGGGATTATGTCGGGAACTGTGAAACCCATAAATGTGCCCGCGAGCTTTCTCTGCCACCTCTACCTCTGGACCTGCGGCTGCCACATGCACTTGACTCTGGGCCTCAACCTTGACACGTGCGAGAATTGTGCCCCACACTCCAACACTAGCCACACGTCACATTGAGATGTCTTTTGGGTAGCACTGTTTAGCTTGGGGCATCGTCAACATCCCTTATTGTACTACCCGGATATTCAGCTGCGTGTAAATCTTGGATTATGAAAAAGTAATGTTTTGGTCATTGAGAAATTGTCACACTTTATAGTTAATATTATTATGAAAGATAATGTTTTAATACCTTGAAATGTAGTGGATTTATAGAGATGTGGTTATTTATAATTATTAGGAAAATAAGGGGGTTAATATAGGTTACGGTCGAATGATTTATGGGATGAATTATGGGCGTAATTATTTAGAATTATTTATGTAAATAAATAATATGCTGGCGCGACAGATGATCATGGAGGTTGACCATCAAAAACATTGAGCAACCGGTAAATTTGGAAACCAAATTCATTGCTGATCAATGGAAGCTGGCGGTCGATCGTGGACGTTGAATCGATCGTCTAGTGTGTCAACTGTCTGTTTGAAAACATATAACCAATGCTTGGAAACTAGAAGAGTCGCTAGAAACCAATATGTCACGCCTCCTCTACGTCTTTTGAGTGGTCCAAAGTGTATTTAGAAGGTCAGAAGGAAAAAAAAAGGGAGAATGGTTGTCTGTGTTTTCTAAACTCTCTCTCTATATTCTGGTGTTTTTCTGGTTCTGTGTTTTATGGAGGAAAGCTTCGACTAAAAGGAGAGGATTGTTGCAGAGCAGAAGAGAGATTTAAACAAGAATAAAGGTAAGGGATTATGCATGTTCTTTGTCTGTAAGGATCTACATCACGGGAGTAGGGTTGTTTGCTACATGAAGTTATTTGTTCTCTAAAGTATTGCTTATGTGATAGATTATTGCTTGTGTTCTTCTCTAAGTGATGGTTCTTTTATGCATGATTAGTTCCTATAGTTTAACATGTAGAATTCCTTCTCTGCTAATGAACTACTAATTATTGTCCTGCTTGGATGATTTGTTCTCTATGATTTTCATGCCTTTGTGAGTGGTTTCCGTTCATGGGTTCCTGTTTGTTTGGTTTGTCAATATTCTGGGTGAAAATAAACTAATCTGTTAGTAGCAAATAGTGAAGAAATGGGTTTTGCATGTTTTGTTGGTTTCTTGAATAATTCTCTACAAGATAATTTCCAATATATGCCTCTGTTATTTCCCCTGCCTGTTAAACTGTCCTTGAAGGGATGAATTTCTTTAACTAATTTGCTTGTGATACTATCCTTGACTAATATATCGTAGCACAATATTGTTCTGTTTGGAATTATGCTGCCATTGGTGGTGTCCTCCATTAGTGGATTAATCCTTTGTATGCTCTCGGTAGGTTTTAGAGTATTAGAATATATTGATTAATATATGTCACCATATAGGAATTGTCTTCTATGAACGTTAATCTATGAATATAGGTGATTATAATCGATGTTATAGTTTTATTGTTAGATTGTTAATAATTGTATTATTATCATTGCAGAATAGGTTGAGTATATATAACCCTAATAATGTGAATTAATGGAAGTTGTGGAAATTAGAAAATGATATGATGATTTCCACCTTTATTGATATTCAGTGTCCTTAAACAATTTATTCATGGTTGCATCATAGTTCATGTTACATTGGTTATTATAGTTAATTTCTCAATTTGGTATCATATTAGCGATAGCATGCTCAACATTAAATTATAGTCGATGCATGATTTCTACTCATTGTTTGTTAATTGATTGTATTATTACTTGTGATATATGAACTACTGTGTGACATTCATATAGGCATGTCAGTTAGGATTGCATATCATGCATTGCACTGAATAATAAAATGGGCATTTTCTACGTGAGTTCAGAGACTGAAGAGGTTGCTCTCACGTGGAAAACAACCCGTTTGGGCGAGTTTGGAGACTGAAGAGGTTGATGTTACCCAACGGGTGGGTGAGTTCAGAGACTGAAGAGGTTGCTCTTACCCAACTGTGAATAAATGCAAATGTAAACGGATTCATTTTTACATGAGTTAGAATACTGAAGAGGTTTCTCTTAAGTGGAAATGAATCCGTGTGATGAGTTCAAAAACTAAAGAGGTTGCTCTCACCCAACGTGCATATGTAATAGACATATGCATATAGAGTTGTCATAGACATTGCATCTGCATTTCATTTATATCTCTTATTGAACAATAGACTCATAATTCCTCTTGTGATGTAGGTATTGATTGAGATCCAAGTGAAGTGAACGTGGAAGAAGTGTGATGTGAAGCAAGCTCGTGTTACTATGCGCGGATCGACCTCAAGGGTTATGGCTCACTTTATATTATGATTTTCAAATGTTTTAAATAATATTGTTTGAAAAAAAGTTTAATGTTTCCGCGGATATTTACTATAATATTTTCCTTTAAGTATCGTTGAACGGGTTTTAAAGTGATAAAATTTTTAAAAAATTGTGAAATGGACATATAGAAATGTAAAATGAAAATGGGATGTTACAATTATGGTATTAGAGTAAAACCAGTTCTAACGCAGTTCTGTAGACTGCTGGTAACACAAGATTGGTCGCGACATACTTCTTCAACTGTAAGTGCCTTGTTACATTGCTTTGATAGTTAAATTGCATTGTTAGTATAAATTGCTGTGTTAGTGTAATTGTTTTACTAGTTTAAATTGTTTGTAGAAATTTTTTAAGTAATTAGCTTAATACTGATGATATAAAAATTATGTAATTAAAATAATAATAATAACAACAAAATAAAATAAAAGATTTAATAATAATAGATACTTCCTAATAAAATCCCTAAAGAATAATAAGTGTAATGCTCCCTCATAAACATTCCCTAGGATAGCTAGTTTAATGTTTTGAAACAACCAATACTAAATTAGTGTAGGACAATAGAATGGCGAGGGGAACTAGAGGAAACGTTCAGGCCAATATTGCTAGGGACGAGGAAACTGCTGGTCATGAGAATGTTATTGGTCAAGAACCTGCTGTTCCTCAAGATGAAGAAATGACGTTCTTGGTCGCTTGACGGCTATTGTGGACTGCCAATTCCAGTTCATGGAATGCATTATAGAGAGGGAGAACAAAAATGGAAATCAACGTCAAGTGGTGGTTCCTAAAGAAGCTGGTTGGGAGAGGTTTAGGAGACTTAAGCCTCCATGCTTCAATGGAAACATTACTGAAGCCATGGGAGCTGAAGAATGGATTCAGTCTCTAGAGGACATGTTCGAGTACGCAAGGATTAGAGAGACCGAGAAAGTTTCATGTGCTGTAACCTGCTGATTCAGGACGCGATGTTCTGGTGGGATACTGTTAAGGTGGCACAAGATGTTTGAGCTTTGATGTGGGATCAATTCAAGGAAATCTTCTATGAGAAGTATTTCAACTAGACAGTCCGATCAAAGAAACTAGTGGAATTTATTCAGTTGCTCCAAACTAGAACTGTATCTGAGTATGTAAGGAAGTTTAAAACACTCTCTCGATTTGCGTCACACCTGGTGGTGAACAATGAGCACAAGATCTATCAATTTATCCAAGGACTAAAAGTTGAAATTTTTAGAGGAGTAAAGATTTCTGGTACTCAGGACATCCCTCATACAAAGATTGTCGCTAAGGCGTTAGAAGTTGAAGATGTTGAATTGATGGTCGCTAAATAGCGAGAAGTGAATCAGAGGTTCTAGAAGAATATTCTTAACATGCCGCAGAAGGATGGACCAATGGTGAACAAAGGGAAAAAAAGGCCTTCAGAGAATGAAGTAGTTACAGATGAAGGACTAATGTCCTATAACTGAGGTAGTTACAGAAGTGCAAGAAGAATCATGTTGGAGAATGTAGAGTGGGTACTGGACGATGTTTTAAATGTGGGGAGCCTATGCATATTGCAAGATATTGCTCAGCTAAAATCGGTGGATCTGGATGAGTGGTACTAATAGTCTTTTCCCTATATGGTGACGAAGCTCAATATGACGAGGAGATGGGGGAAGGTCAGCTTGCTATAGTGTCAAGTATGCCTTATTATTGAAGTAGCTGCTTAAAGTTCTTTAGGAATGTATAAGTAGCTCGTAATGTTATTGCAATTCGGTTATGTCAGGTACAATTTATGTTAATGATATAGCCACTTATGTTTTATTCGATTTAGAGCTACTCATTCCTTAATTGCAAAGGAATTTTAAATAAATTGTTTCCCTGAACTATAAAAGAGTAACTATAGAGTATTCTTACCCTTGGTGAATGCTTGATTACCGACAAAATCCTAAAGGCATATGCCATAAAAATAAATAATCAAATTTTCTATGCTGACCTGATTGTCATGGTCATGAAGGGGTATGATGTTATCCTGGGTATTAATTGGTTATCCCAACATCAATCAATGATAAATTGTAGAAAGAGAGAAGTATGTTTTCTCTCCCCAGATAGCGAGCAACACACATTTCGTGGGGTCAAGGAAAAAGGCAGATTGGCTGTAATCTCTGCACTTGAGGCAGACCAATTAATGAGGAATGGTGGTGAAGGGTTCCTCGTTAATGTAATGGACACGACGACAGTATCAAAGACAAAGCTAGAAGAAATTTCCATCGTTCAAGACTTTTCGGAAGTTTTTCTGGATGATCTTCCTGGATTGCCTCTAGATAGATCGAATTTATGATCAATTTGCATCCTGGAATGGAACCTATTTTCAAGAACCCATACAGAATGGCCTCGAAAAAATTAAGAGAATTGAAAGTTCAACTCGAGGAGTTAATTAACAACAAGTTTATTCGTCCCAGCTTTTTACCTTGGGGAGTCCTATTTGTGAAGAAGAAGGATGGATCGATGATGATGTGTATCGACTACCATGAACTAAATAAAGTAACAATTAAGAACCGATATCCTCTACCTAGAATAGACAATTTGTTTGATCAGTTACAAGGAGCCTGTGTCTTTTCAGAAATCGACCTCCGATCCTGATATTATTAGTTGAAAGTTATACCTGATAATATTCACAAGACCGTATTTAGAATGCGATATTGACACTGAGTTCCTAGTAATGTCGTTTGGGTTAATCAATGCTCCAGCAACATTTATGGACCTGATGGATTGGATCTTTAGGGAGTATCTGGATAAATTCATCATTTTTTTTATCGATGATATCCTAATTTATTCGCGCTCAGAAGAGGAACACTGAGAACATTTGAGAATTTTTCTGTCTGTACTGGCAAAGCATAAATTGTATGCGAAGTTCTCCAAGTGTGAATTCTGGCTGAACAAAGTAAGTTTTCTCGGTCATGTGATTTACAAGGAAGGTATTGAAGTGGTCCCAGCAAAAAATCCAAGCAGTGGTTGATTGGTCACAACCAAAGAACGTAGGAGAAGTAAGAAGCTTTCTTGGATTTGTTGGATACTATAAGTGATTTCTAAGTGGGTTTTCAAAAATTACACTACCACTGATTGGTTTAACAAAGAAGAATATGCGGTTTTGGTGGACAAATGATTGTGAAGAGAGTTTTCAAGAGTTGAAACGTCGTTTACCTTCAGTTCTTGTTTTGACCCTGCCTATTGAAGATGGAAACTTCTATATCTACTGTGATGCCGCCATGAGCGGATTAGGGGCAATATTTATGCAGAATGAGAAAGTAATTGCTTACGTTTCCAGGTAGTTAAAATCGTATGAGGCAAATTATCCCACCCATGATATGGAACTTGCTGTAGTGGTGTTTGCACTGAAAATATGGAGACACTATTTGTATGGACAGCGGTGTGAAATTTTTATGGATCATAAGAGTTTAAAGTACATCTTCACTCAGAAGGAATTGAACATGAAGTGGCAGCGGTGTTAGAGTTTGTGAAGGACTATGACTGTTAAATTAAATATCACCCTAGAAAGGCAAATGTTGTACCTGATGCTCTTAGTAGAAAGATGGCGGTTATGAGCATACTATGCAAAGAAATGCCTATTGGACTTCGTAAGGATATTCAAGGATTGGATGTACAGATGGTTACTACACAGTTAATCGCTCTTTTATCAACACTAACATTGAAGCCTACGATATTGAAGAAAATTAAAGAGGCTCAATTGGAGGATAAGAGATGTGAAGATTTTAAACTAAACCCAACCCTTGAGAAATATTAATATTACTCCAAGTCCAGTGAGGAGATTGTAAAATTTAAGGACATATAGTATATACCGGAGAGGTCAAAATTACAATTGGCAATCCTACTAGAAGCTCATTCTTCAAGTTTTTCTATCTACCCTAGATGCAACAAAATGTATAATGACCTTAAATTACATTACTACTAGCCGACAATGAAATTTGACATCGCATAATATGTAGCATTGTGTCATGTATGCCAACAAGTGAAAGCGTAACATCAGAGGCCTGGAGGAATGTTGCAACCAATGCTTATACCTAATTGGAAATGGGAGCATGTCACTATGGACTTTGTCATGGGATTACCTAGGACTGTGAGAGGACATGATGCAATTTTGGTGGTTGTTGATAGACTAACCAAAGTTTCTCACTCCCTACCTGTAGCAATGACTTATAAGATAAACTAGTTCGCGAGACTATTTGTTAAGGAGATTATGCGCTTACACGGAGTGCCTATCTCAATTGTATCAGATCGAGATCTAAGGTTTACCTCCACATTTTGGAAAAGTTTAAATGAGGCCATGGGTACAGAGTTAGAGTTTAGTACTGCCTTTCATCCGCAAACTGAAGGACAAGGCGAGTGAACGATTTAGATATTGGAAGATATGATGAGAGCTTGTGTGTTAGAGTTTCAAGTTGGATGGGGAATGATGCTATTATTAGTGGAATTTTCCTATAACAATAGTTTTTAAGCTAAGATAGGAATGACACCTTACGAGATTTTGTATGGCAGAAAGTATAGATCTCCTTTACATTGGCATAACGTTGGAGAAGTTGAGTTTTACGGGCCAAATATTATACGGCAAACCTCTGAATCTATTGCGATTATTTGTCAAAGGATGTTGGCAGCTCAAAGTCGCCAAAAAAAGTTATGCAGATCTTCGTCGAAGGGAATTTGAATTTGACGGTGGAGACTTGGTATTCTTTAAAATATCGCCACTTAAGGGAGTTATGCGGTTTGGGAAGAGAGTAAAGTTAAGTCCGCGATACATTGGTCTTTTTTCAATTACGAAGAGAGTAGGTAAAATGACATATTGGTTGCTATTGCCAGCCGCTATGGAAGAAGTTCATAACATGTTCCATGTGTCTATGTCAAATAAGTGCCTGGATAATTTTGTTCAAGTGGTCTATGTTAAAGAAGTGACTTGGGAATTCAATTCAAGCCGAACCTGAGGAACATATTGTAGTTCAACCAAACTTAACTTACGAAGAAAGACCAATTCAGATTCTGGATTCGAGGATTAAGGAACTAAAACGCAAAAGGATTCCACTTGTTAAAGTGTTAAGGCGGGATCATTCGACTGAGAAGGCTACTTGGGAATCAAAGGAAGACATGGAAGTTAAATACTTAGAATTATTTCATTAGCTGAAATTTTGAGGACAAAATTTTAATGAGGGGAGTATGTAATACCTGTGGTATTCAGATGCGTGTAAATCTTGGATTAAGAAAAAGTAATGTTTTGGTCATTGAGAAACTGTCACACTTTATAGTTGATATTATTATGAAAGATAATGTTTTAATACCTTGAAATGTAGTGGATTTATAGAGATATGGTTATTTATAATTATTAGGAAAATAAGGTGGTTAATAGGCTGCGGTCGAATGATTTATGGGATGAATTATGGGTGTAATTATTTAGAATTCATATTATTTATATGAATAAATAATATGTTGGACTAGCGGACGATCATGGCAGTCGATCTTCAAAAACATTGAGCGACTGGTAAATTTGGAAACCCAATTCGCGGCTAATCGATGGAAGTTAACGGTCGATCGTGGGCATTGAATTGATTGTCTGGTGCATCAACTGTCTGTCTGAAAATGTATAACCAATGCTTGGAAATGTGAGGAGTCAATAGGAACCAATACGTCGCGCCTTCGTGACGTCTTATGAGTTGTCCAGAGTGTATTTAGAAGGACAGAAGGGAAAAATAAGGGAGAATGGTTGTCTGTGTTTTCTAAACTCTCTCTCTAAATATTCTGGTATTTTTCTGGTTCGTTGTTCTAGGGAGGAAAGCTTCGATTGAGAGGAGAGGATTGTTTCTGAGCAAAAGAGTGATTTAAACAAGAAGGAAGGTAAGGGATTATGCATGTTCTTTGTTCGTAAGGACCTACATCACGGGAGTAGGGCTGTTTGCTGCATGAAATTGTTTGTTCTCTGAAGTATTGCTTATGTGATAGATTATTGCTTGTGTTCTTCTCTAAGTGATGGTTCTTTCTGCATGATTAGTTCCTATAGTTTAACTTGTAGAATTCTTTCTCTGCTAATGAACTACTAATTATTGTTCTGCTTGGATGATGGGTTCTCTACAATTTTCATGCCTCTGTTAGTGGTTTCTGTTCATGGGTTCCTGGTTGTTTGGTTTGTCAATATTCTGGGTGAAAATAAACTAATCTGTTAGTATCTAATAGTGAAGAAAAGGGTTTTGCATGTTTTGTTGGTTTCTTGAATAATTCTCTACAAGATCATTTCCTATATATGCTTATGTTATTTCCCCTGCCTGTGAAACTGTCCTTGAAGGGATGAATTTCTTTAATGAACTTGCTTGTGATACAATCCCTGACCATTAAATTGTAGCACAATATTATTCTGTTTGGAATTATGCTGCTGTTGGTGGTGTCTTCCATTAGTGGGTTAATCCTTTGTATGTTCTCAGTAGGTTTTAGAGTATTAGAATATATTGATTAATATATGTCACAATATAGGAACTATCTTCTATGAACATTAATCTGTGAATATAGGGGATTAGAATAGATTGTTAATAATTGTATTGTTATTATTGCAGAATAGGTTGAGTACATATAACCCTAATAATGTGAATTAATGGAAGCTATGGGAATTAGGGAATGATATGATGATTTCCACCTTTATTGATATTCGGTGTCCTTATAGAATTTATTCATGGTTGCATTATAGTTCATGTTACATTGGTTGTTATAGTTAGTTTCCTAATTTGGTATCATATTAGCGATAGCATGCTGCATTAAATTATAGTTGATACATGATTCCTGCTTATTGTTTGTTAATTGATTGTAATATTGTTTGTGATATATGAACTGCTGCATGACATTCATATAGGCATGTCAGTTAGGATTGTATATCAGGCATTGCACAGGATAATAAAATGAGTGTTTTCTACGTGAGTTTGGAGACTGAAGAGGTTTCTCTCACGTGGAAAACAACCCATTTGAGCGAGTTCGGAGACTGAAGAGGTTGCGCTCACCCAATGGGTGGGTGAGTTTGGAGACTGAAGAGGTTGCTCTCACCCAATTGTGAATAAACGTAAATTTAAATGGGTTCGTTTTTACGTGAGTTTGGATACTGAAGAGGTTGCTCTTACCCAACGTGCAGATCTAACAGACATATGCATATAGAGTTATCATAGGCATTGCATCTGCATTTTATTTATATCTCTTATTGGGCAATAGGCTCATAATTCCTCATGTGATATAGGTTTTGATTGTGATCTAAGTAAAGTGAACGTGGAAGAAGTGTGATGCGAAGCAAGCTTGTGTTACTATATGTGAATCGACTTCAGGGGTTATGGCTCATGAAGAAATAAAAGTGTTTAAATTGTTTAAGACTTTATATTATGATTTTCAAATGTTTTAAATAATATTGTTTGAAAAAATAGTTTAATGTTCCCGCGTATATTTGCTCTAATGTTTTCCTTTAAATACCTTTGAATGGGTTTAAAATGATAAAATTTTTATAGAATTGTGAAATGGACATATAGAAATGTAAAACGGAAATGAGATGTTGCACTTATTCTTTGTTTTCGCGGCCTTTTGGGACGTCTCTTAAATGGCGGTGGCATAATTAGATCAAGGTCCATCACAGACCACATGATTTATCCATGAATTGCGTGGACAAAGTGAAAGTATATCGTCATGTATGTTTCCCGGTGGTAGCACTCATGCACAAAGTCTCAGGAGATCTCCTCATAAATTACATACACAAGACTGCATGGACACACGGGATGCTAGTCAACTCCCACTTGTAACAGTTACAAGTATGTCGGTACAAATTGATAACATACTATTTGTTACCATTGTTTACCTCAAACGGGGCAGCGCTTGAAGGAACAAGACTCCATTTTCGACCTGCAAGTTGTAGTCTAGCAAGCTGATTCTTGATCTGCGGACACAAAAGGTCCGTCGATTACGCCATCTTTTTGTTTTTATTAACGATCCTACACATGATGCCCTTTCTTATAATCTCGAACATACAGAGAATCGGTTTGTCCCGGGCTGATAGATGCATGCATTGAAAGACTCACTCAAGTTGTTTAGACTTATGTCGTACTTTGGGATGGAGCTGAATGCATGTTTGGCCCAGAATTTCGCATCTATTCATCGTAAATATGCGTGGACTGATGGTTCAAGCAAAAATAGTTTCACCATCTCTCTCTCAAAGTGTAGTGATGTTATGGCCCTCGAAGCACCCACATTGCATCGTTGAACAACCTGCCTTTAAATTATTTTTGAAAATTTGCATACAGGTGTCGGATGAAAAAACGATGCTCCACTTGCCCCGCAAACTCTCTGACAGCAGGCACCAGCCCCTATAAAAAGTAACAGTCTGAGACAAACATTCGTGCACAATGCATAAAGTAAACATAGATGGCCAAAGCAATCAATCGTACCTTTTGTCCATCAGAAATGACTATCCACCCATTATCGGGCGGGGTGTTTAGATCTTCTAGTAACAATTCCAAAAACTAGCTCCAAGAATCCCTACATTCTGTTTCAACCACTACTATAATAATTTGATAAATTTAATTGTTCTCATCGATGCTGACAACACTAAGCAGGTGGCCCAGAGTCGATCCCTTTAAGGGGCAACCATCCTAACAAATAACCGGTCTACCACAGTTCAACATCCCCATCTTACATGTAGCCAAACACATGTACATGCTTTTAAATGTACTCATCTCAAGCTGAACATGTAGCGAGTTTCTAGGATTAAACCTCCAAATCTCCTCGACATATGACCATATGAGCGTGTATTGGTCATCACAATCTCCTTCATTCATTTTTTGGGAGGCAGCATTTCTTGCCCGTGTAGCAAGGCTAGGTATAATTTTCACGTTAAAATCCTTCTTATCTGTCTCAATTATGGAAGGAAGGTCCTAGTCAGCCTGACTTTTAAATCTATCCAAGTAATGTGTTACGACCCATTTTGTAGAGGCATGACGGCTTTCCATCTTTCTTGAGCAAGTGTGAACGTCGTTATAGCTCTTTATTTGAAACTTCAATTCAGCTTGCATTTTTTAGGTGTGCATCTACCACGTGCATCATTCTTGGCAGGTAGCTCTCAACCGATGAGAGTCATTGTGGGTGAATGTTATCTCGTACCCATTCTTTAACGCATGATCCACAATTTCTTCTCTAATTTGATTCAAAGAACTATACTTCTTGCCAACACACATACCAGTGAACGTGCATTTGCTTGTGGTGGTTATCGAGGCCTACTCTCGCCCATGTTCATGTCTTTGTCACTATATTTAGATAATGAACGGAGCTCCTCCTCGTCTGGAGGTGCCGAGATGGAATGACCACTATAGCAACTTCGTCTTTAAATGCATGTATATCATGTGTCAAGACTATGTACATGGGCTCCACTTCAAATGGGCAGTTAACAGATTTCTGAACACTCCCAAACGCCATTGGTGTTCAACAATTTCTAATGCTTCAACTTCGTCTGGATGCGGTACACTTTAGCTCTAAAAAAGCTCTAGGGTTTGATAATCGCTAAGAAAATCGCTGAGAAAATCACGATGAGTGTAGTGTGAATTTATGTAAGGCAGAGGATGCATGACGTTCTGCGGAGGAAAGTTGTCATTCTGTGGCGGAAAGTTAACGTTCCGCGATGGAAATTATGACGTTCTGCGTGGGGGAATGACAGACAAGGACCTTTCGCAGGGGAACGTATGACGTTCCGCGGAGAAACAACAATTAAGCATCTTCATAGTTAGCATTGTCGTTTCGCAGAGGAACGTGTAGTGTTCCACCGCAGAATGAAAATTAAAACATTTAACGACAAATGTGACATCGATATTCATAGTTCAGTGGTTAAGTTGTTAGCAAAAACACTTTAGTGGTTGACTTATCATTGATCACAAAGTATAAAGGTTGATTTGTTAATTTTCCTTTTTTTCTATTACAAGTGAGACTACTTTCTTGTGAAATAATTAACTATTCCCAAAAAAATATTTTGAGTGTAATTTTATTTTGGCAATGACTTGTAAAATGTACAACATGAGATCTCATGGCAAATGAATTTTGTGGGCGATGCAGCGAAGTCTTCGAAGCCCGTTTATTGCTATTAATTAACGCGTCAATCTATAAGATATTTGTACTAACTTATGCGTATTTCAATACCTACTACTCAGATATACAACTCGTTCGAGTCCAACTAGAGAATGTCAAAAATTACAACGATAGCTTCACAACATTTTTCATCAATTGAGACTACATGGTCAGTTCTTTTCAACGAAGTCTAAACTAATTAAACAAAGACGTTGCTAGCTTGGATGTCACTTTAATTTGTTATTGAATATTGTTCTGCTCATGTATTGGGCTTAAAGGTCTTTAGGTTTAGATTGATGATGACATGACATTTTTGAAAATAATAACAATAATAAAAAATTGTTGGAGAGGATGGAGGCATTTAATATATATGGTAATTTATTAACAAGTCATAAAAATATGTTGTGCAAATAGCAGACTCAGCCTCGACAACCTAGCCCGATCCATTGTTGAGAGGGCCTACTACAAAAAGACATTTTCAAGCCTAGCTCGCAAGCAAGTTGCCAAGGCTAATAGCAGGCTAAGCAATGATACCACACACGTTACAAAAACAAATAGAGAATACTAGATTTAAAGAGAAAAAAACCACATGACAACTCTAATCAAATATTCTATCGGGAAAACAATAGGATTATAACAAGATTTTTGGTAAAATAATTTTAAAAATAAAAAAAAAAAAAATTTCTTGAACAAATTAATATTATGTGCGAGAGTCTCCAAAGTGAGCATATTCAAGGTATTAGATACAATAAGAATTTGTCTTATTCAACTTTTATTTATAATTAAACTGTGGACCTGAGTTCTTTTATTTTAAGTTTAAATTATTATTTTCCTTCTCCTAAATTTAAGATCTGAAGACTTTTATTAAAATAATTTCAATTTATCATATTATTTTATATAATATTATCATATTTGTATCAAATAAATAATTTTAACCAAAACATAAAAAACAGAGAGTTTGTTTAGGATATTCTATATTCTTTTGCTTCAAAATTTGACCATTGATATTTTAAGTACCACCATCGCAAGTAGTGACGAACCATAAAGGGTCCACCCAAAATTATTATTTTTAAATACAGACTTCTTTCTACATTAAATACATATCGTCTTAGAAGTCTATTTAAAAGGCAATGTTGTTGTAAAAACCTACTTTTAATGCTTGGTTTAGAAGTTTTGTTAGGTAGTACTTGGTTTTTTTTTAATACAGAATATGTGATTGGTTCTTCTCATTGGGTTTTATTTTAGTCAAATCATTACTCATAACGCTTACAGTACATGAAATCGTGAACAAATATTAAACTTTAAATTTTCTTTTCCCAAAAAAATTATGTCATGAGATTGTTGGGAATTATTATGCAAATTGAAAGTTTTCGAATGACGATTTAGATAATAGAAATGAAACATAAGATATGAATTTAATACATTCTTGAAGCTGTTCAATTTGATAAAATTTATTACTTCAAAGTCATCAAGTCATGTTTTCAATTATTTTCCATTTTTTTTTACTGTTTTCCAAAATTTTAAAATGGAATCTTTTATTAGGTAGGCTTGGTATTATATTAATAATATTTCTCTTCATTTTTACTCACAAACAACGCCATCTCCAATTGGACTAATTTCTTTGAGACTTTCTAACACAAGAATCTTGTCGCCATTGCTTTCTCATTTTTAACTTCTTAAACTACACGTTGAAAAGTCATGTTAATCTCTATGATCAATTTTGTTTGTTAAATGAAAATTATTTAGAATATATTGTCATTGATTTCACGACCCATAACCCGGGACTATAGTTCAGAAGTTTAGTTCATTATTTGTTTCGTTAATTACTCTATGATATGTATTAACAATTTAATATTATAATATTTTAATAATTAAACTTTAAAAAGTATTCAATTTTTAAAATAAGTACATGAAAATTTTTTTTTGGTTGGCTCATTAGTGTAAAACCCGTATTTTTTTATAATTTTAAATTTCCACGTGTAAATATTTTGTGCAATTTTTGGTTAAGCGTTGAAAGATTAACCTGTTTTGTTGTGTAGCGATTATGTATGAAGTTTTCAGTCAAATAGTCAAAATAGTCAAATTAGGTATTTTCAAACGGTAAATTAATTTAAGAAATTATTTTGGTAAATTATTTTGACTAAATATTTGTATTCGGTTAGTGTTTTTAACGATACGGCTTTTCTATCAGATTTTGTGTTAGATTTAATTAATGTATAAAATATATTTTAATATATATAAAGTATAATATATTATATTTTTTTATTATAAAGGAAATCAAATGAAGAAGAAGAAGACTTCTTTTTTTGGCGAACGGTCGCGAGGAAAATGCGAGGGAGGGGGAGGGAGCTCGAGTCAAGAGTTACCGATTTCTGATGACAGATCTAGGTTCCCGCGTTCACACCAACAAATTTTGTAAAGGCCGTTGGTAAGTATTTCTGTTTTTTCCCTCTGTTTTTGCGTTTGAAGTTTTGAAATTCATTAGCTTTAGATTCGGGGTAGAAAAACTCGAATTCAAAAGAAATTTCTGGTACATATTGATAGACTATGAGTCTATGCAGGTTTATTTTTCGTTACAAGTAAAAAATCGAGAGAAAACATAGTGTTTTTTCTCGGAAAGCAGTGCCCTAGCTCTGTGTCGGTCGACCGCTGTGGGATGTGTTGTCGATCGTCGTGTGGATGTCTCGTTGGTCGACCAAAATGCAATTTTAGTTGACTAGGACAGTCAACCACTGAACTATTCTTGGTCGACCCCAATTTGGATGGTTTCAACCCCGGGGGGTCCCTGATCGACCACTTAGTGTATTTTGTCACGTTTTTAGATTGTTTATGCGTCGTTTGGGTTCTGTCGACCATTGCCAAGTCTTGGGTGGCTGCTATGAGTCTTATTGACTATTGTCATGTCCCTGTGGAGCGTAATCATGCTCGTCGACCACAACTGTGTCTCTAACTACTGTATCCTCTCTGCTTAATTTTGGTTGAGTTTTGACAACTGTTGAGTGGTCTCGGTTGACCACTGTGATGCCTTGTCGACCATTGTTAGGTTCGAATGACTCTAGTTATGTCTTCTTGACTGTTGAGTTGTTCTGATAGGGCGTGTCGTGTTTCATCGACTGTAACCTTGTCTTATCGACCGGTGGGTCTTTCTGGTTATCTGTTGAGGTGTCGGGTCGACTGTGATTATTTTTTGGTCGACCGCACTATTTATTTATAGGAGTTGGGTTTAGCGAACTCTGTTTGGCTTCACCAGCCTTACTTAGGTTTTGGGTTGCACGATCAGGTTCTCTCTGAGGATCGGGTTGCCTGACCTGACGATTCTGTTAGGCCCACCTCTAGGTCATGGCAGTTAGGCTCGACTCGTTTAACTTTGTAGGCTCGATGATCCAAACTTTTTCAGACTCGGCTTGACTCGGCCTGATTGTTTGTCATCTCTAGTATGACTTGCAATAATTATTAATAAAAAAATATTTTAAAAAATAAATATATGACATATTAGTGTATTATCATTGAGCATGAGGAAGTCTATAGAAATACTTAAACATCTATTGTTATTTTGGTAACAAAGTTGACTACAGTGGCCACATATCTATTGTTATTTTGGTAACAAAGTTGATTATAGTGGCCATATAACCATAATAGAAGTGATGCTAAAAAAATAAAATGATCATATTAAAAAAAGGAGTGATGCTATCACGACCTAGAGACGAGCCTAACAGAAATATTGGGTCGAACGACACGATTCTCGGAGAGGACTCGATCGCTCATCCTAAGGCTAGGATGTCAACGAAAGTCTTAACATAAATTTAACTCCTAAACCTAAAAAAATAGGTCAGAGTCCATAGAGTAATCAATAGAAATTCAAGGTAGCGTAATAATAACAAAATGAAAAAAAATATTTGGCACGAAAATGAAACTATTCAACATCATTCAACAAACTACTAAAAGAAATAAATTCTCACCAAGGATAGCAAAGAAACACAAAGAGGAAACTCAATCCGAAGTAACCACACCTCAGACACCATACCAGACACCATGATCAGAACCTATGATAGATGGGTCATTGGAGTGAGTAACTAACTCAGTGGAAAACTTGTACTAAATGCAAGGCATATGTGAAACAAATTTTTCATTTCTTATCAAAACCATGATAAAAAAATGTTGTACATGAATTTAAAATCATTTTGAAAAATATTATTTACCATCAAAACATGCTCCATGAGCCACCGATGAGACAATCGTCAAAACATCATTACAAACTTAGCCAGCTCTAGTAAAATAAACATACATCATTTTTCACAAGTTATGAATAATGATTTGTGAAAAATATGGTCACTCAAGGAACCTTCCAATATAAACACACAGAAAGATGGCAGTATGAAAATCGCAACACTTCATGAGCCTGCATGAAGAACTTTGAGGGTGACCCGACGATCCAGCCATAACACAAGTTTGCCAACAAAATAGTCAATGACAACACAATTCAAATCAAATACACCCTGGTTAGGTTTAGGGATTCAAAATCCAAAGAGCGCATCATCACTATCCTATTATTCATTTTCACATAGCGCACAAACAAAATATCTTCATGCAGTAGAAGATATATCAGGATAGCATCGTGATACTTTGACATTGTGACCGTCTAAAGTACCATAATGATTCATCCTTCTGTATCAGCAATAGAGCAAACCATGAAAATATCATACACGTAATATAAATATATATAGAATAAAAACTTATATACTGTCAAACAATCTCTGTCAAGTTTTCATATGAGCCAACCAACAAAATAAAGTTTAGAGAATCATGATACGATGCAATGCGATAAATTATAAAATTCATACCTTGACGATGACAAAAGCGTAGCCGACCAACCTCATGCACCGTCAGAAATAGGCACCAATACTGAGAATATCGTCAGAACCTAAAACCAAACCAACGTCAAAACCAAAATCAACATTATAGACAAAACATGAATCTTAAACCAAAATTTGAAACCTGACCGATGGTACTAACACAAGAGTTCTCGGTTCAACACAGTGAGCGATAGAAAACTCTACATTGAACAGAGAATCTACACCGACTGGAAATAAGACATGGCTGAGGAAACCGAGTGAAGATCACTCAACACAAACTCTATGAAACATATAGTGCAGTCAACCAATACCTAACTATTAGCCTAAGTGTCATTAGGTGTATATTTTTTATGATGAAGATGTTAATTGTAATTATAAGTTATTTATTGTTTGATTATGCTTAATTGTATTATCTTTATATTTATATGGATATTCATTGAAAATACCCCTTAAAAGGGTATTTATATATTCTAATATGTTAACCTAAGTCCATGCAGCTTATAGTATGATTATTAGGACTTAGAAGCTTCAAGGAAGACATAACAATTAGAAGAGGTAGACTAAAACTGTTGGGTGGTCGACCAAATTGTTGAAAAATAGAAGAGGTGGTCGACCGGCTTGGACGAGTAGATCGACCGCAAATATTACAAAAAGCTCAAGAGTTTCAAAATGTTGAAGAGGTGGTCGACCGGTTGGGAAAGGCTATTGATAGAAAATGGATAGAGTTCTCGATTTTTTAGCGGCTGAGGAAGCAATCAAGCGGTTGAATGGGTGATCGATCGCAAAATGGATAGAGTCGAGCGAAGTTTCTGAAATATGAAGTGGCGGTCGCCCTAAGTGAGGAAGGCAGTTGACCGGTTAATTTGTATAACACAGTAGCTAGTTTCAACAGTCAAATGGCGGTCAACCAAAATGGAGGTGGTCGACCAGTCAAGAGAGTCTATATATAGAAGACTCTCCGAAGCTCATTCTAACCACGTGAGAATCATAGTGAAGCGCTGCCAAATTTCATACACGATTTCTCTATATTCAAATAAGTGAATATGCCTAGCTCTTCCATTCCCAAACTTATAATTTATATTTGGAGAGCTTTGGTTCTAAACTTGTATTTCATTTCTGCACTTATCGCTCAAGGGTGACATCCCATGAACAATCAAAGAGAAGGGTGACGCCCTAAGAAAAGTTAACTTGTAAAGATTTGGTTGACACTCATAAAGCCAATTGTCACTAACCGGGGAGGTCAGTGGGTTAAGAATCTCCGAGTTAGAGATTCTTATCTATTTTTTCCATATTTGATTGCATATCTATTGATAAATCACTTATGCTTAGAAAAATATATATCGCATGAAAAAGTTTAGATCGCCTATAGGCGCATATCAGTCCTACACTAACAACAGCCGACCATGCACCTCAATATCATTGGGGGTGCACCATCCCACATCGCTTGGGAGAGTGGAAAATGCATGATTTATAAGTAAGGTTCTCCTTCCTACCTAGTACAACACGATTTAGGCTAACCCTAAGAACAAAACTGTGTGGGCTTTGGGCCAAAGCAAACAATTTTGTATTGGGAGCACTGGAGGATGTACAAATGATACCAAAGCCAAATCCCAATCGGAAGTGTGGTTGATGAGGACATCGGGTTCCCAAGAGGGGGATATTGTGGTAGCTTGCCCTATGAAGGCTAGGAATGACCTATGTGTGAGTCCGACCCATATTAGTGGGGTGCACAATCCCACATCGCTTTGGAGAGTGGAAAATTCATGATTTATGGGTAAGGTTCTCCTCCTTACTAGTACAATGCATTTTAGGCTAACCACAAGAACAAAACCGTGTAGGCTTTGACCAAAAGCAAATAATATTGTATTCGGAGCACTAGGGGATGTTTTACATATGGTTAATCAGACATGGCAACAGTTGATGAGATAAAACTACGACTGGCCTGAACAACATAACTGGGTCAACTGAACATAACTACAATCAATCGGGACCCCCCAGTGTCGACAAGACATGATAACAGTCAATCGGGACCACATAGTGTTGGCAGGGAATGGCTGCAATCACCCAGGACAAAATAGGACTCGACGAAACTCAACTAGGTTAAAGTAGAAAGCAAGTAGTGGTCAAAGACGTAGTTGCGGTCGACAAAGCATGACTACATTAACACTCAAGATTTTCACAGAAAGTTTAATTAAGTAATATGACGATTTGCAATTTAATAGGTTAATTATTGATAGTTGGAGAATTTTAATGAAGACTTTAAAATAATAGAATAACTAAATAAGTATTGGCAATTAGGAAAGATTTAAAGAAGAAATTTTATTTTATAGATAATAAAATAAAATAAAAATTATTAAGAAATTTAGGAGAATTAAGTAAATAATTATTAAGGAATTAGGAAAACTAAATATGCTAGAATTATTAAAGAAATAATGGTAATCCACGGTTAATAATTTATGCGGAAGAAAGTTTAAGTGTTTACGCTGTGGAATTAAGAAAACAAGGGCTGGGATGATCGGATGCAACAGGAGTTGTTGGATCAAGTCCTGGACAGTTGTGATCTAACCGATTTGGGCTAAGGGTTTCCGTGGAAGTGTTGGGAGCCGTGGGAACATGGTAAAGAATTGAGGACCATCAGATTAAACTCGGTGATGGATCGTGGAGCAATCGATCTGATGGAAGATGCTCCCACGGAAGCCAAAGATTCCTTCTGGGAGTGTTTTCAACATTTGGATTTAAAAGAGAAAATCGAGTGGAACATCAGCCGTTGGATGATTTACATAGAGAGAGGATTTAAGTTGAACGACATTATTTTGGTGTTGGGCGTGTTTCCACGGAAGCATTCGTGTCCGCGATGAATAGTGAAAATGTGTGAAATGTTGTCATTCGATTTAAGGAGTGTGAGATTTGAAGCTCGAAATGTCATTGTTTGAGGAATAGTTTGCAAATAATAGAAGGACACTTGTTGGTTAGGGTAGTGCCATAGGTTTTGCAGCAGTGTAGGCTTCTATGGAAGCTTAGGCGTCTGCAAACTCAATGAAATGGGTTGAGATGGCTTGCTACCATTGACCGAAATTAGTTTTGTAGATACCCGCTGCGGTAGCTTGTGTGTTTGTGGCCCAACAAAACAGATTTAAACGAAGATATTTTTCCAGAATCCTTTTCCAGCTTGGTTTTTGTCTAGCTGGACAATCCGATAACGATTTTCACGGAATTCGTATCTCACAAAACCCTTCAATCAGCCGTTTATTTTAATTGAATTTTAGGATGGAGAACCCTATTCTCCCTGTGGGCGCCTGAACAAAGAAAATAAACCCTGTCTTCTCGATCTTTTCTCTTCAAATTCTGAAGGTAAGTCTTACATTAAAGCTTGAGTTTGGTAAGAATGCAAGATGAGGAACCATGTTATAATTTTCAATTTTACCATCGTCAACCCTCGTTCTAACTTATCTTCCATTTTTTGTTGAAGTTAATCGTCTTCACGAGTTGGAACTATGGGTTACGGATTCTACCTATTGTCTGGTAAGTGATGTTTTGAATGTGTTTGGCCTTTAGCCTACATCACAAAGGCACTAGGATTGTTTTGATGGTTATTCTAGTTAGAATGCTTATTTACAATTACTTCAAGGATATGATATATGTTGGCTTATACTTTGTTATGTTCACTGTTATTCATGATGTTGAGGTTTAGTTTTATAGCTGATAAATGATATTCTGTCGTTGAGGATTTGTTGTTGTATTTATTTGTATGATGCTCACTGTACTGATGGATATTGCTGATTATTCTGTTAACAGTGATAAATGTACTCGAGGATCTGTTGTTGCTGTTTGTTTAATTATTGAACACTGTATTGATGGTCAATGGAGGAGGATGTGATCTACTGCATTTTATGTTATGAATATATTGACTAATATCATGTTGCTTGAGGATGTGGTTATTGTAATGTCGATGGCTATTATTAAGAATATGTGTACCATGATGTTTTAAAATATAGTCTGTAATGCCTATAGCTTTTATTTGAGAATATGCGTATCATGATGTTTATGATATAGTCAGTGATAATATAATTGTTATTTGAGGATATGTGTATTGTGATGTTCTATGATGTAGTTTATGATGCATATGGTTATGGATTGATGACATATTTATTGTAATTGCTTATGTTATGAATGAAGATGCCTACGGGTTGTGGATTGAGGACTTGCTATTGATATAAGCATGCATCTTAGACTATCATTATGCTATAGGAATATACATGCATTCATGAAAAACGTTTTCATTAAGAAAGATAATAAAGAAATGAAAGATGGACTGAATATGCATAAAGGATTGTTATGGGTGGGGTTTGAGTTGGCTGTTCTACATGAGGTGAAACTAATGATGTCATTCTCCCTTAGACTGATGTCCCAAATGATTAGATTGTAAAGTGAAAGAAAAAGAAAAGAAAAACTAATGACTGAAAGAAAGATTGATTTTACGTGTTGTATTTCATAGTCATGTCATATGTTGCATTTTGTATGTTATGTGCTTTATGTTATGTGTCTCTTGTTGAGTGTTAGGCTCATAGGTGAACTTTGTGATTTAGGTAATGATGGAGATTAAAGAACATAATGAAAGAATCATTGAGTGAAGCTAAAATGTTGTTAAAGTGAAGTTGACCTGCGAGTGATGATTAAAAGAAATATGAATTTTGATAATTTAGACTCTTTGTTGAGATTTAGTTCATTTCTATTAGATTTAAAAGAAAATGTTTTATAAATACTTTTGGTTATTTTAAAGATGAGATTTATTACATTTAGTTCTGCATTAATTTCTTAAAGACTTCTGATGCATGAGTTATAAAGAAATATAAAAAGATAATTAATAAAAGTTGAATTTTACTAAGCTCTAATTTTAAAAGAGATTTTCACAAAGACTTCATTCATACAAGTTTCTAAATGATCCAATTTTCTACAATAACATAGTTTATTGTTTTTTTTAAAAAAAAAGCATTTAATGCTACATGGAGTTACAACTACGGTCAACTGGAACCACCCAATATCAACTGACTATGGTCAACCAAGATCTCACAATGGTCGATAAGACACGCTAGTTGTGATGATCCGGATTAAAGATTTAAGCCTAATAATCATATTTTGTATAATTAAACATGATTAAGTGATAATAAGTCAGGAGATGACTTTGAAGAAGCAATTGACTAATCAATTACAGGTATTTTTTCAAACTAAAAATATGTATAATAGTAGATACCTTAAACTATGGAATGGTGATGGGATTGGATTAATTGGATGTATACTCATTAAGATATGAATTTTTGCATGAAAGTGATAAATGTGTTATAAATGAGCATAGTCACTGCTTGTGGTTAGTTGGATAAGCTATTGAGCTTAATAATTCAAACCTTTTTCAGGTTATAAAGTAGACACATAAATAAAGTGTATGACTTTGGATTGAAAGAATTTGGATATATGTAATAAAAGTTATGCAAGCTTGAAGTGCAATAAGTTTTAAATGAATATGAAAAGATAATTAATAGATGTTGAGTTTTACCAAGCTCTAATTTCAAAAGAAATTTTCACAAAGACTTCATTCGTACAAGTTTCTAAAGGATCTAGTTTTCTACGATAACATAGTTTATTGTTTTTTTAAAAGGGGTTTAACGTTACGGGGCATTACAACTATGGTCAGTTGGGACCTCCCAGTATCAACAAGACATGACTACGGTCAACCTGGACCACACAATGGTTTATAAGACATGCTAGCTGTGATGATCCAGATTAAGGATTTAAACCTAATAATCATGTTTTGTATAATTAAACTTGGTTAAGTGATAATAAGTTAGGAGATGACTTTGAAGAAGCAATTGACTAACCAAATAAGGGCATTTTTCCAAACTAAAAATAGGTATAATAGTAGATACCTTAAACTATGGAATAGTGATGAGATTGGATAAATTGGATGTATACTCATTAAGATATGGATTTTTACATGAAAGTGATGAATGTGTTATAAATGAGCATAGACATTGTTTGTGGCTAATTTGATAAGCTCTTAATATTAATAATTCAAACCTTTTTCTAGTTATAAATTAGACACATAAATAAAGTGTATGGTTTTGGATTGAAAAAATTTAGATGTATGTAATAAAAGTTATGCACGTTTGAAGTTGGATAAGTTCAAAACAGAACTGTTTTGGAAAATATCTTTAAATGGGACTTAAGAGTGCGAATTTGGAGATGTGTATAAAAGGAGAAATATTTCTAATACATCGACGTATAATGTAATAAAATGGGACAATCAATGGGGTATTGACACGTGTCCCTTAAGGATGAGTGATTAAGTGTTTTATTAAGGTGTAATTAGTGGATGATTAAGATTAATTAATCATGAAAATCATGGGAATTGGCTTAAAACTAAGCTAAAGTAATTAGTTTATGTTAAAAAATGTTAAAGATAATTATCCATGGTATTTTGGTAAATATCTTTGGATGGAATGGTGAAATGGTAAATTTTGAAGGACAAAATAGATAAAAGGGTAATTTTACCTTAAGGATATTCTAGAAACGTGTGGGATGGCTGAGAAATCATCCATTTTCGTGCTGTAACAAAGGAGAAAGGGGAGAAGGGAGGAAAAACAAATAAGAAAGAAAAGAAATAGGAAGAATTGGCATTCTATCCCTTGGGTTAAATGTTAATAACTAATATTGACATTATAGATGATATTGTATGGGTTATGTATTGATGGATAAATATTGATAATAAAGGGGATAAACATGATTTTAAGATGCTTGATAGTTGGAGGTTTAATATGTTATTTCTTAAGTGAATTGCATCAAATGTTTTGAACGGAAAAGATTGGACTAAGTAAGTGTATCCAATGTGGTTTTTAGGGTTATATAGATTTAAATGTCTATTGGGGGGATTATGTATGTGATTATAAAATTAGAATGGTTAAGTGTTGGTTTGGTATGAATTTGGAAAGGTTTTGAATTGATTTGGAATGAGGGAGATAGAGAAAATTGAGGAATTTAGGTAATTTGGACCAATTATGATCGATCGAGGTTGTAGTGTGGTCGCCCGAACGTGAAAATAACAAAGGAGTGGACAACCAAAAGTGAACGACCGCAATGTGCAGTTGAATCTGTGCCAACCAAAAACCCTATTTTTTCATGTTTAGTGACGACCACAGTTGAGGGAGCGGTCAACCGAACCTTGTATTTTTGGAATATTTTCATTAGGTTTTTAACCATTTGTTTACCCATTGTATAAACCATTTTGGGAGAATATTGAGACATTGATATAACATGTCTAGATAGATGTATGACACCGTTTCATGCATCATTATTGACGCGAAAGCAAGCAACTTTGGAAAGTCCTTGGGATAAACTACGGACGATCGGTGCTGAATGGTCGATCGACCGGTTGACTTGGGGAAAAGTTGCTAAGTTTACAACTTTTCTATTCCACGAAAGAACTCCTCCTTAAAGAATAAAAAAGAGAATTCTCACCAACAATAAAAGAGAGTTTGATTGCAATCTTCGATTGTGTTCACAAATTGAAATTGGCTTAAAGAATTACAAAAATTCAAAAACTCAAGTAATTCTCGTAACACTTTAACTTTAGGTTTTCAATTAAAGAATTATCAACAATCCAAGAGATAAAGAAATAGCCACGGTTATTAAAGGAGTTCAATTCACCAAAAACTGAAAACTTCTAATGAGTCTTAGTGGGGTATAAAAAACCCACCATGAAAGCAATTCTAGTAGGAATATGATTGACTTATAGTTATCCCTAACCAATCTCTTTCTTCTATTTGAAATTTAAAATAACTTGAATTTAAACTATCTAGGAAAACTTTAAAATAATTTAAAAATCATCTAACTAAAGATTTAAATGAATTTGAATTTCACTCAATTTGAATAAATTCAAATTCGTTGCCCTTCCTCCTCTTTGATAGATTACTCATCAAATTACCAAGTAAGCACATGTGTTTACATCTCTTGATCCACTTCATTAGGTGTGCTTTCATCTTGAATATTTGAATCTAAAAAATATCAAACCAAATAAGAATTTGAAAGCTTCTTTGAATGATATCTTGTAAGAATTCCTTGTGCCACATCATGGTTCGTCTTCACATTGATTTGGGCTTTTAATCCAAGTAATTGAAATCGGGCCTCTTAAACATAAACATAGCTCTCTGTTCGCAGACCTTTTGGCATAGCACAAAAACTCTAATTTTAATGAAACAGCCCATTCTGGAAAGCTTGAGATGTCAGCTACAATCTTTATGAAGAAAACTTTTGATAAAAAATAATTAAGGTCGTCGAAACTGCCAAATAGTCCTCAAAGGTCAAATCACGGATTTTGCATTTTACCACAAGTCTCTCAATCTTGTGCTTGATTTTCCTCTTATGCTTCATCTTGAAGAACAACATAATATATTAAAATGCTATTCATCCTCTTTCTCCTTTGAATCTTTCAAAATAAACACAATAAATATTGTTATGTAATTCATCCTCTTTCCCATTTGAACATTTTCAAAATAAACACAATAAATATTGTTAGAGAATCTCCGTGCTTGATTGTGAATTGAGGCAATTCATGGCATATCATCCTCCCAGGGTTGAAAAAGATTTGACTTCAAATCTAAAATTTCTCCTCCATAGTCCTCTTCACCAAAATAAGGAGATAAGTCATGGACCATAAAAATTGCAACGGCTTTAAAATCTTCATGAGTGAAATAAGAAGACAAGTCTTGTTTGTTGTAGTAGGCTGACACTCTTAAGACATCCAAAAACTTCTTTTTATGCTTAAACAAGAACTCAGATACTTGGTTCTCATTCTTTGCCATATAATTTGAGAAAAAAGTAGGCTAACTTCGACATTTCATTAACAAATACTCAGATACTCGGATACCTCAATTTTTGGTTATATTCAGCTTAAGGAGTCAATGTTAATATTTGAGGATAATTAAAATTATGTTGGGAGGGTTATGGTATGTAATTAGTAAATAGTGGTTTAGAAATTATTAATTTAGTGAGAAAGCATGGAACTATATTAGTTTTGTATATGATTTGTTGAATTAATTGGTAAAGTTATCATAAGATTATGAAATTGTAAGGAGTTAAGTGATTAAGTACGAATATTATGAGGAGTGGTCGATCAATGTAAAGAATGATCAACCGACTTCTCTGTAGGATTTGAGGATTTTATGTTTAGCAGACGATCGTCTATTATAGGGTGATTGATGAGTGTTTTGGTTAAATATTATAGTGGTGAGGCCTTTTGGAAGCGGTCGATCGTCCACTCAGTTGATGATCGATTGGATATTCTCATAATTGTAAAAATAGTGGATTTGCAAAAAGAAGGTGATCGACTGATGTTCATGAAATTTGTTTAGAATGAGGTTTTGCGGTTAATCGTCTTCGTGAAGGTGATAGACTGGGAATTTAAACTGTTGACTGAACTTAGCAAAATTTTGTATTCTTATTGGAGGCAAAGGTAGTGGGAGCTCCATGGAAGATCATGTAGTTGTCCACACGTCCCTCCTCATCCATTTGGCAGTTGGAGAAGAGTTGAATATGGGATATAAAGGGCAGATGTGTAGTTGTTTTTTGGAAAGGAAAAAGAACTAAGAGAAAAGAAAGAGAGAGAGAGAGCTTCAGAAGGAAGAATTGTTTTCTCTGGTTCTTCAGGTCTCTCTCGAGTGTTCTTGTAAGAAGAATTCTTTTATGACTGTTTATGGATTTTATGGGAATAATAGTAGAAGATAAAATAGTGAAAGATGTTAGTAATGCTCTTTGTTTTATTTGGCGGGTGAGGAGTTTTGTTCTCTATTTTTATTACAGTTTTGGTTGAATATTATAGAAGGATATTGTTAATGATAGTTCATTGTTGAGGACAAAAGATGAGTTTTCTTTCATTTTGTTTATTGCTTTGGAGATATTGTTGAGGATTAATGTTCTACAATTTGGTTAATGATGTTTAGACTTGATTGAGCTGGGTTTATTAAATTTTGTAGTTAGTATATTCAAGTATGTTTGGGGAAGTTATATTGAACTCTATTAGTTATTTCACTCGTGCATATTTTTTGTCAAGGAGGTGTTAGTCTTTGTTTGATTAGAACTATAGAAGGAAATAAGTTTGAGAAATTGGAGGAAGATGTAGGTTCTTGAGTTGGCTGCCCCACATGGGTCCAATGCTGCTCTACCTTGTCAAGTTGACATCTTGGACACCTAGATGGATAATTGGAACTAAATGAAAATGAATATAAATGAATAAATGTAAATAGACGTTGTGATGTATGAGTTCTTGGTTGGCTGCCCCACATGGGTCATATGGTGTCACTCTACTTTGTCAAGTTTGACATCTCCAACGCCTGTACGGGTAAGCGAAACTAAAGTCAAGTTAATAGTAAAGTAAAGTCAAGATAGTGGTAAAGGAAAACGAAAACTACATACATATTTTATAAAGTTGCATAGCACGAGCATTTTATAATTTTATATCGCGTACTAAGCTTTAGGCTCATAATTGAAGTCTTGTGATGTAGGAATGTGCGATATTTGTAGCGATGGAACAGTTGATGGAGGATTTATACACACAGATCTTGTGGCAGGCTAGGCTAAAGTTTAAGAGGAAAAGGTTTTGAATTTGTAAAAGTATTGTTTTAAGTTGTTTACTGTCTTTAAAGAAAAGAGTTTTATTTATCGTCTTTTCAAATGATTTTAAGAATGGAAAGACTTTCGCTACGCAACGTTAAAAATGTTAATGGTTTTAAGAATGAAAAGTATTCCGCTGTGAAAGGAACATTTTAAAAATTATGCGCTTTTTAGAGAAAATACGTTTTAAATCGTAACATTTTAAGAAAGACAAATTAGGGCGTTACATCGGGGGATCGAGTTGTGATACAAGCAGCCAAACAAGACTTAACAACGATCGACGAGACACAGTTGTGGTCAATCAAGACTAAGCAACAATCAAATACTCAACCTACAATCAACTAGGATCATGCAATAACTCAAACCAGAAAGGAAGAAACCATGACCACGAAGTTCGTCGAGGCGCTGGCAAAATTCAACCCAAAAATGATTGTCGTAGTAGTCTGGTTCAACAACAGAGGGCCGGAGTGGTCATCTACTCTAGTGTGGATGTTTGTGCGGATACCTTGTGCCTTTGCAGATGTACAGAATGGACGCTTGTGATTCTGCGGACATTCCACATTCCGTGGACGTTAAGGAGGGATGTCCCTCAGGCTTTCAAAATAATCTCGCGGTCAATTGGACCTACAGTGGCGGTCAACCGAGGACGACATTTCCAGCACAAAATCACATGGAAAACTCTCTCCTTTCACTGATTCTCACCCCGAATCAGTTCAAATCCCTGCATAAACTCTAAATCTAGAACAATAACAAAGAAACAACAAAATGATTTGAGTTTTCAAGCTCGAATTCGAGACTGACACAAAATGGATACTTTAAATGGAAAAACAGAGTTAGAAAACAACGTACCCATAAAGTTCCTTCATAAAAGTCGAAGATCAGAAAACCATGAATGTGAATCGAGCAAAAAAATGATGAGATTTACTTGCTAGTCTCCCACCCTCTCTCTACCTTCACATTCTTCCTCTACAAAAAGGGCGAAAGCTTTTTCTTTCAAAGAAACGAAGAAACAAAAATTAAAATAAAAATAAATTTTTAATTTAATTATTTTATTTAATATATATATAATATAAATTAATATATTATAAATATTAAATAAAATTCTTAAATGTTAACCATAACTTTACCAATAAAACTTGGAATTTAACCAAACATAATTCTATAGATTTGTGCTACAAGGGAGCACAAAATATATTAGTTGATCATTGACCGAACCGTTCACACGTGGTCAAAGATTCACGATACGCAGCTAGAACTTGATCAATGCAAAACAATTCGACCTCGATTAAAATAAAAAAAATTACTCAAAAAAATATAAAATCAAAAAATCACAAATTTTACCTATGCTAAGATCATTTGCCTTAAAAAAATCAAAAATTGAGAAGAAGAAAAACATGCTTAAATCTGTTCAAGTAGATAAAAGTTGACCTAATTTTCTGAAAAGTCACGCAGTTATCAAACTTAAAAAATATACAAATAACAAATATAAAATTTTTGCAATGATCATCACTGCTTCCTCATTTAAGCATCCAAAAAAGTCAGCAATTTAGCAAAAAATGGGTACATGGACTAACAATTTTTAAATTTATTTTCTATAAATAACTCATGATATTTCCAAACTTCATAAAAAAAGGTGAAAAATCTGCGTAATCATTGTTGATTAAATTTATTTATTTTTATTTAGACAGAATAAATGACACAGAAAAATGCCAAAATCTGTGTATATTGTATCTCAGGGCAGACGTATGACTATACTGCTTGATTAGAAACTATTAATTTAACAAAGAAAAATTAACAAAACAACCTCAAAACTATGAAATCAATGACAAGTTAACCACTAAATAATTTTCTTTAATAAATAAAATACTCAACTATGGAAAAAGAACAGAGTAGTTGTCACGTTTTCCGTTAAATAACGTTTTTTTTTCCTATTACAAAATATTGTCTTTTCGCTGCGAAAAGTGAGTTCTTGGAATAGGATTAAGAAAAAAGACTTTCGTAAGAGAAAATACGAATTTCCGCAACGGAAATATGACGTCTTTTCAATCAAATCGTGGATTCTTCTAAGTAATTTGACGTCTTTGAGAAAGAATAATCTAGATAAAAAAAAGAAAAAGATAGATAAGAAAAGAGAAATGTCGAATTACATTGTTTCTATTTGTCGAACTTTAGTTTTTCCATCAAATTATTATTTTAAATTTAGATTAAATGACAATAAAATGTTAGAATTGTTAAGAAGAAAAAGACTTGTCATTGTCAGTGATTTTTTGACAAAAAATAAGTGAGAATCATTAGTTTATATTATGAAAAACTCAGTAAGAAAATTCATTTTTAAGGAAAATATTCTTTTTTTTTAATAAAAATTATTTAATAATGTAATTGTTATTGATTTGATAGTTAAGTAATTGTTTTGTTAATTTTTATTTCCTAAAAAAATACTCTCGAAACGTCATAATCATCACATATTTGTCTCGAAAAGTAACCCGACATAAAAAAAATGTATTTGAGTAAGCGGGTAGGAGGTGAGTTCCAATTAGTATTTTAAAGAACAAGCAGCTGCAGAAAAGCAGAGAGGAGGGTGGACAGAAGAGACGAATGAATGAATATTAAATAAAATTTTAATTTATTTTATTCCATTTAAAATGATAGATAGACCAGACCAGAGCAGCTGCACAGAGACATTCCCCAAGAGAATGATGGAGGTACAGTTCTTTCATGATTATCTGAGAGAAGTATGCGGAGAACTAATGAAATTGTTGACGCCCTTAGCTTCAGCACTAGTGGAGATGAAATGGGAAAGAAAATCTTTGAATTTGAAAGATCTGAAAGCGCATTGTTTGTTGGGAGGAGCAGATAGCAATGGCTTTGCTGGCTCGATCACACTCTCTCCTGATGGGTATATGAAAAGTGAAGCCGTCGTTCTAGCTACTTTGGAGTTGGTCACCACTCGGTGCTCAGCTCCCTTCAACTTCCCATTGCTTATCACCTGCAATAATTGTCAATAATTTTTATTTTTCCTTCAAACACCAATAATCAATATATATATATAGACCCACCGTGAGTGTGTCAGACCTTCCTACGAAAGTTTGAATTACTTAAAATCATAATAAGTTGTGAGAATTTAACTAGAACAAGAGTGCATAATCTCACATTTCATAGATGTGATTGATGTGGGTGACTCAAGTAAAATCTATTTTATGTTAAAACCCAAGAATAAATTTATCCAGGTTTTGGTCCACTACAATATCATAGTGGAATAAGTTTTTACTAATGGTATCAAAATCATATAATCACACTTAAACAGAAGTGTAGTCGACGGGGATATCAAACTTTCAAGGAGGGTGATTGTGGCATTCTGTCTTATGATACTTATAATAACTTAAAATTAGGGTAAACAGTGAAAGTGTAGCCTAAATTATGAGGGTGCAATCTCACATTGCTTGAAAGTGGTTGAGGTGAGTGATTCCTAATAAAATTTCTCTTTAAACTAGTATAACACTTTTTTTTGAATAAAACCTAAAAATAAAAATGTGTGAAATTAAGGTAAAGCAGACAATATCATACTAGTTAAATGGACGGTTAATAAAATATATATATATATATATAAAATGTATACCTGTAACAAGTAGCCTATATTGACAACCAAGGCATTAGAGAGAGGCTCCACACTAATCCATTCACCATCCTTGAGAACTTGAAGACCCGCCACATTTTCTTGAAGAACAATGGTGATGAGACTTGGATCCCGGTGCTTGGCTAGACCGAGGGTCAAGCTCGGGTCGGGACATGGCGGGTAATGGTTAACCACCATAGTAGGGCACTGGCTCAACTCCTCATTCAACAACTTTGGACTTAGCCCTAGTCCTTCACATATCATCTCCAATATCCTCTTACAAAGTTTTATTACTTCTGATGAATATTCTCCGATCACATCTCTGTCCCGTACAAAAACATATTTTATTGATTATTTTGTAATTAATGTATTATGACTTTTACTTTACAAAAAAAAATGATGAATACAAAAAATTGGCAAAGTCAACATAATTTTGCGAGTATATTTGTTTTACGAGTAACTAAACTGAAAAAGCGATTGCTTGTTGGCATCAAGAACTTGTACTTAGAAATCTGGTATTTGTATTAAATATTTCATCTCGAATTTATTAAAAGAGCGGAATCATAAAGAAACAAATAGAGAAAAAACATGAAAAACTTGTAAGAACAAAAAGAAAAGCACATAAATCTTCTCAAACAAGAACATAACTTATAAATATGTCTATAATTTACCAGTTTATATTCTTTCCAGCAATTATAGAGTTTAGCCAGTACCTGTATCTTGCTGGTTTTTGAGGCCAAAATTGGAGGCAGTCATCTAGAGGATAGCAAGGGTGAGTAAGGGCATCTCTCCAATAATGAACTTCTTCGGTGTCGTAGTTTTGACTGCTGGTGTAAAGCTTGCACCTTCTTTTATGGTCTCTACTTCCTTCTCTTGCTTTATCTTCTACTTCCATTGCATGAAACTCCTTTATCACACTCATCGTTTCCTCCATTAATCTTTCACAAACTCCATGGTTGATCACCTTTTCAAGTATATGACTCTTATTTCAAATCTTAATGTATTCAAAAAATTATTTTGGAAAAAATTAGTCAGGTCACTTAGATTACGAAATAAAATAGAGAATTATGTCGCCATTGATCGTCAGTTTTACTAACCTGGAAAAATCCATACTCTTGGCAAGCGTCGGAGACCCTCCGAACAATATTGGTCCGATCGTAATCTCCGAGGTTGACCACCGGAATTACGTTTCTAAGTGGGAAAAGGGAATCCCCTGGCCGTTTTCCGAGAGGAAAGACATAGTTATCCGGCAAAGATTGTTGGTGGAACCAGGTTGAAACAAGATTTTCCATGCTTAATCACCCACCCAGTGGAAAATGATATGAAACAGAAGAAAGAGAAAGAAAAAGGAAGAAGGAGAGGTTTGAAATGTTTGCAGGGAGAACTAGTGTCGTTTTAAAGCTCGCGGCTGAGTTGACTTGAAGAAATAAACAATCAGCAAACACAAAATTCTAATGAATATGATAAGCCAAATCCACATGCCTCAACAAGTAGCTAAGAAGAACATAATAATTTGTGAACGAGATAATTAATTTTTTATTTGTTTGGTTCAATGATATGAAGTTTACATGCATCGAGAATCTAAGGCAGGACTTCTGTGTTACTGGGTATTTTATAAAATGTACAAACAATATAATATTAACTATTAAACATGGTAATTTGAGTCTCTTTTTCTTCTCAAAATGCATAAAAAATTAATAAATATGGACATTTATTTCTGAAAAATTAATAATGTTGTCTTAAGACCGACAGGATGCAGTAACAGATGGGTTTAATTAAGAAAACATGAAGACTAAGACAATATCTGTGTTTTACAGTAAACTAATGATTTTACCACATTAATTAATTAACAGAAAGCGTGACTCATCATCGATTTTCTAGATGTTTGTGAAGTAAACTAACAAATTAAAAAGGATAATTAAAAAAATAAAAATAAAAGAACATCAGTTAAAAAGTTGTCCGGGGGACAATGGACGCAGATGAATCATTTGTAGCTCAACGAGGTTGGAGACCAAGCGACAAAGCTCGCCCAGATAATAGAAAAATATTAAATTAATTTTTTTAAAATTATTTTTGATAATAATATTTTTTAGAAAGCTCTTAATTCTTTTCTTGTTTGACATTTTGAAAAAATAATTTTTATTTTCTTACCCCATCTTTTTTACTTTTTTTTTTCCGACATTGAATTGAATAGCAGGAAAATGTTTGCTATTATTTATTTAAAATTAAATCTTTCACCAATCGGTTCTAGCTTAATTAGCATCATGGGTTTGCTCTCAAATGTGATCTCAAATGTGATGTTCTTATCAGTTAATCACTGATAAATAACCCATTCTCAATAGGAAGACAATGGCTGATATAATTTTTGTTCTTATGAACAAGCAAGAAGCATGTAGATTTTGTAAAGATTTATAGTTGCTTCCGTTCTTGATCAAAAACGATGATCTCTTCGAGAAAGTTGAAGTACTAGCTACATCATCGATCACACTTCTTCTCAACTTTGTTCAAAATTTCGATGCTAAAGGTGGAAGTTGTCACAATTATAATTATCTTCTCTTTCTACTCATTCTTAGTTTTAAATTTTTGAGTTTTGCAAATATGTTTGTGTCACGATTTGGAGGGGATCTAAGATAGAATGGACAACGAGCCGGTCTCAAGACGAATCGAACTGTTCGTCCATTTAGCTTTTTCCTTGTTTACTTATTTAATTAATTATGCAGCGAAAGACTTTAGTAGATTACAATATGCCAGAGGCCGGCAAAATAGGTTATATCGAATGTCTAATAGGACATCGAAATAAAGTGATAATATATATTTGAAATAAAAGTGTCAATAATTACAAGAAATTAATACCATTATTATGACAAATTTTTACTAAAAGAGTCCAACCTCATAAACTCTCAAAATGAAATACTAAAGTAATAGAAGAAATGTCGGTTCAATCCTGCAACGGTAACCAATGATCATTCAAATTAATATCTGAATGTATGTCGTTTGGGTGAGTCGACTGAACCCCATAGGGGTAAGATTTTATATTCAACAATTAGAATTTTATAAAATAAATGAGGGAGCATGTCATGAATAAAATGTGTGCAAAACTGAGTAGAAATCAACCAGTGAGACCAAAGTGGAAAACGTCCACTACAACGTGGTATGTATGAAAAATAAGGCTCACAAAATCCCTATGAAAATGAAGTCACTCACAGGTTCTGGACACATAGATATCATTGACATATAGAAAAAGGCGATACTCGGCGATAGCTAAATCTACGAAATAATATTCTGATCAGGTTTAGGGTTTTGTGCCTAGGGACACAATACAATCATCTACCTCATTACTCCAGTTAACACAATAAACACATCCTCCAACGGTTGAATGTGCATATATAAAATAGGATCATTTCACGGGTCAATCAAACTTACTGCACTCGACCAACATGATCAATAAATTATCCACATGCTAGAAATAAAACATGTCTAACAAAAATCGTACATATGATATTGTAAAAATGGATGGTCATAATAGACTCATCATTTTATATGAGATCACGTCTCAAAATAATCATTTGGAAGATGATGCAATGTTGGACATAAAATAAAACCCCTACCTCAAAGTGGCCTACTAACAATTAAGGCTTAATCCAAAACAAGAACCTCAAATAATCAGCCGAGTCCAAATTTCAAATCTTGGAATCTAAAGATAATCATAGTACGAAATTAAGATCAAAATATCTCGTTCAAATTCTTAACTTTAGGTTTAGGAAAATGACTCGAGAACAATTGAGTCTGTGGCCTAAACTAGTTCTAGAAACATCCTCGAGTTAACCAAAAGACAATTGGGTTAAACGTCCAAAACGACCTTAAAATAGGATCTAAACCTAGACCGTGGCCAAAATTGGGCTCGAGCTGCAACCTCAAATTCCTGAGTCACGGCTCAACATAAAAAATAGAACCATATAGAGAGGCCCAAACCCACAACCTTAAACTTAAAATAGCACCAAACTTGGAGGCATGCACCTAGAAATGAGGAAATTCAATGCGGTTCCTATCTCCCTAACCCCACAGCCTTCAAGTGTTACGCCCCATTGAATTGAAGTTGCTAAAGTTTGAATCCACGAATCCAACAAGATCTCAAATATTAAAATATTAAAATATAGTAGGAGCTATTAAAAGACAGTAGAAGCCAACGTGGAAAAGATATTAGTGGTTAGAGAGTACCCCACTTAGACAATAACACCAAATTTTCTAAAATGATTTTAAATTTTTCAATGTGAACCATCAATTAAACCTTAGATTAGGTGGTTAAATTTTCTTCAAATGTCACATTGTTCTTCATGGATTTTGTCACAGCTGCTCGCCAGTCATGACGAGATGCTGATGTCTTGTTGTTGATATGGCATTAAGCGACAAGAGTCATAGTACATGATACTTGTTTTATTGAGATCCAAAACAACAAGTTTTCATTTTTTGTTGAGATTCATTTTCTTTTTACAATTATATTATCTATATTAGAATTTGAAGACCTGAAATTGTTTTGGAACAAGTTAATAAATCCGCATTACGAATGTAACAACAACAAATTTGAAAGGGTAAGATAATTTCTCCATTATGGGTGGGGTGGTTACGGGAATTGTGGAGTGTTTTCTCCATGAATAACTCCCCTTCACTCCTCTCTCATCAGTTTCCTTCCAAACGGCAGAGAGCTTTTCCACGACAGTTGAGTGTATCTTAGATAGATGAAGAAGAGGGGAGCACCATAGTTCGATCAAAATTGGAATGTGGAGAATTCTGATAAGTAAGATCTCCTTGTTGTGCTGTGGAAATTCTTTTTGAAAATTGGAGTTTGATCAATGGTTTCTGTCACACGCCATAGGGGATTTGAGACACAATGGGGAATGACTCGACCTAAAAACAAACCGAGTCATCTAACTCTTTAACTTAATTATTTATTAATTAGCAGAAAAATGGTCTTGGTTGAGCATTGTTGAGTTTGGTTGAAGCTGCGAGGTCCCTGTTGACCTTCGCTTTGCCTCGATGACTGTTGAGTGGTCTTGATTGACCATTGTGATGCCTCCTCGACCATGGGTAGGTTCGAATGGCTTTAGTTATGTCTTCTCAACTGTTGAGTGGATCAGGTGGAATGTGTTGTGTTCAATCTTGTGTCACAGTGTCTAGTTGACTAATAGGACTTTTTGGTTGTTCGTTAAGGTTCTGGGTCAACCTTGATTATGTTTTAGTCGAGCACAATGTTTGTTTCTCGGAGTTGGGTTTAGCGAACTCCATTCGGCTTCGTCAGCCATAACTTGTTCTTAATCATGTAGATTCTCGGCTCGAGATGTAGGGAACCCGTCATTCCTCGTTTGAGCTAGGAAGTCTTGTGTTGATCCTTCCAGTCAGAGTTGGTTTCTGGTTTAGGGTCTTTATTATATCCCTTGTATGATTGTTGAGATTTTAACATCGGCTTTGTTATAGGTTCCAAAGATGTCAGTGGTGCGACCTTCGCTTCCGATAGCGCGTCGAGCTGGCTAGTCGGTAAAGTTGTCGTGGTTGTCATCGAGGTAAGAATTTTTATACTTTCTGCAGTGCATTGCATCATGTTTTCAAAACTGATATTTTATAGGATACCACACTTGAAATCTTGATGGGGATAGTTTCACGTTTACCTTATCATAAATGGTATTTCATTTTGTTATCTGTGGATATATTGGGAAGATGAATCCTCTTAATGCTTTAGGCACTCTAGCGCTAAAGCATCACGAGGCTATCCCGTGAAATCTTCTATTGCGTGAAGTTTGATTGTTTGTACGTACGAAATGGGGATGAGACATTTGTGACATGTCCTTGAGGTTCGAGCCCCAAAAGTCGAAATGGAGATGGGAAGGTGATGACACATATTTGGGTTTCAAGCCCTAGAACCATGTCAAGGTTTTAGTCACACGGATCAGAAGGTTGTCAGTCGCTGAGCTTTGCCTATCTTAGTATATTTCCATTTGACGGGTGGCGTGACGGTTCATAGCTCCGCTCATCGGAAACCGTCGTCAATTTGGAATACATAGGTATTTTAGTTGAGAAGAAATATGTCGTGAGCAACCTTATTTGTTCTATTTGATCGTATGGGTTGTGTCGACTTGAAGCTTTAGCTTGTCGGCAACTCAAGTGATGCGCTAGATCTCAAGATCGCCGTCATTGTTAATTCCTCTGTCTCATGAGGTGTTGCTATCAACGGATAGCCACCTATTCTCTGATGAGTGCTGGGTGGATCATTATATGACCATCCTTTTTCACTGATGGTTTTTTTGTGCAAAAAATGATGTTGGCATATTTTGCAATATAGCTATTTATGTATATGAGAGTTTTTGATGCAGCCACATCGAGGGTCATTGGCCAATTTAAATAAAATGATAGAGGTTTTTGAATGTTTTAAATCCATGTACGCTATATGAGAAACATGAAATGATTTTCAAAAAGAAGAGAAAAATAGTTTTTAGCATGCATTGCATTTAGTATAGTTTTTCCTATTAAGTTTGTCACTCAACCCTTAGACTCTATTTATCCCAGGTTAGGGTGTAGGATCAGTGCATGAGACCTATATGTGTCGTTGTGGGGTGTTGCCGATACCCCTCTGGTGGGTGTATCTATCTTTTCGTGAATAGGTGGATATTCGTTTGTTCAATCCCTCCATTTCTAGTATGTTGGGATTATAGTTTTGGTATTGTTTGATCTAATTCCTACACAGTACATTTCTTTAGTTATACTATCATGCCTCTAGCTGATCATTCTGTGGACCCCAACCCATGTAATTTGGTTTTGAGCTTATTTTCTTGTTAAGATTTCTCCCTTTTTTACGCCTTGGGCGACCGGGCCCTCTTTGAGGATTAGGCCTGCCTCCTAGTCGTGACAGGTATATGCATGCGACAAATTTTTACCTTACATTGCCGATTCCAAAATCATTGCTTATACTGACCATGCCACCAATTGGCACCTCTTTGTACAAGATGCTAAATTGCGATTGATTCGTTGGATCCTACTACTGTAAGAGTTTGACCTTGAGATTAAAGACAAAAGAGGTATAGAAAATGTTGTGGCCGACCATTTATCTCAATTAGAATCCTAAGAAAATGAAGAAGAATGGTCTATCAATGAAGCATTCCTAGATTAGCAACTGCTTACACTCACTACAAAACTACCTTGGTATCTAGATTTTGTAAATTACTTCCCATGACGGGTGCTTCCATCTAATCTTTCATTTCACTAGAAAAAGAAATTCTTACATGATGTGAAATTGTACATATGGGATGATCCACTATTGTTCAAACATTGTCCCGACCAAATTATAAGACGATGTGTACTAGTAGACGAAGTTCATGACATTATTCAATTATGTCATTCATCCTCATATGGAGATCATTTTGGGGTCACAAGAACTGTTGCCAAAATATTACAATCTAGATTCTATTGGCCTACACTTTTTTGTGATAGTTACACATTCGTCAAGACATGTGATTGATGCCACTGAATAAGCACCATCTCAAAACAACATGATTTACCACTGACTAACATACTGGAAGTGAAAATTTTTTATGTGTGGGGAATTGATTTTATGGGACCCTTTCCAACATCCTTTGGTCACGCGTATATTTTGTTAGCATTGAACTACATTTCAAAATGGGTAGAAGCTATAACAACATCAACCACTGATTCAAAAGTGGTGATCAAGTTTTTGTAAAAGAATAATTTTATCCGATTCGGCACCCAAAGAGCAATTATTAGTGATGGAGGTACACATTTTTGCAATAAATCATTCACAAACTGTAACAACCCGATTTTTATAACCTTTTAAAGATACATTAAATTTAAAACTTTTATAAATCAACTGAATCCTCATTAAAACCCTTCCATTGAAATCAAAGTTCTTTTCTAAAAAACCCCGATCGTTAAAACATCTTACTTAAAACTCATTATGAAAATCGTTATAAGTGGTAGAAAACTATAGTTATAAAATCATTTATCAAAACATAGCGGAAGCGTAATAAATTCACTTAAGGAATACTAAAAAAATAATTACTTGTTAATTACAAATTACTTTTATCTTTTACTTTCTTTAGCCTAGCCAACCACAAGTCTCGCCCGTGCAAATCCTTCATCAACTGCTTCTTTATTTGTTCTTTTGCGTGCACCTACACCATTAGCAAACTGTGAGCCGACGCCCAGTAAGAAATGAGATATGCAATATGATCATGCCTCTCTTTAATTCTTTTTGGAATGGGTACCGCCCCAAAGTAATATTTTCTTTACGTGTTTTATATAACTTGTACATCGAGCGGGAGATTGGAAAATCTTTAGGGAGAAGGTAGTCTTTGTTAGCTTCCACCACATATGATAGACAGTCTCACAGTCTCGACAAGGAAAATGTAACGTTCTTTTATTCTTCTCATAACCTGTGAGAGGGTATAAATAATTTTGTCTACCTGGCTAATCCGTACTTACCCTTCCATTCCCCAACTCCCCATTCTTCTTCTTTAATTCTTTTTCCTCACTTAATGCATATGAGTACCAAGCCCAATGTGGCACTTCCTACTTGTTTCTATTAATATAATGCATGTCAATGCAATTGCTAACATTACAAATAGAAGTCATTCAATCCATTCATCAAGGAAACGATAGAAAAATAGGAAATAATAACGGTATAGATATGCTTAGCAATTTAAAGGAAATAATAACAAGACAGATAGGCAAGTTAAAGGAAACAATAAATATAGGCATGCTTGGCAATTGAGACAAAGCAATAACGATATAGACATGCTTGAAAATTTAAAGGAAACAATAACGAAGGCATGCTTAACAATTCAAAAAATATAATAATACCATGGGCACAATAATGTAAGCATGCTTGGCAATTCTAAAGAAACAATACTAATCTAGGGATACTCGGCAATTTAGAAGAAAAAATAATTATATGGACATGCTTGGCAAGTTAAGAGGAAATAATAACAAAGTAGGCATGCTCAGTAGTTCAAGGAAGAGCAGTAACAATGTAAGGGTGCTTAGAAATTTAAAGGAAACGAAACACTATGTTAATATCCTAAATATGCTCAGAGATTAAAGTAACAACGCGGGAACAACATAAATGATATGCTAATGTCCTAAACATGCTTAGGGATTAAATTAATAACGTGTGAATAGCATAGGCATAACAAGTAAAGCAGCATAGTAGAAGCACAATAAACATTCAAAGACTCTGCTAATGGTGTATGGCCTCCATAGGCCAAAGACTCTCTACTCAATTTCTTACCTCGAAGCTTAACGTGCATTCGCACTTTAATCTTTATCCTTCTTTTTCTTTTCAATACCTTCATAATTAAAACATTTGCTCGTTAATAACTAGCCAACTATAATAAAAAAAACATATTCTTCCTCCTACTTATGAGATACGAATTAGGACCTAACACTTCAAGCCATCGACTAAACCTTATCCTCCATGCTTTTCTTTAAATAATGTGCTTAGTATAATTTCTCATCTTTACACTTCAAAGTAATGGAACGATTAACCCACAAAACCCTATTTCAGTAATCCATTAATCTTAACACCTTCACCATTGCAATTCTTCGAAGTCCAACCATGCAGGATATAGTAACAACAACAAGGAGCACATTCCTTTATCCAAATAGAAAGTCAGTAGATAGATCATCAAATGTATAGAACTAATAGTTCACCGACTTAGCACAATCAACAACAAAGAGCTATATTCATGCCTCAATCACAATCCTAATAGCACAGGGTTAATGAACACAGGATTAGCAATCAAACCAATCCCATCATAACAGTGCTCGGACAAATAAAAAATCAGAGGCATAATTCATACACACACTATACATATATACAAGCCAAACACAAACATATAGCCATTCCATCAATAGAGCATGCTTCCAGAATCCATAAAATCCATAAAAGAGAATAAATGAGCTTTCCAGAAAACACTCGAGAAGCACCTTCTCCATAACCTCTCTGGCTTCTTCTTTTCTTTTCACTTTCCTTCCCTCACGATTAGCCTTCCAGAGAGCATTTGCCTCTCCAATTCTCTAGAGCACTCATCACTCAAGAGCTTCATTGTGTCATCCTCCTATCCTCACGTCTGCCTTTCTACCTCACTAGAGAGCACAACACCATTCTCTGTCATCACCACTCCTTCGCATGTCCTTGCCATCACCACTCCTTCGCATGATCCACTGTCGGTTCCAAATAGAGCAAGACTAGTTACGGATGGACCGGTTTGGACCAAACGACAGGCTGGACCACAGGCCTTCTACCGGTCCAACACAAATTGCAGGCATCTGACATCTTCGCGTCAATGCCTCCATCGTAGCCTCCTCGCCATCGCCATCTCCATCTCGTCGACGTCGTGCGCCACTAGACACCCAAAATTGGTAGAACTACGATGCCCGACATTGCCCCACACAGATCCGAGAGTCGTACCCCGAACCCTAGCCATCGCTCACCATTCGACGAACGACGCACGACCCGCGACACCAATTCTCCTCTCCCATTGGACAGTGTCAACCACCGTGAAGGTGCCCCCGAGCTTGAGCTCCCTCACCTCCCGATCATCTTCTCTCGCTCCCTGGTTTCCTTCCCTCACAGAATGGCTAGGGGCCATTCTAATTCTTTTTGTTTTCTCCCTAAACCTGTTCACAGCTTGAACCGGTTTACTCTCCCCTTTTATCCAAATTCTCATTATTCTAATCCTTTAATTTATTAAATTCTCCCCCATAATTTTTTTAACATTTTAATTCCACATAATCCAAATTCATTTTTCTCGTTTAACTAAAAACCATGTACTTATAAATTTTAGGACCGAGCCGAACCAACCCGGTTCGATCCATTATTCTCCTTCAGAATTGGGATTTCGGATGAAGGAAGGCGTCCACGCCATTGTTCGCGTGCGTCTGAAATGTCCAATAAATTAGACAAATTCAAACTCTCTCCGTCTGCTATCGTCCATGCTCGTCCTGCATCGCCTGAAAACTCGCGTTACAGACGAATTAGGACGTGAAGCCAAGTCTTCCATCATCCCAAAACGTAGGGGACAACTTGTGATGTATTTCAGACGTGATGCCCAATCCTCGTGTCGTCCGCATGTGTCCAAAAACTCTAAAAATACATTTTCTAGTTTAATCTTAATAAATTCCTTAAATTATAATCTTACGAAAACGTCCTTGGTAATACCCCGATAATTATCCAATTAATCCAAATACCACAAATGAATTTCCAATTATCCTTATTAAATTTTGATATAAAAAGTCGAGATATTACACAAACATTCTTACTTAATACAGAGTGAATCATATTGTTTCACTTGGCTACAACTCGCAGACAAATGGGTAAATAGAAATCTCCAATCGTGAGATAAAACAAATTTTGAAAATGACAGTCAGTTTTAATAGAAAAGATTGGTCACTAAAATTGGATGAAGCACAATGGGCATATCGAACGACCTTTAAGACACCAATCGGAATGTCACCACATCGACTAGTTTATGGGAAAGCATGTCACATTCCAGTTGAACTTGAGCATCGAGCATATTGAGTAGTGAAAAAGCATAACTTTGATTTTAAGGCAGCGGGCGATCAAGGACTATTACAACTCAAAAAAATGGATGAATTTTGTAACAATGCCAATGAGAATGCAAATATTTACAAAGATTGTATGAAGAAATGGCATGAAAAAATAATCATGCAACTAGAATTTCTATCAAGTCATCAAGTTTTACTTTTCGATTCACAACTGAAGCTATTGGTTGGTAAAATTAAATCAATATGGTCTGGTCCATTTATAATTGAGACAACTTTCCTCACAAAGCTGTCAAATTATGAGCCAAGGACAGAAGTATGTTTAAAGTCAATAGTTAGCAAGTCAAACACTAATTTCAGCATGAAGAGAGGGATGGTCAAACCATCCATCTTGGCGACGAACTGTGAGAGCGAGAATGAGCTGGGTTGGGACAATAAACCCAACGCTTTCCGAGAGGCAACTTGGACTGAAAACCTTCTTTCTAGTAATTTTTGAAGTGTTAGTATTAGAAAAGAAAAAGAGGCTTTGAAATGCGGTTGAGGGATGCCGAGATGCGGCCCAAAACCTTCAACTATAGTAAAAAAACAGAGGCTTCTAAGCCGTGGCCCGAAACCTCCAATTGAAAAGAAATTAGGGTTGCCCTAAATTCTTGTGCAATCTTCTCTCCAGTGACCCCTCTCTCTCTTCACTACATTTCAGCGACACTCAGACCCGAGCAATTTCTTCGTTCATTTCTCTCGTTTTGTATTTGATTCCCCTACCATTTCTTCATTCATCGTCCTTTCATTTTAGTTTTTGATAAAAATATGTTATGGTATCGCCAGGAAATCAAAGGAAAACAAGAAGTTGTATTGATAGTAAGAGAACCAATGGTACAGGGAAGAAGAAAGTTACAAGGAGATTAGAGAAAAAATAATAGATGAAGAGGATAGAAAGAGATGAGAATCACAGAGAAGAATGGAGGGAGATTATAGAGATAGAGAGAGGGAAAACATAAATGAGTTTCATAGCTTCGATGCCCTATGCCCTGCCCTTGTACCCTTTCATGCTAAAATTGAAGATGACCAATCTATCCCCAAGCTAGAGCCATGTACACAATAAGGAGACTGCCACACAGGTAGTAAGAATACACCACCATAAGAATCCACCCCCTTACAATATACTTGTCCCCAAGTATATAGAATTTTGGCAAAATCATCATCTCTGCTTTTGCAATGACTTCCTCAATTCCTCCAACTGTATAAAACAATTGTTCTAGAAGATCGTCATATTTCCCATCCAATACTCCTTGGAAACTATTGATACTTTCTTTTAGCTCGACGTATTTGACAGGGGCACTTGTGAAGACTTCACCTACATGGAAAGGCTGGCTCAAGAACCGTTGAATCTTATAGGCACAAGCAACCGTCAATTTGTCATCTTCACTGAGTTCATCCTTACCTAAAATGGCTATGATATCTTGCAAATTCTTGTAGTTTAGAAGCACCTTCTGCACTCCATGAGCAGTATTATAATGGTCCTCTCCTAGAATATGAGGAGAGAACATACAAGATGTGGACTCTACAGCAAGATAGTTGACAGTGGTGGCATCCAAGTGAGTAAAAGTAGTGGCAGGAGCAGGATCTATCAGTCATCAACAGGTACGTAAAAAGCTTGAACAGAAGTGATAGACTCGTTCTTGGTAGTTGTGATCCACTCCTAAAGGCCACCAAGGTCAGTAGCCAATGTTGGTTGGTAACCCCCAGCAGAGGGGATTTGACCAAGCAGTGCAGACACCTCTGAGTTAGCCTGAGTAAAGCGAAAAATGTTGTCAATGAAGAGAAGCACATCTTGCCCTTCGGTATCGCATAAATGTTCAGCCACAGTTAGTTTAGTGAGCCCAACACATGCACGAGCACCAAGGGGTTCATTCATTTGACCATAGACAAGAGCACATTTGCTTTCAGCCTGTTTATCGCCAAGCTTAATTACACCACTCTCCATCATTTCCCTGTACAAGTCATTACCCTCTCGGGTGCATTCTCCAACACCAACAAAAAATGAGAAACCACCATGAGCTTTTGCTACATTGTTGATAAGTTCCCTAATAAGTACAATTTTTTTCCTACACCCGCCCCACCAAATAGCCCAATCTAGCCACCTCTTTGATGTGAGGCAAGGAGATCAACAACCTTGATTCCAGTAACAAGAATCTACTGCCTAGTTGCTTTCTCAACAAAAGCTGGGGCTTCTCTGTGCATGGGCAAATAGTGATCGGTTTGATATCGCCTCCCTTATCAATGGGCTTTTCAATAACACTAATAATCCGACCAAGTATAGCTCTACCAATAGGAACTATGATAGGAGAACCAGCGTTGAGCACTCGTTGTCCTTGTACAAGTCCTTCAGTACCATCCACAGCAATAGTTCTGGCCATGTTCTCGCCCAAATGATGAGCCACCTCCAACACCAATCAGATTGAGTGGTCTAGTACCTCAAAGTTCATAGAAGCATCATTTAATAATCTAAACAGTGTGAATGATTCAACTCCTATCATAATTGATCTTTGCTGTCTATTATCTTGCAAAGATATTACCACCTTGAGATTATCATGCAAACAAATAGGAAGATCCTTAAGGACAATCTACCAACATAATGCTGAAAGGATAGGACAGTTCTCTTCCAGAACATAGTTGCATCAGGTCTACTATCTCGCCTCTAGATCTAACAGTTGATTCAAGTTTCCTAAGATGGGCATCCTTCAACTTTTCACAGAAAACTCATTAGCAAAGACTAATATTGCCACTAAGAAATTTGGAAGGATTATGTGCTCAGGAGCAATCATCAACAATTCTACAGATGAAACACAATGTGAAGACAATTTGGATTGTTTTTTCCTTGTCGACCTATAATTCAAAATCTTACTGAGTAATATATTTGCGGCAACAACAACAATATTAAGAGAATCAGAGGTCCAAATATTGGCTGAGTAAGAATGAAACACCATCACATGGACAAATATCATTTTAATAGAACCAATAACTTTACGTTTACAAAACTTAGACTCACCCTCCACTGTTACCTCCCTTAGCAATTCTGAATTGCCTTTGATAGAAACTGGAGCAAAATGAGTGACATCTTCTCTAATAAAATTTGCTAGAGCAAGCGAGCATACCCTTTCTAGAGCCACAGATTTTACCACTGTTTGCTCTCAGTGGAAATCCACATTTACTTTCCGATCGTCCACTTTATGGTCTCCACAGTCTTCCTCAATATCATATGGGTTGTCCAATTCTTTTTTAATCTCAATACTGAATTAGTACAAAGCATCTTAATCAACCATGAATAGTTGATATTGAGTAATAGCGGCCACCATTGTGTCCAATTTGGTCGAAATATTATGTTCCAATTTCTGAAACGAATTTTCCAATCTCTGGAACAAATTTTGCATTCTCTAAAATGAATTTTCCAGCCCTTTGATAGTTTCTTCATTGGATTTTAAGCATATTTTCGTCATAAGAATTAGTGGCTCTGATACCATTTGTTATGGTATCGCTAGGAAATCAAAGGAAAACAAGAAGTTGTATTGATAGTAAGAGGACCAAAGGTACATGGAAGAAGAAAGTTACAATGAGATTAGAGAAGAAATAATAGAAGAAGATGAAGAAGATAGAAAGAGATAAGAATCATAGAGAAGAAGGGAAGGAGATTATAGAGACAGAGATAGGGAAAATAGAAATGAGTTTCACAGCTTCGATGCCTAATGCCTTGCCCTTGTATCTTTTTATGCTAAAATTGAAGATGACCAATCTATCCCCAAGCTAGAGCCACATACGCAATAAGGAGACTAGCACATTGGTGGTAAGAATACACCACCATAACAAAATGCTCACCCAGCCTGACCACCAAGCTCGTGCACCTTCTGCTCTTTCGAGTCTCGACCATTTTTTGTTGACAACACCATAACCTGAGGTTCGTCACCCATTTTCAAATATTGAGCATTTTATTCACTAGATAACCTCCATTCTCCATCAGTGCACATCAATCCTTACACAAAGACAATATTCACATATTGGTTATGTTATGTGATTGCAAAATGCTTATTCAGTCAAGATGAACATTAGGCGTTTGGTTGGAGGTTCTATGTTTAAGTTAGAAGTTTGCATATTTTTTTTGTGGTTATGTTGTATTTGGTTGAAATTTTGTATTTTTATTTTTTGTTGGTTCTGTATTGGATATGGAATTGTGTGAATTACTTGACAAGCAAGCTAGAATGTGCATCTTTGATGGAATGTATCCTGGATTTGTGATTTCGATAAATTATTGCATCTCTAATGAGTGGTCTTATGAGCTGATTTTTCTTTGCTTCTATTGCCTATACCCTATATTGCGTCATGATATGATTCAACTATAAATTTTTGTTTTCAAAGTAGGAATTAAGACTACGTGATTATTTGTTACTTTCACTTTCATTCAATTGTGCTCTAATCAAGATACATGACTCGTTTTCTTTTAGTGTGTTACAGTGACTATAGTGCAAGTTCATCATGGCACCTAAAAAGTAGAAGATACATAAGACCTCTTCCTCATCAACAAGCAGCTATGACAAAAAAAGTTTTGATGTGTAGAAGGCGCATTTAAATTTCAAAATCAAATGGTCAACAAGGGGCTCATTTAGGAGTGGGGCAAGCAAGCTAAAGGTATATCACCAGCAGTCGAAGTCAATATTACCCACCAAGGTAAGACGACATTCGTTCAACATCTCGAGGCCGTAGTGATACCTTTGGTTTTAGAATTCTATGCTAACGCCTCATTTCACAAAGATCCCACATTTTATATTCGAGGAAAGTGGGTCAGTTTTTGCAGGGATGTGATAAATAGCTTTTATAGGCTCAACTCTTTTGATAATGATCATTATTAAGTATACTTTTCATCAAACCCTCAAGTAGACGACCTGCTTCAGACCTTAGTAGTTGCCCCACAATCACAGTGGCACACGTCAGTTGGAGAACATGGGGAGTCATTATCTTTTCGATCTCAGGCTCTGCCATGCATTGCAAAGTTGGGGCATTATTTCATTGGAGCCAAGCTTATGCTCATCACACATTTCAGCAACATCACTCATGATCAGGTAGTCCTCTTATGCTTCATTTGGACACGTAGATCAATTGTCGTAGGTACCATAATTCAACAATCTATTCTACACTTCGCCCAAAATAAAAATCTAGTGAGATTAGGCCACCCGTCTCTCATCATGGCTCTATGTTGAGCTATGGGAATACAAATGGAGCCCCAACAAAGAACTCTAGCACCCTAAGATGATATTAACATGGAGTTTCTTCGATAACAAGATATTATTGATGGAAGATCAAGCCAAAGTCGACATGGGCCCTCATCAAATGATGTCACCTCCCTCGTCTCCACATGGTGCTACTAGTTCTCCTCCATTGGATCAGGTGTCTATTGCCTCATAGCTCGCATCTTTTGACAGATGTCTCTCCCGCTTGGAAGTCAATTTTGAAGATCTCTACAGTTTTTGCACATTTATGACTGACCAAAGCATTTTGATGATGGAGATGTGGCAAGGCAAATTTGGACCATCTCATAGACCAGTCATGTGCCATTCCCACAGTAACCACCTAAGTAGCAATCACGACCGTGTTATCCATCTATAGGCAATGAGGATGACTAGCACTCTCCTCGAAATGACAATAATTTTTTCCACTCTTGTTTTATTTTATGGCTTCATATTCATACATTGGGGACACTATATCTACTAAGTTTGAGGGAGTTTGACTTTATTTTTATGTACTCATCACCTGTAGTTCACAGATATTTGAATGATCTTATATGATTATCACTTGTTATTTATCTACAAAAAAATAAAAAAAAAGTTTTAACTTCTAGCATAATGTTTTATTTGATTAAATGAAATAAATCTATTATAATATCTTGGATTAGATTATTTTCAAAGTGATGAAGAGATGATGCATGCATGTAGGTTCAACTTGTTTATTATTAATATTTATTCATGAGTTTGCACTTAGAGCACTTAGCTTGAAGCAGTGACGTATTTTGAAACTTAGGAATAAATTTATATGAATAATAATTATGATCCTCCCCTTTTGAAAAATAATAAGTGAATAATGAATAGTAATTTCTCTTATGGTTTCTTCAACTCTTTGTTCCACTTTTAATTTTGAGTGAGTCATTTAGATATTAAATGAATGGAAACTAACTTTAAAATGAAGGGCTCGAGAAGAATTTTCTATAGCAAAATCATAGAAAAATAATAGTAATAAAAACAAAAAAATAAAGATTCAACAATTACTCCCTCCACTTTGAATCTTGAGTAAGCTTTTCAGATACTCAATGGATGAAATCTGTATAATAAAATAAGGAACATAAAGAGGAACTCCAATGCAATTCTCTTTTAAAAATAATAATAATATATTTTCTTCAATATTTACTCTGTAAATAATAATAAATCAGTGTTATTACTTGCATAAATTAATTCTAAGTAAAAATGGTAAGTCATATAATGTTATTCATACACATAGAGTATTATGAGTAAGATACTTGTAATATTTAGGTTGGAGTTTTACATGTATTCAACATTTTTTAATTTATTGAGAGGTATAAATTTTGTAATTATTTGAGGCAACAAATTCTATTTGGTCAAGACAACTGTGTTGGTTAGTTAACTCTACATTTTAGGTATTCAATTTCTAATATCTAAGAGCCATGTTTGGATTTTTATTTTTATTTTGTTTCATTACTTTTCATGTTATTTTTGCTTGAAGACTAAAAAAAAGCTAAGTTTGGGAGTATGACAACTCTATGAAAATTAGAGTTATTGTCATCATTTTCAACAAATTTTTATGCTTATTCTTGAGTTTTTGGTTATTTTAATCTACTTTAAATTATGATATAGATAAATAATCAAGCAGGTAACATAAAGACGAAAAATAGTAAAATTTGGAAGCGAGCCAAAGTTCAAAGAAGTCTAAGTTGTGGCTTAACAAGAAGAAAAATAGTGTCGTACAGCAGCAGCTAAGCCACAGCTAAGAAGAGTTGAGTTTTCTGAGCTGCAGCCTAGCCACAAAAACAGAGCCTGAGCCACAGCTCAAAAGGGTTGAGCTGCGTCTTAGACCATATTTACTTTCCAAAATTATGAAATCTTGCGCATTTTGAAAGATTGTCCTAGGGTTTCGGAAATCTTAATCAAAACTCTATAAATATAGAATAATCAAGCAAAAGGAGGGACATTCGTTAGCCATGAGACATATTTTGGAGAGCGATCAACGAAGATTTTTGACACTGGACGAAGGGGCCGATACACATGTTGTACCACTACGATGACGTCAAGAGATGAATATTCTCTTCTACATATTTCTAACTATGTTGAACTAACTCACTCCATCTGGAGGAGATTTGAATCGTTTATTTAGATTATTATTTTGATTGATTAAATATTTTGTTAATTGGATTAATTACTTATTTATAATATTATTTTCTTCATACTTTCAATTGGCTGACCACTTATTAAATGATTTTATATTTAGAGTTTGACGCTTGAGAGAGATAATTCTAAATACGATTTGGATATTACAATGTAAAATTTTAACAACTCCAGAGAGTGTTAAAGTTTTGCGATATCAAATAGGAAATCATAAAATTTTATTGAATGACTAAAAGAATAGTTTTTATAGAGACATTGAAATTGTAATTTTAAGAATTAACGTTAGCTCGATACTCGAGAGACGAAGTTTAACAAATTAGGATTTTCAATTTATAAATAATTGTTCAACTAAGGAATATTGGTCTAATAAATAATATGAAAGATATTTGTAATATCAATCTTTTGAATCTATTATAATTAAAGGTTTTTTGTTAGATATGTTTTTTGATATGTTTGTTTTATTTTAGTTTTCAAGATCAAATTTTTAGTTGTCCAGATAAAGTTTAATCAGACCAATACTTAGTGAAAATAATAAATTACATATTCTTTTGAAAATTTGCCAACCCTACTCATCATTATAGTATAAAACTTGGTACTGTACACTTGCAGTAATTATATTACGAAATTTCTCTTACAAACAACTTCAAATACTACAACATAGGCACGTGAGTCATCTATTTTTGAGATTTATGTCACCATTTCTGTAAATCATAACAATTTTATGCAATTTTTGTTGAAACTTCAATCTGAACATTTTCAATCACTTTGCATCAAGTGTTTCATTGCCATAACTGTGTGTAAAAAAGAGAATGAAGAGAAAGCTTTGACTTATTGTATTTCACTAGAAAACAATGATATATATATACACACACAAGTGGGAATTATTGTAATTCCTTGAATAACCTATTCTAATAAAGGTAATTACACAATTTATTTTTCTATAATTAAATCATTCTAAATAAGAATAATAGTATTTATTCCATATATTATATGATATTGCTTGATTTTTAACACTTCTCCTCATGTTGGAGAGTGAATGTCAAGAACTACCAACTTGCTTCTCATCATTGTGAAAACTTCCTTCCCAAGTGGCTTAGTAAATATATCAGCTAGTTGTTCGGTTGAAGAGACATACTTAGTAGTTATTGAACCATCTTGAATTTTGTCACGAATGAAATGACAGTCAATTTCTATATGTCTGGCTCTTTCATGAAATACCCAATTTGCTACTATGTGTAAAGTTGTCTTATTGTTGAAGGGTAATAATGTTGGTTTTGGATGAAGTATTCGCAAATCTTTCAATAATGATCGTTTCCAAGATAATTCGAAGCATGTACCAGCCATAGCTCTATATTCAGCTTCTGCCAAGGATAAAGAAACCATCTTTTGTCTTTTTGTTCTCCAAGAAATAAGTGAAGATCCCAAAACAATGCAATAACCTGTAGTTGATTTTCAAGACAATAGACAACCACCACAATCTGAAACACAAAAAGCTCATAAGAATAAATCATTTTGTGAAGAAAAAAACAAACCCTGGCCTGGATTATTCTTCAAATATCGTAATACACTCATGGCAGCTTCCATATGAGGTTTATGTGGTGCATGCATGAATCTACTCAATATATGTACTGAATATGTAATGTCTGGGCGAGTAATAATCAAATAGATTAAGCGTCCTACAAAACACCTATACAAAAATGGATATTTTAATAGCTCACCTTCATCTGTCAGCTTCAAATTTTGTTTCATGGGAAAATTTACTGGTTTAGCTCCCAAGTATCCACCATCCTTTATAATTTCCAAAGCATATTTTCTTTGTGAAAGGAATATTCCCTTCTTTGATCGAGAGACTTCGATGCCCAAAAAATATTTTAAGTCACCTAAGTCTTTGATTCGAAAACAATTATGCAAAATTTGTTTAAGAGCAGATATAGCAATGAGATCATTACTCATTATAAGAATGTCATCAACATAGATCAATAATGTTGTAAAAGATTTTCCTTTCTTACATGTGAACAATGAGCAATCCACTTTGGACTGAACCAATCCAGCGTCTTGAAGAGCTGTAGAGAACTTGGCAAACCATTGACGTGATGCTTGTTTAAGTATATACACAGATTTGTTGAGGTGACTTACAAGATTCTCTCCCTGTTGCTGAATACTAGGAGGAAGTGATATAAAAATTTCCTCAGAAAGGTCACAATGAAGAAAAGCATTATGAACATCCAATTGATGAAGAGACCAATTTTGAGTAGCTGCCAAAGCTATTAAGCAACGTATTGTAACCATCTTTCCAGTAGGTGAAAATGTTTCATAATAATCGATACCTTTAAGTTAAGTATATCCTTTGGCAAACCAATCACACTTTGTAGTGCTCAAGAGAACCATCAGACTCGCGCTTGATTTTGTACACCCAACGACAACCAATAGCTTGTTTTCCATGCGGAAGAGATGTAAAGGACCAAGTTTTGTTTGCTTCTAATGCAGCCAATTCAGAATGCATCGCTTCTTGCTAATGAGGTTGAGATGTAGCTTATTCGTAGCTTTTAGGAAGAAGATCATTAGAAATAGTAGCAATAAAAGTTTGATGTTTTGGTAAATAACAATCACAAGAAATAAAATTAGAGAGAAGATATCTTGTACCTTGATGTGGAAGAGATGAGGAGGGTGACGTTGATTCGAGAGACATTACTTGATTACAAATATAATCACGTAAAGCTATAGAAGGGGCATGGGGCCGTCGAGAATGGCGTAAAGTGGCTGGTAGTGGTGAAGATGCAACAGGAATAGGAGTGGATTCTACAAGTATATGCTTAATAGGTGGGGAAATTTCAATATCCGGGATTGCAACAGGTCTTATTGAATCTGTATTGGGCGAGGAGGGAGTAATTGATGCATATGGAAAAAAATCCTCATGAAAAATGGCATCACGACTAGTGAAAACTTGACCAGTTTCAATATTATATAATTTGTAAGCTTTTTGATCAATGAGATATCCAAGAAAAACACAACGTGTTGCACGGGAAGCAAGTTTATGAGGAATATGAACATTAGTAGCATACGCAAGACATCCAAAAATTTTGAGATGAGAATAAGAAGGTGTTTTACCATAAAGTTTCTCAAAAGGTGTTTGGCGAGATAAAATTGGAGTAGGTAACATGTTGATTATATGCACTGCAATAAATATACATTATGTCTATAAATGTAAAGGAATGTGAGCTTGAAAACGAAAAGCTCTAGTTGACTCTAAAATATGTCTATATTTGCGCTCAACAACTTCATTTTGTTGAGGAGTATAAATACAATAATGTTGGTGAATGGTACCTTGCTGTGCAAAATAGTCTTTCAAGGAAGAAAATTTTGTTCCATTGTTGGTCCGAATATTTGCTATATTAGCACTAAATTGGTTCTTCATATAGGAGAAAAAATTAGTGAGAAGATGTTTCGTTTCACTTTTATGTTGCATTAAAAAACCCATGTGAAAGGAGAGAAATCATCCACAATAGCCAAAAAATATTTTGCACCAGAAAGAGAATGGACTTTGTATGGTCCCTAAATATCACAATGAATTAGTTCAAATGGTCTAATAGAGGAAATTGAACTAATAGAGAAAGGTAATTTTGTCTGTTTTGCAAAAGTACAAATATCACAAACACTGTTTGATTCCAAAAAAAATTTCAATAAAGTTTTAACCATGAATTCTAATCTAGAAGAGGACAAATGACCTAATTGTTGATGTCATAGGATAGAGTCTTAAGGAGAGGAATGTGTGATGGTATGGACTGTTGCATTTGGAATTGTTAGTGACTTATTTGCTACAGTTGTAACCAAGTAATAAAGTCCATTTTGGTTTTTACCCAAACCAATCATCTTCCTCGTCATCAACTCCTGCAAAATACACAAATAAGGATAGAAAGTTACTGAACATTGTAGATCTTTTGTAATGCGACTCACAAATAACATATCTACTTTACAAGAGGGTACCCCAAGCACATTTTTTAAATAAATGAGAGGACTCAAAGATAAACTTCCAATAAAAATAATTGGAGCTTGGCCTCCATTGGGCATAACAACGGGAGGTAAAGAAGTGTTTTTTTTGCTATTGATGAAAATCTTGGGCAAGGAAGTAATATGATCTGTTGCACCGCTATCAATAATCAATTTAGGAAGTAACAAGCCTATAGGAGTGTTAACATTATTTGCTTTAGGGTTAGCCGACTAGGATGACCTATCTCCTTGCATAATGGATAACATCTGTTGTAATTGTAAATCAGTCAATCCATTCATAACAAACTGAATTTTCTGCATCATGGGAATCTCCTCCCTCACATTATTAACAGAAGATTAGTTATTGCTATTATTTTGCTTGCTGCATTCTTAGAGTGCCTAGGTGGATAACCATGTAACTTCCAGCATGTCTCATTCACATTGTAAGATTTTTATCAAACTACAAGAGCAACTGATTCATCTTTTCAAATAGCCATACTGAAGCTTCAGCTGCATCACATGTTATGCTCAAATTTCGTTGTTTCTCTTCTTAAATAATCAAGGGATATGCTTGCACAACATCAGGTAACGGATTCATCAAAAGGATATGACCACGGATTGCATTACAAGATTCATTTAATCCCATAGGAAATTGCATTAATTTGTGTCTCCTATTAGTATCTCCACAAGTGCAAACAACATCATTGTATGAACCCAATTCATCCCATAATTTCTTTAGCTTTGTATAATAAACTGCAACAGACATTTGATCTTGAACCAAACAAGCAATATCTCTTTCAATTTGAAAAATTTGTGGGGCATTGCTTTGTGAGAAATGACTTCGTAGATCTTCCCAAACTTCATGAGCAGTGTTGCAAAAGATAACACTATCTGCAATATTAGATGTCAAAGAATTTAAAAGTCAAGACAATACCATGTCATTGCATTTTTTCCATGTTGTACATTCTTCAAGATTGGTTGTGTCCAGCGGTGCTTCAAGAGTTCCATTAACAAAAACCAATTTGGATTTTGCATTCAAAGAAATTTTCATGGCTTTGCTCCATGTTGAATAGTTGTCTCCATCAAGAGGTTTGGAAACAAGAATCATTCCTGGGTGATCGAAATGATGAAGAGAATAAGGGCCGTTAGAAATTGAATAATTTTCCATAAAAGCCATGATGAAAAATATAATGTAGAGAAAAAATGGTTACTGCTTTGATACCATGTAAAAAAGATAATGAAGAGAAAATTTTGACTTATTGTATTTCACTAAAGAAAAATGATATATATATATATATACACGCAAGTGTAAATTATTGTAATTCCTTCAATAACCTATTCTAATAAAATTAATTACATTACACAATTTATATTTCTATAATTAAATCATTATAAATATGGATAATAATATTTATTCCATATATTATATGATATTGCTTGATTTTTAACACTATGCAATAAAATACTTTCAAGAACATTCAAATCATAAAATGAACTGAGTTACCATCAAGACCCTATGATCTTTAGTAAGCCAGATATTCAAGTCTCGCTGTATATAGGTGCATTGTGGTCTAATAGGAACTCCTTTATGGGACCATATGTTTTCAGCCAGATATTTGTTATGCTCGCATAGAAAAAGCTCACACTCGATACCCCCAGTTTGGTCTGCCCCGCCAACACTCCATGCTCTACGCTTCGGAGCTTGTCATTGCTGATGAGATGCACAACAGAAAACTCGCAATGTTAGATTATTTTCTAATTATCTATAAATGACTTAATATTAAGTTATTTAATGTGATGATTGTTAAGCATAAAAGAATTAAGTTGATTGAGTTTTAATTTCCTCACCTTGACATTGTTAAAATAAATAATGTATGGTTAAAAGAGATGAAATGACATTTACATAATTCCCTAAAAAGTGAAGGGCCATAAGGTAAATTGACATATAAAGAAAATCTTCTTTACATGTCAATTGATATGTACGTTGAAAAAGAGGGAAGGAGAGAAGTATAAGCTAACTTTGCTTCCTCTTCCTTATTAAATGTGGCCATTTCCACTCTTCCAGAAAAAGTGCATTCCTCTCCTTCTATATCTCTTCCTCTCGAAAGAAAAGAAGAGGAAGAGAAGTCTTAAAAGACTTTTCTTCCTCTTCCTAAAGAATTAGTCTTTTGCACAGAAAAAGAAGGATGAGAAGAGGTGTGATAAAAGACTTCTCTTCCTCCTCCCTTTGCTGAAAGAAATCTCTCTCTCTGGTTTGCTTTCTCAGCTGATTGTCTTCTGAAATAAGAAAAATAAAAGAAACATCATACATTCTTCCTTAATCAACGTTTACATCAACAAAGCATGGATCAAGGTAAGATTATTGGTTATTCGTTTATCCGTAATCAATGGTTGAATCACAATATGTCAAATGATTTTGGGCTAATTGAAGTATTGTTCGTATGAAATTATGAAAATTAAAGAAACTAACAATTGGTATTAGAGCCAGGTTATTAACGTTTTGATTTGCCATGAACAAGAGTTTAATAATTGTTTCGTTGCTGCGTTTCTTTGATGCATAATGATGCAAAGTTGTTCTGAACATAAAGGTTGATTTTTGTGGTATAATAGTTATGCATAAAGATTAAATTGCTGCTTGAGTGTTTCTTCATAAAAGTTATGTATAAAAGTTTCTTTTGCTAAATAATTGTTCTGAACATAAACGTATAAGAGTTAACTTTGATGCATAATTGATTTTACATAAAAGTTCAGCAAAGGTTTAGAAATATTGTTTCTGCACAAAGGTTGAATTTTTCTGCATAATTTTCTGAATCAAGGTTGATAAAAGTTGATTTTGATGCATCTTGGTTTTTGCATAAAAGGGAAAATGGACAAAATAGATTTCATGAAAATTTTTGTATAATGTTATGCATGAAAAAGATGAAATGATAAAAATAAAAATAAAGTAGAAATATTCTGGAGTAAGTTGATTCCAGACAAATTTGTGCAAAGTTTTCATCCTACGGACGCACGAGGGTGAATGAGGTTGATATCCGGACGAAACAGATTTGAATCTATAATGAAAAATTACAATTTTCATACGATCGTGGACGTGAATCTCACATCCGCTCGTTGTCCGCAATGCAGAAAATAAAAGTTAAAATAAATGATATAAATAAAAGTTTACTCAATTAAATATTGGTGTATAGAAACTCAGTAGTCACCAAAGTGACTTAGTTTGAAGTGATCAATATTAAGTTGTGTAATTTATTTATTTAATTATGGTGATAATTATGGTGATATTATTGAAAAAAAATTATTAATTATAAACTAGTAGGTCACCCAAAGGTGGACCAATGTTTATAATCAGTAATATTCAAGTGACACATTTACATATTTAATTAAGATGTTTAAATATCCAAAGATATTAAACATATTACATTGAATATGTTTACGAATCTCTATAAGTTTATACTATAACATCAATGATTGATTATTTCTTTAAGAAATACGCAAAGGTGAAATTAAATAAATAAAATTATGTTTATCTTAATTCGATCAAGTTAATGAATAAGCATGTGTTATATTTTTGCAGCTTCTAAAAATTTATTTGTCTCTGGTAATTCACTACTCAAGTTCAATGGTTTGAACTATGCTAATTGGTCTGAACAAATCCAGTTTCAACTGGGTGTATTGGATTTAGACCTGACATTAGTTTGTGATAGACCACCAACCATTAATGAGACTAGTACAGAAACTGACAAGTCATACAGTGAGACTTGTGAGCAGTCTAATAGGCTGAGTTTGAGCTTGATAAAAATGATGATCACTGAAAATGTTAAGCCATCAATGCTAAAGACGAATAATGCAAAAGAATTCATGTCTAAAATAAAAGAATATTCCCAATCGGATGTTGCGGATAAGTCTGTTGTAGAGAATCCGATGAGTGAGTTGACGACCAAGAAATTTGATTGGTCTCAACCCATTCATGATCATATAACAAGCATGGTCAATTTGGTAGCAAGGTTGAAAACATTGGGTATGGATGTAAGTGAATCATTCTTGGTTCAATTCATCATCAACTCACTTCCTCTTGAATTTGGCTAGTTCCAGGTGAATTATAACACCATTAAAGAAAAATAAAACTTTCAAGAAATAAATGTCATGTTAATTCAAGAAGAAGGGAAGTTGAAGAAATTAAAATACCATACCGTTCATTTAACGTTTCAGAAGAAAGCCAATAGTAGTAAAGGAAAGCCGAGTAAAAAGAACAAACAGAAGGGAAAAGACCAATTAAAGATATAATATGGTCAAATCCGAAAAGAGCTTAAATGCTACTTCTACAACAAAGCTGGACACATTAAGAAAGATTTTTCGAAAAGAAAAGTTTGGTTCGAAAAGAAAGGTACATTATTTGTTTATGTATGTTTTGAATCAAATATTATAGAAGTGCCGAATATACTTGGAAATTAGATTCTGGAGTTTCTACTCATGTATCTAATGTTAAACAGGGATTTCTTTCAATCCAGCCCATAAACGGGATTGAAAATTCCTGTATATGGGAAACAAAATGAAAGCACAAATACAAAGAATTGACACATATAGATTAATTCTAGATACTAGACATCGTCTAGATCTAGAAGAGTGTTCTACGTTCCTGAATGTGCTAGGAATTTAATTTCTGTTGCAAAGTTGGATTATGTAAGATTTAACATTGAGATTGGTAATGGTGTGTTTTCTTTGTACAAACAAAAATACTGTTATGGTTCTGGTATTTTAAAGGATGGTTTGTACTATTTCAATCTTGATGCTAAATATTTTGATTCTCTGTTTAATGTTAGTCATGTGATTGAAAATAAACCTAATGCAACAAATGAAAGTTTTGCTTTGTTATGGCATAAACGTCTAGGTCATATATTTAAAGAAATGATGTTGAGGTCAATGAAAAGTGATATTTTACCTCAATTAGATTTAAATGACTGGGACATGTGTATAGATTGCATCAAAGGAAAGAAAACTAAACACACATCAAAGTATCCTGCCACAAGAAGCAATGAACTTTTAAAATTGATACTCACTGATATATGTGGTTCATTCGACACTCCTTCATGGAGTGGTGAAAAATATTTTATCACATTTATCGATGACTTCTCACATTATGGTTATTTGTATCTACTGCATGAAAAGTCTCAAGCGATGCATGTTATAGAAATATTCATCAACGAGATGGTAGGCAGTTAGATAGAAAAGTAAAGGTAGTGAGGTCTGATAGAGATGGTGAATATTATGGAAAATTCGATGAGAATGGACAAAGCAAAGGTCCATTTGCAAGGTTTCTCAAAAGTCGAGGCATTTGTGCACAGTATACAATGTTGGGAACTCCACAACGAAATGGTGTAGCTGAAAGGCGGAATTGTAATCTTATCGAAATGGTTAGGAGTATAATGAATCAAAGTGATGTACCTTTATCATTGTGGATACACGGTTTAAAAACTGCTGCATATCTGCTGAATAGGGTTCCTAGTAAGGTAGTTCCTAAGACACCTTATGAACTGTGGACAGGAAAAAAACCCAGTTTGAGACATATCCATGTTTGGGGTTGTTCGACAGAAGTAAGGATATATAATCCACATGAAAAGAAGCTCGATGTAAAAATCGTGAGTGTTTGTTTCATTGGCTATCCAGAATTCATTTAGACAAGCCATACAATGTCGTCAGTGGTTATTTCAGAATTATTACATTCCATGGCTTGTTTAAATGAATTTGGATCTTTGTATTTACTCAAATCTCATTCCTCTTCAAGTGAATAAATCACATAATCATCAGAAATTGCTGGTCTCCTTTGCCTTAAGACCGTCGCAATTCTGGTTCTTGTGATGGTTCACTTATGACTTGACTATTATCAATATGCTCATCATTGACACGTTCACTTTGATTGGTTTGAATATTCATATGTTGTTTTGGTATGTTGTTGGACTGTGATATAACAAAAGGAATGACAACTTCATGAGAAGTACTAGGTGTTGTTTTCTCCACCCGATTCTCTTGAATATTCACCTTTCGTGATTCATCACTCCCACTGAACTCGCCATTCTCAATGAATTGAGCATCTCTAGATTATAGAGAACACCGTTGATCGGTGTATCTATATGAAGGTCAATGGGAGCAAGTTTAGTATCTTGGTACTACTGTATGTTGACGATATTCTTCTTGTTGCAAATGATAAGGGAATGTTACATGACGTAAAGGTTTTTCTCTCTAAGAATTTTGAAATGAAAGATATGGGTGAGGTAGCCTATATAATTGGAATAAAAATATTCCATGATAGATAGCAAGGTTTGCTAGGCGTGTCTCAGAAGGGATATATCGATAAAATTCTAGTGGATAAGTGTTCCACTGGTGTTGCTCCAATTTAGAAAGGGGACAAGTTTAATAAATTGCAATGTCCGAAAAGTGATTTGCAACGTAAAGAAATGGAATCTATTCCATATGCATAAGTAGTAGGAAGTTTAATGTATCCAATGACATGTATTCGGCCAGACATCAGTTTTGCAGTAGGGATGTTGAGCCGATATCAAAGTAACCCAGGAATGGATCACTGGAAAGCTGCTAAGAAAGTACTTCGATATTTACAAGGAACAAAGGAATACATGCTCATGTATAGAGAATCAAATCATCTTGAGGTGATTGGATATTCGGATTCAGATTATGACGGATGTGTAGACTCGAGGAAATCTACATTCGATTACGTGTTCCTATTAGCCGGAGGAGCCGTATCATGAAAAAGTGGAAAGCAGTCTTTTATTGCTATTTCCACTATGGAGGTAGAATTTGTAGCATGTTTTGAAGCTACAATTCAAGCATTGTGGTTGCGAAACTTAATTCATGGTCTAGGAATAGTCGACAATATCGATAGACCGCTGAAAATTTATTGTGACAATTTCGCAGCTGTATTCTTCTCGAAGAATGACAAGTACTCGAAATGAGCAAAGCATATGGATTTAAAGTACTTGTCAGTCAAAGAAGAGATACAAAAACAAAAGGTGTGTATATAACATATAAGTACAAGTTTGATGATAGTGAATCCATTAATCAAAGAATTGCCACCCAAGGCCTTTAAAGAACATGTTGTAAGGATGAGTTTAGGTGACAAATCTTTGTATATGTGATTGTAATAGCATAACTTGTATCTTATAACACTTTTGAATTCATTAAAGGAAATGTTTTTGTATATATGTTTATTATTCATAGAATGACGTAAACAATTAATGTTGTTTATGAGTAATATATAAACTTTATGAAAAGTTAAAGTTGAAAGGTAAATATATGGTGGTCCTCAATTAAAGAATTAATGCATTGTGTTAATTTGTGATACATGGAAAGAAACATGTTGCCATTACAGACTTGTGACTGCCATGATCCAATTATACAATTCATTATGAAAAGAACACTTGATAAATTCACATTATGGTATACTATATGGATTGTGAATTCAAGTTATGATAGCTGAAAAGTAATAGCTGGAAATCGATTTTATTAAAGTTAAAATAGCATAGTCCAAGTGAGAGATTGTTAGATTATTTTCTAATAATCTATAAATGTGGTCTATGTTAATTATAGTACATTGACTTAATATTAAGTTGCTTACTGTGATGATTGTCAAGCATAAAAGAATTAAGTTGATTGGATTTTAATTCCCTCACCTTGACCTTGTTAAAGTAAATAATGTACGGTTAAAAGAGATAAAATGACATATACGTAATTTCCTGAAAAGTGAAGGGCCATAAGGTAAATTTACATATAAAGAAAATCTTCTTTACATGTCAATTGATATGCACGTTGAAAAAGAGGAAAGGAGAGAAGCATAAGCTAACTTTGCTTCCTCTTCCTTATTAATGTGGCCATTTCCACTCTTCCAGAAAAAGTACATTCCTCTCCTTCTATATCTCTTCCTCTTGAAAGAAAAGAAGAGGAAGAGAAGTCTTAAAAGACTTTGCTTCCTCTTCCTAAAGAATTAGTCTTTTGCACGGAAGAAGAAGGATGAGAAGAGAGATGATAAAAGACTTCTCTTCCTCCTCCCTTTGCTGAAAGAACTCTCTCTCTCTGTGGTTTGCTTTCTCGGCTGATTGCCTTCTGAAATAAGAAGAATAAAAGAAACATCATACATTCTTCTTTAATCATCAAAGAGAGATATTAAAGGTAAAAAGGTTCAATGCGAGAAAATATTTTCCGAATCAACGTTTACATCAACAAAGCATGGATCAATGTACGGTTATTGGTTATTCATTTATTCGTAATCAATGGTTGAATCAAAATACGTTAAATGATTTTGAACAAATTAAAGTATTATTATTATCAAAGCATGAACATTAAAGAATCTAACACGCAAAACATCTAGTCATCTTCACATTTTTCACATATCAATATTTTTTTGATTTTTTTTATTAAAAAGGGATGAATATTTTGGAATCGAACAATAATACAAAAATATAAAAATATAAAATTTAGACACCAAGATTTAATGTGAAAAATTTTGACAGGAAAAAATCACAAGCGATGACAGAAAATCCCACTAATAATAGGTACAATGCATATTTACAGATTCAAAATGAATTTATAAATTATTTAAAAAATCATTAAGGATGAACGGTGAGTCTAGTCAAACCCAATTAAAAATTAAGTCATACCTGCGTCAAGACTCCAATGTTAGCCACCAGTGAGTTGTGCAGTGGGGAAGCCCAGTGGTTTTCATGGAAGACTTGAAGGCTTCAATATGATCTCGAAGAAGTAGAGTGAGATTAGATGGATTCAAATGCTAGGTAGTGCCAAGTGTCAAGTCCGATTTGGGACAAACCGGGTAATAATGGCACACTAGAGTTTCGGATTTCTTGCATTTGATGTTTTCAAGGTAGTCATGGCTAAGCTCCAATGTCTGTGGCAGTAATGCAGACAGTATATCTCTTAATTTTATAATGTGCCTCATACTCACTCACTGTTTTTTTATGCAAAGCACAATAGAAAGATTTCGTATTAAAAATTAAACCCAAAGGTCACCGAACTCTAGCACTGTTACATTTTTTTGTTTCCACGTGAATATTTAACACAGTTTCGATGTCGTTTGTGGAAATGATTTGGGATTTAGCGGATGGTCTCCAACTTCAAATGCTATTGAATCACTCTAGTTTGCTGCTTTTGAAGCAAGGATATCGCCATTGCAGTACTATCTCACTCTTCGGCCAATTTCACTTCATTCTTCTCATGCCTAATCACTTCTTTAAGAAAAATTTAAGAATAGAATTTATATGGCTTCCACTTCATGTGAATCCAGAAGAAATAGCACTGCTTTTACAACTTATATCATATTTCTAGTTGATGACACATGCTTTGATTCATGTTATGCCCAGACAGTGGATATAGGATATAAACATGCATTTAATTAATAAATATATAAGCTATTTATGAAGAGAATGAATGAATGAGATTTGATGAAAAATAATTGGAGCTAGATGTGGTTACGACTCGACTCGATACAGTTTGGAGGCCGAATCGGACCAAACTGTGGGTTGATGGTTCCACCATATTAGAATCGAAACTAGAATCTTTGGTTTCCATAATCAAACTGCACTTAACCATAAATACACGGTTCCGTTCCTTAAAAAACAACAATCCTATGACTCTTAATTACCACTTAATAAAAATTCAAATCTTAATCCAATTAACAATTGTGCAAATAAACATATAACATCACTGTAAAATAAATGTGAAATAATATAAATTCCACACCAAGGTCAAACATCTTATAATGTGTGCAAAAATAATTAGATCACGTAAGCTCAAAGGTTCTAAGTTATATCATATCCCACCACTAAATTTTAAAAATTAAAATCTTCATTCATTTTGATTTAAATGATCAAAGCCAAACACAAAAAACTAGAATGATTTCGACAACTACAAAATGTGTTGAGAATAGAACGCGAAACGGAAAAAGAACCCTGCAGAAGCAAGGACACCAAGATTTACGTAGAAAATCTTAATGGAAAAAAATCACTCACAAAGGAGAAATCACTAATCAGAAATCAAGGTACAATGAGTTTTGCGACTCAAGTATCACTATATAGAGAAAATAAATAACCCTAATATTAGATATGGGCCCAACCTGACCCAACTAGAATTCAGATTACACTGAACTTTAACAATCTCCACCATAACACGAATTCCACATGAGAGATCCAATGCAGGCTTCTCGGCCCACTCCAAAACGAATCTAGAACACTGAACTCTGACAATCTCCATCTTCAAAGAAATTCCAATGCAAGGCGAACGATCTGCAAAACTCCAACAAAAAATAACTTCCTCTTCCGTAAAAGCCCATGTTGGGCTAATTTAATATATGATACTGATCAAGTTTAAGCCCCGCTTAAACTTGAGAGACACACTCGAGGAGAAATCACATTTCCTCCATGATATCACTGAATTATCAAAGATATCACAACGAAATGCATGTGAATATGTTGAAGATCTCCTACTGGAATCAATACCCTCGAACACACTCAATACGTAACCCACTGTAGTAGTTTCACCATATCGCTGTAGTAGTTTTACCTTTTCTGTTAGTTCTGCCTTTGACGATACCACTCTGACGTAAAACTGAAACTAGTGACGATGCGGTGACCGGATCACCCTGAACATCTAGAATAGGCTGACATATCGACTCTGATGTTGATTCAGAACCTAATTTGAACTTCACCTGAGAACTTGACTTCTTCTGAGTCTTCTCCAAACAACATTTAGAAGGTGAATTCACAAACTTTGCTGCTTTATTACCCATCACTGTAGAACCCTGTGACACATACAAATTTGCAGAGCTTCTGTGTCCTTTTAACTTGACGAGAGCACCCCTACTGATCTTTATACATCCACCTACAGCACTGTACTTATACCCTTTCGAATCCAGAGTACTCAATGAGATCAGATTCTTCTTAAAATCAGGAATATGTCGCATATTACCTAGTGTCCTCACAACTCCATCAAGCATTCTGATTCTGGTAGTACCAATACCAATTATCTTGCAATGTGTGTTATTACCCATTAACACAACATCACCTAAAACTGCCTCATATGTCGAAAACCAATCTCGATTGTCGCACATATGAAACGAACAATCTGAATCTAGAATCCAATCCTTGTTTGGCTTTCAGTTTCCCTCTGACACTATTAGAAGATTTCCATCACTATAGTCTTCTTTTTCTGCGACAACAACTTCACCGGACGTCATCGTTGTTTTCCCTTCTCTGTAGCTCTTTTTATTTCATTCTGCAATTTACGACATTTGGCTTTGATGTGCCCCCTCTTCTAACAGAAGTAACAGGTTCTATCACGGTTCTATCACGGTTCATTGACTTTGATCTGTCCTTCAAATTCTAAACATTATCACTGCATTTGTTGTTTGACTCTCTTGTTCTACCCCGAACGACGAATCCCTTACCTCGATACTCAGATCCAACAACAATTTGCTTCATCTTTTCCTTTGATAACAAAGAACCATAAACATCTTCTAGAGTTAGACTTTTTCTATTGTATAAAATCGTATCTTTGAAAGTACCACATGAAGCAGACAACATGCATAGTAGAATCAACCCCAAATCCTCCTCATCGTACTTGCATCCCATAGTCTCCAAATCTGAAACTAACTTCTTTAATGCAGCCAAATGTTCTGTAATAGAAGCTCCTTCAATCAACTGGTGAGAATAAAGTCTTTGCTTCAAATGCAACTTGCTAGTCAAAGTTTTCTTCATACACAACTGCTCTAATCTGAACCATAACTCAGCGGCAGACTTTTCATTCAAAACATCTTGCAAGATCTGATTTGACAAATGCAGACGTATCAAAGATAGGGCTTTTCGATCATTTCAAAGTTTCTCTCCTTCACTCTTTGACTTGGGATTTTATCGAGTCCTAATAATGCGTCATCTAGATCCATCTGTGGGAGCACATCTCGCATCTTCACCTGCCATAATTGAAATCTCGTATTCTGATCTAACAATGGAATATCAAATTTCTACGAATGCATCGCTCTCAAAAATTTCAGAAATTTTCCCAAAAAATATCTGAATCCAAAATATCGGCCCCAAAATTCAGAATCCCAAATGTCTATGGCAAAATCCGATATCCAAACCAAATTCTCAATCAACAAAATTCAGATTTTTTAGAACTAATTAATCTAACAAAATTCTAAATTTTCCTTTATTCCAAACTAAAAATCAAAATTTTTATTTTTATCTCTCTCACAAATTTACCTTGTGATGGTCCCTGTGCGCGCTACGACAACCAAACAGCAGCGGAGAGTCGTCAGACGAATGCGAAATTGGCTGGAAACTACGAACGCTAGGTGCGACTTCTGGCAGAGACTGATCGACGAAAGAGCTCTGAATGGAGATGACAGTCAGCTTCTGTTGCGGCACACGGAGAAATCGGAGGTCTGTTCGACGAAGGCCCTCCTTTCTCAGGCGACTGACGCGGCGGGTGGCAACGGCTGGATGTTCGTCGGCAGTTGCGAAGCAGGACTAGTGACGAACAGTGCTGCGGTTCCCTCTCTCTATCTTCGTAGGAGAATCGCAGGCAGGACTCCTTCGTTGAAGAAGAACACCTTCTTTGTTGAAGGAACAACAGTGCACGCGGGGCAGGGCAGATGAAAATAATCAATTTCCTTTTTTTTTTTTTTTTTAGTTTCTTTTTCCCACAATTGCAAACTCAAAAAATCGTTCGATCTTAGTACTAAAACTCTTAACTTTGCTCTGATATCAATTGTTGAAAATTGATTTAGAGAACTTCAACCAAACTCTAATACCAATGGTTAAAAATCGAATGCGAAACGAAAAAAGAAAACTGAAGAAGCAGAGACACCAAGATTTTCGTGGAAAACCCTAACGAGAAAAAACCTCGGACAAAGAAGAAATTACTCATCAGAAATAAAAGTACAATGAGTTTTGTGACTCAAACATCAATATATAGAAAAAATAAATAATTCTAATATTAGATATGGCCCCAACCGACACAACTAGAATTCGGATCACACCAAACTCTAACAAAATGTATCAAGAACACGACTACCACAAGTAAAAGCCGGCTCTACAACAATACTAGAAATTGAAATAACGAAAATATTCCTTGTAATTCTACTCAAAACAAAACACTAAATTGAGTTGAGCTTCCGTCTTGTTAAAATATTTAAGTCATCTGAAAACTACTCCAAGTTATCAGACAAATATTATCCAATTCATATTAAAATATCTATGTCAACTAAAAATTGCTCTAATTTATTAGACAAATACCATCCAATATAGACATTTCACTTGAAAGATCATTCTCATCCAGATGAACAACATGGCGACCTGCAAAACTAGGTTCTAAGACGCTAGTGTACAAGAGTTGCACATTGAGTTTCAAGAAATCATATCCTCTATTTGCTTAACCAAATACGTTGTTTTTTCATTATAAACTAATATGTTGATACAATATTTAAGAAATTTCATTTTGCACTTTGGATCAAGCATAACTGTCACATATACAAACAATTTAATTCCTAAAAACTGCTCAAGTGCTTGTACAACTTGTTCTGCTCATTTCTCAATATCACAATATCACCTCAGCACACATAGTTGGATAATTATTTTCATATGACATACTTCCGTTAAATTACATGTTACATGCGGCATGTAAAAAATGAGAAACAATGAGAGTTGTATTAGAGGTGGAATTGGTTCGGGTCAAACCAAGAAACCGAATTGAATTGATGAATTAGATCCGATTCATTTTAGTTTTTATTTTTTTAAAAAACGGATCTTGAAACTGAATCGAGTAAAATCGAAAGTCTTAGTTCGGTTCTTTATTCTTTTTTTCAAAAACCAATCAAAACTGAACCAGATTGATATTATAATATTTACATATATTTTTTTAATTCTAATTTTAAAAATTATAAAAAAACGAATCAAATTGAACAAAATCGAGCCAAACTGAACATAAACCCATTGAAAATCAACTAAAAACCAAGTTTAACCTGGCTCAAACCGAGTCCAAACCAACAAAAATCTAAAATTGAAACTGAATTAAAATCTAAAATTGAAATGCATTTCTTTAGAAGATGCATCATTCAATATCAACTCTTTCCAATTATGCACATTTTTTCTCAAATATGAAATTATCACATCATTAAAATATGCATTTTTAACCATAAAACTCGTAATTTTTTCAATCACAGTCCCAAAACTGCCCAATCAACTCCATATAATTGAAATTTTGTATCCAAGTACACCTAAAACACAATCCTTGGAACGCCTAAAACTTCTTCTACTTCATATTTCTGAAATAATAAATTTTAATTGCAATTTTCATTTTAGCAAGATGCTTCCGCCCGCCCACCTAACATATCAAGTACCTCTACTTTCAAACATTCTTCAACCATATGTTGGATTACCATTTTCTATTCTAGTGAAATCACAATTCATTCAAATCTAAAATCATTAAATATTCCAAATTCAACGTACACTTAAATAAATCTCATCACACAACATTTGTAGAAATGAAACATTAAAAATTGTTATTTCAAAAATATAATTATAAAGCACAAGACATCTTTTTGATAGAATAGGCTACATGCATCTCCACTAATTTCACGAGACTTGTAAATTCCTAATTTCTTTAATATAACCAGCCTATAATGCCATGTTTTAACATCTAATTGAACTAACATTTCAGGGTTCAAAATTAAACAAAAATGAAAAAATTTGATTGAACCGAATTCTGAATTGGCAGGTTTTCCCTCATGGGTTCGTTTTTTCAGAGAATACCAGACCTTCACAAGAGAAAGTGGAAGCAGAGGGTTGAATAACGATGGCAATCGGCGAAACTCGAGTGCAGTAAACAAATGAAGAAAAGGACCTTTAAAGTTCCGTAAAGAACGATCAGATAGAGCTACTACAAAAGTTGCCATCATCTCGGCAATCAAACCAATAGGGAAATTACATGCTCATCATGTCATTCTTCAGCACTACTAAACTGAGTTGCTGAAATTTGAATATTATCATCTAAACTCAGAATTAGTAGAAAAGAAAACCGATTGATGAATCATTGTCTTTAAAAGGAAAGTTGATATACAAAACTGCAATTTCCTTTATCCAAAAAACTGAACAACAAGCAACAAACATGTGAAAGAGAATGATCAGCTAGAGCTAATACATGATCGATGCCATCATCCTGGCAATCAAACCAAAAGGGAAACAAAAAGATCATCATCTCATTCTCTAAAACACATGAAACAATCGAGATTGGAAAATGGAACTGCAGACTAGGCAATTAAAGCAGGGAAAACTCAAATAACATAAAAACTTTACAACACGATGAATACCCAAGGTCAATGTCGCCAACAACAGAAACGCCCAACCCAGCAACACTCCATCAGCTACGTCCTTTATCAACTTTATCCAATCATCGGCTCCTTACTTACATCAACGGGACTTAGCTATGAGTCTAAAGCTCAATAAGAGGTATAAACGTAAAACATAAAATACATGTACAACTTTTGTAACATCGTATACAGTTTTCAGTTTTGCTTATTTGTTACCGTTTCTGTCTTTTACTATTATTTATTATGTTTCTGTGTCGGTGTATCCAACTGAATCACAAAAACAACTATTTACTTATCTTTGGTTTCTATGCCGGGCGTATCCAACCGATCCACAAAAATAACTATTTACGTATATTACCGTTTAATTATGTTATTTGTTACTGTTACTATTATTTATTCTGTTTCTGTGCTGGGCGTATCCAACCGGACCACAAAAATACTATTTACTTATCTTTGGTTTCTGTGCTAGGCGTATCCAACTGAACCACAAAAACACTATTTACTTATCTTTGGTTTCTATTTTGGGCGTATCCAACCGAACCACAAAAAAACTATTTACTTATCTTTGGTTTCTATGCCGGGCGTATCCAACCGGACCACAAAAATACTATTTACTTATTTTTGGTTTCTGTGCCGGGAGTATCCAACCGGACCACAAAAATGACTATTTACGTTTATTCCATTTTCGTGTACTTTAGGATTCCAAGTCTTAACGTTGTTGTGTGCATACAATCCTATCTAACGTGTTCTTCAATCATATCATTAAAACGTGATCCATCCTAACTAAGGAACTGAACCTAAGTCTAATAAACATACAATTCATAACAAGCAATCAAACAAACGATAAAGCCTCCTAATTCTCGTGTTATAGGCCCTTTTGGACAAAACATATGTAGTGCCACTTACTTGGAGTCCTTAGCTTTAACAAGTTACCAATTAGAGTTTCTTCTTCATAGAACTTATTCAACAACCATAACAATTCAACAAACTCAGCATCAATGGAATAATCATCAATCCTAACTTGATAGATTAATTTCCTAATAGTGTATAGCTTCCCTTTTATGTCCAACAGAATAATTCCTCTACCTCCTCCATCTTAATATGGAGTTCCAACCCTATCTTTCAACTAACATACATACTACTTCAAATTAATCTATCCAAAATCTAACTGAAGCCATTAACAATCATTGTCGCATAAAATCATGCAAACTCACATCCTTAAGGTAAACAACACAATATTCATTAACAAGTTTAATTCAATAATTCATGTTGAGAGCAATTCATCCTATTATATACTTCACATGTAGTAACCAATATCTTCATCCAACAAAACCCTATTACCAAGCCGAGAATAACTTAACTAGTAACATGCTAATCCCATAGTAGTATATCCATCAAATCCAAAACACATACTTTCACCAATATCCATTAATCACCTTAGCAGGTCCATTAACTAACAGGTTAAAACAACAGAAGAACACATACCTCTCTAGACTTTCACCACGATTGTTTACAGCACTCCATAACTTTGACACACCAGAATGGTGAAGACTCAACAATTTACAGACTCTCTTTCTATCACCTTCTCTCTGTAAAAACTTGAAGTGAAGCTCATGTACTTCCTCCTCTTTCTCCTAGACTTACAAACCCTAACGGCTTCCTCACTTTTCCAAAACACATAAGCGTTTCACACCAAGCTTTAGCAACCCTCATGATTTTTCTTCTCCAGAGACTTCATAACAACTCCTCAACCTCACAGCTTTGACACAAACACAAACTCCAGAAACACCTAGCTATTTTCTTTCTCTGCTTCTCACTCTAAACTCATGGTAGATTCCAAAACTTCACATTTCACTCAAGATTTCAGCAGTGTAACCTTAGCTTTTCTTCTCTATGAAACATTCATCCCACTCTTCTCTATTTATAGGCCACATCCAACGCCTCTTCATTGTCCCACTGAAGACAGAAGGCCAAGGGTTTGGACTTTCCATCATCTAAACATTTTAGACGATGTATCATTCCATCTTCAACGTCGGTTAAACCTTTCCAGATGACCATCTGATGTGACCCGAGTTCTGGTCACTTGAGCCCGAGCCAGGGGCTCTTTTATTCTCTAACTTTTTTATTTATTTTGCAGGCTTTTGAATCAAATAAACATCATTGGAGTTGGCATTTGGGCTAATGGAGATTTTACAATATTTGGGGAAACATTTTGAGCTGTTTTTCGCCTAGATTCTGACCTCCGGCAGTTCAAGTGGAGACAATCGGGAAGGCGTCGTTTCAACTTTCGTCCTTCATACGAATTGTAGCCAACTTCTTGAGCTTTCCAAAGTTGTATTAAGCGTTATTTTTGGGGTTCGTTTGACGTGTCAAACGTTACCATTACAGAGACCAAAAAAAGCCCATTCTCGAACTTGATTTGTGATGTATTATTTGGGGTTAGTTTCGTCATTTTATTTTAGGGCATTTTTGTCTTTATCCCTATTGTAAAATCCTAGGGTTTAATACCCTTTTGGCTGGATGGAAGCTCAATTGGGAATTGAAGAAGAGATTTTGAAGAGTGAAGACTCCTCCTTGCCGCGGCCAAGCTCCCTCTCCTTAGCGCCGATTCCTTCCACCCCCAAGCAAGGCTCCTCTTGAAGCTTCTTAACCTTGCTACCTTGGGTTATTGCCTCTTCCAATCTTCCTTTCAAGGTGGGATTGTGGTGTGGGGGCAAGAGAACTATCCCCCATTGGAGATTGTTGGTTTCGGCCAACCAAAGAAATGCCCTCTCACTTTAGGAGGTGCCGCCACTCCTTTGTGTTTTTCCTTCTTATTTTGGTGCTACTCTTGAGTTCTCTTTTACTGGTTGGTTAACTTATGATATGGAGGTTTGATCTATGTTAAATGTTGAAAAGTTTCTTTTTGGAAAGTTTGAATGAGATGTGTTATTTCGGATTTGATGTGAGCTGCAGAATCTGTGAATTTTTGTAACTATTATTCTTTCTGATTGACGCCCCTGTTTGAAGCCCTTATGGTACGCGTCGCTGTTTGAGGCCTTCTAGTGTTTTGTTCAGGATTAAGTCAGGAAACTAACCTCACTAATTTGAGCATTGTTCGGTCCCAGTAGCTCAAGTTACAGCGTTTTGAATCCGCACTGCTAAATCTGCCATTTTATAAAATAGTTTTCTGGTGATTATTGAATTAGATAGAACTTCTGCTCTAGAACTTTTTTGGACCTGGAATTTGGACACGATCTTCATTACTATATTGAGTTTATATCCTCCAAAAATCAATCTTATCTCAGTTACAGAATTGGGGTTCTCGTCGGTTCATTGTTGCTGGTCGATTATTGTTAAATTGTAGGACAGATTCTCGCTAAGTTTTTCCGAGTGTTTCTAGGAACCTGTCACCATCATAATTGGCGGTCGATTGCGCAGGTCGATCATTTCCTTTGGACGATCGACCACCAATCACCAACACGTCTTCTGCATCAAATGCCAGATGATCGCCGCGGTCGATCGCATACTCGGGCAAACGACCGCCACACCAAGCTGATCATCAGTGATTATTTTCTCTAGAATATACATATATACATGTTATTCCATAATGTGATATATATATTAGTTACATTGTAGCCATAGGTCTCAATTGTGATTGTAACATCTTCCATGCACCTTCATCTTCTCCAAACCAACATGCACTAAATCCATATATATATTTGAACATCTATATCATCTATACCTATTTATACTATATGTTCCACTATTCTTCCTTCACATTATTCTTCACTAAATCCAATATGCCCTAAAATATTATAAATTTTATACCTTCAACCCTATTATATCCAAGTATATTTTCTCTTACTAATTCCACTGACTGTCAATCTAGTTGACATCGTTCTATCTAACTCCAAATATCATCAAACAATTCTCCAATTAACCTCAATCCTTCCCATAAGCTAATTATGAACATAACGGGGTATTATAATTTACTTATTCCAATTACGTTTCTCTTGACCAATATCTTCAAATTGTCCAAATCAACTCTTAACATCTCAAAATCATCACTTAAGTCGTATGTTTAGTATCACAAAAATTCGGGATATTACACTTAATATTGGTATTTTATAAATTATGCTAAATATTGCATAGTTTTGGTGGAAAAAAAAAAGATAGATTTAGGGTTTATAAAATAAAATTCATGGATAGCATATTGGTATTTATGGATGATATGGATTTGTTGATTACATTGTTTAATTAAATGATAATTTTGTTGAACCGATGTCAACTTTTTTGTGCGATAATAATTCTATTCTTAAGTGATTTAATACAAATATAAAAGCAAACAATCACAAATATAAGAGATAAGGGATATAGAGATTGACACCAATTTGTTAACGCGGTTCGGCAAACCTGCCTACGTCTGCTCTCCAAGGTTCCTCTTTAGAGATTCCTTAATCACCTAACCTCCTCGATTAGTGATGATTGAGCTTCACAGGTGTCAATCAAATATTTACACTTCTATTCACAGGGCATCACCCTTTGATTGATCTTCATGGGCATCAATCTAGCCTTCTATGACTATTTCAGGAAGTCACCCTTTGTTTTCCGTTTAAGTACAAAGATTGGCGTTTTAAACTTTTTTGTGCTATAATATTAATTCTATCCTTAAGTGATTTAACACAAATATAAAAGCAAACAATCAAAAATATAAGAGATAAGGGATATAGAGATTGACACCAACTTGTTAACATAGTTCACCAAACCCGCCTACGTTTGCGCTCCAAGGTTCCTCTTTGGAGATTCCTTAATCACCTAACCTCCCCAATTAGTGATGATTGAGGTTCACAGATGTCAATCAAACCTTTACACTTCTATTCACATGGTGTCACCCTTTGATTGATCTTCATGAGCGTCAATCTAGTCTTCTATGACTATTTCGGGTCGTCACCTTTTGTTCTCCGTTTAAGTACAAAGATTGGAAATAAAGAATACAAATTCTAAAGTCTAAGCTCTCAAATGCAAACTCTCAAGTTTGGGAATGCGAGAGCTAGGCTAAACACTTAATTTGTAGAGAGAAATTGAGTAATAAATTAGGCAACGGTTTTGTATGATTTCTCTCTGTTAGACTTCAATTGGAAGTGTGATGAGAGAACCACAGATATATAAAATCCGAGTCCCTTTAAACAATGCAGAAACTAGAATTGGAATCGCTCTTTAAACAAGTATAGGAGTTTAACCCGTTATCTATAAAGAGATAAAAACTAAAGTTATCAAATTAAGGAACTTGATCCTTACCAAACTTGTTGATTAAAACCAAAGTTATCAAGTTGATCTTCCAAGTTTAAGCTTGAAGAAGATCTAGTTCTTCACAAAGAACTAAAAATAAAATTCTCACAAGAACTCTAAAAATTCATGTATATTCATCCTCTCATAAAAAGGTACAAGCTTGTGTTTAAATAGGCTACAAATACACCTAAATAAATTAGAAAATATCTTTAACAATAATAGCAAATAATTCTAAAAATATATTATTCTAAATTCTAGTGATTTGGAAACTTAAAAGTTAACAAAGCAACTTTGGAAACTTAATAAATAAAATGAGGAAAAATGAAAAACTTGGAAGTGGTATGTTGGCTGACCCCTTTTCACTTTCAGTTTTATTTATTAGCAATGGAAGACTAAAATTAATTAATTAAAAATCAGCCCGATAACTTGGGCTTAACAGGTCTAATAGTGATATCAAATAATATAATAATACAATTTAAAATGAAATAACTGTGTGGAAATTAAAAATAGAGATTATGATTATCCTTAACAAAATTTACCTCACAAAAGAGGTCTCTCAAGAATAAATTATTAAAGTGCAGAAACAAAATAAAATCCCGTCATGTATAATATAGACTTGGCAACTGGAAGTCCAAATGGTGAAATCTTGAAAGGTGTCATTGGGTTGAGTTAGTTAAACTCAATAGGGATTTAATAATTTTAATTAAAAAGAAATGTTGTTTAAGCATGCATGAATTAAAACTAATATATTTATAAATTCATTTAAAAAAAAGTGTACAAAAGATTACATGTTTAAAAATCACCCACTAATATGTGATACATAATTAAAATATACCTTTGTTGTACTAATTAAAAATCACAGTGAAAATGCAGCCACTCGCGGACTCCGAGCACACAATGTCATACACATATAATAGAATAAAAGTGATGCTCGGTGATCGCAAAAGCCACATAAATACCCTGATCAGGTTTAGGGTTTTGCGCTTAGGGACACGACATATACAACTGTCCCATTACTCTAGTTAACAACAAACAAATACATCCTCCAACGGTTGAATGTGCATAAAACAAAACAGACATCAAACCAGGTCGATAGAACTCGATTCACACGATCGAGTTGATCTAGAAATTTAATATGCATGTTTAATTGAAACCCATAAAGTGACAATTAAATATAATTTAAAAACTTGATGGCTATAAAAATAGACACATCATTTTTATATGAGACATGTCTTAAAATATTTATATTATAAAAGTTATGCAATGCAGTCCATAAAAATAAATGTCAACCTCGAAATGAGCTTATAGTGATTACATCCTAAAAATCCAAATCCAACAGTCCATAGATTTTTAATTAAATTGGGTATTTATCCAAAAATAAAGGTTTTAATTATTAGTCAAAATTTTATACCTAAACATTTTTAATTATTATTTAAAATATAATTCAATTTAATTGGGTAAGGAAATACCAAATTCTAGCCCAAAAACATGCCCAAACAGGTTTGAACCACTGGCCAAAAGGGTTTTGATCGCGACCCAAAACTGGGCAGGCCTAGATTGAAGCCCAAAGCTCTTTAGGTCCATGACACAGTGAACCCGAAAGACGATTTGATTCCCTAGCCATTTTAGACATCTTCGTCCCCAGCTTCCAACGCGAACGAATTCATCATCCACGTTCCCGATGCGAACGACTTCATTCTTTGCAGTAGGCAGCCCCGACTTTAGCCGAGACTCTGTAATGACCTAGTTTTTCGTAAATCCTTTAAAATGCGTAAAAATTTGAACTTTTGTAAAACCGTTGAAATTGCTTTTAAAATACATCAGAGTGCGACGCTAAACTGGACCACTACTAACCCTTCTTTAAACTCGTTATGGAAATCGATTAATAAAATTGCAGAAGCATTATAAAAATCATTTATTAAAGCATTGCGGAAGCTTAAATAAATTCGTTTAAGGAAGAAATACTAAACAATTGAAATACTAAACAATTGAAATACTGCGTTTGAGAAAGAAAAACTAACACTTAAATACCATTTAATTACAATCGCTTTCTCTTTTACTCTCTTTATGCCTGGCCAGCCACGAGTTCTGCGCGTGCAAACCCTTCATCTCTACTTTATTATTTGTTCATCATTATGATCGTTTTCGCATATAAATACCTACACCTACACCACAAGTAAATTGTAAGCCCAAAGGCTTAGTAAAGAAAAAGAGTTTAATGCAATGTGATATGCCTCCTTTAGTCCTTTTTGGAATGGGGGTCACCCAAACCAATCATTTCATTACGTCATTCATTCGTTCATTACTTTACTTTACTTCATTCGTTCGTTACTCGTACATCGAGCTGGAGATTGGAGGTTGTCCTTTGAAATCACATAGTCTGGTCAGCTTCTAGCCTCCTATGTGTATACTAGTCCCTTTCCCAACAAGGTAGGGGTGTATCCTAGCTCCCAGACTAGATCCGTACTACCCATTTACCCCAACTCCATTTTCTTACCATTTTACCTCACATAATGCATGCTTGAGTACCACCAGATTACACTCCCTATTAATTTCTATTAACAAGATGCATGACCATACATTCTCATCCTAACATGATGCATGATGTGTAACTTTAACAGTAATTGAAATGCGCAAATAAAAGAAAGTGACTGAAATTGAAAATGCATATAATGAATAACAGAAATTGAAAGCACACATTGGAGAACAATAAAAATACTGAATTAGAAACAACGAAGCACATAAGGAAATCAACAACGAACATTAAGGGAAAACAGGAATTTCACACACATATTTATAGAACACAAACATTGCTTTAAAATAATGAATGGCATGCTTGAATAGAACATGTTATTAATTTACATGCTATTTATCCTAGATGATTTAAACATGCTTTTGTTCTAGTTAGTTAATTAAATATGCTAGTTATCCTAGTTCATTTACATGCTCAGAAAATAACTACATTTATCATTCTAGTTAGATATCCTAATTAACTAACATGCTCAAGTCAAATTAATTACTTTAGTTAATTGTAATTGTTCTAGTTAATTAACATGCTCAGTTAATTACTTTAGTTAATTACGCTAGTTAATTATATGCTAGTTAATTAACATGCTCAACTTCTAATTAAGTTAATTACTCTAGACAGATTAACATGCTCAGGTTAACTAATTACCCTAGTTAATTAACATGCTCTTACAATATTAATTAACATTTAAACATGCTAGACCTAGCTAAGTTAACATGCTGGTTAATTGACATGCTTAGCTAATTGATATACTTAAGTAATAATTAACATGCTTGGGTTAATTGCATGCTTAAGTTGATTACTTACTCTAGTTAAGCTAATTAACATGCTTAATTACAAATATAGTTGATGAACGTACTAATCACAATTGTCATCCTAGTTAATTAACCTAGTTAATTAACATGCTCACTAGATGATTAATCATACTTAATACAAGGTTATTCTAGTCAAACTACGATAATGATTAATTGGTTAAACATACTCAATATTATTCTAATTGATTTACGTGTTCAGGAAGAATTAAAGATTATTATTATCTGTTGACATGCTCGAGGGTTCGATTATTATTCTAGAATCCTGATTAATTTACATACCCCCACTAGTTACTCAACTTATTTACTAACCCATTCAGAATTATTAGTTCACCTTATTAAACATGTCATCATTAACCTAGTTACTTGAACATAACAACCATGATTTACACTGAGAGATTTAACTAAACAACCAATAACATAACCCATGACAGAACGATACATACGTTGAGCGAATAAAATGACAGTTTAACCAACACAGAATTTAAATAGGACATTAAGGAAATAACAAGAACAAAACAGTAAAGGTACTCTTCCTAGCTCATTCATACTTCTCCTCATTCACACGTTCATCACATTTAAACCTTGAACATTCATCACAGCAATCAAGTAAGGCATTCGAAGCAAAGAAACCAATTAACAGTAAAGAAATCTATATTACCAATAGAAAAATAACAACCAATAGGGAATCAACAAAGGAAATAGCAACACTAAGGCATGCAAGGAAATACGATAGAGAATTTAAAATCTACCACTCACGCACACCCACTTGTGGTGTAGGGCCTCCACAGGCCAAGACACCCCTATTTCCTTACCTCAAAACTGTATCGTGTACTCATCCTTAGTCTTTGTCATTCTTTTCCTTTTCAATACCTTCACAATTAAAACATTTACTTATTGATAACAATCTCTCCAACAAACATTTATAGAATTCCACAAACCACAACAAAGTATAAATTCGCAACCACACTAACTCCAACATATTCATGCTTCAGGAATAGCTAATAGAACATACAATTCATTTATCCTTTTTATCCAAATAATACGGTAGCGGATAATCATCCAAATTATTCTTCACTATTTTATCTTCTACAATTATCCTATTACTATCCATAAGAAATGACAGGCAGAGAGCATAACCAACAAAACAAAGATCATATATCCAACTATTATTCAATAATCTGAATTTAATCTTGCAGGACATTAATCTTCTCAATCATGACTATCGACAGAAACCAAATCAAAGAATGACCAACGCCCACAATGCACAACAAGTTTTATCTACATGTTATTCCCATAAAAACTCATAAAGTATGAAGGAAATCTTCACATCACCTGAAACAATCCCCGAGGATCATAGAGGGCAGCTTCTCTAAGCTCACAGCCCTATCTCTGCCACCAGAGAACCATCTTTCTCCCTCTATCATTTTCTTTTCTCCTCACCTTTCACAGTTCTTGGCCAACAATCCAACCCCAGAGAGCTTCATCTCCAACCAAGTGCAACAGTTCATTAACACCACAACAAAACCAATAAGCAACAACCAATAAAGTGGCATCTGATCAATAGGGCACCAAACTCAAAGGTGTAGGATCGATATACGCCTATAGAGGGGGGGGGGGGGGGGTGAATATAGCGTATTAACTTTTTCGTGCAGTATTTAAATTCTCTAAATCCCTAAGTGATTTATTGAATATGATTAAATATGCAATCACAATAAATGCGTAAATTAAAAAGTAAGGGATAGAGAAGTGCACACGATATTTGTTTATGTGGTTCGGCAAACTCGCCTACGTCCACACTCCAAGTTCCACTTGGAGATACACTACGTAATTGGCTTACGGGTGCCAATAAAACCGTTTACAAATTGACTCTTACGATGGGCATCACCCTTGACTAATTCTAAGGTCGTCAACCTTTGACTCTTATAAGGCATCACCCTAAATTTGACTATTGCGGGGTGTCACCCAATGATTGAACTTACGAGCGTTCAATCAAGCCTATCAACGTTTCGAGTGTTTTGATGAATTCTTAGGGAATCACCCTTTACAATTTAGCACAAGAATAATAGAATCGGAATTTAAAGCTCAAATCTAGCTAATCCAAATTCTCCTAAATTAACTCACAAGTTTAAGTGTGGGGAGAATTGGATATACAATAATAGCTCACAGTGATTGAATCGTGTACAAAATTTGGCAAGGCTTCGCCACGATTCTCGGTTTCGGTGTAGAGAGCTTAGAGTGAACTTATATTTATAGACTTTGCACTTCCGGACGTCCGGGTCTCGTCCTCAGTCATCCGCATGTGACCGTTGAAATCAGTTCGTTGAAAATATAGCCGTTGTACAGAAATTTTGACTTCAGGACACAGAGCTTCTCATCCGCACTCATCCGCAATCTCATCCACAAGTCCTTGTTCAGCAGTTTAGGAAGCAGATCCTCATCGGCACCCTCATCCACGCCTCATCCGAATTGCACCCTGAAAATTACAGATTCAAAGCGGACGCGTCTGAGCTCATCCGCACTCATCTGTATGCGTCCGAAATATCCCAAAAATGTCCAAAAATATTATAGATTCAAATAGGACGTGGGGCATCTTCGTCCGCATCCGTCTGCACTCTTCCGAAAGACCACAGAACAAATTGGGCGCGTTTTCTCTTCTGCAATCTCGTCCCCACTTCACTCCAAAATAAACCCTAAACTATATTAAGTCCTAAAATGATATGTCACACTACATGGACTCAAATAAACATGTTAGCATATTAATAATACCCATTTTGGGGATATTTTAAATAAACACAGATATAAATATTAAGATAAAAATGATAAAAATATTATTCAAAAAATACAAAATACAACTTATTGATTTATTAAATTAACCAACAATTTAGTCATCATCAAAATAAAACTTAGCCTAACAAAAAGGTTAACAAAAGGGACAAAGAGAGTTTACCTGAAGGAACACAGAGACCCAAGAGCTCTCAGTCCAAGCCATCTCTTTCTCTGAACTTCAACTCTTCACCCCACTCCTCTGTCATTCTCTCTGTACATCACCGTATATCAACACCAGGAAGGGGGGCACTCTCTGCCAATTCCCGGAAGGCAGAGAGCACGCTTGACAGCCCGCCTCCAATATTCCCCGACAATATCCCTTTACCTCATTCAGCTTTTCCAGGGGTTGTCCATCACGCGGGGTGATCTGGAACCCATGATTCAACCCGAACCGAGCCAAACTGGGTTGGAGCATCCGGGTCAGAGCGCCCTGTCGGAGAACTCGAGCGCAACCCCCAGCTCCTGCGAGTTCGCAGGATTCCGTCCCTGCAACACCCTTTAGCCAACACCCAATCAACAGAACGCAAGGAGAAGGAAGAATCAGCTAATCCTACCTCGACTCAACGTCGAAAATCGCCATGGCAGATGCTCCGATTCATCTCGTTCTGCGAAGCCCTAGCCGTTCCGCGTCGTTCGTTCTCACGCAGCCGGATCTCGCCTTATCGCAGAGCAGAAACCCGCCGGCAAAAGCTTTCCCGCCGACCCTCTCTCGCTCACCCTCTCGGTCTCCTTTTCCCTCTCTCGACTCTCTCTTCTACCCCCTTTCTCTCTCGCGAAAATGGCCAAGGGCCAGATCAAAATCTTTCCCCCCTTTAATTTTCTTGAATCACTCATAATGGCTTGAACCAGTTCTGCTGAATCGGTTCTGCTTAACCGGTTCATGCCTTCCTTAACACCCAATTTAACCCCTTAATTCAATTAATTCTATTTAATTCAATTTATTTATTCTCCTTAAATGGTTAAATCCAAATAATCTAATTTATCCCATAAATTTCATTTTATTCTTTTCCCAAATTAATCCTTAATCCGATAAATTTACATAAACTGTAATATTACGAACACATCTTTGGTCATAACCCGATAACTATCCAATTAATCAAAATATTCCAAATTACTTTCTAATTATCCTTATTAAATTCTGATATAAAAAGTCGGGATATTACAGACCCCCTGTCACGGCTAGTCATCCACTAACTGAAGTCGATGGTCTAGCATAACGCGCATCACGGCTCAACGTTTGATAAGTCGCTTCCCGACATTTCTACACCAATGGAATTCACGCAACAAATTTGTTGGATTTCATCCAATTGTTAGACCACAACAATCCATATTATCACACAGTAATTCAAATCCAAACACCAGAAAACAGAGCTGCAGAAGGTAAAAATTGAGTTTTTAATACCTTTGACAAATTGGTTGCCGACACTGAAGGTTTCGACAACACTTCAAAATCCACCCTCGCTGAAACAACAATTCCTTCCAAAAATCTAGCCAAAATTCAGTATCCTAACAGTAAAAAAGAAATTACAGAGAAGGAAGAAGCGACCTATCAAAGGCGGTCAAGGACACAATTACAGAATTTCTTCCCCAAAAATGGTTGCAACAAATCCACTTGCATAGAAGGTTTCGCCGAGAGAGAGATAGGGATGAAATGTAGAGGAAACTTGCATTTAATAATCAATGGGGAAGGAAGAGTTTTGGGAGGAAACTCCTCCTTGCCCGCAACACCCATAATCGGGAGGGGGAGCCGTTTTCCAAAATGTTTCCCCCAAATAATAATTTCTTTTTAAAATTAAAATATAGGCAGATATCACATTCTCCCCCACTTAGGAAATTTCATCCCCAAAATTTAGAACAATCTCAAAAGTACCATTGAACATATGGGGATACCTAGCCGTCATATCAAATTTAATCTCCCAAGTGACTTATCTTTCACTATGGTTCTTCCACTAAACCCAAACTAACAGTATTTCACGTTGGCATAGAACTTTGAACTCACGGCCCATAATTCTCTCAGATTCTTCATAAGATACATTCTTGTGAATAGGTACCTCATTCCAAGAAATAACATGCGTAGGATCATGAATGTACTTCCTCAACATCAAAACATGGAAGACATTATGAACATAATTCAACTGTGGCGGTAACTCCAATCGATAAGTCACTGAACCAATCCACTCAATAATCAACAAAGGACCTATATATATCTTGGAGCTAACTTGCCTTTCTCATCGAAATGACTAATTCCTCGATGAAGTCGTACTTTTAAGAATACAAAATCATCGGCCTCAAATTACACCTTCCTCCGTTGCAGGTCTGCATAACTTTTATGTCGACACTGAATTGTACTTAGTCGCTCCTTAATTACTTGAACTTTTTCAGTTGTCTCATGAATCAAATTAGGCCCGAGAGTGACACTCTCCTCGATCTTAGCCCAATATAAAGGTGATCTGCATGGTCTTCCATAAAAAACTTCATATGGCGAAACACCGATACTGGTATGATAACTATTGTTATACACAAACTCCACTAAAGTCAAGTGGTTCACCCAACGATCACCGGAATTTAGAATATAAGATCTCAATATATGCTTAAGAATCTGGATCATACTCTCAGATTGACCATTTTTCTAAGGATGATGTGCTGTACTAAAATTAAGTTATGTGCCCAAAGCTTTCTGAAGGGATCTCTAGAATTTTGACCTAAATCTTGGATCTGTATCAGAAACAATACTTGAGAGAACACAGTGAAAACGAACAATGCTTTCGATATACAACTTACTCAGCTTCGTAAAAGAGAAATCCATTCTGACAAGAATAAAATTTGCAGATTTCATCACTTTATCAACAATTACCCACACTGCGTCAAATTTCTGAATCGTCCTAGGCAAACTCGTCATGACATCCATAATAATCTTGTCTCGTTTCCACTTAGGGATAGACAAAGGCTGTAACAATTCAACTTATCTCTGATACTCAACCTTAATCTATTGACAAGTCAAAAACCTTAAAACATACTCTGCTACATCCCATTTCATTCCAATCCACTAATATTGACCCCTCAGATCATGATATATTTTTGTACTGCTATGATGAATAGAAAATATGGACTTATGGCCTTTTGCTAAATCTGTCTCCCTAAAATCCAAATCACTCGAGACAACTCGATTCTTGAAGAATAGGAATCCATCAGAACTGATCTTCCAACCATCAAACTGCTCTCCATCTTGAATTTTTCTTTTAACTCATCATCAAACTTCTGCAAGTCTTTTATACGTTGTAGCTACTAAATTAAAAACTCAAACTGTTTTGCCATCCTCTTGGTATTATAGCTCATAATCCCCAAATAACAAGACATCTCTTCCAATCATCTAACACAAGGCAAGAAAGAGATATTTGAGGGTAACGAATTAATGTATCAGCTACAACATTAGTCTTTCCAAGATGATACTCCAAAGTGAAATCGTAGTCCTCCATATACTTAATCCAACATCATTGTCAGAGATTCAAACCATGTTGTGAGAAGAGATACTTTAAACTTTTATAATCTAAAAATACCTTGAATTTGGCACTATACAAGTAACTCCTTCAAATCTTTAATGTGAAAATCATAGCCGCAAGTTTTAAGTCATGAGTAAGGTAATTCCGCTCACGCGTCTTTAACTATCGAGATGCATAAACTATAACTTTATCCGGCTGCATCAGAATGCATCCCAAACTAACTCCTCATATATCTGTATAAACTACTAAAAGGCAAACTCTCATCAAATACTGCCAAAACTGAAGCAGTAGTCAATCTTTGCTTGAGGTCATCAAAAGCTACTTGACACTTGTTATTCCAAAAAAATTTTACACCCTTACTGGTCAACTGCGGTAGCGAGATAGCAACAAAAGAAAAATTCTGAACGAATCAAAGAAAATAACCAGACAGACCCAAGAAGTTACGCACTCTAGTAACGTTTTTTGGTTGCTTCCAATCTAACACTTCTTCAATTTTGGATGAATCAACAAAAATGTCATTTTGAGATACAACATGGCCAAGAAATTTCACTTCAGTTGTCCAAAAATTACAATTTTCATGTTTTGCATATAACTAATATTCCCTTAGTATCTGCAAAGCAATTTTTAGATGCTCTATATGCTCATTCAGAGTTTTAGAATATATCAGAATATCATAGATAAAAACAACCACGAACTTGTCAAGATAAGGCCTAAAGACTCAATTTATAAGGTTCATAAAAGCAGCTAGTGCATTAGTTAATCCAAACGAAAGCCCCATAAATTCAAAATGTCCATAATGAGTCTGAAAAGTAGTCTTCATAATATCTTCTTCACGAATCTTCAGTTGATAATAACCTGATCTCAAATCGATCTTTGAGAAGTACATAGATCCTTCAAATTGATCAAATAAGTCATCAATCTGAGGTAACATATACTTGTTTTTTACTATCACATGATTCAGTTTCTAGTGATCGATGCATAGATGAAGTGAACCATCCTGCTTCTTTGCAAATAAAACTAGTACACCCCAGATGAAATACTATTTTGAACAAATCTTCTTTACAACAAATCATTCAATTGGATTGCAATTCATTCAATTCAATAGGAGTCATGCGGTATGGAGAAAGAAAAATTGGAGTAGTGTCGAGCATCAGATCAATAAAAAACTTGATCTTGAGGTCGGGTAGCAACCTAGGCATATCCTCAGGAAACATATCAAGGTAATCACAAACCACTGATAAATCAAATTCTTGCATCACCGTAACAAGGTCACTACTAATAGCAAAAATAGACTTCAATCTCCTTCGACCACCCAAATAGGCTCGCATAATAGGATCAATAGGAAACATACGAGTATTAAATGGATGCACTAGGATCTTTCCATCTTCCAATGTAAGGGTAGTATTCCTTTGATAACAGTCAATCTTATCTTTATATAGGTTCAACCAATCCATAACTAGGATTACATCAAATTGATCTATAATTATAATTATCAGATCAACTCATATTTATGCTTGACAAATAATAAAAGCAGTAGATCAGTGAACAAGATACATTTCATATCCCTTAGTCATGGGAGTACTCAAAATTAAGGAATTTTCTAGCTTCTCTACAGTCACACTCTCTTGTTCCAAATCATGATAAACACTGATCAAATTCTGGCAAGAACTAGCATTGCAATAATTGTTTCTTAACACTGCCACAAGCTGAGACCATATCATCATGTCTAGCGGTAAATCCAACTTAAGATATTTTCACCATACTTCGGTCATCTTCTCAAAATAGAAGGTTGCAAATCCAACCTAATACTCCAATGGAACTCCAAAAGTGGTCAAATTCTTCTATATCACCCTCAACCATTTTTTAGCACTCTGAGGGTTAGCTCTGCCCACAAACACTGACCTTTAATTTTTTTTTATTTCTTTTAATCTCATCCTATACGGTTTCAATACAAGCCATTTTCAAAAAACTCTCTATTGAAGTCATCGTTCCACTTGAACAACTCTTATCTTTCGTTCAAATATTCCCAACTGCCTACGTAAAAACTTATACTAATGTTGAACTGTATAATACAAAGACTAATTAGAAGTTTTTACCAACAGTTTTCGAATCATAGTCTTCAAGCGCAAGGTTTCAACTTATACTAATAGATTCCAAATATGACAGAGCAAGAAATGAATTTTTGAAAGAAACCGAGGCTTTAGATTTCCTCTAATGATAGGTTTTTTTTAGTTCAAAGTTCACAGGCTCACACACATAACCCATAAGAGTTCGCAGACACATATGTTTAGAAAGGTTGGTTCTAATTATTTACAAGGTGTACTCCTTATCACCTCTAACTAAATTCAGACCACTCCAAATTACCTGTGTTTAATTAGAGAAATGTCTTCATTCACCAGCAGATAACCTCAAGATGTCTTTCCAATAGCACCTTAATGCAAATTAATTTTTGTACTTTGTTTTTAGGCTATAGTAAATTTATTTCTTGTATATTACTACACTATCTATCTTATTGATATTACTTTTCAAGATGTTACCTGACTCTGATATAAAAAATTCAGTCACGACTCGCAAGGGACCCGACATAGAAATAGGAATGAATCAGCCCAAAGATCCGAATTGTTCGACACTTTTTCACTTTATTTATTAGCAGCAGAAGACTAAAATTAATTAATTTAAAGCTAGGGCATGATAACTTGGGCTTAACGGATCCAACAGTGATATCAGATAGTATAATAATACAATCCAAAATGAAATAACTGTGCATAAATTAAAAATAGGGATTAAAATTATCCTTAACAAAATTTACCTTACAAAAGAGGTCTCTTAAGAATAAATTATTAAAGTGTAGAAATAAAATAAAATCCCGCCAAGTCTAATCTTGACTCGGCAACTGGAAGTTCGAATGATAAAATCTTAAAAGGTGTCATTGCGGTGAGTTGACTAAATTCAATAGGGATTTAATAATATTAATTAAAAATAAATGTTGTTTGAGGATGCATGAATTTAAAATCACATTCTATAAATTCATTTAAAAAAAAGTGTACAGAAGGACACGTGTTTAAAAACCAACAACTAATATGTGGACGTAATTAAAATAGGCCATTGTTGTACTAATTAAAAATCATAGTGAAAATGGAGTCACTCACAAACTCCAGGAACACCATGTCATAGGTATATAACAAAAACAAGTGATGCTCGGCGATCGTGAAAGCCACATAAATACCCTAATAAGGTTTGGAGTTTTGCGCTCAGAGACACGACACATATAGTTGTCTCATTACTCTAATTAACAAAAAATAAACACATCCTCCAACAGTCGAATGTGTGTAAAATAAAACAAACCTCAAACCAAGTCAATCGAACTCGATTCACACGATCAAGTTGATCTAGAAATTTAATATGCATGCTTAGTTAAAACATGTATAGTGAAAATTAAATATAATTTAAAAACTCGAGAGCCATAAAAATCGACACGTCATTTTTATATGAGACACGTCTCAAAATATTTATTTTATAAAAGTTATGTAATGCAATGCATAAAAATAAATTTCTACCTCAAAGTGGGCTTACAGTGATTACAGCCCCAAAATTTAAATCCAACGGTTCATGGATTTTTAATTAAATTAGGTACCTATCCAAAAATAAAGGTTTTAATTTTTTGTCAAATTTTTATACCTAAACATTCCCAATTATTATTTAAAATTTAATTCAATTTAATTGGATAAGGAAATACCCAATTCTGGCAAAAAAATAGGCCCAAACAAGTTTGGACCGTGACACAACCAACCAGAAACGCGGCCCGATTCCCTTGCCATTTTGGACATCTTCATCCCCTGCTTCCATGACAAACGAATTCATCGTCCATGCTTTCGACGCTCTAGACTTCGTTCTTTGTAGCGGATGGACCCGACTTTGGCCAACACTCCCTGTCTCGGCCAATTGTCCATTGATCAAAGTTGATGATCTAGCATAATGCACATCGTGGCTCAGTGTTTGATGAGTTGCTTCCCAACATTTCTAAACCGATAGAATTCATGCAACAAATTTTTTGGATTTCATCCAATTGTTTGACCACAACTATCTATATTATCACACATTAATTCAAATCTAAACATAAGAAAACAAAGCTACCCTAAAGGTAAAAATTGAGTTTTTAATACCTCTAATACATTGGTTGCCGACACTGAAGGTTTCTACAATGCTGCAAAATCCACCCTCGCTCAAACACCAATTGCTTGCAAAAATCCAATCAAAATTTAGTACCTTAACCAATAAATTAGAATTTACAGAGAAGGAAGAGGTGGTTTACTGAAGGCGGTGAAGGACTCAATCACAGAGTTGATTTTCTTCCCCAAAAATGGTTGCAAAAAATCCACTTGTAGAGAAGGTTTCCTTGAGAGAGTGATAGGGATGTAATGCAGAGGAAACATGCGTTTAATAATCGATGGGGAAGGAAGCGTTTTGAGAGGAAACTCCTCCTTGCCCGTAACGCCCATAATTAAGAGGGGTAGATGTTTTCCAGAAACGCTTCCCCCAAATAATAGTTTTTAAAAAAAAACATTTAAAATATGGATAGATATTACAAATTTTTGACAGAATTCCGGATATTGTTAGAATGACCAATTTCCTTCGAATCTTGTAATCTTTGTGTCTATGGAAAGCTTAAGATGGCTACTTTAATTTTTATTAGAATCACATGTCCATTTGACATCTTGATCAAGCCCAAATATCAATATCAATTTTGTTGTGTAGAAAACTCAGGCTCAATTTCGACGATTTAATGATTACTTAAACTTTATAGCTTTTGTCATTCTAGTTGGCCCATTTAGAATAATGACACCATTCATTTTTGTTGTCCATTGTACATTCTTCCACCATTGCTTCTTCATCAACACTTAGCATATTTATTGGTTTTAATGTGTTGAGCTGATTCTTTCATTTGAATTTTCACAATTAAGTCATGCAATACTTTATTCATTTTCTTGGTTCTTGATCTTGTCATTGAACCTCCTATGCCTTTGCAATGAATCATTATCTTTGGGCTTGAGCTTGGTTGCACTTTTATGCACATCATTCCCTCTCTCCTCAAAAAGATTCATCCTCGAATCTCCTGCATCATACAAAAATAAGTCACTAACATTAAAAGTGGCACTTACATTACCATATTCTAGGGGTGTGCATGGTTCGGTCCGGTTCGGTTTTGATGTAGAACTGGATCGAACCGGTTGGTTTCGGTTTTGGTTTTACAAAACCAAAACCGACCATAAAGAAAACCGTAACCGGACTGGAATTTCGGTTCCAGTTCCGGTTCGGTTCCGATTTTCCCTCTTTTATTTATTTTTTAAATAACAGTACATTCTTATGTATTTAATACGAAGCCAGAATTATTCATTTTTACTAAATAACAGTACAACTTGTGTTACTTGTACTGTACAAGTAACACAAGTCAAATTAAAATTTTTAATTTTAATTCTGAAATAAAATTCAACAATGGTAACCGCAACAATGACCACTTTTAAAATTCATTTTAAAACCTGTATGAAAATGAAAAGAAGAAAAAAAAAACATATAATTCACACCATACCCTATAAATAAAACAACCCAAAACTAACAAATATATAAAATAAAAAAAAAAGTATAAAAACCAAAAAATTAAAGTTACAAAACCAAAAAGACATTCTGAATAAAAAAATTTTAAGACTTCGCCACTTCGGATTTATCACCCAAAAAAATTTATCCTTGCATTTTGTAATGTCCATTGTCTAGTGTCTTCAGAGTTCGGATTATAAACTGTAAAAGAATAAATACAAGTTTCATTAACGCTTTCTATTATCTACAGTTTCAATAATTTGAACCATTTCAGAATATATTTTAGCCAAATGAAAAATAATCCATTCAGAGTTCAAACATAAACAAAAGCAAATAAAACATTAACGAAGGCAGTTCCTCGTCTAGGTTATAAGAACTCTTACAGAGAAGAGTCTAAGTATAAATCTAGCAGAAACACAACAACACCAAGCAGGCTCAGAGCAAGACCATGTAGAACCTAATTGGACAATTCATCAACATAAAACCCACTATCTGTAATGACCCGGATTTTCTTACATTTAAAAATGCGTTAAATTTTGAGAAAACATGTTAGAGTGTGACTAATCCAGATCGCTACCAACCGTTCGTAAAAACTCGTTATAAAAATTCAATTTAATAAAATGAGGAAGCGTTAAAAACAACAATTCACTTGTTTAAAACATTGCGGAAGGGTTTATAAAATTCCTTAAGAAAAGAATACTATACAATGGAAATACACTTAAATTACAATTTATAAGAAAACTTAATTTAATTACATTACAACTCAATTACATCTTACTGCTCGTAGCTTAGCCAACCACAAGCTCGTAGGTGCAAATCCCTCTTCGACTGCTTCTTCATTGCTCGAGGATTTTTGCGTGTCATGTGTACCTACACCGCAAGTCAGATGTGAGCCTAAAGGCCAGTAAGAAAATAGATTTATGCATATGAGATGCCACTCTTTAATTTTTTTAGAATGGGTCCGCCCCAAATCAATCTTTTAATTACGTATATTAGGCATAGGTACGTATTTTAGGAACAGCTCGTATGTAATACCCCGACCTTTTAATGGAATTTAATAAATATAATTGAAGTATAATCTGGGGATTTTAGATTAATTGGATGATTGTCGAGGTATTACCAAGGAGGCAACCGTTCGGTTATAATTTAAGAGAATTTATTAAAAGTTTAATTGATAGAAATCAATTTAGGAAATAGAATTAAGAAATTTAAATTGGACCTCTAATAATCTTTGACAATATTTGGAATAAGTCGGGAGTTAGAATTTGGGTTGATTAATATGTGGTACAAATATTTAACTCTTAAATATATAAATTTAATATTAATTAAAGGAAAGTGGAGATTTATTGTTAAATAACTGAATCGGTTCAGCTTTGCCCTCATTTCGTCAAATGGCCTTCGGCCAGACGAAATGAGTGGGAGGGATGAGATTTATGGGATAAATAAGATTAATTGTGACTAATAATGTAGGGGGTTTAATTAATTTGGATTAATTGGATTAAAAGAGGTTAAAGGAGGTGATGGGAATCATGAACCAGTTCATGCCCATTTATTGGCGGTTCAAGGAACAAATTAAAGAGGGAAATTAGGGTTAAGAAGAGTTATGCTAGAGAAATAAGGGAAAGAGAGAGAGAGGGCCGAGAGGGGGAGGCCGAGAGCCCGAAGAGAGATGAGGGAGGCGAGAGAGAGAGTGATCGTTCAAGCAGCTCCTTCTTGACGGCGAGCAGGTGAGTCGGCATCCAGCGAGCGGGTGAACTACCGGCGACGGACGGGAAGCGCGGTGCAAGCGACGAGCAGCTGCGGGTCGCGAAGTGCAGAATTAGGGGTCAAGACTTCCGCGAGTTGCATTTTCTAGCAACGATTGAGGCATGCCTCGCTGAATCTTCCTCCTCTTCTTTCATTTCTATTGATTGCTGAAGACTTTAGCGATGCAGGGAAGAGTTAAGGACAGGTGAGAGTGAGGGGGGGGGTGGTTAGTGGCTATTCTCAGGTGCTTGGTGAAGTGCAGCTCGAGTTGGCTGCTTCTTGGGTTTGCTCGGGTGCGCGAATGGTGTCGTGACGGCACTCCTTCACATGCTGTTGCGTTTAGGTCATTGGATAGAAGATTATGGTTATTGTAGCTGCGGTTTCTAGTGATCTTCGGGGGTAAGGATCTCCTTTCTCTGCTGCTTATGGATTTTTGGGTGATAATTGTTTAAGTAGTGGTATGATGGATATATATGTTCAGTACGTTGGACGATTATCTGCTGTCATTTTATTGGGATAGAAAGGATAAATTAATGATATGCTCGGTTGCTTGTTGAAGATGTATAAATTTACCACTATTGATTCTGCCTTGGGTTATATGTTGTTGGTATCGATAAATGATCTAACTGCTCTCTTGTTGGGACAAAAGATAACGAAATGCATTTTTTGTGTCAATGTCTGTTGTTGCGTTGTTTGGGCTATTATTGAATGGATTTTTATTGGTAGTTAAATGTATGGATACTGCCCTCTATTAGATGATACTCTGTTGATTTGGGTTTTGCCCATTAGCAAATAAATATATTCTGATAATTGGATTAAGTTATTGTCATTAGTTGGCTGTTAAACATTGTTGCTTCATGCTTTATTTGGATATTAATATTGGACGTCGGTGTCTATGGGCCCATAATTTTTGGGATGGATTATGTTTTGTTTAGGTATCGAAAGGAGAAGGAAAGGGATAATTGTTAAATGTTGACACGCGATAAAGTTTGAGGTAAGGAAATAGGGGTGTCTTGGCCATGTGGAGGCCTTACACCGCAAGTGTGTGTGTGAGTGATAACGTTAGTCCCCTTTGATGATTTTCTATGTTAGTTTCTTGCTGATTTTGTGTAGTTCTTGTTGCTGCTATTAGTGGTTATTCTCTGTTATGTTTTCCTCGTCGATTTCTCATTGTGAATCATTACAAGCTCTGTGATATTTCCTTTCATTGTTTAGCTCTATTTTACTGCCTATTATGTGATACAAATGCCTTGTTGGAAGAAGTGATGAATGTGAGAAAGGTGATGAATGTTGAGAGTGTGAAAGACGAGTGAATATGTAAAGTCTGGAATAAGTTAGGAATTCTATTTTTGATATTGAATGGTTACTCGTTGTTTAGTTTTCTGCCATTATGTTGTTATTTCCTTGCTAATGTTGGTTCTGCCATCAACTGTTCATCTTACTTCTCTACTTTAGTATGCTTACTTGTTAATCAGTAAATGCTAATCCATTGAGTATGTTAACCAACTAATCAGTTGCGCATGAAAATTGACTAAGTCGATTAACTAGCATATTCGAATCAACTAACTAGCATAATCAGTTAGCATGTTTACTTGTTTAAATATGTTGAACTAGTTGGACTTATAAGCATGATTAAACAGGACATATATAATTAATTATACTTGAGCGAGTAATTAATCAAAATGATATTAGCATGTTAAACTAACTTAGCCATGTCATGCTTGCTTATTAACTAGACTACCATACTTGATTTATTAACTAGGCTAAGTTATTTTGTGAGTTGATAATACCATGCATGTGTTAAATTTATAAGCGCATTTAAATGTTAATTAGAATTATAATTTCAACTACAAGTTGAGCATGCTGATTAACTTAGCTGGGGTGATTAAGAGCATGTTAATTTACTCAATTGGAGTAATTGATTAGACTTGAACTTGTTTAGTTTATTAATTTACTATCTAGTTGCTGAATATCCCGTTCAAGCATGTTTAACTAGTTGTGTAATGAATAATTAATCCTTGAGCATGTTTAGTAATTAGTATGTTGAATTAGTTGAGCATGTCCGTATGTTAATCAATTCAAGCATGTTTAATCAATGACTAAACCTTGAGTATGTTAACTAATTTGTTGAGCATGCAATTAACTAGGATAATAACTAGACTATTAAATATAGCATATTTGACTAATTAAAATAAAAGTATGCTTAACCAACTAGAATAAAGATTTTCAATTTACAAGCATGTTTCCATTATTCGTTGTCTAAGCATGTTTCCGTTAATTGTTGTTTAAGCAGCTTTCCATGTTTAGTTTAGCTTTAGTTTAACAAGCATGTTTAGTTAATTGCAATCCATCGCATGTTTCTTGATCGTCTCTTTACTGTTCATTTACTTTCAATTACTGTTATTTATTATATTTGCAATTTCAATTACAGTCGCTTTCAATTACCTTCGTTTATGCGCACTTTAATTTCTATGAATGTTATATTGTGATGCATCATGCATGAGTGAGGGAAAACACTAAGAACAAGAATGTTTGGGATGGGCGGGATACGCCCATCACCGAAAAAACTCTGTTGGCGGGATACGTCGGAAGGAGAAGAACCTTGAAGGAGGGATCGCAGGAAAGGGGGCAAAAAAGGGAGTTGGAGGGCAGATGGGTAGCGAAACTAGTCCGCGGCTAGGCGAAGCCCCCAACCTTGACGAGAACGGGGACCTAGTTGCAAGTAAAGGGTTAAGTCTGGCCAACTATTCCATCCCCTAAGAACCCTCCAATCTTCAGCTCGATGTACGAGTAAAGAATGAATGTAATGAAATGATTGGTTTGGGTGGCCCCCATTCCAAATGAACTGAAGAGAGTCATAAGCATAATTGTATTAAACCTTTTTTTTTTATTGGGCCATTAGGCTCACGTATTACTTGTGGTGTAGGTACAAACGACGAACAGATAATGATAGACTCATATACGAGAATGACGAAAAAATAATAAAGCAGAGGTGAAGGATTTGCACGGGTGAGATTGGGGCTGGCCAAGCTAAAGAGTAAATGAGAAACGGTTGTAATCACATTAAATTTTATTATTTTGGTACTTCATTGTTTAGTTTCTTCTTTAAACGATTCATTTACGCTTCTGCCATGCTTTACAAGGATTTATTTTATAACGCTTCAGCACATTTTATCAGTTGGTTTTCATAACGAGTTTAAAGAAAGACTCAGTAGCGATTCAGTTAGACGCACTCTGATACATTTTGCTTTAAAAAGAAAATTTTCAAATTTTCACGCACTTTAAAGAAATTACGAAAATCTGGGTCGTTACATTGTACCTAGAGCATGGATTAGGGAAATCCCATGATTTCTAATTAATTATGTTATTTAGTCTTAGAATCCCGATAAGGGAATGGTTAATTCTTTTCCTCACTCAAGGTGTGTGGCCACCCCGTGGTGGTGTTCCTCATTGTTTCTATTGTCATAAGGCCTAAGACTAAAAAAACACATGCAAGGAATTAGCTAAGGGCGCATACAAAGGAGTTCACATAACAACCATAACGGACATAAACATGCACAATGATAAAGTTATAACATATAATTCTAAGCAATAAGTGGAGAAGTTTACAACCTAGTTCATTCGCATACTCATATTAATTAAATTGTTTACATGCTTGGTTGATTATCATGCTCGTTAATTAAGTTAATCTAAATACGCTCAGTTTGTAATTTCATAACCAATTAATATTTACAAAGCAACCAAACAAATCATACGAGCGAGCCGTCAACGAAACAACATCAACGAAATCACCATTATCTCATGACAAAACTAATAGCATTACTTAATAGAGAACTAGCAGTAACTAACACTCGTAACAAACTAACAATTATCACAGAGAACTAACAATGCATTAATAACAATCAGTAAACTAACAAATATCATAGAGAACTAACAATACATTAAATAACCATAACAGACATAAACATGCTCAACAATACAAACCCATATTTTAGACAAATAATACATTAATGAACAATAGCATGCGTGCAAAGTCTATAACCTAGATTTATTCGTTGCAACTTGTTTACCTAAGTTAACTAAGTCAATTAAGTTAAAGTAGTTAACATGCTCAATGGATTAATATGCTCGAAGGGTTAGTTATACTCTGTTATAATCATTTTAACTATGTAACATGCTCAAGAAATGAATTCACAGTAAACACAGCAGAACTCCAAGGAGATATCATAATAATCACCCCTAACAATCATCGCAGAGCAACAAGGAGATATCACAGAGCAGCACAATAGTATTATCATAGACCTATCAACAACAGCAAGGAGGCACACATCCACATGACACACAAAATCACCCAAGCAGAGCAAAACATACAGAGTATCCAGAACATACAACAATGCCATAGAGGACCTACAAGCTCTACCAAGCATGGAAAATGTACATACTATCCCACTCATGCACCCATACTTGTAGTGTAGGGCCTCCACCTGGCCAAGGATACACCCAAGTTCTTACCATAACTGAAGAACATACGCAGGGACAACAACTCCATCTCTAGTAGCTCACAGTTCAACGGCTCTAGCATGTTCCACGCAGGACAACAGCTCACTCCAGCGACTCATGGCTTAGCTCCTCCATCAGCAGCTTACTCCACGTTTCTCACCTAGCTCTCCACACACCTCACACTCTCAGCTTTGTAGAACACTCTTCTTGCAGCTCTCTCACACTCTCCCTCACTCGGGAGCTTCCCACACATGCAGGAAAGAGGGAGTAACTGAAGAATGGGAGAAGGAGAAGAGGGAAGCGGCTTCTACCCGGAAGGGGGAGACAACCACACTTGTGGGGAGGTAGGTGGTCAGCCACGCGTGGTCTGGGAGGGGATTTGGTGTCGGGGAGTGGCGTCTTTATTGGCTAAGGGTCGATTTCTTCCTGATTTGAAATCTGATTTGTCGCAGTTCTGCGATGATTCGGACGAGTGCGGACGTAGGGGTCTCGTCCACATTCGTCCACAATACCAAATGGTACAAGCTAAAGAGGGACTTCGGACGAGGAATGACATCCCCATCCAATGTCCGTACTGTCCGCAAACCACTTTCGGACGCGGTTTGGCATTTACATGAGGTGTCTGCATGCATCCAAATCTGTATATAAAATGGACAGATTCAATTCAGACGAGGCTAGTCCTCATCCGCATTTGTCCTCGAACATCCGAACCTGTCCAGATCTGGACAAATTCAATTTGGACGAGGTTGTTGGCATCCGCATGCACTTGGATGCGTCCGCAGTCTCCTCCGTAAACACAATAGAGGTAGGGACGACTTTAGGACGTGAAACAGTGTCTGTAGAGTCGTCCCTAAGCACTGGGATAGCATTCTGTGCATTTGCGGACGAGGCATCGTGTCCGCGGAGTCGTCCGCAAGTGCATGGTCAGCACTTTTCTCACATTTTCTCACCTAACTTCTATCTCGTAACACTTTCCCCTATTACATGTCATAAAATAACACGTAACCATGCAAAATATGATGTCCTAGCTACCCTATTCTCTTAATTACATCGTATGTACGGGCAGAAATAGCCCTACACTAAACGCTCAGAACACATCCTCTGTAATACCCCGATATAAAAAGTCAGGGTGTTACACTATCTGAAAATATTAACAGAGGCATAAAATCTACAGAGGGCAAACAAATCTAAGTGGAATAATAGGTTTCAGCAGTTCATTAATAGAGGCTATTCCACGTCTATATTATAAGAATTCTAACAGAGCATGATTAACAGCTAGTTATGCAGAGAATGATTCATCTTACACTATCAATTACAATTTGTTAGTAGCAATACCATTAGCAACCTAAACAACCGAGGAAAGCAAGCATGATAGGAAATCATTAATCAAGTCCTAAAACCACAGAAAGCATCAGGAAAACGTGTAGAAACCATGAGTAATAACCATATCATTGAAACAAGATCTCCAAGTTTCGGAAATTCATTAACAGCACAATCACAGCAATCAAAATCAGTTAAGGATTTACCAATACCAAGAAGTCTGCACTAGACCCGAAGCTGGAGGGCTGAAGACAATTGGTCACTGGTCGACAGGCGACTTGCAAGCAGCAACCAACTAGTGTGTGAAGTCTGTCTTCTGCAAACTCCACTCGGGCCGAAGACGAAGAGAAATAGCTACGGGAACTCACAACGAACTGCAACAACGACGAAGAGCGGATTGAGAGTGGGGAGTCAGGGCTCGAGGCTCGGGAGTCAAGAGGAAGACACTAGAATGAAGACGCTGCACAGAAGATGAACCCTAATGGCTAATTAATTGGCTTCGGTTCGGTGTCGGTTCCTCAAGTTTGAGAAACAGGAACCGCAAACCAGACCGGGCAAATCGATTTTTGATAAGAAGAACCAAATTTTGGTTATTATTTGTGCAAAAATGAACCAAAGCAACCCAAAACGATCGGTTCTGGTTCGGTTCTTTGGTCCAGTTCAGCTTTGCACACCCCTACCATATTCACTAGGTAGGTCAATTTTATATCATTGTTACGCTCCAAGACTTAGAAGGGACTGTCTCCTCGAGGTTATAACTTGTTCTTACGTTGATTGGAAAATCTTTCTTTCCTTAAGTGAATCCACACCTAATCTCCCAGCTCGAAAATAACTCTCACTCGATCTTTGTTTGCTTGCCTTGCATAGTATTCATTCTTTTTCTCAACGTTCTCTCTTACCTTTTCATGTAAGTCGCTAGCAAATTCAGCCTTTTTCTTTCCATTAATATTAGCAAACTCATTAGTAGGTAAAGATAAAATGTCTAACAGAGTTAAAGGATTAAAGTCATAAGCAATTTCAAATTGTGATTAAGATGTAGTAGAATGAACAACCCTATTATATGCAAACTCAACATGTGGTAAACACTTCTCCGACTATTTTAAGTTTTTTGAAATTATAGCTTATAACAAGGTAGAAAGTGTCAAATTAACTACCCTGGTTTGTCCATCCATTTGAGGGTGAGCTACGGGAGAGAATAAAAGTTTTGTACCTAGTGCATTCCATAAAGTCCTCCAAAAGTGACTCAAAATTTAACATCTCTACCACTCACAATAGTTCTAGATAATCCATGTAACCGTACAATTTCTCTAAAAAAGAAATCTGCAATATGTGTAGCATCATTAGTTTTTGAACATGCAATAAAGTGTGCCATTTTGCTAAACCTATCAACAACAACAAATTTTCCAATAAAAGATCTAAGCACATGATTCATTAACCTCATAAAAGTACGAGGCGCATTAGATAAACCAAATGGCATTACTAACCACTCATAAAGACCATACTTAGTTTTAAAAGCGGTTTTCCACTCATCACCTTCTTTCATCCGAATTTGGTTATATCCATTCTTTAAATCAAATTTTGAAAATAAACATGCACCATGTAATTTATCAAGCACATCATCCAATCTAGGAATAGGGTGTCGGTATTTAACTGTAATTTTGTTGATAGCTCGACAATCCACACACATTCGCCAAGTTCCATCCTTCTTTGGAACCAAGATTACAGGAACCGAACATGGACTAAGGCTCTCCCTCACAAATCCCTTATCCACTAGTTCATCCATTTTCTTTTGAATCTCCTTAGTTTCTTCGGGATTAGCATGATATGACGGTCGAATAGGAATTGAAGTTCTTGGTATGAAATCAATTTGATGTTCAATCCCCCTTAGAGGAGGTAATCCCTTCAGCAACTCTTCAAGAAATATATCTATAAATTCCTATAAAAGAGAAGAAACAACACTTGGAAGAGAATTGGTTAGATTGTTAGTTGAAAGATAAACATCATTGTACAGAAGTACAAGTACTTGTTGTCTTACCAACATCACACTTTTCACCTCACTTTTCCTTGCTATTCCAATCTTCTCTTTTTTTCTCCTTACTCTTGATTTTTCTCTCTTTTTCCTCTCTCTCTTTTTTACTCACTTCCTTTTTTCTTTTTCACTCATTGGTTTTTCTCTCTTTTTGAATTCTTTTGCTATTCTCTTTTGATCCTCACCAGCCTACCTTGGTTTAAGTGGTGTTAGTATTATTGTTCTTCCATCTTGAATAAAGGAGTACTCATTCTTAACTCCATTGAGCTTAACTTTTTTATCGAATTGCCAAGGTCTTCCCAAAAGAATGTTTGTTGCTTGCATAGGTACCACGTCACATAAAACTTCATCTTTATACTTACTAATTGAGAGTGCAACCTTAGCTTGTATAGTCACTTTTACTTCTCCACAATCACTTAACTATAGTAGTTTGTACGGCCTTGGATGCTTCTCGATTTCTATGGCCAACTTTCGTACCAACAAAGCACTAGCAACATGAGTGCAACTTCCACTATCAATAATCAAACTACATACATTATTTTTCACATGGCATCTAGTATGAAAAATCTTCTCTCTTTGCACCTCATCGCCATTTTCTTAAGAGTGAATGTTGAGTGCTCTTCTAGTAACCAATAGTTCACCACTCATAGGTTCATCCACATCTACATCGCTACAATCTTTTAAAGGTGGCATTTCATTATCACTTGAACTAACACTTTCTATATCACCATTTTCCAAAATAATCATAGCTCTTTTATTTAGACAATTAGAAGTAATATGACCAAAGCCTTGACATCTAAAACATTTAACCTTTCGAGATGTAATAGGTGTAGAAGTTTCGGTCTTACCATTAATATGGTTAGAGTTTGAGGTAGTGGTCTTTCCTTTGATCTCCTCTGGTTTCGAAGTTGTTTTATCATCCTTCCAATTAGACTTCCATGATGAGCTACAGATTGAGCCAAACTTTTAATTCCCCTTTGACTTCAATTGCATCTTGATGTTTATGGCCTTGTGCAACAACTCCTCTAGATCCACATAGTGTTGCAAATCCACAATGTCCAAGATCTCTCTATTTAGCCAACCAATAAACCGTGTCATTGTAGCCTCTATATCTTCCTCCACTTTAGCCCTAATCATGGCCACTTCCATCTCTTTGTATTATTTCTCCACACTCTTAGAACCTTGAGTCAAACCTTGCAATTTCCTACACAAGTCTCTATAATAATGGTTAGGAATAATTCTTTTACGTATAATTACCTTCATATCTTCCAATGTGAGTATAGGACTTTCACCATACCTCTTTCAATTTCTTACCATTTGTGTCCACCTAACACTTACATAATCCGTGAATTCCATTTAAGCTAATTTAATCTTTTTCTCCTCGATGTAATTATGGCAATAAAAAACTTGCTCAATTTTTCTTTCCCATTCCAAATATAATTCGGGATCACTCTTACCTTGGAAAGGAGTAATCATCATCTTGATGTTGTTGAGATTTTCATCTTCATGGTTTGCTTTAGCACCTCTTTCTCTTTGGAAACTTCCATCTCCATATTCGGAGTCCTCATACTCATCTTGCCTGAGTGCTTTGCTCCTCCACACATGACTTCAAGAAGGAGACTTGATGTTATCCAATCACATGTTCAAGGCCTTTATTTGATCTTGGATGGCTTTCATGTAGAACTTCGAATCAAAATTACAAGGTTCACCTCCACTACTCATGGTTTTGTTTTGTTTTTGTAAAACAAGAATAAAATTAGTAAAAGGATGGACCTCACACACTCCCTCACATATTTACACTCAAATCAATGTCTCTCCACTTGTGTTTCACTCAAAATCTTGGCCTTTTTCTATAATAATCTCACCTTCTTGCCTTTTACCTCTCAATTTTCCCTTTTAGCTCTTTATTTAGAAATTTGATCAATGAAAAATTCAACAAGTAAAAACAAGTATGTAATGTCCTGAAAATTTATCATACCAAAACATTATAGGATTAAGCTTAAGTAATAAAGAATCAGGAAAGTAAAATAAGTGATAATTAAGAGTGAAGATTGATTTTAGAAATGAAAGAATAAGAAATAAAATAGGTAGAAATTTAAAGCGTATAGAGTGAAAGTATAACACATGAAATGGAGGAGGATGACCAGAATTGAGAAATAACAAACCTGACATAAATTTCTAGACGACCAAATTGATAGTGGTCGATCAACTTTATCATAGAGTACAAGTCTATAGGGTACTGGTCGATCAATATCTCTTTGGTCATTCAAACTGAAGACAGATTGTATAATTTGTGAAGCGTGGTCGATCAACTGCAGAGGATGAACGACTGGTTTTGAGCAGATTTTAAACAGATTGTAAAAGTAATTAGAAGTGGTTGTTCAACTGAAGAGGGTGAATGACTGGTTCTAAACAGATTACAGAGTTATTAAAGGTCGGTCAATCGGCTAAAGAAGGGGTGATTAACATTGGAGGTTAGGGGGATCAACATTGATTCTACTTTGGAAAACTACATGATGATGTATTTCATCCATCGTCGAGATTGAATGATGGTTCTGCCTAGGATGTATCTTTTCCCATTGCCCGATAATCTCCAATTGTCTTGAATTGTTATATGACTAAAAAGAGTTAATTGAATAAATGTAAATAGGCTATTGTGAGACAGGGGGTCTAGTGTTGAGTTTGCTTAAGAGACCTATATTATGATGCATCCTTTCCTCAAGGGTGAATTAGGTGAAGGTGCTACCTAAGAGTACATGATGACGAATCTTTTCCCTTGGGTTGATGTTCTCAAATCGTTAGAATTGTTATTGACCAAAAGAAATAAACGTAAAAAGAAAAGATTTGACGAAAATACATGATCATATACTATATAGCATATGCATATCATGTTTATGATTATTGTTTTAGATATTTATTCTTACTGAGCATTAGAATCATAGCTTATGACTTGTGCTGTAGGTAACGATACTAGTGGAAAATGAAGAGAAGCAATTGATGGAGGGTTTTCACGGCGAGAGATTGTGCTAGCTAAACTAAACAAGAATGGTTTAAGGAAAAAGGATTTATTTTGTATGCATAATATGTATATTCTTAATGGTTAAAGAAGAGAATTTTGTTATAGAACAATTCTTTAGTTTTAATTGATTTGAAAAAGGAAGGTCTTCTGCTATACATTTTCGTTTTAAAGGTTTATAAAGGAAAATGAAAAACGGGTCGCTACAAAGTAAGATCAAACTTTTCAAACCAAGGATTTCAATCTCCAAGAAAAGTAGAATCAATGACATTTTTGTTAAGAGAATTTGATAGCTATTCAAAAGGTTCTCAACAATTCAAGAAGGTTAATGACTAAGGAAAGAAACAATTAAGGAAATATAACAATTATGGAAAGAAACAATTTAAGAAAGAAAACAACTTAGAAAAGATAACAATTATGGAAAGAACTTATTTAAGAAAGAAAACAACTAAAGAAAGAAAAAATAAATAAGGAAAGAACCAACTTAGGAAAGTTATCGATTATGGGTTGAAGACTCAATATGCATACATAATGCTTGTAATGGAAAAGCTTGAATAAGTGTATTCAATATTGTTTTGGATTAGTTTAATAGATTAAAATGTCAAATTGGTGGATTTATGTATGTGAGTATAACCCTAGGATGGTTTGGTGTTGGGTTGATATGATTTAGTATGAATTTGGAATAGGTTTGGTATGATTTTGGTTTGGGGGAAACAGGGGAAAATTGAATATGGACCATTTACGGTCGACCAGGGCTATAGTGCGGTAGACCGAACATTGTAATTTAAGAGTGTGGACAACCAAAATGGTCGACCATAATGTTGGGGTTGAATCTATGAATTTTACGGTCAATCGCACTGGTCGACCGCAATAGGCATTTTTTCTTGTTTTGACTTGAAATTGCACTAGAGCGGACAACCACAACTAGGGGAGCAATTGACTGAACACTGTATTTTTGGAATATTTTCCTTACGTTTTTAATCTTTGTTTACCCATTGTATAAACCATTTTGGGATATGATGGAGACATAGATAGAATTTGTCTACGTAGATGTATGAGACAATTTCATGCATCATTATTGTATATTTAATAACAAGATTTGCATGGTTCATTTTACATGCATTACAAGTATGAATTATATGCATTCAATGTATGCATAGTGAGAATGTCAAATCATGCATCATGGAAATATTTATATGTAGAAAACATATTATCTGGATGATATTGTTGATCACAGAGGAACCCTACATACCTCGTCAGACTATGTATTGTGTGACATATGTAAAGTGACAAAATAGAAGGGGAGTGAATGTGAGTCCTTAAACCTCTAAAGTTTTTGTTATTCATGGACACACCTATTCGAGACAGTGGCCAGTATGGTGCGGTTTCATTGGCGTATGCAACTTTACATATGATGGTGTATGAACATTCATGTTGGTAGTCACATAAATGTTGACATTCGCAGATATGTTGACACGTACATATTAATAAAACGGTACTTGTTAAATATATGACCATTTAATAATAAAATAGAGCATTGCACTGATTCATAGTATCACTGCATCATTGTGAAATGAGAGTTGTGATATGTATTTTATATTTATTGCATAATTGTAGGTCATGGGATGATGAAGTTAAATAGATTTTCATGGTATCTAAGATATGATCTATTAAAGCATAAGCCTAGGCATTGTATATGCATCATGTTGAAGAGTTCCTTCATATATAGGGACATTGGTGATAGACATTAATTGTAAATGTCTAGATAGTTTGCAATAGACATTAAATAGAAATGTCTGGATAGTATGAGAAAGACATTAATTAGAAATGTCTAGAGATGATTCGACGATAGACATACATTGTAAATGTTTAGAAAGCTTGATATTAGACATATATTAAAGGTATCTAGTATTGGTATTAGATAAACCATAGAAGACCATGAGATAGTTTGGAATTAGACATTAATTGGAAATGTCTAAATGGTGATGGTGGTAGATGGACCAAAATAGAATGTGATTTTTAATACGGTAAATCAAGTTGGAAGTAAAAAGAATTAAAGAATAAGTATTCTATAGAAATTGGTGGTGCTTATTTGGAATAGCACACAAGGTTTGTGTTGAAGAATTTAAAATTAAATAAGTATAGGAATAAGTTGTGTTTAAAGAGAAATTGCACAAGAGAATTGGGAAAGGTAGGCTATGGTTATCTAAATCATAGGCTTAAGCATTTCTACATATGCACTAAACATTTCTTATATAAAAGGTGTATCACATAGTTGAGATATTAACTAGAATATTTAAAGATCAAGATAAGATATAGATATGGGAGTTGATCAAAAGTTGAACGTTGGAAGTTATGGATGTGAGAACTAATCATATTAGGCTTAGAACATAGTTAGTTGTGATATTTGTATGGTTTATTAGATCCTTGTATTAGGGTTCTTACTGAGCTCAAAAAGCTCACGGTTCTTTATCATATTTTTTGGTAGCATCTCAAAGTCAAAAAGGTAAAGATCTATTGGATATCAGAGTTTGTACAACATAGGCCCAAAATGTGAATTCAAGTTTTTATTTTGATGTATTTAGTTTTAGTTTGGCGCAGGTTTGTAAAATAAATTTGAATACAATTTTGTAAATAAATAATAGTGTATAACTTTCCTGTTTGGATGAATTTTATTTTTATGTGGCCCAATTGCGTGAGCACATTGTGAATGTGTGATAATGTGAGCTTCCACTGAGAGTTGTGCAATCATTTTTCGGATGAAAAATCTGGCTTGTTGCACTATTTTTTAGAGGATTGGGGGCTAGGCCATGACATACTTCCAACTAGTCTTGCAAGAAACAGTATGCTTAGCTAACAATGTATTGAAATTTGTCAAAAATTCCATCATGATGGGCTGGAAAAGTATGCATTAGAAGTTGATATAGTAATATGTGCATGTTCGTCAAAAATATGAAATAAGCATCCTACACATCTTCTCCATGTGTGGTCGAAATCACGAATTCTTTCCTCCAAATTACCTTAGAGCTTATCTGCCATTGTTTTTGTAATACGTGATTATTTGATAATTTTTGAGTAATTTAATGTTTGGCAATTAAAAAAAAAACTAAGATTGAGTTATAAAACAATATTTTCTTTTTCTTTTTCTCTTTTAAATTTTAAATTTTAAAATAATTATACAAATTTAAATTTTATAATTATCAAATCTCTTATTACAATGGTTCGGTTCTAAAATTTAAGAAATTGAAATCGAATCATGTTAGTTTCGGAATAAACAAAAATCTAATTGAATTTCTAAATTTTGCAAAATTCGATTCAAGTTCGATCTTGGTTTGAGTCTGCTTGGGAGTGGTTTGTTGGGTTTGTTTGATCTTTTATTTGATTTTTATAATTTTTAAAATTAAAATTACAAAAACACAAGTAAAAAATGATCATGTCCCCTCTCTCTCTCTCTTTTTTTTTTTTTTTTTTTTTTTTTTTTTTTTTTTT
>CM039473.1:23539859-23577870 GCA_022433065.1 Begonia loranthoides
ATTCTTATTGATTTCATTTTGTCTCTATCCCTAATATTTCTTTTTGATTATAACAAAATGGGAGAGAAAAATGTATAAGTTGGATAGAATGTTGCATGTAATTAAATGTTAGATACATTGCATACATTAAGGAGGAGAAATCATATTATGCAATATTGTACGCACATGCTTAGTTTTAGGGATAAACAACTTATTGGATTTTATCATCATCAAAAAGGAAGAGATTGTTAGCCTAAATATGTTAGGCTGAAGTTTATTTTTATGATAAATATTTTGAGTGAATTAATAAGTTGTTTATTGTGTTTATTGATTTTCTGTTTAATTGATTATTCATTGTATTTATATTAATATTTCTTGGAAATACCCTCAAAATGGGTATTAAATTGTGTTAACGTGTCTATCTAAGTCAATACAATGAATTTATATCGTTTTGGGACTTAGAAAATGTATTGAAGACTCTTTGGTGAGTTGTGGTCGCGTATGGTGCAGTTCTAGTCTATCAAAAATGGCTCCCAGCGTTTTTGGTCGCACCGCGGTCGAGCGCAGTCGAGTGACGCATCCAAAAAGCTTTACAGATTGCTCTCAGTGTTTTCGGACGCACCGCAATCGAAGGTGCAGTCGAGTTTGGCGTCCGAAATGGTAAACAGTTTAATTTGGCAGTTTTCAGACACACTGCGGTCGAGGTTGCAGTCAAGCAGGTCGACCAAAAAATGTTCACAAAATGAATCTGTCATTTTCAGCATTTTTTTTTTGTCACAGTTGGAGATTCAGTCGACCAAAAAATGTTACAGAAGCTGAAAAACGATTTTGCAAAGGGAGGGGTCGACTGTTGTACGGACAGGTCGACCGCTAGACCTCTGGCATCAATTCTGAAGGCATTTTCAAGTCGCAGCGGTCGACCACTGGCCCAGACCGATCGACCGCTGCAGTTCATTTTCATCAACTACTTTCAACGGTCATATTTTTAATGGCTACTTTCTCCAACAACTATAAGCGGTCGACCGAAAGGTTTAGGTCAACCAAAAATGGAAAGTTCTATAAATATATAGACTTCCATAGCTCATGATACATCACCCGGAATTGAGGAGAAGCCCTGTCAAAATTTATACTCGATTCCAAATATTTTATTGAGCTTGTAAAATCCTACTCTCCCTAACCTCAAACTTGAGATTTCAATTTGGAAGAGTTTGGATTAGTTTTTGCACTTTAAATTTCCCAAACACATTTGTACTAAATTGTAAAGGGTGACTCCCTACAAATTTGTCGATTTAGGGTGATGCCCCAAAACAGTCAACGGCTCAATTGAATGCCTGTAAGTTCAATCAAATGGTGACTCCCAGGAATAGTCAAGTTAAAGGGTGACGTCCTGAAATTGTCAAGAGGAAAAGGTGACGCCCTAAGAAAGAGTCAAGTTGTGAACGGTTTGGTTGGCACCCGTAAGCCAATCTAGTGAGTTATCTCCAATTGGACTCTTGTAGCGCGGATGTAGGGTGTATTTGCCGAATCGCGTAAACAAACTGGTGTCAAACTCCTTAACCCTCTCTTAACTTTATTTCATATATTTTTGTGATTTATTATTTAGTTATATGCATTAAATTACATAGGATTTGTAAAATTAATTATCGTGCAAAAATATTAGAATACCTAATCAACCCTCCCCCTCCCCCTCTTAGGTGTATATTGATCCTACACTTATAATATCTTGTCATCATAAAAAATGAGGGAGATTGTTAGCCTAATAAGAATTAAGCTTAGTTGTTTTGATTATTTGTGATTTAATTATCTATAAGTTGTTTATAAATTAAAAATATGATTCTTATTGAGCGTATTATTGATCTTCATTGAAAATACCCTGTAAAATGGGTATTTAAGTGTACTAACATGTTTGTTAAAATCCTTGTAGTAAATGCTTAAATTCTTTGGGCTGACAAGCTTTAATTTAAGAAAAATACAAAGTAGAGGTCAACCAAGAAGATTATAGAGAACTTGATCTTTTTCAAAATGCAGAAAGCGGTCGACTGGGAGAAGTCATGGTCGCCCAAAAGTATTACGTAGAGGATGAAGACATAAAACAATGAATGCTCCACCAAATTTTTCATTTTTTTAAAGGGAAAGAAAACGGCTTTTAACACAATAATGAGGAGAATAAGAATTGATGCACTTACTTAGGGGGAGATGTAAACAACTTATAATATCATGTCATCATCAAAATGGGAGAGATTGTTAGCTTAATAAGAATTAAGCGTAGTTGTTTTGATGATTTGTGATGTAATTATTTCTAAGTTGTTTATAAATTAAAAATATGATTCTTATTGAGCATATCATTGATCTTCATTGAAAATGCCCTCTAAAATTGGTATTTAAGCATGCTAACATGTTTGCTGAAATCCTTGTAGTAAATGCTTAAATTCTTAGGGCTCACAAGCTTTAATTTAAGAAAAGTACAAAAGTGGCGGTCAACCAAGAAGATTATAAAGAGCTTGAGCTTTTTCGAAATGCAAAAAGCAACTGACCGAGAGAACTTGTGGTCACCCAAAAATATTACAGAGAGGATGAAATTTTGGAAATCAACAAAGGAGGTCGATTAGGGTAGTAGCGTTGTCGACATGCAACATTACAGAGTGCTTTGAAATTTCTAAAAGTACAGAAAGCAGTCGACCATGAGGAGTCAAGGTCAATCGAAACAATTACAAAGAGCAAACATTGTTTCAAAGTGCAGAGCACTGTCGATTGTCAAAATAACAAAGAGGAATGATTTTCTTAATCGTATTGAAATGGTCAACCAAAGCAAGCATAGGCCAACCAACGTGGTAGACCAGAATGAGACTTGGTCGATTGGATGCTCATAGAAAACTCGTAACAGTCATGAAGCGGTCAGTCAATAATGTTCAGTGGTCAATTGAGTAGCAGTTTTCTTAAAAAATCTATAAATAGAGGGACTTTAAAATTTGCAAGGAACCAGAAGAGAAACTATACAAAAGTGCTATCAATTTTATTTTCAAAATCGCTCTTCCCTTTTTGAGCCTTTAGCTTAACTCTCTCAACCTTAATTTGAGATTACACTCTTGTGAGAGTTTAGGCATTATTTTTGTATTTCTTGCTTCAAAATCTTCCAAACTTCTATTTGTAAAACACTTGAAAGGCGCGCCCCAGAATAGTTGTTGTAAGGTGGGATTGACGCCCGAAAGTTCAATAATTTGTAACTTGGACGGTTATTGGAGTTGAAAAAAATCTTTAAGGAGGATTTTTTAAGCGAGGTTGGGCAAATCATGTTCACAAATTGTTTACACTCTCTCTTACTCTTTCATTCTCTTGTGTTTATTTACTTATTGGTTTAGGAAAGTCCAATTAAGAGAAAATACAATAATCCTAAGTTAAATTGAACTATAATTATCAAGATCAAACCATACATCAAAAACTCACATTTAAAATAACTAGAAGTAAATGTCAAGCCCACCCTGCATCGACATTTGAGGATCCTCTAAACTAAACCCTAAAAGAGAATATTGTTGGAGTGAGTCGACTAAACTCAATAAAGATAAACTTTATATTCAAAAATATAAATGTAAGAACATGTGAGTATGCCATGTCAAAACAAATTATGCAGCACTAAACAAAACACAATAGGGTAAGTTTCCAAAACAACCCACTATAGTGTAGTATGTAACATAAACTAAGCAACTATTGTAAGTTTCAGTGAAAATGGAGTTACTCATGGACTCTAAACATATCATGTCATCGACAATAACAATAAAGGCGATACTCGGCAATCGCAACAACCATAAACAACACTGATCAGGTTTAGGGTTTTGCACCCAAGGACATGATACATACAACTATCTCATTACTCTAGTTAACAATGATAACAAACACATTCTCTAACAATCAAATGTGCAAAAAAGAAAACATGAACCACGTTGATCAATGACATTGACTATGCATGTTCAATTTTAAATATGTCCAGTGAAAACATAATACATAATATGAAAAACAGAAGAGCCAACAAAATGGTTACATCATTTTTGAATGAGAACACGTCACAAAATAATTTTCAAAAAAAAATAATTCAATGCTAGAGATAAAATAAATCTCTATCTCAAACTGGGCCTACCAAAACCAAAGTCCAAATAAATATAAGTCCAAGAAGTCCAAAACTCTCACTAATCTGTTGGACCTATCACAATCTGCATTTATAAATCAATTCACTACTCAAAATCTTTTAAAAAATTGTTAGAATTCATAGCTGGGATAGGAACCAACTCGGGATACTCAGGGTTTAATCTCCAAAAATATCCAACTTTACAATCTAGACCGAAGGTCCTTCCATTGAACGTCCATCAAATTTGTATAGGTCTGATCGATCGCAAACCAATTCAAACGTCTGCTCTCAAACAATGTCTACATAGCTTGTTTCTGCATAAGCAAACATTTTTGCGGATGTCTACGCTTTTGCTGTGGACTCTAACACTTCCATGGAAATGTACATTTCTGATTCTGCTACAAAAACATTCACTCTAGTGGAAATATATGTTTTTGCTTCCGCTGCAAAATTGTATTTCCATTGCGAAACTATATTTTTTATATTGAAATGATCAAATACTCGTTTGAAAATATAGAATTTTCCCAAAAATCTGACAACTCCAACTTTCCTCCAAAAAATTCAACCTTTAAACTCAAATTGTAAACCACAGACAATCGGTGAAACAAAAAATGAGTTTTACCTTTTTTACAATGATCGAATTTCCTAAGCTTTCAAATTCCAATTTATAATAATCCAACTCGTTTCACAAAATGAAAACCTGAATCAATTGTTGGTTTTGAAAACTTGATTTTCCCAATGAAAATCTCTTTAGTAAAACATGGTAATTTGCCTACTAAGACTTACCACACCAAAATTCGATTTCCCAAAAAAATTTATCTCTTCTAAATGCCTCCTTCTCTCCCTCTCTCCATAGTGGTCTAATCTCAAATGGCATAGTGATGTATTTCCTCCCCATTGGGCACAATAATAAGAGTAAAATTTGGTAACCACCAAATCATTAAAGAAATAAATATTAAATTAACTTATTTGAATTTCTTACCCCCCTTTTTTTTTTTAAGAAGTTAGTCGTAACATTCTTCCCCACTTAGAAAATTTTGTCCTTAAAATTTAGAACAATCTCAAAAATTCCACCATTTAGTAAACCGTACTTCGCTACCATTTATGATTCAATCTCCCTAGTAGATTCTCTATCGCTAAGGTTTTTCCACGAAACTCAAACCAAAGAAATCTTGGGCTCCTCCTCATAAGATGCATCCTTCTTAATAGACACATCGGTCCAAGAGATAACATGTGATTTGTCCAAAACATATTTTCCCAGCGTGGAAATGTTAAATACATTATGAACATAATTTAACTATGGTAGTAAATCCAACTATTAAGCCACCAAGCCAACATGCTTAATAATCCAAAGAGATCCGATATATCTAGGAACTAACTTGCCTATCATATCAAAATGACTAATACTACAATGAGATCAAACTTCTAAAATTATAAAGTCGTTGCCTTGAAACTCTTCTGATGACTCAGAATCGTTTAAATTCTTTCCATAATTACCTGAACTTTCTCAGTGGATACCTGAATCAAAATAGGGCCAAGGTTTACCTGCACCTATGCCACAGTTCAACATAGCAATAATCGGCACAATCTCCCATAAAGAGTCTCATAAGTTTGAATTTCAATAGCAGCTGAAAGATATCATCATATACGAGGATAACTATTAATAGATAGCTCACCCTAGCATCCATATGTTCAAAGCTCAAACTATCTTTTTATTAGGAGCTATACATATCACTCAATCTTTACTCAGTGCTCAAGATCTCTGGAGAGCTAAACTTAATCAAAATATTTAGATCTTAGTCAGACATAACACTTAAATAACACGTAAGATCGATCGATGGCTTCTATTTTTATTTTACTTAACTAATACCCATAATAGTTCATCATCACTTAAATAAAAGAATTAAACAGAAAGATCAATTGTTTTATGGAAATTCAACATCACTATACATCTAAAATGTCCTTGATAATTGGATCATAATATCAATAGTCGTCATATCTTGTTTTTCACTCCTTAAAAGATAAGGACGTAATAATCTAGCAGCTTTCATATGCTCAATTCTTAATTTGCTAATAAGTCAATATCTAGTCACACATCATCCACATTTAACTCTAAATTAGCCCACTGACCCTGACATTTCAAACATTCAACCTATTGATATTATCTAAATGGATAACAAAATTTAATTTATGACTATCGACTAAATCTCTTTATCTCAACTCCAAATTATTAGACACTAAGATTAAACCAATGAGAAGTCATAAATTCATAAACACTAACTTTCCAATAGTCATTCAGCTCATCCTACTTCAGTTTTTCAAATCTCTCTTAAACCTCATCATTAAAATTTTACATTTCTCAAACACATTGCAGAAATATAAGAATTGCTATCAAGTTACATACACAAATTATCGTATTAACACCAATAGTCAAATATTTCTTACAATACTTTAACATTAGATATAGAATTAACGGTTTGAGGTTGTCAGCTCAAAACCTCAATCACAAGAGTGAATTAACATGATTGTACTTTAGAACAGGATCAAAATTCTTTACATTTTCTACCTATTACCACATTATGGGATTAAATTTAAATATTTCAAACTTGTAGAATCCAATAAAACCTCGAACTTCATGCCATAAAATAACTCTATTAAGTTTTCAAAGTAAAATATTTTTTTGTTAAATTAAGCTCTTGAGTTAGGCTCATGTATCTTAACTAATAGAGCTTATAGGTATTAATTTTATCACACCACATCATTAAGTATCTAATTCCAACTCTTGATGCATCAACATAATCAACATATAGTGAACATGCAAATGTTATTGCCAAAAACAGTGTAGTAGCCAACTTGAACTTCAACTCTTAAGAATTCAAACCAACAGTCTTCCTTTTCAATCAAACTTGACATTTCTTTTTTATATGACTACTTAACGATACAAAAAATAGATTAAATTCTTGAAATTATACAGCATCGCAACAATCTAAATTTAATAAAATCTAGACCTCAGTAGTGCACTTCAGTGGTTTCAATCTAATATAATTGCAATTCAAGTAGAGACCAATGAGATACTAACTCAAAATCAATATATTTGAAAATTTTAACTCATCAACAAATATTCGTATTCAACCACACCTACCTTACAACTAGTGATCTTTAAAAGTTAATTACATAATTCTCAGATGTTTCATATGCACCATGGGTATCTCTATAACCAACATTTATGGATATTTTAACAAGATAACCCGATAGGACTCGAAAACTCACTTAATCATATTCTTGTCAGTAACGAAGCCCTTAGTCAAACAAAATGTCAAAACTTTAAACTCAAATCATCTATAACATACTTAAAAAGTTGATCGTATCTTCATCTCATTAGCAGATTTTATCTGATGATAGTTTAATCCAGAATTATTTATGACAAAATATATCGATCCTTCCAATTGATCAATTAGGACATTCCTCCTTAATAATGGATCATTACTATAGATCGTTACTTGATCGAACTTCAAACAGTTAATGAAAAATCAGAAATAAACCATTCTATTTCCAAACCAATATCAAATTGGAATCTCTCATCATGACATGCTAAACAGGTGAAACTTGTTTCCCAACAAATCAATATACTGCGATCAAAGTTCATTTGTATTGACTGCAATTTTTTTTTTAAATTTGTAATGATTGTTTTCATGAAATAAATGGTGCTAAAAAATATTGATATGAGTTTAATCAAATTATTAACAAAAAATAAAATTGGGAAAATTAAGTTTTCCTAGAATTTTGGACGCTTGTGTGAGTGCATCCATTGCATGGAAGGCGACGTCGTATGTAAGTAGTGTCCGTTGTGAGAGATGTCATAGGAGTTCCAGACATCTGGTGAGAACAATGTCACAGAAGTATAAGTGAAATGAGCAACATCATATGGAAGGAAGTGGCGCTCACTATCGCGAAAAGGTAGGTTCTCGATGAAGAGTTGGTGTCTGCAGAAGCAAATATGTTCGTGGGAGACGAGAATATCCGTAAGAGAAACAATATCATATAAGGAATAATTACTTAAATGAGAAAAGGATAAAACGACGGTTGGATTGAAAATGTGGAGGAGACAGAGACCATAGGATTAGGAAGGTAGAAGGAAAAGATGCTTCCACTGGAGAAGAAAATATTCCTTTGCAGAAATATGTCAAGTGAACATATTAGCAAACGATGTCATTTTATGTTAAGAAAATGTCTGCGGTAGCGAACGTGTCTACTGCTGCATACTAAAGCAAAGAAACATTACTGTTTTATGTTTAGAGAAATGGCAATGGTAGCAAAAGTATTGTAACACCCCGATTTTTTATCGAAATTTAATAAATATAATTTGGAGATTTTGGATTTAATTGGATAATTATCGAGGTATTTCCAAGGACGTAACCATTCGGTTATAATTTAAGAGAATTTATTGGAAGATTAATTGATAGAAATCAATTTAGGAAATAGAATTAAGAAAATTTAAATTGGACCTCTAATAATCTTTTAACGATAATTAGGATAAGTTGGGAGTTAGATATTGGGTCGGTTAATATTCGATACGAATATTTAACACTTAAATATATTTTAATATAAATTAATTAGGATTAAAAGGGGGAAATTAAAAGAGAAATTAAGTGAAGAAAGGAGGGAGAGTTGAACCGGTTCAGTTTGTTGGTTGGTTGGTCCAGTTCAAGCTGTCTGGTCCGGTTCAAGAATCAAATTAAATGGGGAAGGAAATTAGGTTATTTTTTTAAAAGAGAGGAATGAGAGAAAGAGAGAGAGATTCGCGAAGGGAGGCAGCGATCAGGTGAGACCGAGAGGGCAAGTTATGGAGACGGTAATGGCGAGGAGCTTGATGCAGGCAGCGACTTCGCGAGGCGAGAACCGTTGCCGAGGCGAGCTAGCGAACACTATCAATCGCTGGAAACGGTGGAACCGCGATGGTGAAGTTTTGACCAAGGAGCTCCGCGAGCTGAAGGTGAACTTGGGCAACAATAGCGACAATGTCTGAGGGTTTTCGGATAGTCGATGCTTCTGGACGACAGTGGCAGCTCCACCTTCGATTTTGGTGAGCAGGGCAGAATGACCAATTCTATTCTGTTTGGTGAGAGATTTTCAGTTGAGTTTTTGCTTTAATAATGGATTCCAATTTTGGTTCTTATTAAGTCGATGGGTTGTGATGAGGTTAATTTGTTCACAGTTTAGAGATGGTTTCATGACGATATGCTACTTTGATTTCTGTGACTAATTATATGTTGGGAGAACTGTGAAATATATGCCATGTTAGTTTTGGTTTTATTACTGTTTGGTGGGAAATGATGGATTGGAACTGTGATTCTATTTCTGTCCATCTATCGTTTGATAGTTAAAATTGAGGATTATGTTCTGTTGGTTAAAAATTGTTCTACATTTTTGGATAACTGTTAGTTTAGTTACATGTTCTCCATGGCAAGTAAAAGATAAATGAAAAGGTGTTATCTTGCAAATGTTCTCTGTCCCTATCGGACTTTGGTTGTACAAATTAATTATATCATCTGTTGATCCCTATTATGAGGAGAGGTTGTTTTGTGGGTGAATAAGATAATTCTCTGTTAGTAATTGGATTAGTTTATTGGGATATGTTGGGTTTCATTTTGGGTGGCAATGAATTCCTAGAAATTTCCACTTAATTAAGGGTAGAGAAATTTATAACTCGTAATTATTAATGATAAATATCACTAATTTGTGAAGGTATCGAAAAGACGAAGAAGGATAGCGAGTAAGTGCTAATGTGCAACAAAGAATTGAGATAAGGAATTGGGTGTGTTGTGACCATATGGAGGCCCTACACCACAAGTAGTATGTGTGAGTGTGATAAATTATTGATTGTTAGATCACTATAATATTCCCTTTATTGATTGTTGAATTCTTTACTATTAGATTGATTTTTGAATACGTTAGATTTAGATGAATGAAGACGTTAAGTTGTAGGATAAAATGATGAAATGAATGATGGAATGATATGCACGCATGACCATTAATGAATAGAGAATTTCATTTCTATTTTGGTACAGTTCGTTGTATCCACTTGACATAGTTTCTTGTATAATTCACCGTATTATTCACTGTAGTTTGTTAGTTGTTAACGTTTATTTCAATTTCATTAATTAAGCATGTGTAGATTAGTAGAATAATAACTGTATGAGCATGTTTAGTGTAATTAACTAAACCAAACATGTCAAATTAAATAGAATTATTTGCATGTCTAACTAACTAAGCCATTAATTATAGCATGTTAAATCAAATTGAATAAATGCATAATCAATCAATTAGTATGTACATTCTCAATTTCACTCCTTTAAGTAACCTGAGCATGATTAGTTAAATTAATCAGCATATAATTAGTTGTAAACTGATTGTAGCAAGTTTTTTTTAGTCATTTAATTAGTACGTTAAATAGTTGATTGTTAAGAACACTTCCCTAAATTGACTATTAAGTTCGTTCCCATAATTCGTATATTAAGCATGTAATGCCCCGCTTTTCCGTTACATAATTAAGTAAGGATAAATGAGAAATTACTTGGGATATAATTTTATCGATTACTGGATAATTATTCATGATTTATTTTGGAAGCCGAATTGAAGAATTTAAATTGGGCCGATAATTACCATCAAGCAATATTCGGAAAAATAAAATTTGAATTTGGATGAAAATAATTAAATGAAGAAGTCATTTATTTAAAAAATGAAATGAGGAATTAATTAAATGGAATTAAAAGAAATTAAAATAAAGAAAAGAGATTACTTAGAATTAAAGATTTAAAAGAAGGAATGGAATTAAAGGGATCCGGTTCGGTTAGTTGGTTGGTTCGGCCCGGTTCTTGGCTGAAGTGATGGAGTTCTTTTTTTAGAAAAACAAAGGGGGATATGGTTTACTGAAGGAAAAGAAACCGTGGGAGGCGAGAGAGAAAGAGAAAGAGGGAGCGACAAAGCGAGGGAGAGCTCGAGCGAGGGCTCATGCTGTCGGCATCGAGGCTTCTTCGTGGCGTCGTGTGCAGTCCGACGCGATGTACGGAGCGGTGCGGCGGTCGCGGGTGTGCCTTGGAGCTAGGGCATGGGTCAGTCCGTGTTTCCGCGGGGTGAAGCTGCAAAATCATTGGCCGAGGTATGTGGTTGGATTTTGTTGCTGGTAATTGGAAGAATCTGCTTTGAATTGTTTCTGCAATTGGGAATTAGTGTGGTGAATTGTTGCGACGAATTGACAAAAATCAGCAGGGGAAATTTGGCGAAGTGAATGGCAAGGCTGGAGCAGGGCATCGCTTTTGGTCCGGTTCTGTTGGCCACTGTCGAACCGGTTTATTTCTTCTCCCAAAATGATAGCAGACTTCCAGCGTGGAGTTTGGCCATTGGACCACCTCCTTCGAATGGTGTGATCTTTCCATTAGCTTTGTTGTCACTAGTGGTCTCCTCTTCCTGCTCTCTATAAATCCATAGCAAGAAGCTGGCTGTGAAGAGAAGGAATGGGACAGTGAAGGAGTACCGAAGGATGATGATGGCCGAGTGGTGGTGATGAAATGTGAAGGTGCGAGTGAATGGTTTTGAGGTTCTACTCTTGGGTCTACTGATAATGGACTTCCCATGTTCCTTGAATTATTTTCTGGTTGATGAATATGTTATTAAAGCTGCTCTACTGTGGGTTGTTACATTAGCTTGTTGACGTGCACTATTGGTGCCTGAAATGGTTCCTGGTGTTGGATATTTGTATATCCTATAAACTAGCTGTTCTTGTTTAAATTTTGTTATGTTAATGGGTAATCTGTAAAGGGAATAATCTATTGATGAGCTGCTCCTGGGTTTGGTGTATTGTTCTGTTGTATACACAAGAATTGTGGGTTGTTCTAGATTTCTTTTTGTTGTCTGCTGGATGATTTGTTGGAAAACAAAATCTGTTGCTTCTCATAATGATATTGATGGCTTGCGGCGATATGTTGTATGCCATTGTTCTGTAATTTAGACCTTGTCTATTTGATGGTTGTTGGTCTGCTACACACATATTAATAATGGATTGGTTGTTCAAATATTAATAGGTTGCTTGGGGAATGGAAGCTTAACTATTAGTTGGGATTATTTGTTGGTTCTCTATTGGTTATCGTTTGGATAAAAGGAATTAAATGGTTCTCTACTCTACTGTGGAAAATATGGTTTTGTGATAAAATATTATTTGGTTTTATAAAGTAAATTCTCTTTATTATAAGGTTACATTGCTGGAATGAGCAACTATTGTTGGCTATCGTTATCTCGTTGCACATGTTAAGATATTGGAAATTATTACTGTGTGGTTGTTAAGTCATTAGGTTGACTAATGACATTTGCTAAGCGTTAGGAATTATGGAAATTCAACGATTGTTATTAATGAATAAATATCGGTTAAATTGGACAATTGTGATTTAAGGGAAAAATATAAATTAAGGTTATTCGTTTATTGACTATAAGATTAATAAAGATAAATTAATAGAAATTCGTTAAGCGATAATTAAATTATTAAATAATAAATGAGGAATAAGATATCAAAGTTAAGATTTATGATTGATAAAAATATTAATAAATAAATTATAATTATTTTGAATGTATAAAAAGGGAAGAAGGACAACATTAATTTCTGAACTGCGCTAAGGACGCCAGGTAAGTGATACGCATGCGCTTTGTCCCCTTAGGGCCCTACATCGCAAGAATAGGAGATGCATGTTTCAGTGTTTATAGTGTTAAATAGCATGTTTTGGTGTTTACAGTTTTAAATAGCATGTTTCGTTGTTTACTATTTTTATAAGCATGTCTACAATTTATAAGCATGATCTGTGAATTGTATGTTGGTTGTTTTATTAAATTCATCCAATAGAGAATGTATGCATTCACGAGCATCATGCATCATGGTTTTCAAACTTATACGAAAATGGTTTTAAGCATGGTTTTGTAAATAAAACAGAATCGAATATTAAATAGTAAATAATAAAGTAAAGTAAAAAAAAAAAATAGAGGCTTGGGCGGATTCTTCCCCCATGGTTAGAGGTTTGGTTGATGCACTTCCCATAGTTTAAGGCTTTAGCACGTAACTCATAAATAGAGGCTTGGTGGACATGGTTCCCATGGTTAGAGGCTTTGGGTGGAATAGTCCCCCAATGGGTGAGCTACGTTCCAATGGTAACCAGTTGAGGCTTTGGCATGTAACTCATAAAGAGAGGCTTGGTAGACATTGTCCCCATGGTTAGAGGCTTTGGGTGGATTCGTCCCCCAATGGTTGAGTTGCATCCCAATATTAGACGGTTAAGGCTTTGGTGTTGAACTCAAACTCATAAATAGAGGCTTGGTGGATATAGTCCCCATGGTTAGAGGCTTTGGGTGGATTAGTCACCCATTGGTTGAGATTTGAGTTGAATACCAAAGGCAGAACAATAAATAGAGACTTGGTGGACATGGTCCCCATGGTGAGAGGCTTTGGGTGGATTAGTCCCCCATTGGTTGAGGCTTGAGTTGAATACCAAAGGCAGAAAAATAAATAGAGGTTTGGTGAACATGGTCCCCATGGTTAGAGGTTTTGGGTGGATTAGTCACCCATTGGTTGAGGCTTGAGTTGAATACCAAAGGCAAAACAATAAAGTAATAAAGTTAAGATCAAAAAAACGGTAAAAGAAAAGAAAGGGAAGAAAGAAGAGAAATAGAAACAGAAAACAAAAAGAGATTTAAAAGTTGCATGACATGTGCATCATATCTTTTATTTTATATCATTTACTGAGCATTAGGCTAATTAGTTAAGTCTTGCAATGTAGGTACACGCACAGGTGAACAGACTAAAAGGCAGTCGATGAAGGATTCGCATGAGTGGATCTTGTGGCTGGCTGGACTAAAGAGTTAAATGAAAATTATTTGTAAAAGGGTTTGTAAATTATTTGATATTCTTTAATGCTTGTTTTAATTCCGCTGCATTTCAGAAAATGATTTTATTATTTTTACTGCAAGGGATAAATATTTTAAGTCAAGAGTTTTAATGATCGAGTTTTATAAAAAGAAAATACTCTGATGTTTTTATAAAAAGAAAAGTTTTACTTGTGGTGTAGGTATACGTGTATGACGAGAAGAGCAATGAAGTAAATACAAAGCAGTCAATGAAAGATTAACAAGGGCAGAGCATGTGGCTGGTCAGGCTAAAGACGAGTAAAGTGTTTGTAAACGTAACGATTTACTTAGCATTTCTTAAATAGTTTGTTTTCGCTTCCGCTATATTTTAATAAATTGATTTTCATAACGAATGAAATGAATGGATTTTGACGCTCGGTTTTAGCACTCTCATTATGAAGGATTTTAATTATCTTACAAAAGTTTTGAATTTCACGTATTTTAAAAAGGTTACGAAAAATCGGGTCGTCACAAGTATCAACAGGAAAGAAGTCTTTGTAAGGTGGACAACATCGTTTCAAAGGAAAGACGTGGGAGACTTCGTGTCTGTGGAAGAGAATCTGTCTGTGGTAGGAAAATAAAGCGAGAAACGTCATCATTTTAATGAAGGAAAGCAGCTAAACAATAGGAATAGCGAAAATGTAGATGTTTGCGAAAGAAAAACAATAGCAGCCGTGGGAGCAAAAACTGTAACAACCCGGTTTTTATTTTCTTTAAAAAAAATCGTGTAAATTTAAAAAAACTTTTTCATAAAATCAGAGTAAGACTTTCTCTTTAAAACCGAGTGTTAAATCCTTTGCCCAAAATCCTTCGTCCAATTTATCGGATTAAGAAATAATCATTTAAAATATTTTAGCAGCGGAATAATTCTTTTCTTAAAAAGCTTTTGGAAAATAGAATAATAAATTCTTTTACGAAACACAGCGAAATTAAAACAGAACATTGAAGAATATTAATTAATTTACAAAACCTTCACAATCATTTCCATTTAAATATTTTACAAACCATCTTTCTTTAAATCTCTTTAGTCTAACCAGCCACAAGATCCGGTGTGTAAATTCTCTATCAACTGTAAGTACTACTAGAATTATTTTGTGTTTAAGTATTTTAATTGTGAAAAAATAATAAAATAAAAATAAAATAAATAAATAAATAAGTAATAATAATAATAATAATAATTTATTATTACTCTCTTATGCTAATAAATTTACAAAGAATTTATAAATTATTAATATTCCCTAAATATACGAAATTAATTTCCTAATACACCACATAAATATATATAGAAATAAAACAACAAATTGAAAATTTTTAAGTTAGTGGGTCTATGGAAAAAGTGATATTATTGTGTTTGGATGAAGATACCTCTTGTTAATTAAGTGAGATGATAAATAGTACTGAAGCTACTTAGATTTTATAAGTTTTGGAAATGATAAAGAGAAGTGAGAGAACCCACCCAAGTTTTAATTGGAGAAAAGAAATAATGGAAAACAACAACTAAATTTAGTAAATAATTTGACGAGGTTGCCTTAGTTGAAAATGTGTAGATGGGGAAAATTATTTTAATGGACAGAAAGAACATTTGAGGATACGAGACTAAGTTGGATTTTAAGGACATACTTGGAAACTAGTAAACAAAGATGTAGAGGGGGTAGCGTGTGCGATGTTCTTGTTCGTTAAGGATGCGAAGTTCTGGTGAGATTTCATTAAGATAACTAAAGATGTGACTACAATGACATGGACGGAATTCAAGACGATCTTTTATAACAACTATTTAACCCACACGATAAGGACAAATAATGTTTTGTTTAGGTGACCGTGATTCATGTGATGTTTATTTGGATAAAGTTGAATGATGGAAGTAATAAATGATAAGTAATGCTTGGAAATTAGTGCAGAGAAGTCGTCTTGGAAGGTGACATGTTAATTCAAAGCAATGTTTTAAAGGTAATAATGGTGGATCTTGTGGCTGGCTGGGCTAAGGAATTAAATGAAAATTAATTGTAAAAGGGTTTGTAAATTATTTAATATTCTTTAATGCTTGTTTTAATTCTGCTACATTTCAGAAAAGGATTTTATTACTTTCGCTGCAATTGATAAATGTTTTAAATAAAGATTTTTAATGATTGGGTTTTATAAAGGAAAAATACTCTGACATTTTTATAAGAAAAAAAGTTTTAAATTTACACGATTTTTTTTTTTAAGTAAATAAGAATTTGGTCGTTACAAAAACAACAGTGGAAAGAAATGCGTCTTAAAAGAATATTCACTGAGAATATTATTGGCGGACATGCATGTATCTGCTACGGCAGATCATACTTCCACCTTCGAAGCACTGGCGATTTAAAAGTCGATCAACGCTTTGCTCGATTTACGAGTGAAGCATTGTCTTGCATTTTACTGCGTAGTTAGCACACATTGAAGGAAATGAAACGGATGACCTCTCGGCTGAAGAGTTGTGACCAATCGTCTAGCTTGGATGTACTGAGACACAATAAGATTAAAAGGGAGAAAAGCCAAAGATAGTTCATTTGTCCTCTGGAGAAGAAATTTATGTTGGAGTGACCGAGAGAAAAAATTGAGGGAGTTGGGATTTTCTCTGTACCAATCGAAGAAAATTTTGGCTCAACCAAGTTTAAGGATTTACAAAGGGTGTTACAAAAAATCCAAGTAAGTAGAGTTTGCATGTGTATGGCCAATCGATCTACACCACAAGGTGCTATGAAGTATGTGTAATCTCTTTTACTGCTATTATCCATGTTGTCTCGAGGACGTGATGTTTTGCTTGTTGTGATTATTTATATTCAATAAAACTTGATGATTTGTTGTTCTATAGATTTTGGATGATAGATTCTGTTTTCCAGGATGCTTATGATGATCGAGGATTTGTTGTTTTGTAGATTTACATGATAGACTTTGTTTTCTAGCATGCTTATTGTAAAAAGTGACATCTTGAGGATGTGCAAGATTGTATTCATGATCTTTTTCTTTACTTGCATTATCATGGTATATAAGAAAGATAAACATAGTGAATTCATTTAAATGGGTTTTGGAGGACATGTCGTTTCAAAGGGGAATCTACGAGATACCTAGACCTGTTAGTTTGCTTTTGGTTGATCTTGGGCAAAGCAGCTGAATGCTTGGTTGTTGTTCATTGATGTGCACAGTAGCTGACAAAGAGCTTGGTTGATGTCATTTCTGTCTCCTAAAATTATGAATTAGTCTCGTAACCAAACCTACTTAATTCCTAAAAAGACTAGAAAGACGAACAATACATAAATGAAAGTAAATTAAAGAAAAGAAAAGAAAGAGAAAGGAAATTTATACTGTCATATCATGTATAAGTAGATGACCTATTTTGAAATATTGCTATTTTATGTGTAGTTGCTATGATTTTCTTGAGGTAGTTAGATGCATGTATATAAAGGAATTGACTTGATTGATTATTTTGGTTTTCTACTTACTGAGCACTAGGCTAATAGTTTGAACCTTATGGGGTAGGTATTGAAAGTAGCAAAGAGGACTTCGTTGAGAAGAAAATGGGTTTCCATGAGTGAGCTTGGAGGTTGTTTAGTGAAATTGACCTATGGACATTTAATTGGGAAAAAAGTGTTTTTATGTAATTTTCAAACTTGGACTTTGTTATGGACATTGTATAGATTTTATTGTTAAGAACTTTCTATAACTATTTTTATTAATATTTAATTTTATGTTAATGTTGAAATATTTGCTGCAACTATATTTGTGTTAAACGTTTTAGAGTAAAAAAAGTGTTTAAATTTTTAGATTGTTACATTATTCAACTCGCCTAAACCATCTCGTACGAAGTAACAAAAACTAAAGCAGTGTTGGGACAAATTAAGTACATAAATTAAACTCACTGTAGGGGGTAACCCTGACAGATTCCCAAAAAGAACATTAGGACACACAATTTCAACTGTCACAACTAGATCATGCCAACTAACACCCATAGTCACAATTAATAGCAAATATACCCCCATAACACACTAATTTCTATGGCTACACTGACAAACCTTAAATGTGAGAACATTATGTGAAACAACAACTTCCTCATTTACAATAGAAGAGTCACACTCTTCATACAACAATTAAATCTTGACTTAAACTCACTTACTCAATCAATCAAAATTTGAGATTACATATAATCTAACTATAAGAAAAACTAAACGCTCATGTTTATTCATGTCTAAAAATCTTATGGCATCATAATACACTAAATGTGAAACATCACATTATCTACTCTTAACGCATCACAACAAAGATGGAGGTTCAAATTTCATTACCACTAATCTCAAAATATTTACTTCGCCAACACAATCTCATGCATTCAATCATCCAACTAATGTACATATTCATAGAACTTTTACCACATCTTAGTCATCGTCCTTTTACTAGATTGCTCTTTCAAAATTTTACTCTACTTACCCAACACTTAAAAAACTTGTCTTAAAATATTACAACCCTCTCAACCGTAACTAACCACTTTAGCATAACATGACACTTTCACATCTTAGCATGGTCTCATAGAAATTGGGATATCCTCATAACCCAAATCATAATTCCTAGCAATCACAGTACACCTACATTTCACGTTACACACTAAACGTTTTCTCCAATTTAAATCAATTTCATTCTTTTGATATAAATGCTTTATAATCCCATCCTAAGTGATTCCAATATAAACTACTTTAAGAGAACCCTCCATTGAAGTCGTTCTTCACTTGAACAACTCTAATATTTGGTTCAAATATTTTAAACAGCAAATATAAAAACTTACACTAACACCAAAATGCACAAAACAATGTCTATTCAGTAACCTCTACCAAAAGGACCAAAATCAAGGAAATAGATACAATTCATCACTAAATCAAATTCTACGATTGTAAGGCCCTAATTCAAACTGATGAATTCCATACAAAACAAGGTCAGTCCTCCTAAGGTAGATTTCTTAAATTCGAATTTCATAAACCCACACACAACCCAGAAGAGTTTGCAAACTCATATTTCTAGAAAGATTTCTTCTAACTATTTTACTAATCGTACTTTTTACCTGCTTGTAAATTTTCATCCATTCCAAATTACTCATTTATGGATAGGGAATTATCTTCATCCTCTACCAGACAACCTTAAAATGTCTTCCTAGTAGCATCCTGACCCAATTTGGTTTTAGTCCTTTCTCCTTAGGCATAGTAATTTAATTTCTTATATATCACTACAATCTTTATCCTATTAACATCACTTTTGCAAGATGTCAACATGGCTCTAATACCAAAATTTTTGTCATACCCCAAAGGAACTCGAGGCAGAACGTTGAACGACATAACCCAAAATCGATCTGAGCCATCCAACCCATTTAAAACTTAGTTACATTAATGAGTAGCGGAAGACTCAAAATAAATTAAATAACCAGAGTCCAACCAAACTGGGCTAACACATTGGTCCAAAAGTGACATCAAATAGAGTAGTAATATAAGCTCATAAAGTAAATGTATCATAAATAAATAAGAAGATACAACTTAAACTAAAACATAATTATCAAGGTCAAACCATATATGAAATACTCACATTTAAATAACTAAAAGTAAATGCCAAGTCAACCCTACATTGGCGTCTAAGGATCCTCCAAACTAAATATTAAAGGAGAATTTCATTGGGGAGAGTTGTCTAAAATCAATAGAGATAAACTTTATATTCAACAATATAAATATAAGAATAAGTGAGCATACCATGTCAAAACAAGTTATTCATTATTAAACAAAACACAGTAGGGTACCGTTCCAAAACAATCCAATATAGTGTCGTAACGTAACATAAACTAACCCACTACTATAAATTTCAATTAAAATGGAGTCACTCATGGACTTCAAACATATCATGCCATTGGTAGCAACAGTAAAGACTATACTCAGCGATTGAAAGAATCACGGACGACCCTAATCAAGTTTAGGATTTTTCGACAAGGGACACGACACATATAGCTATCTCATTACTCTAGTTAACAATAACAACAAACACATTCTTTAACATTTCAATGTGCATAACAAAAAACATGAACCACATTGGTCAATGACATTAAATATGCATGCTCAATTTTAAATATGTTCAGTGAAAACATAATAGATAATATGAAAAACAAACGAGCCAACAAAATGGTCACGTTATTTTATATAAGAACACATCTCAAAATAATTTTCAGAAAAAAAATACAATGATGGAGATAAAATAAATCTCCACCTCAAACTAGACCTACCAAAATCAAAGCCCAAACCAATATAAGTCCAAGGAGTCCAAAACTCTCGTCAATCCGTTGAATCTATCACACTATGCATCTACAAACCAATTCACTACTTAAAATCTTTTAAAATTTGTTGAAACCCATAGCTAGGATAAGAACCAACTCAGAGCAATCACTATTTAATCCCCAAAAAATATCCAACTTTAGAATTTGGACCATATGTCCTTTCATTGAACATCTATAACATTTTTATAGGTTCATTCAACCATAGATTAATTCAAACGTCTACTCTCAAATGTTGTTTACATAGCCTGCTTCAGTGGATATGAACATTTTTACTGATGCGTTGCACTTCTGCCGCAGATGCGCACGCTCTCGCAAAAATGTATGTTTCCATTTCCGCTGTAGAAATATTCACTCTAGCGGATATTTACGTTTTCGCTTCCGCTACAGAACCATCTGCTTCTATTGTGGAATGTACACTTCCGCTGCATAATGTATACTTCTACTGCAGAATTGTATTTTCGCTACATAAATGCGTGGATACTCACTTGAAAATACAGAATTTTCTCAGAAATCTGACAACTCCAACTTTCCTCCCAAAATTTCAACCTTTTAATTCAAATTGTAAACCACGAACAATCAATGATACAAAAACGAGTTTTACCTTTTCTACAATTACCAAATTTCCAAAGCTTTCAAACCCCAGTTCATAATAATCCAACAAGTTTAACAAAACAAAAACTTGAATCAAATGTTGGCTGTTAAAACTTGATTTTCCCAATGAAAATATCCTTAATAAAACATGGTTATTTAACCAACCAAGATTTGGCACACTGAAAATCCAATTTCCCAACCAAATTCCTCTCTTACAAATGCCTCTCTCTCTCTCTCTCTCTCTCTCTCGGCAGTTGTCTGTTCTCAAATGGCAAAATGATGTATCTCCTCTCCCTTTAGGCACAATAATAAAAGAAAATTTTGATAATTGCCCAATCATTAAAGAAATAATTATTAAATTAACTTAGTTAGATTTCTTACCCCTTGTTTTTTTTTTTTTAAAAAAAAAGACATTCATTACATATAGCATATAAAATTAAAGTAGCATGCATGATAAGTTAAATATGAGAAAACATATGTACATATACATAAAAACAGATGTGTTGTTGAATAATCCCCATCATTTTTCATATGTGGCAACCCACAAAATACGTTTGAAAACCATCTCATGCAATGCAATGGATAAAGTATAAAAATCTCTAGTTTGGGTACCGGTTCAAAATCCTTAAAATTGTCCAAGCGTATGAGACAAAAATAGGAATTTTCTATTAACAAAATAATCAGGAAAGGTAGAAGAGTCTAAACCGTGATTAGGAATGCAAACCAAAAGAATTTAAGAAAAATTTTATATGGAGTGGCATCTGCGGACATGGAAAATGCACCCACGGATGCTGAACTATGCATCTGTAAAAGCCTACGCATGCGTTCCTAGGACACAAGTATTTTTGTGAAAGCTCGATCTATGCTTCTGCGGACACATACAAGGCACACACGCTCTGCGGAAATTTCAATCTTCATAGACAAGTGCAAAGCATGTGCACTCAATAGAAATTTGACTCTCTAGGAATGTGAACATTTTTTAGGAAGTCTAAACTTCTGCGGACATGTGCGAGGCACTTGCACTCCACGAAAATTTCACTCTCCATGAACACGAACATTCCCATAAACACTTATACTTTTGTGGACATATGTGGGGCAAGTGCACTTCCTAGAAGTCTACACTTCCATGTACACAAACGTCTTTGTGACATTGTGCCTTCTGCAACACGAGCTTGCTTGTCCAAAGGGAATTTCCAGCACAAGACACCGCGATGAAAACAAAATTCCCCTTTCGCCAATTTTTACCTCCATTGAGGCTTCCAAATTAAAGACTCCAACATCCAACCTAAACTCTCAACTCAAAAATACATTTTAAAATGGACTTGCCCTCGAAGTCCCTTTCACAAAAATCACAAATTAACACTTCTGATCTATGGCCAAAATCTCTCTTTGTAACTTTGGTCTTTTCTCTCTCTACCTCTCATTAGTGACTGTACCAGAGGATAAGGGTTTCCTTTCTCTTTTAAAGTACTAGAACTTATTCTCATTTAATATTTAAATTGAAATATGTATAATAGTATATAAAAACACATATTATACATATACCAAAGAACCTAAATAATTACAAGGCCGATCAATTGACCAAAAATTCATGCATGACTGATATGTGACAAATCGGTCAACATCAACACTTTGACAAAAAACAACGTGAAAATTTTACACATGAAATTATATATATTTTAAAAAAATTTAAGTTCTTACAGCTTTTCCCCCTTCAAAGAAATTTTTTCCCCAAAATTTAATATTAACCCAGATACACCTTCAAAAAGAGAGGGGGGGGGGGGGTGTACTTCTGTATCATGTTTGAGCTCCAAAATTACTTCCCTTTTAGTGTAATTATTCCACAACACACAAACCAAGAGAATGATGTACTACAAGACCCATCAACTCACAATCAAATATGCAGATTTTCTAACCTTAATACAAGGGTTTATTTTATAGGTGATCATGAAAAAGAGTGCATTAAGAGTCTATTCTCAATATCTTTTCCATCCACCTAGCATACATATGTATCATGGAGATGTTCAAAATAAGTGGAAGGTCTAGTACAGGTTTGAACATTTATGATGACTTTCCAAGTGTGCTTCCAATCTGATCTTCTTGGAATATTTGTTTTTTTTGGCAATATTTACGATCTTATATGAAAAATTAAGCTTCATAACAATTCTAACTGATTTTCCAAGCTTTCCATAAAGGGTCTTGCATAAAATTTAAAGATCATTTACTATTTCAAAGGACCATGAACAAAGAGCTTCATTTCTGGTTTGGAAGCTCGATTCTTGCTTGTTCAGAGTTGAAAGCTATGTCACTTGAAGGAGGAGCTTCAAGATACTTAATTAGATCTTTTCTGCATAATTACATTGGAGGACTAATTTGGATTTATTTTATTTATTTTATGCTACTTGGAATGGTCTTAGAATGAAAGTAAAAGTGTCACTCAGCTAGAGCATGTTCTAATCGAGTAAGTATGTTATGAGGGCATTTTTTGTAATTTTCTTTTAGGACATTAGCCCTAATTTTGGGGGAACATCTAAGCTCCCCTTAGGGTTTTTTACAATCAGTTTTGAATAAAAGAAAAACACTATAGCCTTCAGCTTCTCTTTGCTCTTTGCAAGAATCCGTAATCTCAATCGTATTGTTTCCAACCAAATTGAGTTGTGTTTGTATGTTTGATTCTTTTCGAGAGTTGGGTCAAACGTCATCCTTTGCTAAAGCTTTCTCTATTTTATTCTTACAAGGAGAAACCATAGTAAAGCTATTGAAACTCACAAACCAACAGGCTAGAGTGCTCCTTTCCCTTGCAAGCAGCCATTGTAGTCAAAGGTTGTGATTGACATTTCTTTAGACCAGCTTGCACCCATTTACGTATATCATCTTTTCCAATTATATCATTGTCTCCAATTATATCATCTTCTACAATTATTTCCCTAATTATTTGTCCAAAAATTGTATCCAAATTCGTTTGTTTAACTTCATTTTTATTCATCCTGAAATCCCCTTCCAAAAACTATGCAGAAGCCCTAATCCAATTTCAAGTAACCTGCAACTTTTTGGGTGTAACTCTGTTTCTAGAACGAATATGTCCTCCAAAATTGGAGAGCATCTTCTATACATATTCATCTCGGTTTTGTCCAAAAATCAAGAAAAGAGTTATCCATTCCAGAATTTTCCAAAACAGTTTTTATCCACTGCATTGCAATCTTTCACTTTGGTTGCATATTAGGTAATCTCCTTATGATGGTGGACTCGAATCTCTTTGCTAAAAATTTGTTTAGGCTTTTCCTCGTATGATGTGTCATTCTATATGGGAAGTCAATCTAGGAGATGACATGGAATGGATTAAGAATGTATTTCTTCAACAAAGATTTGTAAAAAAAACATCGTGGACGTACCCAAGCTGGGGAGGTAGATCAAGTTTGTAGGCCACATTCCCAATCTTTTCAACAATCTGGAACATGCCAATGTACCTTAGAGCTAGCTTCCCTTTCACCCTGGATCAACTGATACCACACCTTGGATGAACCCTTATAAAGACACAATCTCCATTGTCAAATTCAATCTCGCGCCTTTTCAGATTAGTGTAACTTTTCTGTCTACTCTGCATGATTTTAAGTCTCTCTTAGATCAACTCTATCTTACTTGCAGTTTCCTAGATCAATTCTAGCCCAAGAGAAACCCTCTTCTCTGCCTTGGTCTAACATAGTAGTGAACGACACGGCCTCCCATACAACGCCTTGTATATAGAGACACCAAAGCTAGTCTGATAGCTGTTGTTGTACACAAACTAGACCAACGACAAATGATTAATCCAGCTATCACCAAATTTCAGGATACAAGCTTGCAACATGTCCTCTAGAATTTGAATAGTCATTTTTGTATGTCCATCAATCTGAGGATGATGTGAAGTACTAAGGTTCAACTCCATTCCTAGAGCTTTCTGTAGAGAAATCCAAAACTTTGACGTGAACCTCAAGTCGTGATTTGAAACAATGCTCGAAAGTCATGGAGACAAACGACATTCTTGATATAAAGGCAACTTAACTTTGACAAGGAAAAATCAATTCAGATAAAAATAAAGTGAGCAAACTTGATCAAATGATCCATGATGACCCACATCACGTCCAACTTCTGCGGGGTCCTATGAAAACCCGTGATAAAATCCATAGTGATACTATCCCATTTCCACTCTAAGACAGACAAAGGTTGCAATAATCATATTGGTCTCTAATGTTTAGACTTTATCCACTGACACATCAAACACCTAGCCACAAAGTCCACCACATCACGCTTCATACCCACCCACTAGTATTATCGCTTCAAGTCATGATACATCTTTATACTACCTGCGTGGATAGCTAACCTGGACTTGTGAGCTTCCGTAAGAATTGTCTCCTTCAAATCTTGAATGTTAGGAACTACTACCTTCCCATGGTAAATGACAGTCCCCTCTACATTAGCCTCCCAACCATCAAGTTGTTTGCCATTAAGGAGCTGCTCAACTTTACCTCATAGTTCATCATTTTATGGTTGCAACAGCTTTGTCTCTAAAGAAAAGATAGAGTAGCCATAATATTGTACGCACAAGCTATATCACCAAACTCATAGTACTGAAGGTTGAAATCTCCAATAACTACAGACCACTTCCACTCATCAAGGACCAGATGATACACCACAGGGCCAGATCACTAGAGCCCGGGCCAAGGAGATTTCTAACCAAACTTTCACTTCTTATTTTGCAGGCCAAGATGCACTTGAGGTGCTTAATGATGAGTCAAGTCATGAAAATAGAGCAAGGTCAAAGCATCTCCTCATTTGGAATGTCTTTGCACATACTCAGCTAACAAGCTAAAACCGAAGACAATTTTGAAGTCCCTAGTGTCGAAGCTAATGGAGGGTAACAAGCTAAAGATATATCCCTCCATCATTGTGACATGTTTATTTACTTTATGTTTTGTTGGATTAATAGTATTTAGATACAATTTGGATTAATTTTGTGTTGTTTAAAATTTTGGATGTTGGTTATACTCAGCTAGTGTGTTAGCTGAGTACTTGTGTGAGTTTTCTTTCCTTAGGGCATTTTTGTAATTTTTTTAGGGCACCTCTTAAGGAAGTATTTAAGCTTCCTTAAGGCTGCCCTAAGAGGGAGATTGAGTTTTGAAATCACAGCTACATTTTGCGTTTGAAGATTTTTCCCTCTCAAACTCTCGGCTTCCTCTTTTAGGTTTATACCTAAAATTTGGAGCCAAAAAGTGCCTCACTCTTTTATTTGCTTGGTCTTAGAGTGAGGTTCCTAGGTAAGGTCTCCATCATCTCTTCCAGAGTTGATATCAAGTATGGAAACTTAGAGGACCAGTGTGAAAACAAGGTAGAGTGGTTTCTTGGACAAGAAATCCATTGAAGTCAATATTATCGGTTAGGGCAATCTTAGACCACCTTGTGGGTTTGAACATTTTTTCTTAATTTTTGTAGTAATTTTTTTACTAGAAAGTTTGGATATTGATGTTTATTGGATAAAGAGCAGCGTGTACAAATTTTGGGGATTTTTGGATTTAAATCATAGCTTTTGTGCCTCTTTCAATTTGGTGTCCGAAACTGTTTATCCTTGGCACCTTTTCGGATAGAGCATTGCCATTAGCATAACTTCTGCTTCTTAACGAATTTAGCTTGATTTTTATAAGGTCCTTTTTATTTTGTTAATTGTGCCTCCCCTCTAAAATTGGTATCAATTGGGACACTGGAGCGAAAGTTAGAGAATTTTCAATTCGGGTGTCCGAAACTGTGTTTCTTTGCACCCTTTCGGGCAATGTAGTTTCATCAACACAACTTCCATGACATAATGCGTTTGGGTGTGATTTTTGGTGGATCCTTTCTTCTCTGTTATTTTGACATCCCGTCCAAAATTGGTATCAATTAGACTTCTGGAGTGAAAGAATCATTTTGGGTGTTCAGTTATCGAGTAAACGGCTAAAGTACCTCTAAGTGTTTCAGCTTAGAGCATTAGTCACCACATGCGCATTTCTCAAGTGATACTCTAGGCTAAAATTGTAGTCCTCGAAATATTTCATCCACCTGCGCTGTCTCAAAGTCAGGTTCCCCTGAGTGAAAAGTTACTTCAATCTTTTGTGATCAAAGTATACCTAGAAATTTGCGTCGTACAAATAGCTCCTCCAAATCTTCAAGAATCAACTCCAAATCATGCATTGGATAATTCTGCTCATGAAGTTTTAACTGCCAAGACGTGTAACCAACCATTTTCCTTTGTTGTATCAGGACACATTCGAGTCTGACTCCCAATACATCGGTGTAAACCACATAGGGTTTACTCATTGTCAGGCACTATCAAAATTGATTCATTCATCAATTTGCTCTTCAACTCCACAAATGCATTTTGAAAATGGTAATCTCATTCAAACCATACCCCTTTCCTAGTCAATTTAGTCAAAGATGGGGCTAATGAAAAAAAAAAATCTCCATGAATCGTCGGTAGTAGCTAGCAAGACCAAGGATGCTGCAAATTTCTGAGTCATTGCACAACTGCCTCGATTTTTATAGGATCCATCGAAATGCCATTTCGCGAAACCACGTGTCCCAAAAATTTGAAATCTTACACTTAAAAGTCACATTTACTCTTCTTGACATATAGTTGATGATCCCTTAGAGTCTGCAATACAATCTAAAGATGTTCCTAATGTTGACTCTAAGAGTTTGATACACCAAGATATTGTCAATAAATGCCACAACAAACTAATCCAAGTAGTGTCTAAAAACTCAGTTTATGAGGTCCATAAAGGCAGTTGGAGCATTGGTCAAATCAAAAGGTAAGACTAGGAATTCAAAATCTCATACCTTGTCCAAAAAGCTGTCTTTGGCATATTCTCTTCACGGATCTTCATCTGATGATATTCAAACCTCAAATCAATCTTAGATAGATACCGTGAACCACCAAATTGGTCGAATAATTCATCAATCCTCAGCAATAGATATTTTTTCTTCATGGTAACCCAATTCAACTTTCAGTAATCGATGTAAAGCCTTAGAGAACCATCGGCTTTCTTGGCAAACAGAAATGGAGCACCCCAAGGTGACATGATTTCTCATATGAATCTTCGGCTTCTCAATTCATTCAACTATTTTCTCAACTCATCCAATTCTATGGGGGCTATATTATATGCATAAATAGAAACAGGGGTAGCGTCGGGGACTAAGTCAATGTAGAACTCAATCTCATGGTCTGGAGGTAATCCTAGTAGCTCATCAAGAAACACATCAGGGAACTCCATCACAATGTTGACATCTAGATCCTGCCCAGTAGTTTTGTCCTCAAAATCAACAGACCAGAGGCTCTCATACTATTCTAGTCAACTACAGCCATCTAGACAAGCTCGCAGAATAGAGTTGGTCGTCATCGCACTAAAACCATTACGATAAACAACAACTTGCACATTGTTTGAAATGACGGTGACTCTTTTTATATGACACTTCACAGTTTTTCTATACTTCCTCAGCCAGTTCACACTCATAATTACATCAAATTGATTCATGGGTAAAATGACTAAGTTCGCAGAAAATTTACACTCGTCAATTACCACACATACTACTCTTCACACGGAAGATATTCCACTCTGTACACCTAAAGGAGTGCTAATAATCAATGGAGATTTCATCTCCTCCACTGATAGATTCAACACGGAAGCAAAAATAGAAGAAACAAATGAGTGTGGCGACTTAGTATTAAACAACACTCATCTAAAAGAATGAGAAATTAGGTTCATATTATCAACGAAACTTTGATCCTTCTGGTCGTTGAAGTAAACTGCTCCACCAACTACATAAGTTTGCCCAAAGACTTTTTTCCTTGACCTTCTGGCCCCTTCCATGACCACCCCTAGCTAAACTTACATCAGCACCACTACAGTTGAAACATTGCTCTCTGGAGTCCCCCGACCCCAGTTGTGGATAAGGATTTGACCTGTAACTTTGCTGATAACCAACTGGCCTTTGGCAATCAGGACTGGTAGACTAGTATTGTAACAACCCATTTTTCATATCATTTTTAAACTCCCCTTTAACACAAATAGTGAAAATATATTTTAAAGAATTTTTGTAATGGAAGATTTTTCTGTAATAAAAGCATTAGAAATAAAACATATGAAATAATGGTAATAAAATTTCTTTTTACAAATATTTAAAATGTGCAAGTTTACAAAAACATTTCATACATAAAATAGTTTCCTTTCCCTTTTTCACTTTTAGCCCAGCCAACACAATATCTCATTGTGTAAATCTCACATCAACTGCTTCTCTTTTTTCTTTATTAAGCTATCAACCTACATTGCAAAAAATAAACTGAGTCTAATGCTCAATAAGAAATGCATCAATGATATGCATATGCAATGTAGTTTTCTTAAAACATGCAATTTGACTTCCAGTTTTTCTTTTCAGTCACATAACAGTCCAGATGTTGGAGGTTCATAGTTCAAGAGAAAAGATACATCCTCTAGTCCTCCTTATTCGGGACTGTCACTCAACCCCACCTCACAAGGTCTATTTACATTTATTCAGTCCATTTTTCAGTCTTTCTCTTTCAAAACATATGTATAAAACATTTTCATAATCTTTCTTGAAAATCATGATACATGAACATGAATGTATGAAATTTAACATGTTTAATAATATCAATACATCAAATCCTCAAGATAACATATAAAGCAACAGATCCTCAGGACAACAAATACAGTAGTAGATTCTCTAAATATCTAACAAAGTGGCAAATCCTCAAAGTATCATATCATTCAAAATCCAATCCCATATCTAAGATAAATAGCAATAAAAAGTCTAATCTCTAACACATACAGCATATCCTCAAGTGACATTATGATCAATTATAGACCTTAACAACTAATATCTAATACAAACTGCATATCCCAATTCTTGTGATGCAGCTCAAAGGCAAACACAAAAATTCATTCCTTACCTTAACATCTTGGTACAATGTAGTAACATCATACAGTGCTCCCAGTACCATATTGTCCGCTTTGGGCCGAAGTCCGCACAGTTTTATTTTTGCAATTAGCCCAAAATGCGTTGTACTAGATAGAGAGGAGAACCCTAGTTATAAACCATGCATTTTCCACTCTCCCAAGCGATGTGAAATTGTGCACCCTCACTGATATGGGTCGGATCCTCACATGGGTCATCCTGGCCTTCACAGGGCAGGCTGCCACAAATGTCTTGATTTGTCTCCTTAAACTTTAACACCTAGAATATGTCAATTTTCACATTAACATCCATTCATGCACTAGAAGCTTAAAATGAACATAATTCTTATCTTACTCAATCAAACCCCATATTTTAAACTCTACACTTAAGAATTAATGCATATTACTTAACCCTTTTAGCTTGAATAACTCATATAACTTCAAACATACACAACTCACACTATTCTTGACCAAGTTCATTAATTCATGAGTCCATGCTTTTCTTGAGATGTCTAATATAACATAGTAATTCATCTTTAACTTACAAGTTCACTAGGATAGTCATTAACTTCCAAACATCAACACTAAGAAATTTTACTACTTTTCATGTTATTTATCACTTTACTCTTATAAACCCCCGCATACTCATAATTAAAGTCCGTTAAATGATAACAAGAATTGTCTAAAATCTTATCTTGAGTGAGTTAAATGAGAAGGAAAAGAATAACAATCTTCTCACAATCTTCTTTCTCTTCCAACATACCTTTCTTCATAAAAGCCAAAGGCTCTTTATAACATACCAACCAAGATAAAATAGTAATATGTCATCCTTAATAGCAATATATGTGTTGAGTCATCAGATTATCTTTTTTTTAAAATGGGACACCTAGTCTCAAAATAGGCGATCTTTTGCATTCCTGGTAAACCACAACCTAATACCCAGTCGACTGCAAATCAACCAGTGGCTAAATATTACAATCTGCCATCAATTTGATTGACCGCATTCTCAATGTCAGGCGACCACAAACCTATTAGCCTAAATGTCGTTAGACTTATTTATTTTGATGATGATTGTATTGATAGTAATTATAAGTTGTTTGTTGGTTTTTGTTCTTAGTTGTTTAATCTTTATATTTAGGGAAAAAGACAAATTAACCATCGTGGTTTGCGGTCAATGACAAGTCAACCACTATCCTTTATTTTCTAATAAATTAACCACTGACGTATGGGAAAATGACAAAGCAAACATCGCTGTCACGTTTGCTGTTAACAAGCTGATCTGGAGCCGCAGCGGTCTGTGAAAAGAAGGCCAAATTTGGCTTGGACGCCACTGAGACACTGTGATTTCCTGGGATGGCACTGCGGTGTCCATCAGAACGCTGCAGCGTCACGCGGTTTGTTATTGGACAAAATTTTGATCACAAAATTGAGGGCTTAAACGCGTGATTTTGGGGCCAAGAAAGGGAGGTCATGGGGTCAACCACATGATTAGTTGTAGATCTCTAATAGAGCTTCAATTTGATACCTTCTGCAGCCGATTCTGATACCTGTAGCCAAAGTTATGGTCTTTTGAAGTTGAAGAGGTCAAAAATCTAATAAAAATATTGGATGCATGAAACTCTATGTTTTTCATGCATGGCTACTTTACAATCCCATGAAACTCTTAGTTTTTCATGCATGGTTACTTCACAGTCCGCAGCGGTTCTCGGTTTTTAGTCCCTATGTATATGTTTTACGAATCCAATGTTTTTATTAGATTTTTGACCTCTTCAACTTTAAAATACCATAACTTTGGCTACAGGTATCAGAATCGGCTGCAGAAGGTATCAAATTGAAGCTCTCTCAGAGACCTACAACTTATTATTAGGTTCACCCCATTAACACTCTTTCTTGGCCCCAAAATCACGCATTTAAGCCCTCAATTTTGCAATCAAAAATTTTTCCAGTAACAAATCGCGGGACGCCGCAGTGTTCTAATGGACGCCGCGGCATTCATTGATGACCACCTCCACGGTGTTCTGATGGACGCCACCGTGGCGTCCCAGGAAATCGTAGCGTCTCAGCGGCGCCAGAGACACCGCGGCGTCCAAGCCAAATTTGGCCTGCATTTCACGGACCGCTACGGCTCTAGATCAGCTTGTTAACGGCAAACGTGACAGTGATGTTTGCTTTGTCATTTTCCCATACGTCATTGGTTAATTTGTTAGAAAATAAAGGATAGTGGTTGACTTGTCATTGACCGCAAACCACGATGGTTAATTTGTCATTTTCCCTTATATTTATATTGATATTCCTTAAAAATACCTTTAATACAAGTATTAAGTTTGTACTAACATGTTTATCTAAGTTCTTTTAGTCTATGGTATAAATATTGTACTTAAGAAAATCAAGAAGTGCAAAATGAAGGCAAGAGGTCAAGTAAACAGACATGGAGGTCGACCAAAATGTTCAGTAGTGAAGGAACTGGTCATCCAGTTGATCGACTGCAATATATTCAGATTGCTCATTAGTTCTGCGGTCGAGCAGCAAAGATTTGGTCAACCAATTTTAAAGATAGATTACCTCTCAGATTTGCGATTGGTGAAGCGATCGAGGGAGTGGTTTCGTGATCGACCGAAAGCTCAAAAAAAGGAAGAAACGGTCGAACAACCGGTTGACCGATTTGGTAGACTCGCGGGGAAATTGGACAACAAAAAATTACAACTGTCAAATCCAATGGTCGGATACAGTCGACCAAAAAGGAAATGGTCGATCGATTTCTCAATGTCTATAAATATAAAATAATTTGAGGTTTAATGCAACTAACTGGGAATTGAGGCGAAACCTTGGCAATTTTTATACTCAATTCCAAACCATTATTTGAGCATATGGTACTATCCTCTAAAAACTTTTGTAAAATCCTTTTATTATATATACTACATATCAAAACTGGACCGCACTGCATTCCACCAGCTCAGTGCCAATTTCTTCAGTTAATGAGTGACAATCCCCACCTAGTACTCTTAAGGAACTTGGAGAGACTTGAAGTTCCTCTCCATCTTTTGGAGCTAAGTTTTTGCTCCTATCGGATCGGCACCACCCTCAAACATGGGCGGATTCAGCCTGGAAAACTCCCAAAAATAAGTCATTCATGTCATGTCAAGATTTTGAACAGAACTATTGCTAACCAAGTTTTGCAACGCCTCCATCATGGTTGCGGTGGGACTGAAATCGCCTTCTTAAGGTTGGTTACGAGAACTCCTCTTTAGCACCATATTGTATATTATGAGAAAATAAATTCATTTCGTAAGTTTCATTTATGCACAGTGGATATAATCTAACTTTACACTATTAAATTTCTCAAGTGATTCACTACTTAGAAGTTCGAAAACCTTATGCTCTGATATCAATAAATTTATGTCATGACCTAGAGGCAAACCTAACAGAAATGTCTAGTTAGGCAATCTTTCCTTAGAGAGTACCCGACAACGTAAAGCTAGGTTGTCAATGGAAGACTTAGTATGATTTCAAGCACAAACTCAAATAATTGGGCCAAAATCTACATAACAATTATAAGAATAATAATGCATAAAATAAATAAAATTTAAAACACTCTGTAATAAGTTCTAACTATTCAAAATAGTATTATACAGACCCAAAATAAATAAACTCTCACTAGAAATAAAAATAAAAATACTTCAAAGAGAATCACAAAACGAGAAAGTCTTCCAGTCACGGTGCTCCTAGCTGCTCATGTCCTTACCTAGAAGGAAGGGAAACAATTGGGGTGAGTGATTAACTCAGTAGGCAAGTTATACTAAATGCAATGCATGAAAAACAGATTTTATCTTTCTTCCAAAAAATCATGATTTAATTCTTTTTATTATCGTATATGAATCTCTAAGCCATTTTAAATCTCTTCACCATTTAATTTAAAATGGGTACATAAGTCATCGACGAGGCCATTATTAAAACATATCGTATACATAGACAACTATATTCGAAATTAGGCTCACATCATTTTTCATTCAAAAATGACCTCAATGAAAAAGGAATGTCACACAAATACCCCTCCGACACACAACATGAAAAGGCAGCAGTTCATAGATGGCAACACTTCATGATTCTAAAGGAAAAAGGTGTTGGTAGTCTGAAGACCAAGCAGCGACACCCATCCATAAATTTAAGTAACATATAAGATTGCTGACAAGGGTTTATTCAGTGACTAACAACCCATTAAATTCAAATTCATAAATACCTTTAAAAACATGCTTACCTTCGAAGTCCCTTTCACAAAAAACGTAGATCGACACTTCCAGATCGCAGATCTACAACCAATATCTCTCCTTGCAACTTTGATTTTTTGACTATCTACCTCTCGTTAGCGACTGTACTAGAGGATAAAAGTATCCTTTCTCCTTTAAATACCGGAGCTTATTCTCATTTAATATTTAAATTAAAATACGTATAATAATATGTAAAATATATATTATACATATATCAAAGAATCTAAATTTTTACCGATTCAATCAATTGATAAAAAAAATTTACACATGACCGCTAAACAACAAATCAGTCAACCATGAACACTTTGACCGAAAACAACGTGAAAAGTTTACACATGGAATAATATTTATTTGAAAAAAAATTGCGGCTCCTACAACCTTCTTCTTTCTTCTATCGTAACGAACATCAACAAAATCACTCATTTTTAAGGATGAAATAAAAACCCTCTCTACAATCCAATGGGGCAAAAAAAAATGGTGTGAGACCTCCATATCTTAATTCAAAAAGAGATGAGAATAGGTGTTCCTAAATTAATTTATTTTTTTGGAATTTAATCATTTTTTTATTTTTGGAGCAATTATTTTATGTAATAATCAATCTTATCAGTTTATGACCTTTTTGTGTCTCCTATTTGGGTGGAATAATAAAGCAAAAATGCATTATTTTTAATCAAATCAAAAAAACATTGGTTATTCTATTTTAGGTAAATTTGGAAATTAATAGAAGCATGCATATATAATAGAACAAAAATTAGCTGATTTTGATAGAGTATCTTATTTTGATATGGGAAAATGACAAATTAACCATCGTAGTTTGCGATCAATGACAAGTCAACCATTATCCTTTATTTTCTAACAAATTAACCACTGGATAGGAAAATAACAAAGCCAACATCGTTGTCATGTTCACCGTTAAGAAGCTGACAGGGCACCACGGCATTCATTGACAAAATGTCAGGGCACCGTGGTTTTCCAAAAAAAGAAGGCCAAATTTGGCCTGGACACCGCGGTGTCTTGGGATGCCACCGCGGTGTCCCAAGACACCTCGGCGTCCCTCTTTTAACTCAGCAGTATACATAACCACGAACTCTCCAGGGTTTGCGATATTCTCAGGTATTTTGTAATCGATTAGCTAGCCCTAGAGAATTCGGAGAGCTGAAGAGAACAACATTTTGGCAAAGTTGAAGAATTTGTTGAAAAGCAAATAGCGTCTTTGAGTGTTGAAGAATCTGTTATTAACCATCAACTTGAAGTGGGACCTACGACCACATATTTGGCCAATGAGAATGAGGTACGTGGAATTGGAAATGAAGCTGCAATTATGTTGCATTCCGTCTCAGCAACTCTACACGAGGAGGACGATGAGGACCTCCGTTCATTATGCCAATCCACTAGTGACGAAGACTTGGACATGGCCGAGAGTAGGCCTAGACGCCCAACACAAGCAGAAGGCAACTTCATTGGAATGGGCCTTGGCAAAACGTACAGTTCATTGAACAAAATTAGAGAAGAAATTGTCAATCATGCGTTGAATAATGGGTACGGGATAAAATTCACCCACAGTGACGCTCATCAATTGAGGGCTGCTTGCCAGGAAGGATGCCTGTGGCGGTTGCATGCCTAAAAAATGCAAGGTGAAATGATGTTTCAAATAAAATTTTACAACGACATTCACACTTGCTCAAGAAAGATGGAAAGTCGTCATGTCACTACCAAATAGGTGGCAACGTATTACTTAGACAGATTTAAAAGTCAGGCCCATTGGGACCTTGCTTCCATAATTGAGACAATGAGGAAGGACTTTAATGTCAACATCACACCCAGTCTTGCTAGAAGGGCAAGAAATACGGCGAAAAAAATTAACAAAGGTGATGGCAATGAGCAATACAAGCTCATATGGTCCTATGCCAAGGAGATTCGGAGGTCTAATCCTAGAAGCTCGGTGCGCGTTGACCTGGACATGAGTGCATTTAAAAGAATGTACATGTGTTTGGCTGCATGCAAGACGGTCGTCCTGAACTATGGTATACTAGTTATTTGTTTGGACAGTTGCCACTTGAAGGGATCGACTCCAGGCCAGCTGCTCACTGCTGTCACCATAGACGGGAACGATGGTATGTATCCGATTGCTGTAGCAGTGGTTGATGCAGAAAATACGGCTTCATGGAGCTGGTTTCTAGAATTGTTGCTCGATGATCTAAACATCCCATCTAGCAATGGATGGACAATCATTTCTGACCGACAAAAGGTGCGATTGATTGCTTTTGCCCTCTGTGTTTATTTTATGCATTTTGTACCAATGTCTGACTAATATTATGAATCTTTGCAGGGTCTAGTGCCAGCTGTCAGAGAGGTGGCAGGGCAAACAGACCATCGGTTTTGCATCCAACACCTGTATGCCAATTTTCAAAAACAATTTAAAGGCAGGTTGTTCAATGATGCAATGTGGGCCGCATCTAGAGCCACAACTGTGAGGCAGTTTGAAAAAGAGATGGCAAAGTTATTTTTGTACTGCAGGTTCTTCGCCGGGTTGTTGAGCACCTCATGCATGTGGCTCACGATGATAAATCCGATGTCTACCTTGTAGGATCGTTATATGCCTATAGAGGGGGGGGGGGGGTGAATATAGCGTTTTAACTTTTTCGTGCGATATTTTAATCTCTAATTACCCTAAGTGATTTAATGCATATTATTAAAATATCGATAACAAATATATGAATAATATAAAGAGTAAGGGTTAGAGAAATGCACACAATATTTGTTTACGCGGTTCGGCAAACTAGCCTACGTCCGCGCTCCAAGTTGTACTTGGAAATACACTAAGTAATTGGCTTGCGGGTGCCAATAAAACCGTTTACAAATTGACTATTAGATGGGGCGTCACCCTTGACTAATTCTTAGGTCGTCAACCTTAGACTCTTACGAGTCGTCACCCAAAATTGACTATTGCGGGGCGTCACCCAAGTGATATGAATTCTTAGGGAATCACCCTTTACAATCAAGCACAATAATAATTTGAAGATTAACTCTCAAATCTATCTAATCTGAATTCTCCCAAAATATAACTCTCAAGTTCGGAATAGGGAGAATTGGATATACAACAATATCAAAAGCTCACAAAGATTTTATCGCGTATGAAAATCGGCAGAGCTTTGCTTTAGAATCCTTGGTTCGTATTTGGAGAGCTTGGAGTGTTCCTCTATTTATACACACTGCCACTGCTACTTCCGGACGACCTCAGCGTCCGCACCTATCGTCCGTACGACCGTTGCAAAAATGCCCGTTGAGAAAAATAGTTGTTGCACAATTCTGGGCATTTGCGGACGCCATTCTCATCGTCCGCTGCGTCCGCATCTATTGTCCGCGTCTTCAATAAAATTGGACAGATTCAAAGCGGATGCCAATATTCGCGTCCGCACCGTCCGCATGAACCGTCCGCGACGAACACCTGAAATGGCAGATTCAAAGTGGACGACACGGATTAGCATCCCCGGCGTCCTCAGCTTCTTCTCCCGTCCGCTTTGCTGAAGGGACGCGGACGCCGAATGGCATCCGCCACGTCCGTGTGACGCGTCCGCGTGAATCTCCAAAATGGCAGATTCAAATCGGACGACTTAAACTGGCGTCCGCCACTTCTGCAACCACAACTGCATGCGTATGCGTCTTAGCAGCCTACTTCAAACATTCACCAGATGTTTCCTCTAAGTCATACGAACTATCCATTCTCCTGCATAGGCTTAGAGAAACACATTAAACATTTCCAATACCCTTGATCAAGGGTATTCTCAATTTAATCGATACATATGATAAA
>CM039473.1:23582811-23794186 GCA_022433065.1 Begonia loranthoides
ATTAATCCAAGCAAAATGCTACTAAAATACAACTTATTGATTTATTAAATTACCAAACAATTTAGTCATCATCAAAATAAAACTTAGCCTAACAAAAAGGCTAACACTTTTTTCCTGTGAACACCTTGTCTAGTATATAGAGATCCATGTTGCTAACATTGTCTCGATGCTCATTCCGAGGCAAAATTGTGTAGGTCATGATCAGGTGGATCAATTGGGCTATGGCATTCAACTCCTTGCCCTTTGGCTTCTTGTACTGGGCAACCTCGGGATCCCGGTGCAACAATCTAAGCACCGCTAGCCCTTCTCCTCAGTTGACGAATGGTGGCTCCCGAGACATGTGATAATATTTATCGCTTGGCCTATCCAGCACACATCCAAGCATTATATTTACATCGTTGGGAGTGAACCTTAACTCCCATCCAAAAAGGTACGTCCGCACCTCTAATGGCTCGGTGGACAGTTTCAAATTTGCGTAAAACATCCTCACAATTCTCTCACAATAACTGCCACCCATCCGGCACAACCCTGCTAATCCAGCATCTTCAAGCATATGATTAATTCTCATTCCTGTGAAAGAGTCCAAATCTACTATTTTGAAAACAATAATTCCATGGTGTTGTATATCTTCTTCATACCGTGTTTTGCAATTCGCTGTCCTGAATAGTTTGGACCTTAAACCCGTTGTAACAGGTTGGAACCAGACCAATGAGCATCCGGCTTCTCCGTCTTCAAGCTTGGCAGTTTCTTCATCTTCCACCGCCACCGCGGGTTGTACATCTTTCACTGCCTCAGGTTGAACATCTTCCACCGCCGTGGCTTCCACCGCTGCGGTTTGAAGGGGTTCAACAGCCTCCACTGTTTCCTTCCCACTCTTCAACGTCAATTTCTTAGATCGGGAATACATTGTGATCGCTGAGAGTAATTCACCAAGATCTGAGAGTATTTCGCCAAGAGCCGAGAGTATTTTCCCCGAGAGCCGAGAGTATTTCATTGTCTGGGTGAAAATGGCCGAGCCGCGAGGGTGCGACGGTGAGCACTCGGGCAGGCGTGGACGTCGTGTCGAGCCGCGGAGCTAGGGTTCGATGCACTCGAGTCTGCGGGATGGAGCTTCAAGAGCAAGCGAACCGTGTCGAGGCTTCTCCGCTTCGACGGTGCGATGGTGAGCACTCGGGCTGGCGTGGACATCGCGTCGCGCTCGGTCTGTGGGATGGAGCTTCGGAAACTGGATGTTCGCAATGTCAAATGTAGCCCAAATCTGGATAATTCTATCCACTTAAAAAGGTTGTGTCTCTTGAGACACGCGGTCTCTTGAGACACCACCACGGCGTCCATGCCAAATTTGACCTTCTTTTTTTAGAAAATCATGACGCCGCGGCGTTTTGTCAATGAACGTCGCGGTGCCCTGTCAGCTTCTTAACGGCGAACGTGATAGCGATGTTGGCTTTGTCATTTACCCATACGTCAGTGGTTAATTTGTTAGAAAATAAATGATAATGGTTGACTTATCATTGACCGTAAACCACGATGGTTTTACCTTTTGAACAATTTATTTTGATCTTAATTAATTTCCGTTACAAAATTAAAATTTTAAGTCAAAAATAATAAATTAGATTTGGGCTTTGGTTGCTGAGGCTCCGCTTGAGTAGTGGGCTAGTGGCCGAACCCACTAAATAGAAAGCAATCTGTGTAAACACAAAATAAATATTTTATTTTTTGAATTATTTTCCATTATTCATCGTTTGCATTTCCTATCAGAACTTCAATTTGTTTCTTCAGAAAATTTAATATAAAATAGTTATTGATTTTTTAAATCGATTGTAATTTAAAGTTGTACTATAACACTAAATCACGATTTTAAAATTTAAATCCATAAAAACAATAAAAAAACAATTAAATTAATTCTTCTTATCAATTATTATAAAAAATGTGTGATAAAGTTTTATAGTAAGTAAAAAATATGTTAAGTTTTTCGTAAAATATTTCTTTAATTCTTGTTCAGTTTTTCCATTAAATCTTTTTAGTTTTACTTTAATTTTTAAATAGTATTTAATTTATTTTTATAATTAAATTGTCACGTGATAATACTTTATCTACATTGTCAGTCAAAATATATAGTCGGAGTAAATCGAATATTATTTCGAATGAAACTAAAAGAAAATGATCTCAACCATATCATTGTAATTAATTATTTTAACTTTGAGTGAAATAATTGAAGATACAAAAATTAAAAATAAATTGACATGCAAAAATACATGAACTAAAAATGTTTTTTAATATTTTTTATGGAAGGACAGCATGTTTCAACTCAATGCCAGCCTAGCTACTACTGAGTTTTGGAAAGAAAAACAAACCATTGTGAAAGAGAAGGTTGTGTACTTGAAAAGCAAAAGTAAACCTAGAAAACTCATGACTCGTGGCAATGTGTTGTTTTTATATGAGCAAGAGTTTCTGAAAATGGGAATTAAGGGTGGGGCTTGCTTTGTCCATTCAAAGAGACATTAGCAAGAATATTATTTATTTATTTAATTAAAGTACACTCAAAAAGCCTTTATTTTTTATAAAGAAAATTCATTATACACATAAATTGAATTTTATTTTATTTTATTTATACTGTCACAGTCCAGAGAAGACTCGAAATAGAACAAGGAACGACCTGGCTCAAAGGCGAGTCGAGTCATCCGACCCTTTAACTTAAAATTAAGAAGCCAGCATAAGTCTTAATTGAAATTAAATATTCAAGGCCCAACCAACTAAACTAAACCAAACCAAAAGTTCAATAGTGACATTAAAATAAAGTGGTGAATATAGGTCCATAAATAATAAGTGTCACGAAAGTAAACAATTAAAAATTATAACAAAACTTAAATCAAGTCTCAACCTCACAAATAAAACGCTCGAAAAGAAAATATTGAGATAAACAAAATCTCGTCAAGCTCACTCCTGCGTCGACAACTGATGATCCTACAAACTAAATCCTGAAGGAAAATATCATTGGGATGAGTCAATTAAACTCAATAGAGATAATATTTTATATTTAATAATAAAGAATATTAAAACAAGAGATCATGCTAGAAATAAAATATCATTTTTTAAATTTGTATAAATAATTGGACAATATGTCAAACAATGAAAATGTTCCACTATAGTATGGTACATACATAAAATAGGCCCTACAATATATCAGTAAAAGTGGAGTCATTCACAAACTCTGAATATATCATGTCATAAACATATATAGTAATGACAATACTCAACAATCGTTAGAGCCACAAAATAGACCCTAATTAAGTGTAGGGTTTTGCGTTTAGAGACATGGCACATTCAGCTGCCTTATTACTGTAGTTAATATAAACAAATTACATTCTTCAACGATTGAATGTGTGTAAAGAAAACAATACTCTTTCTCGAATCGATTAAACTCGATTCACTCGACCAAAATTATTAATGAATGAAAACATGCATGATTAATAAAACATGTACAATGAAAAATATATATTTGTATAGCATAAAAATCAATAAACCATAAAATGACTTATCATTTTAGTATGAGAATATGTCTCAAAATAATGTTTTTAAAACTATGAGATGTTGGACATAAAATAAACTTCTACCTTAAGTGAGCTTACCAATCACCAAATCCAAGCCAATTCCAAGAAGTTCAATACATGATGAGTCCAAACTCTAAGTCTCAGGACATAAGCATAACGATATTATAAAGTTAACACCAACAATCCAACTTAATTCCCAAACTTTAAATTACAAAAAAAGACTAAAAATTGATTAAGTCTAAAGCCCATAACAATTCCAAAAACGGGACTAGAAATTTCTAAAAAAACATTTGGAATTGAAAGTCAAAATCGGGCCCAAAATGGGGTTCGAACGGTTGGGTTGCAGCCTAAGTTTGAACTCAACCCAAGAGCCCCTAGTCGTGGCTTCACATGAGCTAGGCCGCAACTCACAATAGCTGGGTCGCTGCTCAACATGAGCTAGGCTACAGCTCGGCCCTCCCAACTCAAGCTGGGTCATGACTTGGCCCTCTTGAGCTGTGGCATAGCGTCATCTCCTCAGACGCTAGTCATATTGTTTTGCCAAAAATTCATTCCTTTCCAGCAAAAAACATCCCACCAATCCACGAAACATCAGTTTACCATTATCTCATGCTTAAAGTGTAATAATTGTTAACTCACAATTCCAAAACAAGTTTTTAAACTCCAAATCATTAATTAATTCTTTCAATAGAAAATCCTAATCTCAAACAAAGAACAGTAAATAGGTGGTCAAACTTTTACCTCTTGATGATAACCAAATATCCCAAGTATTCCAATCCCTTATTCGGAGAAAGTCAATCCAACTTACAACATAAATTCCTAAACCAAAGAGTTTATCAAAACTTAAATTTTTCCACCATAAACAATCTTAGAATAAGGAAGATGAAGCTTACCAAAATTGTCTAAACCCAAACTTCAACACCCCCTCCAAAGCCTCTCCTCTGTCGGCGCACCTCTACTGATGGTTTCCCAAATTTGCAAAGGTTATGCTCTTCATACGGAGTCCTTAAATGGTGGAGGAATGGATGTTTAAGGAATGAGTAACTAGGAAAAAAATTTGGGAAAAAATTTAATTTCCATAAATTTTAACTTACCAATTTTGGCAGACGTTACATGTATTATTCGACATTGATATTGCTTTACAAAATCTCAATATCAAAACTAAATGTAAATTACAATGTTCTCCAAAATGAGGTATCTATTTCTTAACATTTTGATTATTCATTAATCTTCTTCAAAGGGTTCATCCAATTGTTGGAGAATTGTGATCTTAAACTTGTGTTTGCTATGACTATTGACTTGTCTTACTTGAAATCTAAATTTTGTTCTACAAATATTCTATTTACACATTGTTAGAAATCAAATACTAAACGAAAAAGAAAAAAAATGAAAAAAGAACACATAGATTTAACGTGGAAAAACCTTTTTAAAAAACAATTATTAGTAAAAAAAATATTCATGAATGAGAACAAAATTATAATCACGAGTTTTGCAACTCAAATTTATATGTATTTACTAATTTATGGAGTAAAACAATACTCTAAAAGAGATTTATAATACAAACTTATCAGTTTGGCTCAAAAAGAACTCGAGTTCTCAAACTCTAACACCCACATTTTATTTCATAGAGTGATTCACATAAACTCTGACAAATTACCAACAATCCCAAAAGCTTAAGCTTGTGGGTTGAAGTATAATTTAATCATTTATATTATTCTTAACATTCCCCCTCACATGTAGGCCAATTTCTTTTATTGGTCCTTACATGTTGATATTTTTTTAATGGGGTTAATTTTTTGACTTTGTTGAGATTCGAACTTGGGATCTCTAACTCTGATACTATGACAAATTACCAACAATCCTAAAAGCTTAAGCTTGTGGGTTGAAGTATAATTTAATCATTTATATTATTCTTAACAAACTCTAGATGAACTTCATTTTTTTTAAATACTTTAAAGGTATAGTATTAAAAAAAAATTTAAATGTTATTGCTTTAATTTGAACCCAAAAAAAAGGTAAAAAATTACTTAAAACCAGTCCAAATCCATTCAATCTGCACATGAAAACCTTCTTCCTCATTTTATTAATTTATTTTTCAAACCAAAAAAAAAAAAACAAAACCCGTCTCTCTAACAAAAACCCTATCTTTCTCTCTAAGACTTTGAATCATTGCCCCCTATTCAAACTACACTATGAGCTTTTAATACTAAAACAATATACTATGATTTTTTGAATTACATTAAATTTTGATTAATCCGATTTTAATATTATTAAATCATTCATCAAAACTTCATTTTCTTGACCAATTTATTGTCCTTTGAATCTAAAGTCAGTTGTTTGAACGTCTAAATCAAACCCCATTTGAGTTGCATTGAGCTGTGTTTTAATGGCATTTGATGGCGACTTTATCAATTATCTATATGCTTCCATTCATAAAATCACTATTATATAGTTTTTTGGTAATGTAATCTCATAAAATTGTATTTTGAAAATTAAATGGTGATATATTACAAGATCTAGCAATCATCTATACACGTGCAATGGACCCATATTCAAAGCTTTGGTGTCGGCTTGACTGGTCTTCATTCTTCAAGAGTTCCATCATCATTTTCCATCAAGTTTTTCCAACCAAGAATTTAATCTATGCTTTAATTGTCTCCTAACCATGATTTATTTAATATTAGTGGAGCTCCTAATGATTAATTTTACAAGTTTTGTGCATTATTTTTCATGCAAATTTCTACTCGAGTTATAATAAGAATCAATTCAATATTTTTGGGGATTTTGTTCTGAAAACTACTGATGATTGTGCGGTTGTGAGAATGGAATGTGACGAAATTAAGTTTGATATTTGAAAATTTTTTATTTTTTCAAAATTTTGATGTATACAATAATAAAATATATTAAAAAAAATAAACAAAGTTGTAGTTATATAATTTAAGCTAGTAATTATAATACCTCAAATATATTTCAGCTCATTACTGTCCGAACTTTATTTTAAAAAGTTTAATTTTAATTTTATTTTCAAATTTATGTTTTTAAGAAAAAAAACAACTAAAAACTTCACTACTTTGTGTGAAAAATAATTTTAAAAAATTTAAATATTGAAATTTCTTTTTTTTTTTTACAATATTATCCAAAATCATTACTCAAACAATGAGTTTTCTTTGTTTATAATCCATTGAATCGAAATTACTAATGTAAAATGTAATTGCCATAAAAATTAATTAATTAATTCTTTTTTGCTCATTGATTAACTAAATTTTTAGGTATTAAATTTAAAAATAATAGATTAAGGAGTTGTTTGACCAAAGACCATAGTCGCTTTCAAACTCCCATCAGTTAACAATAATTGGGATTTGTTTGGCGCTTCTATTCACTATTTGGATCCCTAATTTATCTATTTCTAAATTATTTAATTTTTTTTCTTAACTTTGAATTTTATCAATTTTGTTAATTAAATTAATAATAATACGTCAAATTATAAATTATAAATTATGAAGTGGTTTTCAGTTATTCATTTGATATAATTTTTAGTTAAATAAATTATAATTTCTTTATTTAATTGAAATGTACAAATATCCCCCTTGAAATGAAGTGCTATTTTTACGTGTAAAAAAAGAGAAAACATTGTATTAAATTATTTGCGGCATTGCGACATTGTCTTGTCGACAATCCCAAGGAACAATGACGGCTGCTTGTCAGTTCTTTGTATTTTCTCTCTCTTTTAAAAAAATAATAAAAAAACTAAAACAAAAAGAGAGACTTAATTACATTGTCCCCAAAAACAGATAGAAGGAATGGAAAATTTAGCAATTCATGATCATTTTTGGCATTATTTATTTATTTTGAGTAATTTGAAAATAAAGACATGAATTTCACTAGAAATTACCGTCAAAGCAGCCTAAAAAATCTCATATTTTCTGAGCTTGTTCAAGTTGGCCTAGTAATTGGTTAATTTTATATTCTTTTATGCACGGTTAGAAACACGCACGCAGATATCGTCGATAAGTATAAAAAACTCAAATTTTAAAAATAAGAGAGGAGGGGGATTGCCACTCAACAGTGATGCAATGGTTTTTATAGTAGAAGAAATGGAGAGGAAAGGAGGAGACAGATGAGTATGTGGTCTCTCCTGTAAAGAGAAGAGATTAGTTGAAAAACCCTAGCCATTATTATTTGTCTAAAACAACATTATTTGAATAATCATAAGTATATATATTTTTTTTAAAAATGGCTTCTTTTTGTCTCCCAAAAAAAAAAGAAAAAGAAAAAAGAAAAGAAGAAATTAGGGCACATGTACCAAGTGAGAAGTGGCCAACAATTTCACATCACTAAGTAAACGCTAGTTCTCCATCGAGGGCCGTATTGCCTCCATCACCACTCTCATATTCAACTCATTTTCTTATGAGGGGTTTCTTATTTTTATTAGTTTTGCACATAAACAATTTAGGGTTTTGTTTGTATTCTATGCGCGTTGCATTGCCTGTCTCGAGTAAAAGGTAGCCCATCTTTTCAATCAGAGAAAGAAGATATTGAATGCCTATTCTTTAAATGATGATGCAATATAATATACATGTATATATCCCAATTTAGGAGAAAAAATGATGCACATTTTTTGCAAAAATAGGGATCCTATTAAATATTAGACCTAAAACAGTCTTTGAATAATTGAATATTTTTTTAAAACCCTAGAAATTCAGCTTCTATGATTGTTTAAGTTAGGTTGTGGTTTTGTTAGGGCTGGAGGAATGGGGCCTAATGCCCACCACCTGAGTAACACAAAGAAAGTGACCCAAACTGACAAATATATTTTAAATATTATTTTTTTGTTACTTAATAATTGTACCTCTGCCTGCTTCACCTTCCTTTTCAAACACTTTCCAGTCTTTTAAACGGAGAATCTCTCCCTCTCTCATTGGGTTTGCGTGCGTTAGCTGTTCCGTCCCGTCTTACAAAAAATTTGAGATCGTACTAAACAATCAAATCAAATTATTTAATCAGAAGTATTAATCAGGTAAAATAACAAATCATACATTATATTTTATGATTAATTATAAATTAATTATTAAACTATTTTTATTAATAAATTAATCATTAAACTATGAAAATAAATTGTCACTAACATCACTATCATATTTGCTATTAAACGCTTTGACGATGAACCGCGGAGGCTTGACGACAATCCACGGCTGCTTGACCACGACAGCGACAGATTAATAAGAAGGAGATTCTTTTATTTCACCTAGAGAAATGATGAATCTTTGCATATCGATAATTTTCTTCATTTTCAACGATTTTGGAAGCTTGAGGACTCGTTTTCCAACGTTTTTTCGCGATGGGCAGGTATGAGAGATCTGTTTTGTCATTTGGTGCATTTAAGAGAAGATTCGGGTAAGAAAAAAATGAGATCGTTTACTTAAAAACTTCTGAAGGCTATAACTTTGTGCTCAATCGACCGATTTGGACGAATTTGTTTTTTGATTTCACATAACTTTTTGAGATCTACATGCTGGCAAGCTGCCAAAGGCAGCTTGTCCCACTTTCGAGGCCTAAAAATGCTTCTAAGTCCTCCAATTTCCCTTGCACAATTCCAAACTGTAATGCTCCACACGTTTTCTTGCTCAAATTTGCTCTGACAAGCACCAAATGATAAAACAGATGTTTTCTACCTATGCATAGTGAAAAAACGATGGAAAACAAGTCCTCAAGCGTTCAAAACCATTGAAAATTGAGAGAATTATCGATTTGCAAAGATTCATCGCATACTAGGCGAAAGAAATGAATTTCCTTCTTATCAATCTATCGCGCATCGTGGTCAAGCCGCCATGGATCGTGGTCAAGCCGCTGCGGGTCATCGTCGATCATTGTCTTATTCCTAGAAAAACACAGACAACATAGACAAACTGTGATTCTCTCATGAACTTTAAAACAATTCTAAAACATCCGAAAACTAAAACATTAACATTCTTTTACAAAATCTTCTAAATTATAAAACCCGAAATCTTCTAAATTCATTCTTTTACAAAATCCAAAATCTTCTAAATCCATTTTTCATAGATATTAACTCTCTTCCACTAAAAATCTCTTTTAAAATCATGAGTTCTTTCCATAGGTATTTGTTCTTTTCCACTGCAATTTTCAGAAAGTTAACAGCGATGTTCGCGACGGAGATTTTTCATAGTTTAGTGGTTAAATTGTTAGCAAAAATAGTTTAATAGTTAACTTGTCATTGATCATAAAGTACGATGGTTGGTTTATCATTTTTCCTATTAATTATTTAATATTTATCAAATTATTTGATCTTAAGCATTAATTATTTAATATTATAGCCAAAATTTCAAATAAAAAAAAATTTAGTTAGAGTCCAATAGAACTAAGCTAACTCATAAATCCATTAATAATATCAAGATAGAGTAATAATATTAATCTACTATACTGCACAAAATAAAAATAACAACACAAGAAAGTCTAATAAAAATAATATAATAAGAGTTTAATCTCACCAAATAAAAACCTCATAGTACAATAACACTTTAATCTCACCAAATAAAAACTTCATAGTACAATAACACTAAAAAATTAGATGTCTACCTTACTCTTATGAGCACATGGTTTCTCTTACTAAAACTTGAAAGGGAGGAGTCATTAGGGTGAGTCGATTAAACTCAGTAGAGATAAATTTTTACATTCAGTATTAAAGTTTAAAAAAAATGTGTGAGCATGTCAATATAAAACATTTTTTAAAAAAACTGAATATAAAACTTATAGTAAGACAATTGTTAACTCATTTCACTATAGTATAATATATATATAAAATAATCATCTACTATATTACATGAAAATCTCAATGAAAATTGAGTCACTTATGATCTCCGTGCACACTATGCCATAGACAATTACAATAATAACAGCAATACTTGGCGATCGCAAATACACGAACGACCCTGATTAGATTTACAGTTTTGCGTTCATGGACACGACACATTCAACTGTCTCATTACTCTAGTTAAGAAACAAACGATCAAATTTGCGTAATAAAATAAGACCACCACATAGGTCTATCAAACTTGGTTTAATTGACTAAGATGATCAATAAAATAATATGCATGCTCAAATAAAATATTTTCAGTGAAAATCATATAAAAATAGATGAGTTATAAAAACAAGATACGTTAGTTTATATGAGAACATGTCTCAAAATAAGTTTTATAAAACAATGCATGATATACTGTATATAAAAATAAATTCATGTCTCCCCTAGAGTATACCAAAGCCAAAGGTTCAAATCACTAGAAGTCCAAAAACAAATAAATCTTTAGCACCTAATTACACATATCACCATCAATAATCTTCCAAAACTCTCAAAGAGTTTGTTAAAACTCATAACCAAAATAGAAACCAACTCATGGATCTTATAGAAACAATCCCATGAAATTTTGGCTTAAAAAATGGCTTAACCTTGCAACCCAGTCGACCTTCAAAACTGTCTTGTCGACCCAAAAATGTCAAGTCAATTGAACTGGTCACCTACTAGATCTAGTCGACCATACCAGTCGACCCCTTCTAGGTCCAGTCGACAGATCTTCCATGTCCTGTAACGTCTGCAAGAATAATTAGGAAATTTTTTTTTAAAGGCAATTTAATTAATTATTTTATTTTATTTATTTCCACCATCTATAGTTTTCTAAGGAGAAAATTTCTCATTAAGCCACCATTTAAGAACGCTCTTCTAGGATTTTTCATCCATTAGCAAACTTGGAAATTTTCATCAGAGAAAAAGAGAGTGTTGGGTGAAAGTTTTCGCTGTGAGTTGAAGCTCAGCATGGAGATTCGGTAAGAAAATACACCCTTCATGCTATGAAATAAATTACCTTTGAATTAAAATTTTGATCAATTGAATTGATTAGGTGTTCTACCGATCAGATTAAGTCGTTGCAAATTTGGAGTTCTAAAGCTTGGGTATGGGACATTTTTAGAAAGGTAAATTCTAATTTTTCAATCTTTGGTCATCAGTGTTTTGAATTTGGTTTGTTAGAGAATTGGATCTCCATTGAGAGGTTTGAAAGTAAATTTAGAGTTTAAACATTGAAATTTATGCATGGAATTAGTATAAATTAACCCTGAAAGTATTCTATAATGTTTAAGGTTGGAATTTTTAATGAAAAGTAAGAGTTTTTCAGGGTATTGGGATGGTCTTGTGATGCATGCACGTGTCCACAAAAACCTTCACTTCCACGGAAACGCACGCATCTGCAGAAACAAAGGCTTTCGTGGAAGCATGTAGAAGACATGTGTATAGGGATGTGAAGGCTTACGTAGAAGTGGGCAAAAAGGACAATGCTTGAAGAGTGGACGCTAAGACTTAAGATCAGTCGACCAGATCCAATTCATGGATGACGGGACCCAGTCCTCAGTCGACCAGATTTATGGCAGAATGGACAACGGTCTATGTGTGGATGTCCGATTTGGATTTTTAAAAGTTGAAAATTTTTTGGGATTGTTCTGTAAGTTTTCCAAGTTGTGGTCTCTGTAAAACCCATGAAATTTTTAATTACAAATTCTATGTGTAAATTTGTTGCGTAATACTCGGTCATGGTGTTGAAAAGTTGACATGATTTGTCATGTAACGGTCACACGTGAATTTTCAGTCAAATAGTTAAAATTGATAAATTGGATATCAATGAGTGGTAGATTAATGGAGGAAATGAATTGTTGAATTATTTTGGTTAAAGAAACATTGTCTGTTAATGTTTGAAACGAATCAGAATTGAAATAAAAAATTAGATTGAATTTATTTAACGTATAATATATATATATATATATATATATATATATATATATATATATATATATATATATATATATATATATATATTACTATTAATAAATAAAAATAAAGGAAATGATAAAATAAGAAAATGGTGAAAGAGAAGAAGAGGGAAAGACAACGTAGCCGAGAGGAGGGAGAATGCGGGCGAAGGAGAGAGATCAAATTGGAGAGTCGCGAAGTTTCGACCCCGGATTTGGATTCACGACATCAAGGCGAGCAATATTTGTCAAGATGGTTTGTGAATTGGTAAGTTTTTTGTCTCTGATTTAGGGTTTAATGTCCGAAATTTTTTGGCCTCGGCTTTGAACTTAAAAACTCGAATTTGAAAAACATTGTTTGATTATATTGGTGTATTTGAAGTTTATGTAGGAGTATTCATCGATTGGAGGTGGAAATTTGAAAAAACGGAGCGTTTCCGGTTAAGAAACCGCATCGAAAACTATTCTGGTCGACCAGTGGTCAACCAAAAGTGGGCAGATTTCTATTTTTGTTTGATCGAAAAGTGGGTAGATTGCCTTGAATTTATCGCTGGTCAACTAGAATACTGCTCCTGGTGAAACCCGCTGTGCAGAAACACGTATAATTGAGTCGTTTACACACTAGTTGAGTTTCTAAACCCGGTATAGGACCCTTCCCCCTATTCCTTGAGAATCATGAGTGAAAATTCTTGTATTTTGATATGTTTGTAGGATCCGACAACTTTGAGGACTGTGAGATCCTTCCCGAGGAGATTGTTGCCCCAACCGTCAAGAAGGAAAGCCAAAGAGGTAGGGATTTTATACCTTCATACTTTGCATTTGCATATCATGGTTTTACAAACTGCTATTTTGTGGATTACCACACATGCAAAATCAACAGAGACTGTTCGGCAGCACGTCCGATTTTATGGTATGTATGTACGAGAGTTTTACATAGTTACATTCGTGCAAGATGTTTTTATGGTGTGTCATGATATATTATTTGGGGGCAATGAATTCTTGTGATACTTTGGACGGTCTCAGTGCCAAAGTATCACGAGACTATCCCCGATAAGTCTCCTGCTGCGTGGAGATGTTTGTTTGCACGTTGTGTGAAAAGATGGGTATAGGGTGGTGATGATTCGTCCCTTGGGTTTCGACTCCCAGAATCTGATCAGGATGTTCTATGTTACGAGTTTGTCGGCACTGAGCTTAGCTCATTGCCAAACTTGGGTGATGATACGGGCTGTGTCGGCGCTGAGCCTAGCTCTTCAGCAAACCTGGGGTGACAAGTAGGGTCTACGGACCATCGTTGCTTTCTTTCAGACTCATGATGTGTTGCTAGCCTCCTTTCTATGTGTTTGACCGAAGGAGTCCTTAAGTGACCCTCAATTTTCACTGATGATGGTTTTCAGTGTAAAATCGACAAGAGTATCTTGAGTATAGTTATCTATATATACAGGCATGTTTTCTTCAATATCTCATTGGGGCTTTTCCAGGTTGGTTTTTTTCTTTAAAATGATGAACACGGTTTTTGTAATGTTTTGATAAGCATGCATAACTCCTTAAATCATGGTTTTTGATAAAAAGAGGTACTACTGAGTTAGTCACTCACCCCAATGACTCTCACCCCTCTAGGTAAAGACAGGATTGCTTAGGACGTTGGCATTCTATTTGAGGAGTTCCGTTGACTATTTCCTTTCTATTTAGTTATATTTTTCTCTGGTAAGGACTATTGGCTTCTGTAATATTAATTTTGTTATATTTCTAGATGTATAGACATGGATGCACAGTTTAGTTTGGATTTAAATTTATATCACTGTACTATTAACTCTTGTGATCGCTATGTGGACCGTGGCCCATCACAAGTGGGTTACGACTGGAAATTTTATACAAGTCTTCTGCAAATTTCAACTAGCCTTGGGTCGGGCAATCGGATCCTCGATGAGGATCGGGTCATTTAGCTTGACATTTCTATCAAGCCTGCCTCCGGTTCGTGATAGTTTCTATCACGGTTATGGGTTCCAACAAACCTTTCAAGGCATAGAAAAGTGAATTGATTTGAATACGTATATTTTGATAGTTCCAACAGATTAGCGAGAAATTTAGACCTGTTGGATTCTTATTTGCTTAGGATTGGACTTGGATATTGGTAGAGATGTTTAACTAGCTCGCTCGAATCGTTACAATAGCAATCCAAGCCTAGCTGGTCCCAAGCCTAGCCTAGCTGACCGAGCTGAGCCCAAAATTTGAGTTCGCGAGCCCCCTAGGACTGGGCTAAAAGAGCAAGCTCTCCCGGCTTGCTCGGTGGCTCAATCGGGCCAGGCTCACTGAGTCTGCCATATAAAGTGAAGTCTAAAAGAAAGGAATTTAACAAAACAAGCCAAAAAGTCGTCAACATTAATGCCGCAGTTTCGTTAACGTCAAGGACCGTCGAACGGAGAAGTTCAACTATCCAAGGTGGCAACAATCGACTTCCCGCAATGATGAGGGTTGTCCAAGGCTAATAATCGAAGAAAACCAACAAAACAAAGATATAGTTTTGACAAAGAAAGGACGCGAGAAAGCTATTCTAATCAAAGAGAATGAAATGTATAAGATACTCACTGAGAAAAACTCAGGGGAATAAGGAATTTTATCTTTTATTAACTTTGGGAGAATTCCACTAAAAAAAGAATACGAAATGGAGGATAGTGACAATCAACTAATTACCATTTGCAATCAAGAAGATTTTTATGCTACGGATTTCACTTTATAGAAAGAAAGAAGAAAGCTACTATGATTTCCTACTATGGCCAATCGTAATTATAATAAATGACCACATCTCCTATTGTCAAGTAGATGTTAATGGAAACAAGATGGATCAAGAGAAAAAAGAAGAAACAAAAGAAGAACTTATGAAAACCCCAAAGAGCGAGGAAAGCAAACTCAAAGAAGCTCAACTCTTATGGGGACCTTACTGCAAACAAACATTGAAGTGGTTTAGTTTAGTCGGATACAAAATAAGGCTATAAAAAAGGTAAAACTAGATACTTTAATCAGACTATTCGCCGAAAAAGAGTCAGACGACCTGACTCAATTTTCGGTGAATAGTCTTCATGAGGCACAAAAAAAGAGGGAAAAAAAGATAATACTAAAAGCTTTAATCAGACGATTCGCTGAAAATTAAGTTAGGTCGGGGGACATAACATAATAATCAGAGGTTCAGAACTGGAAGTCGGTTAGTACTATACTTAGTCAGGTGTTGGTATTGCACAATTGTACTATTGTTTATTGTATAATGTTTGCATTCTATTCTATTTATGGGCAACTGGGTGACTCATGAGTCATGATTGGGTGTCGGGTGACACAATGTTCGTAATCCGTTTTAGGTCGAGAGACATCCATCTTACGACAAGGGATGCCCATTTTGGGCTGAGCTGTCGAGGGTTAGACTGCTCGTGATCGTTTTACTGCGAGGAACGTCTGTTTTATGTCGAGGGATGTCCATTTTGTGTCGAGGGATGTCCGTTTTGATGTGTGGTGTCCGTTTAGTACAGAGGGATATTTGTTTTGTGTCGAGGGACATCCGTTTTGATGCGTGTGAAGTCTGTTTTGTGTCAAGGGATGTCCATTTTGTATTGAGGGACGTATGTGTTGACTTACGAATTCAATTCACAACTCAAACACAAAGTCAAATATGGCTTATGACTTTAGTTTCAACTTTCAATTCACAACTCAATTCTCAAATGACGCCATGACGGTTTCATTAACATAATAGATTTTTCAAATACAATGCAATATACATCCATCCATTGCATAATTGCTTTACCAATACAATCCATATAGAACTATCCAAAACTTAATTTTCAAATACATAATTTAGTAATTTACAAAGTACAAATGAGAATATGCTTTCAAAGCATGATATTACATTGTAGGAGAGTCATCTTGAAATGGACCAAGGAAGTGAGGCTTTATTGTTGAATCATCTGGTGGAACCTATTGTTAGTTGTTGTTACCCCTAAAGGCTTGCAGCAACAACCTCAAGTCCTCAACTTGTTTTCAATCTCCATATTTTTGGCAAAGCTTGAGATGTCTGGACTAACAACTAAGTGGCAACCCGTCTCCAGGCATTGCCAAAAGTATGGAGATTGGAGACGGCCAAATGGGTTGGGGTTGTTACTGCAAGTCTTTAGGGGTAACAACTAACAAGAGGCTCCACCAGAAGTTTCAACAATAAAACCTTACTTCCTTGGTCCACTTCCAGATTACTCTCCTTCAATATAATATCGTGCTCTAAAAGAACATTCACATTTGTAAATTACTCTTACCGCTTATATAGTTTAGGAGGCCTATGCCTACTCAGCTACACTTACAATCTTACTCACTCTCCCTTAGCATTCACAGGCATCCCTAGAAATTTGGAAACAATTATACAAACAACAACCAGCGTCGCGCATCCCTCAACTCAAAATGGACGTCCCTCAACACAAAAGACGAATACTAAAAGACAAATGTCCGTGAATGCCGAGGGAATAGGGATGTCCGTGAAGTATGTGGGACATCCCTGAGTCCCTCTATACTAGAAGTCTAGAACTAGAAGACAAATATCTGGGCATGCCGAGGGATGTCCGTGAAGGTTGAGGGATGTCCCTCAGTACTAGAAGACAAATATCCATGAATGTTGACTGTTGAGGGATGTCTGTGATGAATGCTGAGGGACATACCTCGACACAAAAGATGAATACTAAAAGACGACTGTCCATCACTCGTTAGTCTGTGGATATCGAGGGATGTTTGTGAATGCTGAGAGAGAGTACGACTATGACAATGAGTAGGCCTCCTCAACTGTATAAGTGGAACTGGAAGTGGCCTCCTCAACTGGAATATACTTTCAGAGAACGTAATTTATTACATCGAAGGATAATTACTTGAGATTGTGAGAGTGGATCACAGAACTACGGAAGTGAGGTTTTATTGTTGAAGCATTTGTTGGAGAATGGAGCCTATTATTCCCCATAAAAACTTGAGTCAACTCCACCCCATCTCCATGCATCAACGGATTATCCATGTTTTTAACAAAGCTCGAGATGCCTGGAGACAGGTCCAAGGCTGTGATTCATCCAGATTTTCTCGAAAGTAGTACGAATGTCCGTTTCGACTTTCGATTTGTTGTTTTTCTCATTTGTTGTCATGAGAGTTTCTGACTAAGAGAGAGAAAATAGATATCAGTATCATAGTACATGGAGCTGCTACTATCATTGAAAAACAAATTAATAGATGTTTTTATCACATTACAGCCATAATTCATTGAACGTTGTTTGTCCTTTGTATTCCCTTTGCGTTGTCTGCAACTTGTTTGACATTGTTTCAGTCGACTCTTTTGTTTCCCAGTCTCTACATGAATTGATGAGATTCCTTTGCCACTTCCTTGATCCACTCGATGTAATTCTCCTTCTAGTTTATATATATTTGTAAATTACGGTTGTAAATTAACTGAAAATAAAGTTTTGGATAGTTCTATATGGATGTATTGTATTCAATGTATTGGTAATGCATTGGATGGATGTATATGTATTGTGTTCGTAATGCATTGGAGATTTGGATGGATTTATGGAATAATGGATGTAACATGTCATGTAAGTCATTAGTCATTTGAGTTGTAAATTGAATCCGTAAGGCATGAGTTGAGAATTACGTGTGTGGTGTGGCGGATGTCCCTCAACACAAACGAACGTCCCTCTGCACAAAACGGATGTCCTGCTACATAAAACGGATGTCCTTTTACACATGACGGACTTCCCTCTACATAAAACAGATGTCCCTCCCTGTAATATGAACGCCATTCGGTCCAAAACAGACATCCCTCAGCCTAAAATGAGCATCCTTCGATCCAAAACAGATGTCCCTCGCCCCAGAATTCAAACAACATGAACATGTCAACAACCAAACCAACTAGCATACCAACTAGATTACCAACAGCAACTGAACAACCAGAATACAAGCCAGAATATATCAATACAAGTAGTTTTAATCCTAATGGTCATGTGACATACTGACTCAAACTGACAATTGCCCAAAGGCCAAATCCCATTAAGTCCCAACGGTCATGTGACATAGTGACAATTGTATTGAAAAGTGAAATGTGAATTGTTAATTTTTATTACCCTACCGGTCAGCTAAACTGCAAAGTATGTGACATTGTGACTATTCGGTTTTGTCATTCTACTTCTTCCCTTCTATAAAATATAAATACCACAACTTCAGACTTCTTCACTAGTTCTTCATAATTATTCACCAAAAATTCTCTCAATCTCTTAATCTCCAATTCTCCTAGTTGATTAGTTCTCACTTCTCAGTGCACTGCTATATCGTTCTTTCAATCTTTCTCCATTTTACAAATTTTTATACCCTTTGTCTTTCTTTTCATTCAACAATAAGATATATTTTTAATTTATTTGTATATTTTTACATTATTATTAATTTTATTCATAAGAGTTAATAATTTTTGTAGATTTCATATTCGTGGAGGTGGAGGTGATCAAATTCACTCCATCTATGGCTACAAACTATTGTTGGTTTACTTTTGTGGTATCAATTTATTATTTAAAATTTATTTTAGATATTTAATTTTAATTATTATGTATCTAGGTAATTATAATGTCGAGAATATTGATTTTGATAAAGTTGAAGAAATTAGAGAGTTAGATCCTACTACTCTTGCTATATTTTCAATTGGACAATCATGTACACAGTCACAAGCATTGGCATCCATATGTTCACCTAGAAAAAAAAAAGAAATAAAACTTCTTATGTATGAAATTATTTTGAATTAAAATAAATTAATATTGGTAAAAAATAGAAATTAGAACATATAGCAAAACTTGTAACACAATTAAAGTAGCCTTTATCATTCACTGAGAGTGAAGTGTTTTAAAAATTTATGAAAGAATATGTTACTTCTAATTTTAAATGTGTATCTAGAAGTACAATGAAAAAAGACATTATTAAAATGTTTAATGATATGACAAATGAATTAATTACATTTCTCGCAAATGCCCCTTCAATGTCTATTTATATTACATCTGATTTATAGGTTATATAGTTGTAACTTCCCATTTTATTGATGAATCTTGGTAATTAAATAAAAGAATTTTAGGATTTCATAACTCTGAATATCCTCACACTGGTATCTCTATTTATAGATATATTGCGGCAGTATTGCAAAAATATTGTATTAAAGATAGAATTTTTTGTATAACTCTTGATAATACTGGTGCTAACGATGTTGTTGTTTCCCATTTTAAAAATTATTTTCAATTAGATGTTAATCATGATTCTCTTTTTCATATGAGATGTGTGAGTCATATTTTGAATTTGGTTGTTAAAAATGCTATAACATATATTTTCCCCCGTATTAAATTAATTAGATATGTAATTTCTTACATTGTCGGGTCTAATTCGAGACAACAAGAATATAAAGAATTTTGTAAAACTGTCTAACTTAAACCGAGAAAATTAAAAACTAACGTAGATAATAGGTGGAATTCAACTTATTTGATGTTGTAAAATGCTATGTCATATTAGCAAGTTATTTGTGATTTTATTAATGAAAATGCGCAAAGTATTAATCTTGATAAATATAGTTGTGATATTGTTAATATATTTCTTGATTTTCTAAAACATTTTTATGATGCTACAAATGAATGTTTTGGAATTTATTATTCAATTTCTCATATTGTTCTTCCAATTTTTGTACATTTAACATATATTTTTGCACAATATCGACAAATAGATGAATTTAGTACTATTCTTAATAAAATGGAAACAAAATTTAAAAAATATTGGCATGACATTCCTTTTATTTTTTGTTATCCATGCATCATGGATCTTAGATGTAAATTAAAATGAGTGTGTTTTTTGATTAATAGGATATCTACTAATTTATGTACTACTTTTTTAATTACAAGTGATCAAATAACAAATAGAATTACTAGTTTATATTCTTCTTATGAAATAAAATATTCTAATGTTAGTCTTAGTCGTTCAACTTCACGTCCTCCACACACGAACAATTATCCTAGTAGTAGCAATGCAATTCCACAATTTAACATTCATGATATATTGAGTAAATTAGATAGTGAAAATTATTCTACAACTAGTTTGCGTAATGAACTTGATATTTATTTTGAAACTCGTTATCAATTTTCACAAAAAGGGAATTTTGATGTTTTAGATTGGTGGAAAAAATATTTTATTACATATCTTATTTTTTCTATAATGGCACGTGATCTACTAATACCTTCGGTCTCAACAGTAACATCGGAGTCTGCTTTTAGTGCAGGTGAACGTGTGTACAATGAACGAAGAGGAGGACTTGCACCTGATCACGTGGAAGCACTCATTTGCACTAAAAATTGGAATGACGCCAAGACAAGAGATCAACAACGACATGATGAAATACTTGAAGACTTCAAAATTTTAGATGTTGAAGACTAGATCTTGTTTTTTATTTTTAACTTGTAATTGTTTTTAACATGTCGCAAATGATTGGCAATTAGATGTTTGCAAACCTAGTTGGAATGTATATAATTTGTAGTGATGCAACTGTTAAATATTTATAATGATATCTGTGTGATACATGGTCTCAGATAATTTTTTTGCTAAATATATCGTTGGCTTAAGAAACTAAATATACTTGTTTTGATGATGAATGTACTTATTGAAAATACTCTTGAAATTGGCCTATGAAGTATGTACTACTTGCAAATATGATTATTATTTATGAGAGCCGACTAGCCAAGAGGGTTTTAGTCTGTCTTTTAGAGCATATTCTCAATGAGGGACTTCCTTCACCTTAAAATGAACGTCCTTCATCGTATAACGAAAGCCCACTGCTTAAAATTGACATCTCTCAGATAAAATGGACATCCCTTAAATTAAAATGAACGTCGTTCATCATATAACAGACGTTCCTCAGCTTAAAATGGATGTCCCTCAGATAAGATAGACATCCCTCATATTAAGACAGACGTCCTTCATCATATAATGGACGTCCTTCAACTTAAAATGGACGTCTCTCAGCTTACAACGACCGGAAGCAAGAAGTTCAATAGTCCATTAGCTTAAAACAGATCTCCCTCAACTCCGTCTTCAATATAAACTACTGAAGGACGTATGCTGCTAGGGCAAGCAATTTTGAATTTTCCTTGTGTGATTTATGATCAAACTTTCAACTTCCTATCTTCCTTAGAACTTTCAACTTTTCCTTTCAAATTTCTTGAACAAGGAAATGCCATCGAAGGCTAGAAAACTCACTGTGAAGCGTGAAATAACTCCGCCTCCACCTCCCTGCAGTCCAACGCTCAAGAAAGTTCACATTTGAGTCCTTCGACTCATTGATCTCATCCCCCTATTGGCAGAGGACAACTATTATTCACTTGTGTTCACGACAATGTCGACCAAGGAAAGGTACGACACTGACATCAATGGTCGTTTGATTATTATATCTTGGAGGGTAGAATTCAATTCATTCGCTAATTTTGGATTATAACAAATGTTTGAACGCATTGGATTAGCTGGACTGTGCATGATTGAAAGGGGGGGGGGGGGGGGTATTATTGTGAGTGAGTGGTGAAATTATTTTATGCAAATCTGGATGAGGTCGGCAGCGGCAACATGAACAAACTAATGGAGCTGAGGACATATCTCTTTGGGTGGGAGATTAAATTAATTCTGAAGGAGTTGAATGAGCTGATTGGATGCTCCACGGAGGAGCCGACAAAGGAGTATTTTAATGTATCCAATGACCCGTAATTCTTAAAACAAGGAGACCATATCACCTACACAGTTCTGCCTCGTGTTGGACACTAAGACCATGTCAGCTGCATGGATCTCTATGTGATGGAGAAGCTCTACAATGAGAAGACTTTCAACTTTGAATAAGTTATTATTAATCTGATGAAGACAATTTTGAAGATTCCAAGGAAGAATCTCCCCTACAACTGGCTCATTTAGAAGATTGTTCACAACAGCAGGCTGGAATTCCCTCCCAACGAGCCAAGAATAATTGAAACAACATTTGACCTGTACAACCAGGTGACATTGGCTCGGATGGGTATGAATAAAGTAGGAGTAGAGTGGGTATTCAAGGGCTATGATACTCCATTCACGTTGGCTGCACAACCTCCATCCACGTCGGCTGCACAGCCTCCATCGAAGTTAGCTGCATAGACTTCTTTAACGTTGACTACACTAATTTCTTAGACGTCAGTTGCACCGCCATCAAATCACGTGGAGGTGGGGGAAGATACTATTCATCCCCCTTCTAAGTCCTCACCCTATGTACTGATCAGTGTGGAGAAGTGGAACTAGCTTGTATGTAAGTTGGATAGATAGAAGAGGCAAATTGATGGCATTCAGGCCTCTCTACTACAGACAAAAGATGACCTGAGGAGGCATATGGATCCACCAACAGCCCTTCCTGTAGCCCAACCAGTAGCTCCTTCATCAACTCCTTCAGTAGCCTCGCCAGCAGCCTAGCCCCCAGCTCCTTCATCAGTAGCCTTGTTAGCAACCTGACGACCCTGAAAGCGTCGACCCCGACTAGCAGCCCCTCCAAGTCCAACAACTCCTCCAGCAACCTCTCCATCTTCTGTCGCCGAACCGAACAGATGCTAGTAAGTCTTTTAGTTCATATGCACTTTCCTCTTTCCGTGTATGCAATGTATACATTAGTTAGTTGTTGGTTTAGGCTCTCTGAATTAGATATAACAATGTGTTACAACCGTGTAGGTCTCTTATCAACAGGCAACCGTCCCTTCCTCCAACTCTTGCCAAAGTTCAGAAGATATTAGCAACGGGTCTTCCATCGAAGGAAGCAGCTCCAAAGCCTGCTTTACTGCTAAAATTTCTCATGGTATGTCTTCAATTTGATTTTGTACAATATGTCAAATTTATACTTAGTAGTTTGAGCGTCATGCTTAAACTGATTATTCATTGCAACCTGTGAACTTGATGGAAGAGCTCTTGAGTTTGGCATAGGCAAATACCAAGAAGAATGTGGTGGAGACATGTGGCATTCTTGCCAGCACTAGGGTAAGAAACTATCAAACTATATCATTTTAAAGTTATTCTTAGTGTTACTTTTGATTGTATGCTTAAGACATCATGCAATCAAGCATCATGTTGTATTTTTTCAAAATGGCGATGTTTTCACAATAATGACCCTCATTATTTCAAAGCAAAAGGGAACATCAGACACAGTGAAGATAACTTCTTAAGAATGTGTAATCAATATTTAAGAAGTTATTATGGAAAATAAATCTCTTGAATGCGTTTTTATATGCAATGCGACACTTTGAATGAGGAGGAGTATCTTGAAGTACAATGGAGGGACTCGCTTATAAGTTTTGGTTGGATCTATGTAAGACACTTTTATTCCTTCATGCAATATGTTTTCCCCTTGTCGAGCTATTTTGCTTATAATATATGGTTTTAATTTAAGACGCACCCAAAGTAAAAATGTTTCATGTTATCTGTTGACCTGCACACTCATTACTTCTACCAGAAGATGTTACCTGAGTCAATTGCAATTGTCATAGCCCCTATAGATAATATATGATAAATTCTCATCCTGCACTATATTCATTGTACTTTGAAGGAAGTTAATTACTAATTTACCTAAACGTGATCAGAGTTGTTCATGGTTGTTGTGATCGCCGAGTATCGCCATTATTGTTACTACCAATGGCGTAGTATGCTCGGAGTCCGTGAGTGACTCCATTTTCAATGAAATTTACAATAGTGAGTTATTTTGTGTTATATACCAACCTGCAGTGGATTGTTTTGAAAACTTACCCCAATGCATTTCGTTCGATACTGCATAACGTGTTTTCTCTTAGCATGCTCACATATTCTTTTTATTATATTGTTGAATATAAAATTCATCCCTACTACTGGGTTAGTTGACTCACACCATACTACTCTCCATCTTTTTAGTATTTAGTGTTGAGAATCCTTAGTTACTAGAGTATGAGTGAGTTTGATAGATTTTATTTAACTTTATTTTATTTTTTAGAGACTTTTAATGAAGTTAAATTTCATTAGTATTATTACTTCAAATTAAATTTTAAATTTTTCCATACTTTCTGGCACATATGTTTATTATGAACTTATATTACTACACTATCTTTGATATTACTGTTGGACCGTGGTTTTAGCCCATTTGGTTTGAGCCTGGTTTCGTTTTCTTATTTAAGTCTTTTATTGTATGTTAAATAATTAATTTGAAGGGTCGAGCAACTCGACTTGTTTTCGGATCATTTGACTTGACTCATTTTTGGGTCGGGTCATTTTCTATTATGTCTAGAGTCTGCTTTGGGGTGTGACATGTCTGGTCGACCGAACTTAAAAATTCTCCCAACCGACATGATCATACAAGTTTGCAACTTCCGTTATCGACCCAGAAACATTCTGGTCAATTGAATTCGGCAATTACTGCTCAAATCTTCAAAAAACTTTGATTCTTCCTTCAATCAAACTACTCCAAGCAATCATAATAAATTTCAAAACTTATTTTATTTTGTTATCATGCGAAAATTTTTACTTATAAATTTATAACATTGGTCAAAACTCTAATTTTGATTGAAAACCCTAGATCTTGATGAAAACTCGGATTTATAACAAATTTTACACTTAAAACTCAAATTTCATATAAAGAACACAAAATCAAAGAGGAATTCAATTTACTTACCAAAAGGAATTCAATTTTACTCTTAAGCATCGAACACGTCGATTTGCGTCAACTCAGCCGAAGTTTCACTTTCTAGAAGAATTTCCTCTCTGCAACCGTCTCTCTCTTAATGACAAAATGAAGAAGATTTGAATTTTTGTAAATTATAAATTTATCTATTGAGTCCCGTCATCAACCTGCAAAACTCAACCAAGTAGCAAAAACGCCTGTTTTTCTTAATTCGGTTTTAAATCATTATATACCTTTAATTGCCATAATAAAATTATGTATTTTATGTGTTCATTTTTTTATAATTTGATGCTCTTAATTGCCTCAATTGCCAAGGCTTCAACCCATTAAAATGATGACTATATGAACTTATTGTTATGTGATCTAAACATTCCACTCTATAAATGCAACTACTGCCATCTTTATTGCCCATTAAGTAGGAATTATTTTGGATATTTTTCAAAATTCCCCTTAAAGGTGCAATAATAAGTTTCCAAAACTGCACCCATCTATATTGGCACCATTTAAGTTGTGTCCTTCTATTGTGTAGTTTGTCATTCTAGAGTGGGTTTACGTCCATTATGTAGGAGGATCTTGCTGGGTGATGAAGCTTTAGACTGAGTTTCGTCAGTGAGAAGAATCTCTCCCCATTCTAATGAATATTTTCATTTAGAATCAAGTTTTCACAAACGTTTTGTTATAAGGATTTTTGTTCCAGGAGTTGGATTAAGTGGTTGTGTTTTGAAACTCAAAGATTTGAATGAATCAGACATTCTTGAGAGGTAAATTCCGAATCTTTATGGTTGATCATCTACGATTTGGTAGAATTTTATTGAATAATTGGAATGTTCATTTTAAGTAAAAGTTTGGATTTTTGGATTTAGAGATTGTCATTTTAATAGACCAAATCGATTAAATGTACTCATGGAACTATTCTGTATTATTTGAAATTGAAATTGTTTTAGTGAAATTGGAGTTTTCGGATTACTTGGAAAATCCAGTGTTGCAGGCGAGTATCTGAGGATGCAAGGCAAGTACCGCGAAAGCATAAGAATCCATAGCGGAATCGTAGGAATCCACAGGAGAAGCATTAGCTTCCCCGACGAAAGACGCGTGTCTGCTAGAGTAAAGGATTTCTCCACAGAAACGTACATATCCACGGAGGAAGCATACGCATACGCAACGAAAGCAAAGGTTTCTACGAGAGCAAAAGTTTTCGCAAAAGCATGCAGGTGACACATATCTGTAAAGCGAGCAGTGTGGATGACGTTTGAGAGCAGATGTCCAGACCCAATCCTCGGTCAACTAGATTTATAAAAATGTGATGGACGTTCGATGAAGGGACGTCCGGTCTAGATTCTAAAAGTTGGATATTTTTTAAGATTGTTCTGTGAGTTCCCCAAGTTGGTTTCTATCCCTGCTATGGATTCCAACAAATTTTATTTGATTTTTTAAGAAAAGTGAATTGATTAGATATATGTGTTTGATAGGTCCAACAGATTGATAAGGGATTTGGACTCCTTGGGCTTATATTTTTACTTGAGTTTTGGCTTTGGTAGGCTCGAATTGATATAGAGGTTTATTTTTATATTTATCATATCATTGTTTTATGAAAATATTTTTTGAAACGTATTCTCAAATGAAATGACGTGACCATTTTTATAATTGTTGATTTTTATACTATTATGTATTTCCATTGAACATGTTTTATTTTTGTCCCGTGAACCAAATTTAATCAATCCATGAAGGGATTATGTTTTCTTTACGTACATTTCACAATTGAATGATATTTTTATTTGTATTAACTAGAGTAATAAGATAAATACCTATATTTTTAATTTAAAAAGTAAAAAGGTAGGGTGACTCAGTTTGGTTTCAAACTGAGCCATTTCCCATTCTGTCTTGACAACAAAATTATTTTGTGGAGGATAAATTAATTTTTAAGCCATTGATTTTTATTTGGGTTGAACTTTGAATGAGTTCTAGAGCAATATACCTGGAGAAATTAAATAATAGATTAGGCGATCGTCACCCGATTTGGGGTCCAATCATAACGTAGAGATCTACATAGAAACAGCTGGACTTACATGTATCCTCCCATTTGAAAAAACAACAAATAAAATAAATGATGAAGTTACTGTAATGCAAATCTAGGTATATTACTGTAATGCAAATCTAGGTATATTGATAAATCAATCATTGTGGTTTGCGATCAATGACAAGTCAACCACTATGGAATATTTTGTAACAAGTTAACCACTCACGCATGTTAAAATGACAAATCCAACATTACATAGACGTTTACCGTTAAAAAGTTGGGTGTCAACGTCCGAACGCCGGAACGCCCTGTGGGGCATTCTGATTTTCTGAAGAATTCAGAATGCCGAACGGCGTTCTGAAGAAAATCAGAACGCCAACGGGGCGTTCTAAGCTCAGAACGCTGGGAATCAAAGACAGCTAGATCGCGGTCCCTTGCGATCAGAGACCGCGAGATCGCGATCTCTTGCAATTAGAGACCGTGATATCGGGGTCTCTTGTCGATCAGAGACCGCTAGATCGCGGTCTCTTGCAAACTAGAGACCGCGACATCGTTGTCTCTTGCGATCAGAGATCGCGAGATCGCGGTCTCTTGTGAATCAGAGACTACGAGATCGCTGTCTCTTGCGAATCAGAGACCGTGAGATAGCGGTCTCTAATTCCCAGCGTTCTGAGCTTCAGAACGCCCCACCGGCGTTCTGAATTCTTCTCAGAACGCCGGCGGGGCGTTCTGATTTCTTCATGACGCCTCGTGGCGTTCTGATTTGTTCAGAATGCCGTTCGGTGTTCTGAATTCTTCAAAATGCCACGGGGCGGGGTGTTCCGACATTCGAACGTTGGCACCTAGCTTTTTAACGATAAACGTTTATGTGATGTTAGATTTGTCATTTTAACATACGTGAGTGGTTAACTTGTTACAAAATATTCTATAGTAGTTGAGTTGTCATTGACCGCAAACCACGATAGTTGATTTGTCATTTACCCAATAATATATAACCATATACCCAAAACATCGGATGGTAATTCTAATATTACTCATAACCTGTGTTGTGTATAGTTTCTTATAAGGTAATTAAAAAGATAATCACTAAACTATAAGATCAGTAACAAGACAAATACTAAATAATTTTTTTTCACAAATAAAACATTCAACTGCGAAAAAGGAATGAGACAGATATCACTGTCACATTTTCCATTAGAATTTGTGACTGATGATGTTTTTTGGTTTATCTTTTCGATGATCATTTATCTTTATCGTACACACCAACGAAATTAGTTTCTCTACGAAAACTCTAGTAAACTATACTTCATAGCTACAAAAACATCTTTTATCTCACTTCGAAACTAAATCCAATAATTTGATGAGAGAGAAAAGTGATTTGAAGATTTGAGAATAAGTGTCTTCTACAAAAGAAGTTGACGATTTCTAGAAAGGAAAGGAAGCAAACTCACATAATAAATATATCATCCATAAAAAACTCAAATAGAAAAGTTTATATTTACATACTAGTGACTAAAATATAGAACCATTTTGAGATTCAAGCAACTAAACAGTTAAGGATAAAGACACCAAAGAATGATAAATTTTAAAACAACCACAAGAAAAAAAATTAAAATACAATTTGGAAATATATGTTTTCCATAACGGAAACAACCACAGAGAAAAGAGCATTCTCTTTCATTTTTTTAATCAAACATGTCATTTATTTTCTGCAATGAAAAGCGTATTTCTCACAGAATATTTATTAAATTGATAATTAATTTCACCTTATAATAATAATAATTTTTTAATTAATTATCAAATTAGATGAGTATCTCAAAATTTTGGTAATTTATTACAAATTAATTACTCGGCTAACTTGTTCAAGTTACATAGTTTAATATATAAATCAAAAAATAATTAAAATATTTCAATTTGAAAAATTACTTCAGTTGAAATATTTCTTCAAATTAATTACCAAATGAATTATTAATTTAATTACCAAATTAATTACTAATTTAATGACCAAATTAATAAATATTATGCAGAAAATATCCGTTGCATAAAATACTATTTCTGCTCTGGAAAAGGAATATGACTTATTTTCTCCAGTGAAGACACTTTTCTATTGCGAAAAATATTTTTTCCATAGAGAATACTTGCCTTCTGCTACGAAAAAAAATTAAATTTTAACTAAAAATATGATAATGGTGTTTACATCGTTCCTTTTTTATAGTTCAATATTTTATTTATTAATAAAAATTATTTATTATTTATCTTGTTACTGATCTCATCAATTATTTTGTTAATTACCCTCTTTTCATCAAGACTATCATAGTTAGTTGGGTAGGTTGCATCATGATTTGCATGCAGTAATTTTCTGGAATTTGGTATTATGCTGGTCCAAATCAAGAAAAAAACTAAAATTAAATAACAGAAGCGTCGGATCCCTAGGTTATTCTATATCTTTAATGTAACCTCAAGTTATTTTAAGAATGAAAGGTTATTTAATTTAAACTGTTTGTTGTTTATTATTGTTTTACCAACTGTAATCCTAACCTCTCAGAATCTAGTATTCCCCATCAGATACTGCGACCATCAGATCAAGATAAATGCATGAGAGAGAGAGAGAGAGAGTATTATGATATAACAAATCCCAATCATCAAAGGCAAATAGAAATGGGTTTGGTTTATGAAAGCTGTCTTGTCGTATGGGGGATGAAGAATGGAATCTGTTTCTCATTTAAGCATATAATAGACTGAGGATTAAAAGGAAAAAATAGTTGTGCAAATAAAGAAACAAAATAATCAAAATTTGTAGCCCAATACGGGGACCTAATGTAATTAATTATTCATTATAATATGATCCACCCCCTCTACCACTAGTGTTTATAAACCACGATGATTTAACATCCTAGACAATTCTATAATCATAACACTAGACACCCAAAATCCACCAAACAACCCCTTAACATATTTAGCCTTCAAATCATTCAAATGACTGGTTCTGGTTCTCCTTGTGGAGCCTGCAAGTTTTTAAGAAGAAAATGCGTCAGAGGCTGTGTTTTTGCGCCTTATTTCTGCCATGAACAAGGCGCTTCTCACTTTGCCGCCATTCACAAGGTTTTCGGAGCTAGCAATGTCTCGAAGCTTCTCGCCCATCTTCCTGTCTCCGATCGCTCTGAAGCCGCCGTTACGATCTCTTATGAAGCTCAGGCCCGCCTCCAAGACCCGATTTACGGCTGCGTTTCTCATATCTTTGCTCTTCAACAGCAGGTTTTTTTTTTCTTTTTTTCAACTCTTTTTAGTTGAATTTCTAGTTGGACTTGAATCCTAAATGTGGGTCAATTTGAATTTCAGGTAGTGAACTTGCAGGCGCAATTAACTTCTTTGAAAGAACAAGCTGCTCAAAGCATGTTCAACAGTTGTTCTACTGTAAACCCTAGTGAGAATTTTTGTGGGATATTTCCTCCTCATCCACAAGATCTTTCGAGTTTGGTGAAGTTGGAAAAATCCAGTGAAATGTCCCAATTTCATCAGAATATCTGCCCTGCCAACTCTACTGTGCCTTACTACGATGAGAAGAGCATTATGGAATCTTACCCTATGGAGAATTTGTTCGATCCAGAAAAAAATCTCAGCCTGGGGGAGACCTCTAATTCCACATCTTCTTTTGAAATGCAAACCGGCAACAGGCAGGAATGGAGTTTCGGAGATGTTGACGAGCTTCAGTCCATGGCTTTCCCCTACTTTCACCATTGAGGAAGAGATACAAAGATTGAAATCACTTGGGTGAAGAAGACGGCTCTGCAAATTTCAAAAAGCTTAAGCCTTGCCGAGTATGTTTGGGATTCAATCTATATGATTCTGAAAAAAATGGCTATGCCAGTTTTGAAATGTCCCAAGTTTCTTGAAGGTAGAAGCATTTTTTGTCGCCATAAATAAACTAGGAATCCTAGAAATGTTTATAGAACCAGAAATTATAGTATAATTTACTCTATTTCGCTTTCTTTTTTCTGTAGTGAAATCTTGCATGTGATTCTCTGCCATATCTGAAGCAGCTCTTAGTTATTTTAATCATTTAAGTTCCATTTCATATGACCTCAACTAGGTGATTTGTTGACCGGAATTATATTTGACTTAACCCAAAAGTTTTAATGAAAATAAATTATAGTTTTTTTTTCAAAGATCTACAATAGTAGTGGATGAATTAGGCAAAAAGCCCATTACACATCTTTTCAATCAATTAGGAAAATCTCGTTCTCCATAATCTAGTTGTAACGATTCATAAGAAAACCGTGATAAAAATACCGAGAAGAACGATCTTACCCTCAAAAAGAGTCAAACCGCTAGACCCAACATATTCAAGTGGTCTATAGCAAAAATCTTAAAGAACCAAATTGAAGGCGACATTTTCAAAATAATGATGATCATACTTGTAATATCTGGCCCGTATATGGCCCAATAAAAAAAAATAATTACGATCTGGGGAAGAATACGTTTTTGGAAACGTATTTCCCCAGCAAGGCAGCTGTGGGTGATATGCAATTTTTTCCCTAGATCGTCTCCTCCATCTTCAAATTTTAAGCAACTGATCATTCCCTCTTTATTGCATCAACGTTCGTCCTCCCTGTGTTCCATTTCCTTCCACTCGGTGTTGAAGTTCATGGGCGTGTATCTCTGTTTCTGTATCGGAAGAAATCGTCCGAGGTAAGACAAATCTCTACCGATTATGTAAATTTCAAGGTCTTGGTTAAAAGTTCTGAAATTTAGTTGAACTTGGAAGGATTCACTCAAGTTTTGGGTGGGGGGGCAGGGTAGTTGACGAATCTTCAGAATTTAGTGAAAGGAATTAGTCACGGTAAGCCCTATCTCAACCGACTCTGTGTTTTTCAATTACTTGATTGAACCTATAAAAATTTGGTTGAATTTTGATGGGGATTGTTGAAGGAAAACTTTGCACGTTGGAGAAAAGGATTGTGGGAATTCACGGATTTACAATTCGGAGGAGTTTGGTCTGGAGGTATTGAAATCTAAATCCTTTTGTAATTGGAAGTTCTTTGTTGTTGGATTTGTTGAATTGGATTATTGGATTTCAAACTATGTTGTTATTGTTTGAGCAATCGAACAAATCCATGAGTTTTGGTTGCGCGAATTCCTTCGTTGCAATAACGTCGGGAAGCGACTCAGTGTGGCTAAGCCACGATGCAGTTAAGACTGTCGACTCCAGTCAGTAGACGACTAGCCAAGACAGGGAGTCTTGGCAGTTGAGTTGGGTCGCGTCGTCAAACGGAATCGTTCACGGTGAGAACAGGAAGGTCCGCAAACGACATTCACAGTGAGGAGAAGGACATATATGGCAGGCCTGTTTCTGGGTCGTAATTCCTCCCAGACAAGTATGCAGCTTGGGCCAAGTTAAGGCCAGACTAAAATTTAATGGACCAACCCTTTCTGGGCTGTGGTCCAGGATCTAATTTGGTCCATTTTGACTTATTTTGGCCCAACTTGGAATGGATAAAAATCCAGATTCTGTTTGGCTTGATGTGAGTTATTTCTTACCCAATTAATTTAGATTAAATTTATAAATAATAATTGAAATTATTTAGATATAGAGTTTGACCAAAAAATTAATACCTAAGTTTTTGGATAGGTACCCAAATCTTATTAAAAATTTGTGGATTTTGGGCTAATTGGATGTTTGGACTTTGGTCAGTGTTAACCAACTTCGAGGTAGAAATTTATTTTTAGGCGTTGCATTGCATAATTTTTATAAAGTAAATATTTTGAGACTTGTCTCATATTAAAATGACGAGTTCATTTTTATGACCATCAGATTTTTATATTATATATTACTTTGACTGTACATGTTTCAATTAAACATGCATTTAAATATTTATGGATCAACTTGGTCATGCGAACCGAGTTTGATCGACTTGATTTGGGGTCTGTTTTATTTTCATACATTCTACAGTGCAGAATGTGTTTGTTTGTTGTTAAAATGGGTAATATGACAATTGTATGTGCCGTGTTCTTGGGTTTCGAATCCCTAAACCTGATCAGGGTATTTATTTGGCTTTTGCGATCACCGAGCATCGCCTTTATTTTGTTATATGCTTATGGCATAGTGTGGCCGGAGTCCGTGAATGGCTCCATTTTCACTGTGATTTTTTAATTATATACAACAAGAGCTTATTTTAATTACATACCATATATTAGTGGGTGGTTTCAAACTCATGTCCTTTTGTACACATTTTTCTGAAAGGAATTTATTGTATGCTTAAATATCATTTTAATTAAATTTATTAATAACATAATCCCTATTGAGTTTAGTCAACTCACCCCAACGACATATTTTAGGATTTTATCAGTTGAATTTCCAGTTGCCAAGTCAAGTTTAGATCTGGCGAAGTTTTATTTTATTTTTAGTATTCTCCCTTGAGAGATATTTTGTAAGGTATACTTTAGTTGGATGACTGTAATCCTTAACTTACCTTCCACACAATACTTTACTTTATTTTATTTTTGGATTATATTACTATGCTATCTGATATCATTGTTGAACATGTTAAGCCCAGGCTTGTTGGGCCCTAACTTATAATTAATACTTTAAGTCTTCCGCTGATGATTAATATATCTTAAGAGAAAAAGAGTCGGGCGATTCGGTTCTTTTGTGCTAGGTCATTCCCCATTTTATCTCGGGTTCTTTGCGGGTCGTGACAATACTACTTACTTTCATCTTATCATTCAAAAGTAGGAGCTTTTTAAGCCTACTCTTTGAGAGATTCAAAAGATGCATTCTCTGCATAAAGTTTCACATAAAATTTGACGACACTTTGATAAACTTGGGTAAAATCTAGATATTTTAAAGGTAATTTCTCAATATTTATTTTTATTATTTTAAATTTTAGAGGGTGGTAATTAAGGCTCAAGAAGTGTGGGCAAACCCAATGAGCTATATATTCATATTTTTCTTTCAAATAACCTAATTCACATAAAAGCACCATTGAGGTTAGTTGTCTAAAAAAGATGATAGATTAGTGACTTAAAGATTAATTGACTGTTCCAACTTTTGGAGATCTTGCATTGATTGGATTGAAAAGGTAAGAAATTAGAGAAGGTGAATTAAACTTTTACAATCTTCTTCTGAGTTCTGATAAAATATTAGAGTTTTAATGTGAGATATTGATCCCGAGCCGAAATCAAATTATTAGTGTTGGATTGAAAGTGCGTGGGCATCGATTTATTGTGAAGAAGAGGAAGATTTTTGAAGGTAACTCATAATTACTTTCTTTTGCAAGTTTTACATTGAAGTTTTGGGGTTTTAATAGAAATCTTGGTTTAAATAAAAACACTGCATGAAATCTTATTGATAATAATTAATTTGGAAAGCAGACGTAGGCAATTTAGTCAAACCACATTAACAAATTTGTTTGTACTCTCTTACCCTCATCTCTTTATTATTTTAATTTACTTACATATTAGATTTAGCTTATCTAATTAAGAGAGAAAAATATATAATTTGAGATAGCAAAAAAATCAAAATTTTAATCACACGATAACTCTGGTGGAAATCTCTTAGATTAGACTACATAATGGAAATAATGACTTGAACTCAGCTTGAGATTATTTTCAGAGATAACTACTATAATACTAGTTACCGTCAAAATATGATCAGTACTTGTCATGACCTAGAGTATGACAATCTTACTATGTTGGAATATTATGCTAAGCTTATGTAGTTCACTCAATATATTAGTGAGGTAGATCCAATGGACAAGACGGTTAAGTTCATGAAGAATTTAAGACCCAAGATTCGTTCTTGTTTATTTGCTATAGAGTTTAGTTCTATGCTAGAATATTATGCTAAGTTTATGTAGCTCTCTCAATATATTAATGAGGTAGATCCAATGGACAAGACAATTAAGTTCATGAAGAATTTAAGACCCAAGATTCGTTCTTGTTTATTTGCTATAGAGTTCAGTTCCATTTATGATATTATTGCTGTTACTTAGTGAGTTGAGGCTAATCTAGATGCATTTGATCAATACAAAGGTAAAGGAACGAAAGAGCAGCTAGTGGGTGGCATAATGACAAAAAAAAGATTAGATGAATGGTTAGAACGTAGTGGGTATACTCAAAGTAACTTTAGTGAATAATCCAATGGTGCACCTTATGTCGTTAGGCATAAAGGTCTTTATGTTTGTCATAAATGTTGGTAGCCTGGGTATTTGAGGAGAAATTGTTTGGTGAATCAGAGACCTACTTCAACTAGTTCAACACCAAAACAGACAACTCACTTAGAATTTGGTTTTGGAGCTGATAGGGGTTTTACTAGACAAGGTCAGTGCACTTATTCTAGATCATAGACCTTCACTCCTCCACAGCCAAATAGTTATAGCCCGCTATATTAGCATTAGTTTCAACCTACTAGCACCGACTTTTAGATGTCTAATAGGTACCAACAAAGTTTTGCATCCAGTCTCACTCCTACAAAATCTACCAGTCAGATTGTTGAATATGTCCCCTACAAATTCAGGGGTGGCTGTTACGGTAACAGAAAAGGAAAGGAGAAGATGACTGACGAAACATATACAGTTACATGATATGAGGCTTTGGCTCAAACTGATAAGGGCATCATAGATGGTACAATCCCTTTTTTTTAACTCTATTATGCGTGTATTGTTTGATATTGGAGCAACACATTCTTTTTGTCTCTGCTTTGTTTGTTTGTAGTATGGGTGTTGTAATAGAAGAGTTTAAAAAATTTGTAACTTCAAATACTTCTATGAAAGAAAAAAATGAAATGTATCTCGTTGTTCAATCTGCTACTTTTATTGTTGGGGAGCACGAGCTATCAATTGACCTGATAGTAATGTTTATGGATTATTTTGATATGATCCTAAATATGGATTGATTAAGCCACTATAAGGCTAAAATTCACTGGCAAAAGAAATGCAGCTCTTATGTTGGAGAATGGACGAGTTCTAGTGCATCCATGTACTCACTTGTTCCTTATTAACCCTATCTTGTAAGCCAGTTTGGGTTATCGGAGGAAATTGAAGCAATACAAGAGTCTTTTTGCTACTAACTGTGACTTTGGCTTAGGTAGACAAGATCTTGAGTTATCTGTGGTTTGTGATTACACTGATATTTTTCTTGAAGATCTACTAGGGTTGCCACTCAACCACGAGATTAAGTTTTGTATTGATTTATTGTCCGACAATGCTCCAGTATCAATTTTTTCATATCGCATGACTCTTACTAATTTGAAAGAATTGAGGACTCAACGGAATAATTGTTAGCTTAAGAGCTTAATTGTTTTTATGATGAATATTTTTAATTAGATTATAAGTTGTTGATCATTTGAACTTGTTTAATTATTTTATCATTATAATTAGGGCTATTTTCATAGAATACCTTGACTTTTGATGGTATTTTTACCTGACACCTTAATGTTTCAAAATTTTTAACTGACACCTTCACTTATACGAAGTTAGCAATGGTCACCTTCTGTTAACTTACCCCTGGACTCCGTCAGTTGCATCTGTGAAGACCACAACTTCTGTAAATTCCAAATTCCTCATTGCTCTCTGCGAAGGTGACAGAGGCGAGGAGAGATCGAAGGTGGAATCCGACGCAGGACCGGCGACGAGTAGGACTCCAGCTTCAACCCTTGTCCGTGGTTGGAATCCGACGCACGACAGGCGACGAAGGAGACGACCTTCTTCACTCCTTGTCCGAAGCTGGAATTCAACGAAGGAGATGAATCGGACCTGCTTGAAGCGACCTTCGAAAGCCCAACCAACTCTGAGTTGAACTTCTCCGATTGCGACCTCCGACATCCACGTATTTTCCCTCCCCCCTTTTCATATTGCCGGCGCTTTATGTTCTATTGAATTGGAAGTGCTCTGACTACTATGAATGAGTTTTACAATAATCAAACACTAGGATTGAATGATGAATGGCCGGATTGTTGAAAATCTATGGAATCGGCCACTTACCTTCAAGTGAACCTTACCTTATGTGTTCTTCGTTGTCTCTGTTATATTGTTGAATTATCTTATGTGTTCTTTATTGTCTCTGTTATATTGTCGACGAGAATGATAATTTTGCTAGGGGGAGGGTATTTGGTTATACTTCCTGTTTCTTGTTGTATTTTGTCTCTGTTACTGATGAGATTTCTTCATTTTCTTTGTCTGAGAAGCAAAGAGAGTGCTAAAATTTTGGCAACCAGGTTCAATCTCTCCTCTCTTTCATTGGTCATTATGTTTAACAAACAAGACATTTGCAATGGCTATTGAACAAACTGGATCCGTGAGATATTGTCTCTGTTATTATTTTGTTTTCTAGGTTAATTGTGCATGGGTTTGACAGGGTAAAAAGTAAATTAGTCTTTCTTATAGTTGCATAGTTTCTAAGTGCTCACATAGCAGTATTTGTTTTCTGGTATCAAGTGAACATGGAGAATCTGGCATTATTTGGTGGTACAATTATGTTGCTTAGTCTGATTTTTTGTTAAATTTTAGTTGTGGCAGGTAATTCGATGGACAATCTGTCAATAGAATTAAATCATGAAAGGAGTTTAAGCGAGGGGATGCAACTTGTTGGGGATCTTGTTATGACTATAGCAAGTTCTGAAAGTCTGGATGAAGAACTTTACTCACTAAGCGAATCAAATGAAGAGGTAGGTTATCAGTTGTAGGAGAATTATATGGACATTGCATCTGTATCCACTTCCACTTCCATGGAAGTGGCATTAGGAATGTAGTTCAGCTCGCTTGCAGAAATTAAAGAGTTGGTGGTTGAAAGTGCTATAAGGAATGGACACAATGTCAAATTTGTAAAAAATGAAGTCACACGGTTAACAGCCATATGTGAAGAAGGTTGTAACTGGAGGTTGCATGCATCTAAGATGCATAGTGAAATTGGTCCCCGACACCTGCAGGAGGAGATCGCTTTGAGGTAAGTGATCCTACCATAAAACATGTTGTAGACTTGGCAAAGCAAACATGCACCTGTTTTTCATGGCAACTTACAGGGATACCTTGTGTGCACGTCATTCCATGTATATTGTTTATGAGGAAGACAGTTGAAGATTTTGTACATCCATATTACCATCGTCAAACCTTTATGAATATGTATTCGCATTTCATTTATCCACTTAATGGTTCTGAGATGTGGCCTCACACAAATATGGATCCTATAGTCCCGCCCCCATTTAAGCGCCAGACAGGTAGACCAAAAAGGAAAAGAGTGAGGGATGCAGATGAGCCACGGAATCAGAACTCAGTGAGTCGAAAGAATAAACAATTCAAATGCAGTAAATGTCACCAATTTGGTCACAATAGTTGGACTTGTAAAGGAGCTGCGACATTGCTTACCTCAACTAGACGTGACATCTTTATAGGATTTAATTTGCCAAATAATGTTGGAACACAGGTATGTTTCCATTTCTCTTACTACTTATTCTCATTTACTTGTATCCACTTGTGTTATAATTATGTACTTCTATTGCAGAGCTCAACTTTGGAAAGTACCAGGCCTTGATGGCGCACAGTCTATTGGCTTGCAAGAAGTTTAAAGTCAAAATGGAAGAAATGTACAACATCCATTTCAAACTTGATGTTATTGAGATGATGATTTTCTTAAAGTATTGTACAACATTCATTTCAGATTTATAAAGCTTCTTCTTGTATTAAACTTTCACTTCTAGACAACCAATCAAAAATCATGTACTTGAAGTTTAATACAAGAAATCAAAATTAATAACCAACTAACTTGTTTTTCTTCAACCTCTACAATAACCACAATATGCAAAAAAGACTAGAAACCAAATAATGTTTGCAACCCACAATACATGTAAATAAATACGACACTTTCTTGTAAGCTTCTTATTAACAGCCTCTAACTGCGCGATAATTGACTGTAGACAATTAACAATCTTCTTTTCTCGCACGCCTATTGCTACGTCATGCCATGTAAAAAAATTGCATCCTCCACTTCTCCAGAGGCGAACAACAAAATTTTAGCACTCTCTTTGCTTCTCAGACAAAGAAAATGAAGAAATCTCATTAGTAATAGAGACAAAATACAACACGAAACAGGAAGTATAACCAAATACCCTCCCCCTAGCAAAATTATCATTCTCATCGACAATATAACAAAGACAATAAAGAACACATAAGATAATTCAACAATATAACAGAGACAATGAAGAACACATAAGGTAAGGTTCACTTGAAGGTAAATGGCCGATTCCATAGGTTTTCAACAATCCGGCCATTCATCATTAAAGCCTAGTGTTCGATTACTGTAAAACTCATTCACAGTAGTCAGAGCACTTCCAATTCAATAGAACATAAAGTGCCAGCAATATGAAAAGGGGGGAGGGAAAATACGCGGATGTCGGAGGTCGCAATCGGAGAAGTTCAACTCAGAGTTAGTCGGGCTTCGAAGGTCGCTTCAAGCAGGTCCGATTCGTCTCTTTCGTCGGATTCCAGCTTCGGACAAGGCGTGAAGCAGGTCATCTCCTTCGTCACCTGTCATGCGTCGGATTCCAGCCGCGGACAAGGGTTGAAGCTGGAGTCCTACTCGTCGCGGGTCCTGTGTTGGATTCCACCTTCGATCTCTCCTCGCCTCTGTCGCCTTCGCAGAGAGCAGTGAGGAATTTGGAATTTACAGAAGTTGTGGTCTTCACAGATGCAACTGACGGAGTCCAGGGGTAAGTTAACAGAAGGTGACCATTGCTAACTTCGTATAAGTGAAGGTGTCAGTTAAAAATTTTGAAACATTAAGGTGTCAGGTAAAAATACCATCAAATGTCAAGGTATTCTATGAAAATAGCCCTTATAATTTAATTGATCTTAATTGAAAATATTCCTTAATAAGGGTATTTATATGTACTAGCATGTTGATTTAAGTCCATATAGCTATTGGTTAAGTTTTGGGACTTAAACACTTCAAGATGTGGAAAACATGGAGTTCAACTCAACTAATAGTGGAGATTTGGTCGACCAGCTAACTGAAAAAAAAAAGCCAAAAAGAGGAAGCAGTCGGCCAATATTGGAAAGGCGATTGACCTGGAAATTGACAGAGAGCTCGGCTTTTCATCGGCAGAGGAAGGCGTCGAGCGCTGCATTTGTGAATGACCACGAAATGGACAAAGTCGAGGGAAGTTTCTGAAATGTTAAGAGGCGGTCGACCAGTATGCTAAAGTGGTCGACCGGTCAATCTATACAATGCAATAGCTAGTTTCCAAAAGGTGAATGACGGTCGACCAAAATAGAGGTCATCAGTCGGTTTTGCAGATTCTATGTATAGAAGACACTCCGAAGCTCAAAGTAACCAAGTGAGAATCAAAGCGAAACTCTACCGAAATTCATACTCAATTTCTCATCAATCATAGAGTGTAAATCCTAACTCTCCAACTCCCAAACTTGAGATTTTATATTTGGGAGAGTTAGGAATTTTAGTTTTACTTTTTACTATACTCAAACAGCAAACAAAGGGTGATGCCCCGTGAACAGTCAAGTGAAGGGTGACGCCCTGCAATAGTCAACTTGTAAAGATTTGATTGACACCTGTGAAGCCAATCATCACTAACTGAGGAGGTTAGTGGATTAAAGATCTCTAAGTTGGGAACTTGGAACCCAGATGTAGGCTGGAGTTGCCGAATCACGTGAACATATCGGTGTCATCTCTCTAACTCTTACTCTTATATTTGTTATTGTTTGATTTAATATTTGTTATAAACCACTTATGATTAGAATTATATTTATTGCACGAAAAAGTATAGAATACATAATTCACCACCCCTCCCCCTTCCCCTCCTCCCCCTCCTCTAGAGGTATGCATCCAGTTCTATAATAATTTTTTTATAGAAGGGTTTCATTCATAATAGTACTTCATTGTGAAGTACATCGATATTGTTTGCAAAGAACCAAGATAGTTTGTTTGATTATGCATTGGTTATAGAAAAGCTGAATCAGGTGAGTGAGTAAATATATTAATAAATATATATTAATTATTTTAAAGGTATTAACAGGAAAAGAATAGAGTGTCAAATGTGCCACGGACGCTAGGTAAGTGATACGCATGTGCTTTGGTCCTTGGGGCCCTACATCGCAAGAAATAGGAGATGCATGTTTTGTTGTTTACAGTATTTAATAGCATGTTTCCATGTTTACAGTATTTAATAGCATGTTTCAGTGTTTACAATTTTAAATATCATGTTTCTGTATTTACAGTTTTAAATAGCACGTTTCATTGTTTACAGTTTTTATAAGCATGTTCTATGAATTGTATATTGGTTGCGCTATTAAATTCCTCTAGTAGAGAATATATGCATCCACGAGCATCATGCATCATGGTTTTCAAAACGATACAAAAATGAGTTTTTAAGCATGGTTTTGTAAAGAAAACAGAATCGAATATTAAATGGTTAAATAATAAAGTAAAGAAAAAGATAAAGGTTTGGGCGAATTGTTCCCCCATGGTTAAACAATAAAGTAAAGTAGAGAAAAAGATAAAGGATTGGGCGGATTGTTCCCCCATGGTTAGATAGGCTTGGGCGGATTGTTCCCCCATGGTTAGAGGTTTAGTTGACGCGCTCCCCATAGTTTAAGGCTTTGGCACGTAACCCATAAATAAAGACTTGGTGGACATAGTCCCCATGGTTAGAGGCTTTGGGTGGATTAGTCCCCCAATGGTTGGGTTATGTTTCCAATGGTAACCAGTTAAGGCGTTGACATGTAACTTATAAATAGAGGCTTGGTGGACATTGTCCCCATGGTTAGAGGCTTTGGGTGGATTCGTCCCCCAATGGTTGAGTTACATCCCAATGTTAGACAGTTAAGGCTTTGGTGTTGAACTCGAACTCATAAATAGAGGCTTGGTGGACATGGGCCCTATGGTTAGAGGCTTTGGGTGGATTAGTCCCCCATTGGTTGATGCTTGAGTTAAATACCAAAGACAGAACAATAAATTGAGGCTTGGTGGACATGGTCCCCCATTGGTTGATGCTTGAGTTAAATGCCAAAGACAGAACAATAAATTGAGGCTTGGTGGACATGGTCTCAATGGTTAGAGGCTTTGGGTGGATTAGTCCCCCATTGGTTGAGGCTTGAGTTGAATACCAAAGGCAAAACAATAAAGTAATAAAGTTAAGATTAAGAAAATGGTAAAAGAAAAGAAAAGAAGGAAATGAGAGAAACAGAAACAGAAAACAAAAAGAGATTTAAAAGCTGCATGACATGTCCATCATACCTTTTATTTTATATCACTTACTGAGCCTTAGGCTCATTAGTTAAGTCTTGCGATGTAGGTACACGCACAGGTGAACAGACTAAGAGGCAGTTAATGAAGGATTTGCACGAGTGGATATTGTGGCTGACTGGGCTAAAGAATTAAATGAAATTTATTTGTAAAAGGGTTTGTAAATTATTCAGTATTCTTTAATGCTTGTTTTAATTCCACTGCGTTTTCAGAAAATGATTTTCTTATTTTCATTGCAACTGATAAATGTTTTAAGTAAATGGTTTTAATGACCGGGTTTTATAAAAGATAAATACTCTGATGTTTTGATAAGAAGAAAAGTTTTAAATTTACACAATTTTTAAAGTAAATAAAAACCGGGTCGTTATAGGTACAAACACGAGAGAAAATGACAAACAGATTAAGGAGCAGTTGATGAAAGATTTGCACGGGCGAGTCTTGTGGCTCGCTAGGCTAATGGTATTAAAGAGAAAAGAATTTTATAAACGTAATGTAAATAGTTGTTATTCTTTAAATGAATGATTTATGCTTCCGTTATGAAACGATTTAAAGTCTTTCGCTATAAATTAAGAAAAAGGATTTTCTAAATAAAGTCTTCCGCTGTTAATAAAGATTTAAGTAACGAGTTTTAAGTAAAAGGTTTTAACGATCAAGTTTTAAGAAAAGAACTCTTATTTCAATTTAAAAGGTTTTAAGAAAGACTTCCGCTATTGTTTTATAAAAGGAAAAAGAAAAGTTTTAAATTTCACGCATTTTTAAAAGTAAGAAAACTGGGTCGTTATAGATACCATTTTGCAACGTCCTCAATTCTCTTAGTATAATATTGTCTGCTTTTGGCCACAACTCATGCGGCTTTGTTATTAGGGTTAACTTAAAACCTATTGTACTAAATAAGGAGAAGAACTCTACTTACAAATTATACATTTTTCACTCTTCCAAGCAATGTGAGATTGTGCGCCCCCACTGGTATGAGTCGAACTCTCACGTGGGTCATCTTTACCTTCATATGACAATATACCACAATTTTCCTCCCTTGGGGGCCTGACGTCTTCGTCGGCCACACTTTCAGTTAGGCTTTGACTTTGATACCAAACGTTTCCAATTCTCTTTATAATACCTCGATAATATTTTCCCTGGGTATGCGACATAATTAAGTATTGGAATAATTCGTATGTTACGTTGCGTGAAGGTATGTGTTCAATTGTGACATGTTTTATGGGGTAAATATTATGGAATAAGTAAAGTATGGAATTTTGAAGAAAAAGTGTGTAAGGGGAGATTTCGGACACTGACGAAAATCAAGTGTATTTGGGATTTCGGATGCACGCGGACGAGGAACTACGTCTGAAAACATATTGTACGTCGTCCCCCGAGTTTTGGGACGATGTTGGGCTAGACTTCGCATCCCAATTCTCCCTTCAACAAGAGAATTCGGATGAGCCAGGACGCACGCAGACAGCAGTGGTCACAGGAAATTTGAATCTGTTCTGGTTTTAGGACTTTTCAGATACTTGTGGACGCCTACAGACGAGAAGAGTTTGAATCTGTCCAATTTTTGGACAGTTTCAAACACACGCGGACACTGGATTTGGACGCCTTCCTTCGTCCGAATGACAATTTCGGACGATCACGGATGAAGACAAGGACAACTCCCTTCGTCCAAAAACACATGATTTTGGACGATCGCAGACGAGGCTAGGATGTATGCCCTCGTCAGAAAATGCCCAGAATTACGAAAAATAGGGTTTAAATAATATATTTTCTTGCCATGTAGTCCATTAATCCCACTCCAACCGACCGAGAAAGTCCTCCCCCCTGCCAAGAACCAACTTCCCCCATGCCTCCCCCTCCACGTCGCGTATGGTCCTCTATCTCGTTTGGTGTACGATGGCCATACCCAGGTAAGGCTCCATGCCTTAAGCCCCTCTCCCTTTCCATTCCCTGCATTTTTCCTTCCCCGTTCAAGAGAGTGTGCTCTTTGTGAGTGAACCCTTGGAGAAAAAATGGTGAGTATTCCGTGAAGAGTGAAACCCCCTAGAGCTTGGGGTGTTATGTGAGTTCTAGAATTGTGAGAAGTGTTCTTCCTTCATGTGATACGTGTGTGTGGGTGTGAGTTTCTTGAAGTGTTCTACGAAGTCACTGCCTTCAAGAGTCTCACGGTTGAGCTTGAGCTTCATAGCTCCTTTAGGTAATCAATTCCTTCTCTGTTAATTAGTTTGAAGCATGTTAAGGATATTAGTTTGAAGCATATTAAGGATAGTTATTATGGACGTATTGTTGGATTATTGTTCTTTGTTGATAGTGATAATCTTTGGTTTGATTCTGCAACTGTGAATACATTGGATGTATTTCTGGGAAGTCAATGCTTTGTTGATAATCTGTTGAGCTACTGCCTTACTGTTCTGTGAAGCATGAATGTTGGATTTAACATTGTCGTATGAATGACAAGTTAATGCCTCTATTGGATTTCTGAATGAATTTATTGGAATAATTTGTTAACTATAAGCGTGTAAGGACAAGTTGGATTTGTTCTCTGTTGTCGTTATCTGAAATGCTAAAAGGAATTGTTAACCTGTTGTTGGATGTTGGAAGTGTTCTGATGTTGGAAATTGGATATTCAAAGTGTTATGTGGTTGGATATAAACCTATTAAGTTGCAGCTTTGCTTGTATACTCTATTGGTTTAGAATTGAGTCATTAATTGGACAAAGGCATGATAATAATTGGAAATGGATGTGAGGATTAATTATTAAGCCAAGTAGCAACTTAGAAAAAGATTCTATTTAGGAGATTTTAGTAAGTAATGAGGAATTAGAATAGAAAAGACGTTAAGATTTAATAAGTAGATTAATTGATTTTATTAATGAATAAGTGTTTCTAATTGTGAAGGTACTAAAAAGAAGGAAGATAACAATTAAGTGTGAACGCCTTAACCAATCGAGGTAAGTAATATCCATGTGACTTGGTCTTCGGGCCCTACATCGCAAGAATGAGATATGCATGTTTCATTACTTACCGCTTTCCAAGTATGTCTATAGTTTTAATAGCATGTCTCGTTGTTTACTGTTTTTATAGCATGTCTACAGTTATCAATCGCATGTTTCGTTGTTTACTGCTTTTACAGGATGTCTACAGTTTTATAGCACGTTTTGTGAATCGCACGTTGAATGTTTATTTATGTTTCCATATTAATTGTTAGAACTTGTATGCATTCACAAGCATCATGCATCACGATTTTCAAAAGCATACAAAAATGAATTTTATGCATTGTTTTGAAATGGATAATAAACGAATAATTAGTAATAAAAAGTAAAGAAAATGGAATAATAAATAACGAGAAGTAAAGTAAAGAAAAGAAAAAGGCAACGATATGATGTGAGGCCGTTTAAGTCCTTGTGGGCACGGTCGCTAGCGGGCTTTCGGATTATGCCATTGCCGCTAGCTAGTTTTCAGATTATGTCATTGCTGCTCATATCATTTGCAATGTCCCTAGATTATGTCGAGACAGTCTCTAGATTATGCCAGGACATAACGGCCAACGATTAGCACGCTTTCGGATTCATCATTGCTATATTAGAGGTAAATGATAAAAATAATGGCCAATGGTTATCCGGCTTTGGGATTATGCCATTGCTGCTATACCAGAGGTCATAAACAGAAAATAGAAATATAATGATGACTAAAACGAAAAAGATAAAATATAAGAAAAAGATAAGAAAAGAAACAGCATACGATTTTTGAATAGCACAGCATGAGCATATAGCATGATAGGTATTATCACTTACTGAGCCTTAAACTCATAGTTTACGACTTACGATGTAGGTACAAGTACGAGAGAAAATGACGAACAGATTTAGGAGCAGCTGATGAAGGATTTGCACGGACGAGAATTGCGGCTAGTTAGGCTAACGAATGTAAAGAGGATTTGTAAAATATAAAGTAATACTTAAATTAATTGTCTTTAAATGAACTATTTATGCTTCCACTACGTTTTCAAAGAAAAAGGAATTTACGTTTCCTCTATGGTTTAAGAAAAGATTTTTATAACTATAGTTTTCTACCGGTTACAACGATTTTGGTAACGAGTCAAAGTAAAAAGGATTTTAATGGTTTTGATATAAGAAGAGAACTCTAATTTTCAATTAAAAGATTTTAATAACGATTTATAGTCATTTTACAAAATTTTTAAATTTCACGCATTTTTAAAAGGAAATAAATAACCGGGTCGTTACACTCTTAGTACAATATTTTCCGCTTTAAGCCAAGGTTCATGCGGATTTGTTCTTGGAATTAGCCCAAAAAGCATTGTACTTGTAGGGAGGAGAACTCTACTTATAAATCATGCATTTTTCACTCTCCCAACCGATGTAGGACTATGCACTCTCCAATAATATGAGTTGGACCCTTCACTTGATTCATCCTTTGTAGCGACTCGAAATTTTTAAAGCTTTTAATAACAAAATTCATTTATCTTATCAAAAATGGGTTTCATCAAAAATCTTAAGCAGAGGAAAAACACTCTATAACAATGGAAAATGCACATAATTAAAAGCAGCGGAAATACATTATTGAAAATCTATACATAATTCTAATATTCAAACCCCTAATTTTAGATTACACGAAATAAATATTTTATCCTGAAATAAATCCTCATACACTTCAATCATTGTCAAACAACCGCCAGGCTCACTTATGGAAAGAAGGTAATAGTTTGCTTTGGTTGTGGAAAACCCGGACATACCTCAGCTGAGTGTCACAAGGCAAAGAATAAGTCCAAAGCCTCAAAGAAAAAAATATTTAAGGTTATGTGGGATGATAGCAAGGAGAGCTCTTCTTTCGAGATTGAAGAGGTATCCTATATTTACTTGATGGCCGACGAGGATAAGGTACACCATTTCTCTAGTGACATAAATAATGACTTTGCTGAGGATGAATTACTAGATGCTTTTAATGAGTTATTTGATAATTTCAATATGCTTAAACGTAAATATAACTTGTTGAAAAAGGAGAAAAACAATTTGATTGAAAAGCATGCTAAATTAGTTGAATCTTTGGAAAATCAAATTGTTGAGTTGAAAAGCATGAATGAAAATATGATTGCTACTAACAAATCACTAGAGAATAATATTTGTGAATTGAATTCTAAAAATAGTGATTTGAATTCTATTATTTTGAAATTTACAAATGGTTGCAAAAATTTTAATATGCTTTTAAGAAAGCAAATGATTACGTTTGATAAAACCAGAATTGGCTATCAACCCTTTGCAAAGAAGAAAAATTATAATAATTTCTTTGTATACCTATCTACTTGTACTTGTAATTGTGTAGGGCATAAATCTTTTGTTTGTCCTTTGAGCTTAAATGAAAAATTGAAATCCAATTTAGGCTCTAAATTTGTGTGGGTTCCCAAAGGAACAAAACCTATAACTAATGGATCAAAAAAGATTTGGGAACCAAATAAACCAAATTGATTTGTGTTGTAGATTGGAAGTTCTCCCAATGAGCATAAAAGAGTTGGATATTTGAATATCCAAAACACAAAGGGAGAAACCTCAAAAGTGCCTCAAATGCATTAAAGATGAAAATGAATTTGTGGAGGTACACAAGAATTTTTTTTATATAATTGTATAGAGGTTAATTTTTTTTATATACTTTTGATTTGATTTAAATTAAATGAATAGTATGCATATAGAATAAAATTCTTATTCCTTTTATTGATCTTGATCATATTTGCATATTTTTTCTTGTTCGGGTATCATTGGTTATTTTGGGTATAATTCTTAAATTGGTATCACTTTTCCATTTTGAATATTGATTCTTAAAGTTGCATACTTCTTATTGGTATCATTTTTTTTCCAATTGATAATTTTGGCTTTAATTGTTATTAATCCAACAAGTGGTATTGTGATTTACATATATTCAAAGATTGTTGGATTTTGAGCATAATTCTTAGGATTTCCCCATTGGATTGAAATTGTCTATTGATATAAGGGGAGAAAATAGAAATGTATTATTTTGATTATGTATTTTCCCATTGATGTAAAATTGATTACTAATATAGGGGGAGAAAATAGAATTGTGTCTTGATGTGTTCCCCAATTTCTAGTGTATGCTTAGTTGACAAAAGGGGAAGAATTAGTGTGGATAAATTGTTTTGTTTTCCCCAAATGATTTGATTTGGTGCATTGATATGACATGATCATGATCTTTTTCTAATTTTTTGTTTACTTTTCTTTCTCTTTTAGGAATGAATAGGCTTAGCAGTGAGACACACACCACTATTCTCCAACCTTTGGAGAGATAGTCTTAAACCTTTGGGAGACAGACTCAAATCTTTGGGAGTCTTCCATTAGCTACCATGCATTTCTGATGCACAACAACCCAGCGAACATTTGGGCCGGTTTGTCCCGACATCAACTAGGAACAAACCAACGGCCTTATGTACCCACTGGTCCAACCTTTAGGGACAGTCTTGATGTGAAATGGGACCATTCTATTATTGATTAAGCCTCAAAGATTATCATGGGTAAATGCAAGGTCAAGCATAGGTGGAAATTCAAGAGAATAATTAAATGACTTTCCAAAACTGTCCTCCTTTTGACCTCCAAGGTGTATTTGATTAGTTTGGCATTCCAAAAAATGTTCTTTCAAAATGTGTTCTTCATGAAGATTGTAACCAACATTTTAAGCTTTCTAATGCATATTAGATCGTTTAATTCGGAGTTCATTTGCTATGGTAAAAGCCCAACGAACAGAGAAAAAGTTTAAGGGAAGCCCGAATTTCCAAACTTGAAGATCAAGAAACTCAATATATGGAAGTCATTCAAGTGGACGGTTTCAACAAGGCCCAATGACAAGAGCAAAGGCCCAAACCCATGAAGATTAAGTGAAGCCCATTCACTAACTACAATGGAAAGAAGCACAAGAAGACATACTTGAAAGATAAGAAAGTCAATAAAAAGATATCAAGTCAAAGATCAAAGAAATTTTTCAAATCGGTTGAGAATCACAATAAAAAGATCCACTTATTTAGGAGATCTAGATCCACTTATCTAGAAAATCTAGATCCACTTATCTAAGTTATCTTTTATTTAGTTTTTTTAATTTATGTTCATAAAAGGCTATATAAAGCCACCTAATTTTATGTTTTAGATAGTTGAGAATTGAATACAAATTAAAGTTTTGCTTTGATTCGGAAATTGGAGTCATCATTTTTCTTTTCTTTGGTGAGTTATATCCAAATGCCTTTGGTGAATCATAGCCAAAGATCCTCTTGTGTGAGTTATATCACGAGAGAACCTTGCATCCACATCCTTATCCAAGAAAGTGAGAAGTGGTGCATTCATCCATAGTTCATCCGTCGCATTCCGTGCGCACATCAAGTCTGTTCTCACTTTCTATTTACGTAATTTTCTTTCATCTCTTATCATTTTTTACGTGTCAACTCATGCATGAAAACGTATCATCTACATGCAACATAACATATCATTACATGAAAACATATTATCTATATGCAACAGAACATATCATTATTCATCTAAACAGAGGGCAGTATCTGATATAGCGATAACAGGTTCACAATAAATCATCTAACACTATGAATAGAGCATCTACTATAATCCTAACATTTATTCTCATGCATATAATAATCAGGATAGTAAGCTACAACAACTACAAAACAGATCCTCAATATCATGTTATCATCATAAACTGAAACAAGAGATTAAGCATCTACGTATTATTTCCTCAAATAACAGGTTATCACCACAAACAGAAAACAACATTTCAAAGCAACATGTAAACAGATCCTCGATATTATGTCATCATAACAAACACAAACAATAACTCAAGCAACTAAGTATCATATCTTCAAAATAGTAGGTTATCACTGTGAATAAAAATCAACAAATCAAAAGTATATAAACAGATCCTCGAGTCAACATAGTGAAAGCAATAAACATCACAATAGCAACCCTAGCACTTTGTGATGTAGGCCGTGAGGCCATACACATGCATCACCACTTACTTGAGTTCCGCATATCACACACTGTCAAACCTTAAACTTGGTTGAGTTAAAACTCCCTTCGACCAATCCAGAGAAAAATCCCACCTTTCTCAACTTCTTCTTCCAGTTACTCTCGCTTTATTTCTTTCCCAGTCAAATGTATTCTTCTCAGTTTCTTTTTCCTCCTTTTAACCAGAGTGTGTCTCAATACATTTAAGATAACAATTAGTCATCTCTTCAACCTAGAGTCATTCATTTCATTTCCGTCATTGCATGTTTACTCCTCGTCGAAAGGGCAGAAAATGCTTCAATCTTAAATTGTCATAAAGTAGTTCAATTTTTTATTCGACATGACCGCGGATGTGGATATAGGCTGTCGTGGACATGTTCGTGTCCGCCAAGAATATTCGTCACTGTGGATACATTTTTCCTTCGAAACGACAACATCCTTTTAGATTCACAGACATGTTCCTTTCTGTAGTCATGTTTCCTTTTGCGACTTCCAATCCAAAGGACGACGTTTAATCCTCTAGTGTCTTGAACAACGATGCCTTTCTTTTCCTCCCGCACCTAGTGGCATCCTTCCTTGATCTGACGATCCACATTTCATCCTCAATTAAATCCAACGGTTCTTCCTTCTTCCACACAAAATCTTTCCTTTCCGTGAAAGCATCTTTTTCTTGATCCAACGGCTCTTGTCTCATTTGTCCCTTTAATCCAACGATCTACATCTCTTCCACAAAGAATCTTTCTCTCCCACAGAAGCATCTTTTGCTTCCATCCTTTCTCATCCAACTGTCAATCCTTTGTCCACTCTTTTCATCCTACAGTATTATTTCATCCATTTTTTTCCTTTCTCCTGCTGGTACATTCCTTTCTGAAAAAGAATCTTTTCCTGCCTCCCTCTCTCATCCAACAACTATAAACTCATCCACTTATTTTAATCTAATGATCTTCGTATCCTCTGCTCTTCCCAAACATTTCTACGGATTCGTTGGCTCCCACGAATGTTATCCCATGACAATTCTCAATAGCGGACATCTCCTTCAAAATGACGAAGTCTATTAAATCTCGGACAACATCTCTAATTTCCCGTGCATCCAATTTTTCCCATTCTAACTTAATATATTATTGTATTCTTTACATATATATTTCTAAACCATAAAATATATCTATTTAAAACAATCCATAATATATATCATAATTTCTTTCTTAATAATAATTGTCATTACTTTTCTTGCAAAAATTGCGGTCACTACATTCTTACCTACAAAGGGCATGCTGCCACAAATCAGTTGGGAGGATCGATATATTTCTCAAATATTGATTTAAAATCTAGTTACCACCACTTGAAAATTCATGAGGAAGGCATTCTTAAGATAACTTTTCAGACTTGATACAAACATTTTGAGTTTTTGGAACTTTCGTTTGAATGGATTAAAGCACTAACTGCATTTATAAATTTGATAAACCAAATCTTCTAACCCTTTTATGTTCCATGGCTAGAGAGTAGGGTTGGGATGAGTGCAGTAATGACAGAAGTGTTAGGTTTCGGTGTAACTCGAATTCGATTGGGCTGGGCCGTTGGGCCCGCATTGTAGATCTCATTTAGAGTTTTGTTTTCTCTATAAATTCATGTAAGCTAGAGTCGCAAAAGTGGCGGTTGTATTTTGATCTTCATAGTAGATTCAGTCCTCTGCCCGTGGTTTTTTTCCCGAAAGGGTTTTTCCACGTAAATCTGGTGTCCCACATCGTATTTTCTTTTTTCGATTATTGTTCGATCTCTAACAAATGGTATTAGAGCTTTGGTTTCGAGAGTTCGTGTTTCCAAGTGTGGTGAAACAAATTCACTCCAGTCACTCCGTATCGAACAAAGTTTATGTAATTTTTGAGAAAATTACATTTTTTTGGGAAAAAGAAAAGAAAAAAAAATGAACGAGAAAATTGTTCCCCTACCATTCCTCTTGCTCGTGAGACTTGTTCTCTCTATCAACTAGTCGCCGTCAGAAACAATTACCTCATTTTTCATCTCTGTTTGGAGTTCTCCAGAGCAGTTCGTCATTGGAGAGTTTTCTATTTATTGTTAGTCGTCATTGATCATCTACATTGTTGTTCTTCATTCTCGTTGTCAAGCCGTTTCGATTGGGGCTACAGCAAGAGTGTACTTTGCAAATTTGGATTTTTGCCAAAGATAAAAAAATTTTGAAAATCATTGGAATTTTTGGAAGATTTTTGGGAAATTAAATTTAATGATTTATGGCAAATTTGGAATCGTAGGAATATCTCGAGATTTTTTTCGGTTGAAATTCAAATAAGGTTTGAATTCTGTAATATTTGCGATTACTCTGGTGATTTGATTTGATTTGATTTTGGGGATGATTTGTTATTGCAAACATATTTGAATTTTGAGGATATCTTTCAGAATCTAGTGATATTCATGGTTTTCTGCTTCAATATTTTATGGTGAATATTTTATTGAAGTCAGTAATCTTTTGGGTCAGATATGTTGTTAAAGATTATGTTTTTGGGGGTGATGAGATCTTTGAAGTAGATCTTCCACTTTTGAATTGAGATTCGATATTTCGTTATGGTAAGATAGCGATAGTAAAATTTTAAAAGATTTTGAAAGACGGTTTTGATATGGCAGGTCAAAAGGCGAGATATACTCGCATAGATTTGGTTGACTCTTTGTGGGATTTGAAGATGCCATCATCGTGGTTTAAGTGTTTTTAAACCTGGTCAGCATCAGTTGCTGAATTTACCCTTGAAGACTTTTATATTGGTGATCTGTATATTTCTTTGAGATAGGCAGGTGAGCCCTCATTGCAGATTTTCTTTAAGAGTGTGGAAGAGAAAGATTTGAAGATTTAAAAATTGGTTCATTGCATCAGAATTTGTTTCGAGATGGAGATTGTCAGAATTCAGGATTTTGAATTCGTTTTGTTGGACCGGGCTGACGAGCACGTTCTATGGATCTCTTTCATATAATTCATGTCAAGGTGGAGATTGTTGGATTTCGGTGTGACCCAAATTCGATTGGGCCAGGTCATTGGGCCTGCATTGTATATCTCATTTAGGGTTTTGTTTTCTCATTAATTCATGTCAAGGTGGAGATTGTTGGATTTCGGTGTGATCCGAATTCGATTGGGCCGGGTCATTGGACCCGCATTGTACATCTCATTTAGGGTTTTGTTTTCTCAATAAATTCATGTAAGCTAGAGTCACAAAACTGGCGGTTGTATTTTGATCTTTATAGTAGATTCAGTCATCTGCCTGTGATTTTTTCCTTAAAGGGTTTTTTTACGTAAATCTGGTGTCCCACATCATATTTTCTTTTTCGATTATTGTTTGATCTGTAACAAGAAGAATGAATTCTATAATTTAAGCAGAACGCATCTAACAACTAAATTAAGGTAAGGTAGGTTGTCTGACTATAGGTTTTGTTTATTTGTTTTGCCTTTCGATCTGTCTTTAATAATTTCAAACTCTTGGCCAATTTTTTTTTTAGTGTAGTTATGTTGTGACACAAAATTCCTTGCCTTCTACCAAACTTGTCTCCCAAAGAAGTTATTTTTTGGTTTAATTTGATTTTATTTGCATGATGGTATTGCAAAATACACTTCTGTGTAAGATTTAAGTAATATATTCAACTTCGTGGAACTTCATTCATTAAAAACCTCTTCTGTAAGAAAAGAGGAACATCCTCATTTGTATAAAAAATTATTTTTTGGAAAAAAAAAGACTAAAAATAGAAAATAAAAAGAAAGAGAGGAAGTAGTCACCAAGCTGGAGTTGTGTTGGTCCTCGAAATCCATGGCTTCTTCTTCAAACCTTATCCGCTTCAGGTGATTCTTGTGGCTGTTACAAATCTCATTAAGCAGAGATTGCCTCAACAGTCATTAGCCTTGGCCCATCTTGATTATCTACGAATTAGAATATCATCTTCAATTTTATCTTGATTTTGTTCTTTATCGTCTTAATTTCCATCGAGTAGTACAATCTACTTGGGCCCTAAATCCTTCCAACTTTATTTTTAAGTTGTGTTCTAAAATATCTTACACTAAATAGAAATAAAATACAAATTTCAATCTCGTTCAAGTAATGTAAAATTATACCCCAAATTTGACCTTTACAGTTTACCTTGATATATGGCCAATTTGGCCCAGAACGGGACAAACTGCTACATTCTCTTTGTCAATATATCAATTAATATGTTTTTTGCTTAATAATAAAACTGTAATATTCAAGATATTTTATAATTCATAATAAGACGTTATATATAAAATAAATGATGACCACCCTCATCGTTTACTCTCAACATCTAATTGTCCCGAGTTCGTCATTCTATATTTTCTTTTTTTATTTGTCAATTTTATAAAAACAATGCAATAAAATGAGCAACTAAAAATGGCCTCTCTACTCTTTCCAGAAACAAAACCATGGCTTTTCTTAAAGTTAAAATTTTCTCATTAAATAAAATCACAAAAAATGGAATTGCATGTGGGTAAGTGCAGTTTGTTTGTGTCGGGATTCTATACGAGATGATATGGTTTGTCGAGCAATTCGTTGAAAGGTAAGCGCAGGACGAAGTGGTGGAACTAAATGATGGATTTTAAACCTCTCAAAATTTCTATATTTAAGGTTTGGACCAGGGATTATATGACTGAAGCTAATATCTTGGCCCATTAACCTAAAATCATAGCCCAATCTCTCTCTCTCTCTGGGATTGATTGCTTCGTTGATTACTCTACTAGCATCAGTTGCATCATCTGTGAATTTCAGTTTTCGAAGGTGAGTGTAGTCGGTTTGAGTTTTGTTTTCGTTTCCCCTGCGCGTGACTCTCTCTCCTTCGTGTTGCCTAGATCTATGTTTTTTCATATTTCTTTCTTTGATTCTCTTAGGTCCGATCATTCTGCGCTGTAGCTTGAGGATTTTGTTTTTTACTTTGTTTTTGGTGTTAAAGCAAACGATGATATAGGAGATTGGTTGGGATTTTAAGAAAGGCGCGTATTTGAACGAGGCGAATCTGCGATCCTGTTAACCATGAATTCTAGGAGGTTGGCTTTTGAATTGTAATTGTGGATTTTCTAGAACTCTATTAAGTACATAGTTTTCGTTTCGAATGATCCATGTCATAAATATTGGCTAATCCGTTCGTGCTAATCGTGGAATTACATTTGTGAATGAATCTCAGTCCATTTTTTATGATATTAGTTTGGTTCTGCAATTAATTTTCCTTCAAAGCATTCTGAATTAGCTCAAAATATTATGCTGCTTTTTTCCAGCGTGATAATAGCGCTTCAATTGTTATTTCATTTCAAAGTAGCAAGACTGCTATTCCTTACTGGGACATAAAGTCCACATGTACATTATGTGTACCATTTGCATTAGAATGTTTGCAATTTATTTAAATAAATACATTGTAATTATGATAATTCATCAGTCTTATACACTGTAATTTTGATAATTCACAAGTCTAGATAATGCCTGTCCTAGTGAGATTAAGTTGGAGATTAACTTTATTATCAGTTGAAGTTAAATCTTCTAATGTATGGTTATCTTATTTAAGAATGGAGTTTTTGGTGCTGTTTTATTTTGAAGTTGTTTGTTATTAACTTAAAGATATGACCATGTACGTTTTAGTCACTCAATTATGTGACTTAGACGTGGAAATATTAATATTTCGGTTGAGCTTAAGGAAATATATGTTTGTAACTTTCTACAGCATTTAGTTGATAAGATAGTTTTGTGAACAGAGACAACCGTAATAACAGAGTTGCCCTGTTTGATGGGATTGAGGAAGGCGGTATTCGAGCTTCTTCTCCTTATGCGTCTCATGAAATTAACGAGCGTGATAATGAAAGAGCTTTAGAAGGGTTGCAAGACAGAGTAAATCTGCTCAAGAGAGTAAGCTTTTGGGGCACTTTTCCAACTAGTTGGTAATTCCTGAATGCATTTTGTATTTAGCCAAGAGGTCGGGCATCGTTTTCCCATGAGAAATTGTAGAGACAAATTATAATTGCTTGTAATACATACATTTCTCTTGAGTTTTTCTTGTTGAATTAGAAGTGGAAGATATAATCATTGTTTTAGAAGCGAGTTATGCCCATTTCATGTCGTTTTAATGCTTTTCCATCTAATAGCTGTCAGGTGACATAAATGAAGAAGTGGATAGCCATAACCGCATGTTGGATAGGGTGGTGAGTTTTATTGTACACAGAGATGTTGTTTATTTTTGTATAGTCATATTATTTCACGTTGCGAAGTTTGCTTCAGGGAAATGATATGGATTCTTCAAGGGGAGTCTTGTCAGGAACTATGGATCGGTTTAAGACGGTACATCTTCTTAGTTAATCTAATTCTGTTGTTATATTTATCTTTTCTCTTTTCTCATCCCTTCATCCTGTGCAAAAATGATCTTTTTCGCAAGGTATTCGAGACAAAGTCAAGCCGGAGGATGTTTACTCTAGTTGCTTCCTTTGTGGTCATTTTTCTCGTCATTTATTATCTCACTAGGTACTTCATTCCCTAATTGTTTAGTTTTCCATTATTTTACCGTTTTGCAATAAGTAATGTTAGTTTTACTGTCTAATTCTACAGTTTAATTTTACCTCAAGACATGGTGCTTATGTGTCACTCATTAATTAGTGTAATAATTAAGATAAATTATAAATAGTTAAAATAAGATATTAATTGTACAAATCATCAAGTATTACATCAAAAGATAAGATTAATGTGTATAATTAGATAATAAACCTAGCATTATTCATAAACGACACTTGATTGAGTTAACTCAATACTTTTACATATGCTCTAATTCATATTGCCTTTTTTGATAAATTAATCCACAATATTCAAATAAACACCAGTAAACCTATGTATTTTGGATGAACAGTTCTGATTTGATGAGGATCATGATTTGTTACAGATGAAGATTGACCTCATCACATTATGTCTTGCTGATCAGCTTTGGCAGCCTTAAAGAGTGTTTAATAGTGTATGAGTTTGTGCCGAGCCTTGTTAAGTTGTCACGCTTGTTTATGATCATTACAAGTCACAATACTTATTCAAGGTCGCTTGTATTTTACATAGATTCACTTTGAACGGAAACAACAATTGTTTATTCTTAACTTTGGGTGTCTATTCCTACTCGTGCTCTATCATCCGTCTCATAAGATTTGCGTACTGTGCATAGTTGAAACTTTGTAAAATCAAAGTCGCTGATACTTCCTGCAGGAGGGTGACCCAAGATCTTGACATGTTCCTCGTGACATTTATATTTTAAATGATTGAAAATTTCAGGTTAATATGATTGATTATTAGATTTGATTAAAAATATTCATAGATCCGTTGTAAGTATTACCGTCACTTAACTTAGACCTAACTCATATATCCGCACATTTTTTTTAACTAAGATGGGAGGTGCAATAATGTAAGAAATAGTTGTATATTTTGACTAAGAGTATTACAAAATGAGGAAGCATCACATCAGCATAACACTTAATCAAAGATGGTCAAAACAATGCCCTTCCTAATAAAGATTCAAGGTTTACAATGCTGAAAAGGTCTGGGGAGAGAGAACAATGTATAATTCCTAATGACTGTATTTCTGTCAGTGAAAATACACAAAAGTGCATGGGTTTTAGAGGCAAAGTTAGAAACTTTCAGAGGTTTGATCTCAAAGCTGAAGCAAACTGACCAATAAGCAGTCCAAAATGTAAAAGTAACTGCAAAGAAATGTCTAACAGAGAGGTCATTGGAGTTCCAAAAGTTTACCAGAGAAGGGTATGTCTTTATGCAGAGTGGAGGGAGGGTTAACCTAAAAAGAAGTAAAAATTGGCAGTAAGAAACAAGCAACATACATTTCAAAGAGAAAATAATTCATACCCGGATGTTAAAAAGACGAATGTCACTCATTTGGCTGATCAAATTATCCAGTGCATACGGATCGAGACTGGAGTGAATCGTCCAGAGACCTAATGCTTTTTTGCCGGCTTTTGAACATAAATTTTTGCGATTTCCGACGAAGTTCCATGCTTGGCGACAGAGATAGTGGACAGCAAAAGGAGAACATAAACTAAGGATCGACAATAAGCTGCTTTGATGGACTCAAAACCAGATTTGGATACGGCAAGTGGAAGTTTTGAGAAGGACCAAACAGAAAATTCACTTGAAAGTGTCTAGAGAAAAAGAAAAAGATCTTCCATAAGCCTCCTATCTACTGGTATCTGTTAGTTCAGTTTAGAGTTGATGCCTACTCTGTAACGCCAAAACTTCCCACATTCTGTGATGCTCATATCTAATTTAGAAATGAAAGTTCCAAAATGTTGATCAGAAGTAGTCATCAAATGCTCCTATCTTCTCACCGTCAGAACCTGCAAATTTAACAATTCACAAAATCACATCTACCCAAAGATTCTCCTTTCCAAATCTGGATTTATATAAATTCATGACATTTGAACCTAATTAAGCAAGTGTAGTATAATTTTACGTAATTGTAAAATTTGATCTAGAAATATCGAAAGGCAACCGAAGATGCTGTTATGAAAAAATTTCTAGGACCTAACAGATTTTTATAAAAAATGTGTATAGGTGTATTTTGTTCACTTTCAATGACGTTGGTCAAGTTGGATAAAGTTAACTAGAAGATCAATTGCTTGTACAGACCTGATGTATCTGCTGTCGAAATATCTTGCACTATTAGCTGAAAAGAATCCGGATTGAAGGTAGAGTAATCTGTTACAGATGGAGATTGAATGGGAAAAGTGAAATTAGAGTCAGACGATGAAGAGTCAGAGTTACTACTAGAAGCAGCATCAATGCACACATCCTTGGCAATGGGTCTGCAAATAGGATTCAAATCTGATGACGGATGCATGGTCATTTTCAGCTCTGAAATTTGGTTTGACATGCAATATATCATCCTGAAACACACTAGATCAGATAGAGTATTAGTCAAATAACTTCAGAGATCATTCAATATTAGAAACTGTTAGATATAGACTTTAAGCCCTTCAGCTCTGAATCTGTCTTTTCCATTCATGAGCCCTTTTGTTTGGAAGTTCTAAAACTAAAATAATAATACAGAACTGGTAAGTTTTTTTTTTGGCTAAGAAACTTTTAACATAAAAAAAAATCCAGGTTTGCCCAAATGCTAATCTATGGCAGAAATATTTGTTCGAAAATCTAAATATACGGCAATTGATTGCTTGACCAGATGAAGAAAAACTTTGATAACAAAGAACCTAACCCAAAAATTAAATAGAACAATTACGGGACCAATTAAGTTTAAAACAAAATACTTTCCCAGAATAAATAATCAATGCTAACTTCTCAAAGAGATGTCAATAGAAGATGGGATATTAGGAAAGATCCAGAAAACATAGGCTTGAAGGCATAAATGGAGGTTAAACCAAAAAAACAACAAACAAAAATAAAGTAATAAAGTTTACCTTAGGTTGTAAAATAAAAAAAAAGTATATTAAAAAAAATCTGTATGTTAGAGTATAGAGTTATGGTTAAGATCTCTTTATAGGTGAGATTGCAGAGGCCTAAAGGTAAACAGATTGTGATATCTTAAACTCCAAATCCATTATGCACGAAGCAGGGTTAATGTTGATTACAACCTACAATTTCATTCACAAAACAAGGTAACTGGAAAGATCCCAACTATTTCAGAGCCCAAAACAAAGATTATTCTGACCCACATGAAACCTACAATATATTTGTTGAATGTCATAGTTCTGTCTATAAAATCATTAACGAACTAATTATTAAGGAAAAATTATCAAAGATCTGCCCTGGCCAGATATTTCTTCTATCCACGCTTTTCTTTGAATCTTTTCTAACGCCTATATAATTAAAATGTCTTCCTAAGAAGTTTACTAATTCAGACCTCAACTCTATAGAAACCATTCTGATATTATAGCTCATATTCACGCGTGATCAAACAATTCTAAAGTGAATACTTTAATAAATCCTCATCTCTCAAAAGAAAGTTGATCTCACTCGAATTGTTTTGAAAACAAAAAAGATAAAGAGATTCAGCCCACTTGAAATCTAATAGTTAGTTGTATGCAGTAGATGATCAAAATTCATATGCGTGTTACCAACTTCAAGCCAAAAGAAGCAACTTTGATATTAAATTGTTTACCGATTAGAAGAAAGTTTGTTAGGTCAACGAAAAGTCAAGAAATAAAATATAAATTTGAAGGGGAACTGTGATTGTACTACCTATTTATAGAGTCCTGAAGTTGATGAACCCTTTCTTCAGTCTCTTCTAATTTTTCCCGTCTTTCCTCACTTTTTTCCTGCGCTGTGACATATTTCCTTTCCCATTCATTGGCTCTTCGTCTTTCTTTCAAAAGCAAGGCCTGCAAAAATAAAATCTTCTTGTGACAGACAGAAGACGATTCTACCTCTATGACAAGAAAAATTGAGTTCTGTTTTCTTAGTAATGGAAAATAACATACTGTTAACTCGACTGAGTAATTATTTATTCGTTCTTTGCATTGACAAATTGAAAGTATATAAATTCTTTGGTCAATCTGAACAGAACTTAATTGACATGTGGTTTGAAAGTTCAGACATGATGATGCATGTTCGACTCAGACAGACAATATAGATGAGTAAATGGGTTTGGGTTCATTGCTTACAATAAAACGCCAAGGAAGATAATTTATCAGAAGTATTTTGGTCTCTAAGCAACTACGAGTTGTCAAGCTTGTAAAAAATAAAAGCATTAAGCTTTTCTCTGAGACGAAGAAATCATATATCCTTAGAGAACAAAATTTATTATAAAACTGAATATTTCTTAAAATGCAACAAACGGAAAATCCTATAAAACAAATGTTAATTTATAACGTTTCTTACATTCATCATCCTAAACATTTCACAGACGCAAGACTTCTTTTCAATGATAACCCAAGTCACCTTGGTTGACATGCAATTGTTACACAACGAGGATACAGTTCAACATCAGCAAAGAAAACAGAGATAGAAATTGTTTCTCAACAAACAAATACTGTAGATTACAAACAATTCGAAAAGTTTGTTCTCTTCCAATACCAATTCTGAAAATTACCAATGACCTCTCATCTCCCAAAACACCCCCTAAAGCTCCCACAAATTCAACATAATAACTTCTCATAAAAACTCACTCTCAAACTAAACAAAACAGTCACACCCTAAAATCAACTACCATATATTATAATATTCAGTAAAATAAAATATAAAATATTCAATTCTCCATTTTTTTTTTCTCTTTGCATAAGTGAATTGCAATAGTGGTGACTTATCAATACTCCATTCCCAAATATACACCTTGTCCTTAAGGTGAATATTGGAAAATTGGCGATTAACATGGTTAAAAGGCTCCCATATAGCATCTTCCGAAAGAAGCTCATTCAATGAGAACTTCCATATGTGTAGAAGTTTCGTGAAAATTCTGACAAACTCCTCATAAGGCCCCGGGCTCAACAAGCAATTCATTGTCTACCATGACTAGAGGAAGGAGCAGGGAAGTTGTACGTGGACTAATAGGCTTGCTTCCTCAATTGCAAAACATGAAAAACTTGATAAATAGAAGATCCAGGCGAAAGGCCAAGCTTGTAAACCACCAACTCCACTTTAGCTAGAACCGGGAACGACCCACAAAAACGAGAACTAAGTTTCTTGTTATGGCATCGAGCAAGAGATTTCTCACGATAAGGTTGCAATTTGAGAAAAACAAGATCGTACACCTCAAATGTGAGCTTGCGACTATCCGCCAATTTCTTCATCTTCGATTGGGCTCAACTGAGGTGATGCTTTAATTCATCAAAAATAACATCACGATCCCGAATGAGGGAATCTACGGAAGAGACCGGAGAATTACCCACACCATAACAAATCAATGGAAGATGGTGTAGTGTAGGCTAAGTGTGAAACGCGGTACTATACCAATATTCAGTACAAGGAAACCTCGATGCCCATTGTTGAGGTGTGTCCCCCACGAAACAATGCAAATAGGTCTAAAAGCAACAGTTAACCACTTTGGTTTGGCCGTCAATATGTGGATGGTAGGTCGCATTGTGTTGTAATTTAGTGCCTTAAAGTTTGAATAATTATTTCTAAAATAGGCTAAGGAAAACCTTATCTCTGTTAGAAATAATAGTGCGTGGAAAGTCATGCACCTTCACAACATTTGCAATAAAAGACCCAGCCATTGACACTGCCGTAAAAGGATGTTTGAATCCAATGAATGAGTGTATTTACTCAATTGATCAACCACTACCAAAATAGAATTCATGCCAGTTGACTAAGGTAAGCCCTCAATAAAATCCATAAAGATATCTTCCCACACTTAGTTTGGAATAAGGAGTGGTTGTAAAAATTCTACCGGAGACAATATTTGATACTTATTGTTTTGACAGACTTCACAAGCCACAACATATTGGCTAACATCCCACTTCATACCTTGTTAGAACAACTCTCTTGAAATTTGATGAAGGGTTATAGAAACCCCCAAGTGGCCTCCAGACGCACTATCATAAAACTCTTTCAATAGTAGAGGAATGATGGATGATTCCTTGGTCAAAATTACTTAATTCTAAAAATATAGTTGACCATTATGAATTTAATACTCGTCATGTTGTTGCTCCCCTCTCCGTAAGTCATTGTAGATGGCACCTAATTTGGGGTCCAATTGGATCTCGAAATGCAGACGCTCCCACAGAATGAGTGTTATCGACACAACCAAGTTCTGAATATTGTTATCTCTTTGATAAAGCATCATCTGTCTTGTTCTCCACACCTAGACAATATTGAATTTCAAAGTCGTACCTCATCAGTTTGGTTAACCACTTCTGATGGCTAGTACTAACGACTCATTGCTCAATGAGAAATTCAAGATTGCGTTGATCCGTTCACACAATAAATTTTCGTCCCAACAAATATGATCGTCATTTCTGGATAGCAAAGACAATAGCTTTAAGCTCTCGTTCATACATTGATCCCTAGAGCGCTGACTGAAGTAGAGCTTGACTAAAATATGCAATGGGTCTTCCCTCCTACATGAGAACTACTTCAAAGCTGCATCAATGATAAATGATTTAGAGAAATTGGGTAATGCCAATACTGGCACCGTAGTCATAGTTGTTTTTAGTCGATTAAAATCTACCGTCACCTCCAAATCCTAATTAAAGTTCTTTTCGAAGATGATTTGTTAATGGCATTGTAATTTTATCATATCTCACTACAAATTTACAATAATATCCAATGAGACCCAAAAATACCCGAAAGTCCTTCAAAGCACGAGGTGTCGATTAGCTGCCACCCTCTAAGCGAAAATAAATTTGGTGTCGTGCAAAAAGACATTTAGCCTTATTGACATAAAAAGAGTGCTCCTGCAATATCATAAAGACCTGCTCCAAATCCTGCAAATGAGTCTCAACACTGTTATTAAACACCAGAATATCATCAAAGAAAACCAAGACAAATTTACAAAGGAGAGGTCAGAAAATCTCATTCATCATCACCTGAAATGTCGATGGTGCATTAGTAAGGTCAAACGGCATCACCAAGAACTCGTAGTGACCCTCGTGCGAACAGAAAGTCATCTTAGGAATATCCTCTAAACAAACCCGAATCTGATGATACTTGAATTTAAATCCAATTTGGAAAAAATCTCTGCTTTATGCAATTCATCTAATAGTTTATTGATGACCGAAATCGTAAACTTGTCAGCACTATTACCTTGTTGTGGCACGACAATCAACACAAAATCGTCAATTACCATCTTTCTTTTTTACTAACAGTACAAGACTAGAAAATATACTACAACTGTGTCTAATGATTCTCGCAGCCAACATTTCATTAACTAGTCTTTCGATCTCATTTTTTTGAATATGAGCATAACGACATGGTTGCATACACAAAACAATAGCATGGACAAGAAAATGAGCGGGAGGAAGCTCAATAAGAGTTTCAAACAAATTCTAATATTGATCAATTAATTGTTGAACATTCACTAAAATATTTTTTAAGTGTAAAGGCTCGTACTCTGTTAATTGTAAATTATAGCACTCCAATAACACTCATTCACAGCCCCCTTTTATAGCTCTCATCAAGGCTTTCATTGAAACAAAATTCTTACAAAGGGTTGCATCCCCTTGCAATTTAACATTTTGGGTCTCCACCATGAATTTCATAGTCAACACAACCCAATTCACGTGCATATCACCTAAAGACTGTAACCACTACATTCCCAATATGATATAAGGGCTTCCCAATTCTAATGGCAGAAAATACTTGTGAATTTTCAGTTTCTGCAATTTCAACTGAATCCTACAACAAATCCCTAGGCTTTTGACCAAAAATTCCATGCCCATTAAAATCTTGTAACTACTTGTAGTATTCAATGCCAAATTGAAACACTGAACTAGTTCTGTTGAAATAAAGTTGTGGGTCGCCCCACTATCAACCAGAACAATAACAGATGCACCTTCAATTTCTCCTTACAACTTCATAATTTTTAGTGATGTTAATCCCACCACAGAATTCGTCGATAGTTCCATGGCGCTAGGGAATTGGTCAGTCACTTTTTCTCGATTTCTTCATTGAATTGTCCTTCATTTCTGCCTCCTCAAAATCATGACAGATTATCACTTGGAACTCTCTAGATTTATAACGATGGCCGATACTATATTTCTCATCGCACCGGTAACACAATCTTTTTTCTCACATTTCTTGTAAATCTGAATCAATCAACTTACAGAATTGGACATTCAGTTTTGGGACAACCGACTTTACTATGGTCAGATTACTTCCCTTAATCATTCAAACTACAAAATAAGTTTAGTCTCACATTGGGCATAGTAACTAAAGTTTTCCCCATATAAGTACGAGTTGGATTAGATGAGCATGATGACTCTAAACTCTCTAACCCCATAAAGATTTTTATTAGCCCTGAGGATCACAAGTTGGTCTTCAATTCATTGTGTTGTTTGCATAATCTAATTCTAACCAACAAGCCAGAACACCAACAATTCTATTTGAATTTTCAGTTGCAACCTGTTAATAAATTGAGCCCCTAGAATGTAATCAAGAATATCCCAAAATGGAGCAGTTAACTTCTTGAACTGCAACCTATACTCTCTCATTGTTCCCTCTTATCGCACTGCCAAAAGTTGCTCTATCTCAATGATTAGGTACATTCATGCGAATAACGAAATCGTCCTAAAAGTAGATCCCTTAAATCCCCCACAATTTCAAAATGGCTGCCTATCGTCTCCCCATTGATATCAAGAAAGAGTCTCTATCGAGATGCACAGCTACTACATCTATTTTTTCAGTCTTCATCAAATGTTGAAGGGTGAAAAAATGCTCTACCTAAAATACCTAATCATTGGGGTCACCATTTTCGAACACCGACATCTCCAAGTTCTTAAGACGGCCGTCACTAGCCACAACTCTGATCACTCCATCCGACCTCTAGTGAAAGAAACCATCATTTTCTAGCATGCTGTCAAATCCATTTTGCCATCGGCCAGGTCATGCCTTGCTGACGGTCCCCAACGATGGTTCTGGTCAACACCTTCGCTAGCTAATTCTTCCTCATCCAGACTTTGTTTTCCTATTCTAGAAGCCAGGGAGAAACCCGCTCCTAGGCGAGGGAAGAAACCAACTCTTGGCCGAACCTCGTTGCACGTTGCCCTTGCTCGATAATCGTCACACGACACCCCTACACGAAGCTCATCGTACATCGCCGTCAATGTCACCAGAGACTCCATCACTGAAGCCAAATCAACCTTCATGGTTTGGAGTGACGCAACCATGAGAAACTTCATCACGAAAAGACCTAGTTCTGACTTGAATTCCTGACGAACCTGGCTGAACCTGTCTTCTCTCGCAGCTTCTTTTCCTTCTCTTCTCCTTTCTACCATAATGCTCTGATACCAATATGGATACAGTCCAACAACAACAAAGAAAGCAGAGATAGAAATTGTTTCTCAATAAACAAATTATGTAGGTTACAGACAATTCGAGAGGTTTGTTCTCTCCCAATACCAATTCTGAAAAGTAACAATGACCTCTCATCTCCCAAAACACCCCCTAAAAACTCTCACAAAAAACTCACTCCGAAACTAAACTAAACAACCAATAGCCTAAAATCAACTATTGTCACGCCCCCTTTCTTAAGTGGCGTGAACGGGCGCAGCGCCCGAAAGGAGGCTTCCGAGAAGCCTCGCAACAGTGCGCTGGGCGCACTAGGCAGACTGGCCGTGCGCACCGCTCGCGCCAGGCAGAGAGACCATCGAGCAGGATGGGCGCAACAGGGGCAATTGGCGCAGATGGGTCCCAGCTGGGACTGGGCCGAGCAGACTGGGTCGCCAGCACGCCAACTGGGCGCAGGGCCCAGTGGACTAGATGAGAATTTATGGATTTTAGGATTCCTAGTTCTAGTTGCCCAAGGATTACTAGTTCTAGTTGTAGTAGGATTTCTAGTTATAGTTCTAGTTGTATTAGGATTACTAGTTATAGTTGAATTAGGGTTGCTTATTGCCTATAAATAAGACCCTTAAGACACCAAGCCAAGGCATTCGATCAATTGAGTAGAATTGAGTCGAAGGGGAGAGCTAAGCGCGAGGTTTAGCTTCCTTGAGCAGTTGTGGTGATCCGAGTGGAAGAATTGTATCCTAGGTTCTTTGATTTGGAATCAAAAGAGCGGGTGGGGGGCGGGGCTCCCGTAAAGATCTAGTTTCATTGCGAGGAGGCAACGTTCGAGTGAGGTGTTCTTGTGTTCGCAACGAGCAAGCGCATCGGGGAAGGCTGGTCGTGATCGAGGATCGCGGTGCCGCACACCTATTCGCTCTATTCCGCACGGCGAAAATTTAGGGGTGTGACAGTTGGTATCAGAGCAAGGCTACGGGCATACGCAACTTCAAAGAGTAGTTTGAAATTGGTATCAAAGCAAGGCTACGCATCTTCAGAGAGGAGTTTGAAGCTGCTATCCGAATAAAGGTGACAAGTTTTGAGCTAAGGTTAGCATCGAGATTTGGTGTCAGAACAAAGGTTGCTCGATTTCTTTCTTGATCCGTGGTTTCAAAGAGGAGTTTGAAGACTTGGCATCAAGAGAATGGTATACGCACCTTCAGAGAGGAGTTTGAAGCTGGTATCCGGGAAAAAGGCGACAACTTTCAAGCGTAGTTGAGGGTTGACTTTGGGAGGCACTCAAAAATCACTATTCAAGGAGTTTTTCATCCGGTTTACGAGGAGGTAAATCGCGATGGAGGATGAGGTAAGTGTGAGACTTTCTCGTCTAGAGGAGTTCACGGGAGTCACGGAGGCAGGCGACGAGAAGGCATTACGTCTCCAACTCATCTCCCTAAAGAAGGAGTTCGAAGCCTACAAGACTTCGACGAATGAAGCACTGGCACGGCTGAGCGAGTCAGTGGCTGCAGGGGCGGTATCGGGTAGCGCAACGAAGAGGCAGGGCGCGACGACTATCAAATTAAAGGTTCCGAAACCGATGCCATACAGCGGCAATCGGAATGCTAAGGAGTTAGAGAACCTCCTGTGGGACATAGAGCAGTATTTCCAATCAACCGGAGTCGAGGAGAAAGATAAAGTTATGATCTTTAGCATGTACTTGGCGGGCGACGCAAAGCTGTGGTGGAGGCAACATCAAGACAAGGAGCCGAGGATTGTGACTTGTGAGATCTTGAAGGAGTTGAAAGAGCGATTCCTTCCTCTCAACGCCGAGTGGGCAGCAAAGGATGCTTTGAGAAAGCTTCGGCAGACGGGATCGGTGAGCGATTACGTCCGAGAGTTCAGTTCTTTATTGCTGGATATTCGCAACATGCACGAGGACGACAAATTATTCAACTTTCTTGCGGGTCTTCAACCATTGGCTCAAAAGGAATTGCGAAGGCATGGGATGAAGGACGTGGGATTGGCAATTGCAATGGCTGAAGGGTTGGTGGACTTCAAACCCGACTCTTCCCCAGAGAGGAAGAGAGGGAAAGATGATGGGCGAGCGAGTAAGCAATCACAGGGAGGAGGGCACGACAAAGGAAAGCGGACCGAGGGTTCAAAGGCCAAGGGATCTGATCAACCCCGACGTGAGAGAATCTATGTGTGTTTCGTATGTGGTGGGCCACACTTTGCACGGGATTGCACAAAGAAATCATCAGTTTCCACTGTAAGGGCTCAAAGCGAGACTTCTGACGGAGAGGAGGGACCTCGAATGAACCCCATTCAGTTGGTGAATGCCCTAGTCAGCAGCAAGACGTCAACGGAGCAGCACAGTAGCGGCGATGCCGAGGGGATTAATGTATGTCGCGGCGTATATCGGCAAAGAGAAGGTTCGTGCTATGATAGACACTGGTGCAACCAACAATTTCATCTCGCAAGAGAAGGCGAGCGAGCTAGGCTTGGAAGTGACCAAGAGCTCGAGCATGATCAAGGCGGTCAATTCGAGAGCGCAGCCAATTAAAGGGACGACGGTGCCCTTATTGCGAGTAGGCGAATGGCAGCAACCGTGTCCAATGATGATAGTGCCGTTGGACGATTTTGACTTAATCTTGGGGTTGGAGTTTTTCAGGCAAGCAAAGGCAACGGTGATGCCCCACCTTGGGCTAATTTTCATCCAAGACGAGTCCACACTGTGCACTGTTCGGAGCGAGAACCGGGGCAAGCGTACTATGTTATCTTCACTACATTCAAAGGCAGGAGTGCGGAAGGAAGGGGAGACTTTCTTGGCGACACTACGCAACGTCGAGCAGGACAATGTGGGGGAGAGGCCGAGGAGAGTGCGAGCGATGTTAGAGAAATTCGGTGAAGTTGTGTCATCGGAGTTGCCAAGGGCGTGGCCACACAAGCGCGCCGGAGGCAAACAGGCTAAACAGAGGGGCGGATGGGTCAATCCAGGAGGCGGATCTGACCTTTCCAAAAGTACGAGTCAGATGGGCGCAAGGCAGCATTTGGGCGTACGAGCTAGCCCGAGCAGGGGCACAGCACAGGGGACCGCAGCGGAGTGCGGGCAATGCAGGCCAAGGAGGTCTGCCATGAGTAGAGACCGTGGACCGCGACGAGATAGCAGACCACGACTGGCCAGAGGGCCAAACACAGGCAACAAAGTAGATCACAACGGATAGCGAGCTATATCAGCACATGGGTACAAGTCGAGAAGGACTTGGAGCAATCAAAAAAAGGGGTGACCGCTTACTTTGAGGGTAAGTCGACGAGGACTTCGACTTCAGTTAGTGGGGGAGGTTTGTCACGCCCCCTTTCTTAAGTGGCGTGAACGGGCGCAGCGCCCGAAAGGAGGCTTCCGGGAAGCCTCGCAACAGTGCGCTGGGCGCACTAGGCAGACTGGCCAAGCGCACCGCGCGCCCCAGGCAGAGAGACCATCGAGCAGGATGGGCGCAACAGGGGCAATTGGCGCAGATGGGTCCCAATGGGGACTGGGCCAAGCAGACTGGGTCGCCACCGCACCAATTGGGCGCAGGGCCCAGCGGACCAGATGGGAATTTATGGATTTCAGGATTCCTAGTTGCCCTAGGATTCCTAGTTCTAGTTGCCCAAGGATTACTAGTTCTAGTTGTAGTAGGATTCCTAGTTATAGTTCTGGTTGTATTAGGATTCCTAGTTATAGTTGAATTAAGGTTGCTTATTGCCTATAAATAAGACCCTTGAGACACCAAGCCAAGGCATTCGATCAATTGAGTAGAATTGAGTCGAAGGGGAGAGCTAAGCGCGAGGTTTAGCTTCCTTGAGCAGTTGTGGTGATCTGAGTGGAAGAATTGTATCCTAGGTTCTTTGATTTGGAATCGAAAAAGCGGGTTGGGGGCGGGGCTCCCTTAAAGATCTAGTTTCATCGCGAGGAGGCAACGTTCGAGTGAGGTGTTCTTGTGTTCGCAACGAGCAAGCGCATCGAGGAAGGTTGGTCGTGATCGAGGATCGCGGCACCGCACACCTATTCGCCCTATTCCGCACGGCGAAAATTTAGGGGTGTGACAACTATCATATATTATAATATTCAATAAAATAAAATATGAAATACTCAATTCTCCATTTTTTTCCTCCTTGCATAAGTGAATTGTAATGGTGATGACGTATAAGAAATCTAATTTGGTTGGTAAACATAAGATCAACAAAGATAAGCATCTTTTAGTCCTCCATTCTCCTATGTAGTAGAACTTTTAATTTTCCAATTACTAGCTTTTTCCTTTAGATTTTTCACACAAGGTCACCACAGGCTATATAAATCTTTTTAATTATAAATTAGTCTCAAATTTTGTAGTAAAGTAACACAATTACACATTTGGTGAGCTTGAAAAAAAAAATCAAGTCGAACAACCCATAACCTATTGTTTCAGCCCAAAAATACAAAGTTTGACAAAAATACTTGAAGAGAATAGTTTTACCTTGCTTTTCATCATAAAAAATAAATCTATAGCAAACCTACCAATTACACCAAAAAAAATATAGGCTGTGTAAATCTTAGAACTCATATCTTCTCATGATATTGTTACTACATTTTCTATAGCAGATTAGGACTACATTATATGGACTTTATTCTAAGAATATGATGACAGTCAGCCAAACCACAAATAATAGACAAGGAAAAGATATATCACCAATGCAAGTTACTTATTAATCAGCGATACCTTTAAATTAGACACTTCAGCCCTGAGAGTCTCAACTTTTTTGCTGTCCTTGTCAGGACTTACAGGCTCTTTAATGATAAAATGTGCTTCTTCTTTCTGAGAAATTTGACACTCCTTGACAATCACTTCAATCATTTCATCTGTTTCACTTTGTATGTTATAAAAACAATGTGGCAGTGGTTCTTCTTCTTTCACTTCTTCTCTTTCTTCTAAGTTGTTCTGTACACATAATAAACATAATTTTGAGACTCAAGGGTGTTTTGACCAAGTAAGATAACCAAAACTACTAGATATGATACCCAGAAATTCATTATTGAACCAGAGGAAGTTTGAACTTTTACCCAGTTTCTTAAAAAAAATCCCAATCAACTATTTTGATCAATTAGAAATATTAACTCTGCACTGAAGAGAGGCACGCGGTGCAGAAGAGGGAGAAAGATTTGGAGCTTGAGTAAGAAAAGAGGTGAATAACAAATGGAAAACATATGACATCAACCTAACAGTAGTAGCTATACATTTTTATTTGCATGAACAGTCTCTCTCAAGTGATTGATTCACATTATGCTTGATATTTTCTCCAATATAAGAAGCATTATGGTTGATATAAATTCCAATCAGCGGGAAAAATGTGTCAACTTACTACCATCTTTTGTTGCCCCTCAGCAGCAGCTTTGGCCCTCCATCTGTATTGTGAAATGGTTGATGCTTTCTTCAGTCTTTTGTAATTGGAAAAGGTCCTATGACACCGCCAATGGGCCTGTGATTTACTTTCTTTTAAAATCAATCTTGAAGATTTTGAATAAATTTCCCATATAGACTGACCCCAGATTGTTACCTGAATAACAGTTGCTGCCCTGTTTTTCTTTCTAAATTTAAATTTATCACGAGCAGCCATTGCACGTAAGACTGACTGAAACACAACTACAGAGAATGTAATTTTTAGGTATGCTTCTCTTGCAAGTTGTCTTCGAATATTTTTCTGTATTTTAACAGCAGCTTTCTCCCTTCTCAATATCTCATATATTTCACGAGCCAAAACACCTAGAAGTGAAAACGGTAAGACAAGAAAGGGAATTTATGTTAGATAAGAAGATGCCTATTGAATAAGTAGCAGCGAGTTAAGAATTTCTAAGCACTTCAAGAAATAAACTACCAATTAGGAAAATCGTATCACAAATCCATTTAAATGTTAAACTTAGACAAAAAATTTCAGAAAACTATCTACAACTATAATTCCAGAAAGCTGACTAGATATTGCTATATATTAACGCAAAGTGATGTCCGCGAATATTAAGGGACTTGCCTCTCCAATATGATTGTATACGAATAGAAGCCTTCCGCATAGCAATGAACTTCTTACGAACAAGACATGATCTAATCTGCTTTTGAATTATCTTAGCTGACAAGCCCAGATATTTTGCTCTCTGTGCATCCAGCTCAGCCATCTGACCAGCTCTTAAGAAGACTTTAGATTTTCCTATCTGTAATAAGATTTATAAATCCATCATCCAATGGTCCCATAAAGCACAGAATTTCAATAAAACCAACAAAAGCTACCTACTTCAGGCAAATATTATTAACAGTTAAAAAGGTTTCTTCATATGTTATGTAAGTATAGACCACTGGTCCACTGATAAAAACTAAATCTTCAAATGAAATAGTAAGTGGTAATGGATGCCAGAATCTCTTGTTGTATTCCATGTGGAGGAAAGAGCCAACATTTGAGTGTTTAATTGATCTTTATATACATAAAATTTTGGACTATCGTGAGAATTTAAGGTCTGGGTACCATAAAAATACTGAACTGTGCCTCTTTCGTTGAGGCCCTTAGTCCAGATCTTATTGATATCAGAATAAACTATGGAGCGTTCACTTGAGCTGTGTAAAGTGAAAAATTATAGAGTGTTTGCGTGTGATAATGACAAAGTTAGCGGCAGGGAGCTTTATATAATGATGTTTCTTGTCGAGTTCAAATATCGAATATAGGGAAAAATAACTGCTCTACAAGACTGCATCAGGAAAATTCTTACCTGATAACCTTTTACTCCCACTTTCTTCAAAATCATTTCACATGCAGTCTTTTCTTCAAAGCTACCAATAGACATCATATAGGCACAAAAGTAATAACCATGAAAATCAGTTAGATACAACAAGAATTGGTCAATTTTTCATTTTGGCCCAAAATGATTAAGCAGTACTTACTCCCCTTCCAATATCTCTGGAGCAAGAATTCCAAAACGGGTTAAAAATTCAAAGAAAGTCCTGCATGTGGGATATCCGGCACATTTAATTCTAACAGCCTCTAGAACACCCTGTGCAAATGACCAGTACAAAATGAGCAATAATTGGAAACTGACATTTCAAACAAGGACAAAGATACTTCCAACTTCTACTTACACCCGAACGTAGCTGCTGAATGACATCAACATTCTCAAATATGGCAGGTTTTAAGAAATTATTTGGCTTTACACATCTAATGTAATGTGGTTCGGTTGCCTTTAGTGTATCCATCAATTGATGTAGTTGTAGCTGCACCACATTTCAGAGTATTAGGTTCAGTTTTTTGTAGTAGCGTCATACAATGTAATTCTTTGAGATTCAGAATCATATGGTCCATAGAATAGAAGTTACTTTAAAACAGGATCCAATCGAAGAAAATTTTGATGATTTGGCTGACTCCTCAGTCAATGGAGGGAACAGAGATGCCACAAAAGGACATTTTGAAGCACTCAATAAATTTTGATGCTCAGGAACAACATAATCTTTGTTTTTATCTAAAAATTGGTCAGACTGATATTGAACCTGAAAAAAAAGATATAATATTAACACAGATTCACATAGGATATAACAAAGAAACGAGGCCTAGATTAAAATCATAAAACCCACATCTCCTGCATAATGAACAATGGTGAAGTCTGTGCGCGCCAACTTTGGCTTCGAGAAACGCTTGTGATTCTTAAATGTCTGGTAAAGTTTTTGTGAAAAAGTTTCATGATTGGACTTTGGAAACATACTGTCAACAAAAAATAAAATAAAAAATTAAAACAAGACAAATTTAACCAAACTGCAGAAACGTCCAAACAAGGAACTAATTATTTAAATCCTAACCAAGCAGTTGGCTTCATAAAGCAAAACAAGCTCATAAAATGTGAAGTTGATTGGAGATAGGTTTTAGCGATCAAATGTGTCATTTAATAAGAAAAATCTATAAGTCAATACTTCACAAGGAGTGTAATCTATCCAGGGGCAAGACATAATCTCCTTGATATTGTAAACTGGCACATTGTGATTGTTTAAAAAGTGATATGAACCAAGCTTTTACGCTAATTGGTGACAAGTTACGAAAAATCCACCATCAATCATCAAGCAACCTTCAAATATTATCAATGTACTGTCTTCAGCCAGTTTAGGTGTGAATTGACGTCCAAACATGCGCACTTATACGAACATTAACAACATGCTGAAAAACACCTCTAGGCTTCGTTCCATTTATCCTACTTCCCTTGAACATTCTAATTCTTTCTAAATAAATTTGTTTTATAAAATAAAAATATTAATACACTGATCAAATACTATGTCAATGTCAGTCCCATATACACTTTTACGTCCACTTAAATTTTTCATATAAAATATGCAGACATACTGAAAAATAATTTGCATACCAAGCCTCATCAAGCAGAGAAATTATTCCGCCTGGTTTCTGTGAAAATTGTAGGAATTAGAAATAAATATATGAAAGCTAAATCACCAAAAACCAAAAACTGAAACTTAAGAACAAAAGAGAAAATAAAAGGATGGAGGATATCCCAATGGTGCCAACGTTTAAGAAAATTATTTTTAACCTTTCATGTAGAACTACATGCTTCAAAGGATGAATTCTGATTTAGTCAAGCTACAAATTTCCTACTTCTGAATTTCAGGTTCGGGAACAACCTTGCATTTATAAATCAACTGGTTCTGGTATGTGGATTCCTTTACATGAAGTATTTCCTAACAATTAGACTAAAGTAAAGAGAGATAAGAAAAAAATATCGAACCTTCTCAATGAGATCTAGAACATCTTGATTATCAATGAATTCTATGTAACTCCAATCAATACCCTCTTTTGTATATTCTTCTTGTTCCATCTTGAATACATGCTGAATAACAGAATTTCAGTAAAATTTAAAGTCTTCAAAAAAATAAATATGTGTGACAGACAAGTTTACAAATATGACTGACCTCATACCTGGTTGAAATGTTGTTGCAGCTTTTCATTTGTTAAATTAATGCAGAACTGCTCAAAGCTACAAAAGTTGAAAACAAGTTAGAATGATTTGTGCCTAGTACTATGTAATAGCACATTCCTACCATTAACTGCTCATAAGAAGGACAAGATTCAGGGAATCATGGTCATTCCAAACTACTTTAGAGGATAAGAGCTAGCTTAGACAGAACTATACAAAACAGCTAGAAACAAACAAGCAAACTAGCTGCCACACGGGATCACAAGCATTACCTATTAGTATTAAAGCTTTCAAACCCATAAATGTCTAGGACCCCAATCAGACAATTTGAGTCAGGGTCTTGTCCAATGGAGATGTTGATCTTATCCACCAACCTTGAAAAAATATAAGAATGATTAATTAATTCATTACCGAACAAAAAATATTCAGAAATTAAAAAAACAAATTACCAATCAAACAAACGGGAATATATGGTTTTTGCTAAGCCATCCCTGCTAACTGTCGCACCAACTGGATCGAGACTTCTCATGATAATTTCCTCAGGAATTATCATTTGACGCTTGCACAATGCCTCTTCCAATGCAAAAGGATCACACCTGAAAGATGGTGTACATTAACAGCATATGTAAATGTTAAAGTAATTAACACATGCAGACAAATCCAAGTGCTTACATAAGAAGTTCTGCTGCCACATGAAGATGGAAGTTTGATTCCTCATCCTTGAGAACTGCCGAATCACTTTCATCTCTCTTAGCAAAATCAATGTTACCGAGATGTAGAATTGCAGCCACAACTTTAAAAATCGCATCCTGTGATAGATAGATAGATACATATATACATTCATAAATATATAAAAATAAATACCCACCCACCCCTCCGGCCGGATGGACACGCACACACGCAGAGAGAGAGAGAGAGAAAATTTACTTGAAACAATATTGAAGTGATGATATCTATAATGTATAGCAAGTAATTAATTAAGATAGAGAATGTACCTGTTCTTTTTCACCTATTCCAACTATATCCATGGCTCTCTTTGTGGCAAGATAATCATGAGCATCATTTACACCAGGTAATTCATAACAACTTGATTGGTTTAGGTAGTGAAATGATTTCTGATTTCCTAACTTGTATTTCTCTCTCTCCTGAAGCAAATATTAAAACTTTTTGAGACACACTATTTGAATTCAGACTTTCCAACATAGAAAGTAAAAGTAAAAAAAGTTGAATAATAAGCAAACAAGTGTTATGATACCAACCTGAGGTGGAGCTGCACAGAGAAGGTAAAAGCAATGATAATTTCTTTCAGGATCCGATATTTGACAAACACGAGATCTTTCAAGAAGATAAGTTCTAATAGCAGCTCCTGATATTCTTCCATTTTTATCAAATTGAATCTCAACAAATTTCCCAAAACGACTGTGCCAAGACATTCAAGTTACTATTAGCTTATGCATGACCAAAAAAAGACATTCATCTTGTTGCAAATGAAGGACAAAACAGAAGCTCACACCATCAAATAAATGTTTCTTAACAACAAGACAACAAAACACATTTTCAAATGCTAAACGTGATTTTATTTTTCGCCTACACCACCACTTAAATGTACCATTTGAGCAAGTGATGCTCACAAGGAAAAACTGAACAACATTTTCATGAACTGCACAAACTTAACAGTTACTTAATTAAATAACAAATAATAAAGATTGAACACATAGAAATCACATCAGGGAAAAATTTTTTACCTTGAATTACTATTTCTGACTGTTTTTGCGTTGCCAAATGCTTCAAGAACTGGATTGGACTGTGTCACAAACAGCGAAAATTTCAAACAAATCTAGGAAGGAAAAAGACAGAAAGAAGGAGGTCTTCCAAAGAGAAATTATATAATAATTAAAAATCTCATGAAATTTATTATATATCTTAGCGTACTAAAAATAACATCGAGTGATGATAATGGAAAATCAGATTATACATTTTGTTGAAGTACATGAAGAAAGTAATTTTTTAGTTGTATGCTCTTGGCTATAAACACATTGTCACTAAAACCTAGCGCAAATGTTTTGATCTTCCACAAATTGGATGAAATGTCATGAAAATAGAAGTTAATCAAGATTCCTTGATAAATTTGAAGAAAATCTGCAAAATATTCCGATGAAAGCTAATATATTTAAATGCAGTGACTGAAGAATTCTTAAAACGACATAGACACAAAGGTTAGGAGATCATCACGAATTCAAGAGAAGAAGATGAGAGGTCTCCTATATCAAATGCTTCTTTGAACAGATTCAATAGACAACTCAGAATAACTCTACATCATCTAACAGCAAGATATAGATAAGTGAGTTGTGTTTTGGTTCTTTGAGTTCAATGCTTTAAAAATAAGTTAAAAAAAAAGCTCCGGAAACAGTTCATTTAGTAGACATCCATCCATCTACAATGTATAGTTTTAGTGAACACAGTCAATTGTGTTTACAATCTGTGTTGAGAATCAAGACAGCAGAACCTGGAAATAAGGTATTATACAATTCAGGAGTGCACAAAATTTGAATGATTAAATTTAGAAACTCTGGTAGAAAACATAAGACAAACTAAATCAAGTCTTTTTTTCTTTCTTTTTTTTTTATGAAGATGCAACACCTGGAGGCCTATGTCCATATGTCTCCTAACCATGTCCTACTACAAACAAACAGCAAAGTCCAAAGCAACAGAAGCTATTCACATAGAACACGTAATGACATTACACATCCAGCAAGTTTTAAAGAAAAAAAAGTAAGTGTATAACTTACTTCTAGAACTTGTTGTTCAACCGTACGTCCTTCAGCTGCCGCTCTTCCACCTAAAAAGGCAAGGTAACGCATAAGCATTTTGGTAGTTTCAGTCTTTCCGGCCCCACTTTCTCCACTGACTAGAATAGAGATGCTTTTCCCGTCATTAATCATTGACCTAACAGTTCTGAAGATTTAGCAGAGCCTTTTCATGATCGTGAATAAACCAATTAAAGTGCAAAAGAAAGATAATATTACCTATATGCAACATCAGCAATAGCAAAAACATGAGGACGCAGTTCTCCAGATGTTGCACCCTTGTACTGCTCCATCACATAAGAATTATACAAATACGGTAGACTTTGGAATGGATTGAGGGCAATAAGAATGTTTCCTGAATAAGTCTGCCATGAAGTCAAACAGTTAAATAAGTTCCCTTTTTTCACAAATTATCCTAAATCTATATATGGAAATTAGGAATCTTACATAAATTTCATTCAACTCATATCTAACAGCCAAATTATGCAACACTCCTGGCTCATGTAAATATGATAGCTTAGTCATGTCATCAACTCCACCTTCAGGAGCTTCCAAATCTATAGGATATATAGTTGACAAATTTGCAACCACCTGATCAACATAAAATTTTAAAATTATTAAATATTTTAACCAAAAAAAATGCAAGGGATGGAACTTTTTTTCAGTCTATTTCTTTGGTGTTGCTGCTGTTTCAGCTACTATTTGTATAGCATTTTAAATCAATATGATTGAGAATCGCAAGGCATTTCATGTGCAGGAGCCATAAACATATAAGCCATGAATCAAAGCATGTAACACACAAAATTATAACATTGAATTCATTTTCCCTCTAGGACAGTGGTGCACATTTTTATGAATCAGAGGTAATAGCATTAATGACAAATCAATGTTAGTTAAATAAGAGAAAAAATTACAGAAGTACCATAAGCACTAAAGAGTTTCGTTCTGCTATAATAATTCACCAACAAGAGATATCAAAAGTAAATGAAAAAAGTGGGGGAAAAGTCAACTTTAGCAATCCTAGAGGAAAATGATACACAGAATATTGTATAGTAAGACCCTTGGTCTAATCTGTTTTTTTAAGTCTTTCCTGATCGTCCAAAAAATCGGAAAATCTAATGCCAGAAAATAAGAGATTGAAAAAATTCCAAATAAACAAAAGAAAACAGAACTGACAATTGGAAATTGCTTTACCATCTTCCCAGTACTTGTCTGAATCTCAGCGTCCTCCCCAATAATATTTAGAACTAGTCCATCAATCCAAACTGAGTCTGGATCTCCAACCCAAATTTGAGAGCCAACATTGATGTTCACGGGTTTTCCCTGAACCAAATGAAAAATATAATGACAATTACATAACTGAAAAACAAACTTTGAGATGGTTTTGGTATCCCTGTGGTAATCACCAGAGTCAACAGAAGTTTCTTTTACATGTTTCAGCGGATCAACAGCTTAAAATCAATACAAAAATGTGTTGTTTGGTCAAAAACTTTGGAAGAAGGGGAAGCAGCATTATAAAAGTTCACTAATCTGACACCATTCAACTACTTCAAGACAAAAAAGATCCACTGATCTCTAGGACGCAGCATTATAGAAAGGGAAAATGACAAATCAACCATTGTGGTTTCAAGTCAATGACAAATCAACCATCGTGGTATAAATTTTAACAAGTTAACCACTAACGTACGTGTAAATGACAAATCAACCATCGCAGTTACCGTCGGCGTTAAAATCAGTCGGGACGCCGCCGCGGTGTCCTGGCGGCGTCCAAAAATTTGGCAAGACGCCGCCGCGGCATCCCGGGACGCCGCGGTGGCGTCTTACATAGTTTAGGGTTAAAACTGTTAAATCTCCGAATTTTAACAGTTTTAACCCTAAACTATGTAGGACGCCGCTGCGGCGTCCTGCCAAATTTTAGGACGCCCCAGCGGCGTCATGACGAATTTTAGGGCGGCGTCCTGACAAATTCACAGTTTTTATTAGATTTTCGACCTATTCAACTTCAAACGACCATAACTTTCGCTACGAGTGTCAGAATTGGACGCAGAAGGTATCAAATCGAAGCTCTGAGATCTACGACCTGTCATGAAATTTATTCCATAACCCCGTTTTCGAGCCCTAAATCAATCGTTTAAGCCTTCAAATTTGCGATCAAACATTTTTAACCCTAAAAAATGCAAGACGCCGCCGCGGTTTGCTCGGGACGCCGCCGCGGTTTCTTAGAACGCCGCTGCGTTGTCCTCGGACGCCGCCGCGGCGTCCCTACTACGTTTTAACGGAAAACGTGACTGCGATGGTAGATTCGTCATTTTTTCATATGTTAGTGGTTAACTTGTTAAGACTTAAACCACAGTGGTTGACTTGTCATTGACCTAAAACCACGATGGTTGATTTGTCATTTTCCCCTATAAAAATTCACTAATCTGACACCGTTCCTTTTCCTAAACTGATTCCTAGAGATTATAACGGACTTTATAGCTGTATTCTTTTGTTATCCTTGTTTGGATGATCTCATTTCTAGTTTAAACTATTCTGCGGGAGCTACATTTACTACTAATCCTAGAAATTTGAATCAACACAAACATATACCAACCTCTTTATTATATACCTTGGCTGTAAATGCCAAGGTTTTTATTCCACTGAAGTTAAACTCAAAACCTCCGGAAATCAATATCACGTTTCTCAGGATTACTTATCTTCACATCATGAAAATGTAAAAAAGGTGTATACTATGATTTCAAACAATGGTATTTTCGCACTAAACTATTATGCTTTGCTTGAAGATCACTAAATTCATAACAAAAGCCAGAGAAGTATCAGAAAGCATTGAATGTAGAAAGAAATGAAAAAAGGATAGCCAAATGGAGATAACTGATTTCGAATTCAAATAGATATGTGAACGAAAGATATAAGAAACTCAGAGAAATAACGAAAAACTAAAAAGTCACATTCCGCTATGAGCCTATAATCCAGAATGAAAATAAATCTGGTTCACACAGCAACACTAAAACAACTTTGTAACAAATTGAGTAAAACTTCGAATTCACATACCATTTAATCTTCAACGTCCCTATTATACCTAATCCATTGAATCCCAAAAACTAGAAGAAGAGTTGAAATAGAATTTGTCCACCGCAAATGCTGAAAAAATAAAAAGCGACTCGAAAAGCTTACTGGTGTTTTCCTCTTCCTCTAGGCTTGAGTCTGTCCAAGCGCATTTCGTTTGTGGTAGAGACGCTGCAGGAAGCCCCCAACTAATCGCCATTTTACCCGGGCATTTTCGTGGCTCTGTTTCGCCATTCCCTTTTTACTCTCGCAAGGTGGAAGTCCACAGCAGAGAATAAACGATTTGTTTCGAGTTACGTAAAATATAAGGAAATTATAACAGCAAATCTTATACTTTGTGATCAACGACAAGTTAAACTCTAAAAAAAATTTATCGGTGACTTTGCAGTTATGTTTTTTGTCCAAATCTATCAACGGTGACACCTCCATTTCGTTGAAGGGAAGGACCATAGAACAAAGACGAAGGATGTCAATTATCGGGGGCGAGGGACGTCCCTCCTGCCAGTTATCGGTTGTTGGAACAATTCTCGGGCGATGGCAACGATTGTCAATGGCTGTTGGATCGAGGAAAGACGTCTCCCACTCGAAATTGATGGCCAGGATTAAATCTGTCAATTTCCAAAGGCAATGGCAGACGACATTCTATGGCCTTTTGATCGAGCGAGAAACATCCTTTATCGAGATTGACGGTCATAATTGAATCTGTCATTTTCCAAAGGCGATAATGGACACCAATCCATGGTCGTTGGATCGAGCGAGAGACGTCCCTAGATCGGAATGGACGGTCATGATGGACTCCCAATTCTTTTCAGTTGAAGGGTCATGTGCAAGGCACACGCGTTTTTAAAACGCGCGAATTCCCTCAATTAAGATGGACATCCCTCTTCCATAATAGATGTCCCTCGACCTATTTCGGACGTCTCTCATTGAGAAACGGAAGTCCCTCGACCAAGACTACGTTGTTCTGCCCGCAATGGACATCTCTGTCTTAAGACGTCATTGTTCAGTATAAAACAAACGTCCGTCTTAATACGAGGGACGTCCATGTTCGACCGAATGTCATTCTCTGGACGTTAAACAACTGCGTTTCTCCTATCGACGAACAACGCAAATCTGCCTATATAATCGCGAAGGACGTCCTGTGCCCTAGATATTGTAGAGAGAAATTTCGACTTCCTCCGACTAACTCGAACTTCTGATATCTATCATCACGTTTGTTGAATCGGAAAATGCAGTAGAAGGTGGTTCAAGTGTCGAAGAAGCATAAAGTGGCTCCCTCCGAGGTGGAAGGTTGAGCACATGTATCTGTAGAGGCACAACCCAAGGTGTTTAGCTCAGCATCCTCCAAATATCGGTACGATAATGACATTATATCATGTGCCTTAATTATGTCTATAAGGGTAGATTTCAATGCATTTGTTGACTTTTGATTAAAGGAAATGTTTGAACACATTGGTTTGTATGGATTATGCACGATGGGGGGGCTATTATTATGAGAGGGTTGTGAAATTATTTTACGCAAATTTGGAGCTGGATAGCTTTACTAAGCTGAAGACGTTTTTATATGGGAAATAGATTAGGCTAAATCTTAAGGAGTTAAATGAACTTATTGGATGCTCCACAGAGGAGCCGATCGAGGAGTATTTCCATGTATCCAAAGACTCAGACTCTGTAAAACATAGAGAAGATTTGGCATTGCTTAAACAATTGACTCGTAATTCTGAAGCCGTTGAATCTTTCTCCCAACCCAAATCAAAAGACCTAAATGCTAAAGCAAGAGTCATCCATCACATGATCATCCACACAGTTTTGCTTCGTGATGGACATAGAGACCATGTTAGCTGTATGGATCTCTATGTGATGGAGAAGCTTTACAATGGGAAGAGCTTCAACATTGCCTGTGTCATTATTAATCAAATGAAGGCAATCTTAAAGAGTCCAAGGAAGAATATCCCCTATATTGGCTCATTCAACATATCATTGATAGCAACGGGTTGGTTGTCCCTCCCAATGAGCGACGAACCAATGAAAAGACACCTGACATGTACAATCAATTGACTTGGATGGAGTTGCACAAAGTAGGAAGGGAGTGGGTATTTAAAGGAGTGGACACTCCCTCCACTCAACCTGTGCATCCTCCATCCCCGTTGGCTGCACCTCCTCCATCAAAGTCAGCTACACAATTGCCTTCAACGTTAGTTGCACCTCCTCCTTCAACGTCCACTGTACTAATTCTGTGGACGTCAGTTACACAGCCGTCAGATGACGTGGAGGTGGAGGTGGAGGACAATTTTGTTCATCCTATGGAGGACGATGCACCTCCCCCTCCTCAGTTCTCATCCTACATACTAATCAGTGAGGAGAGGTGGCTATAATACCCTAGAATTATCGAGAATTATTGAGGATATAAATTGGATATTTGAATGTTGGAAAATTATGGAATTGTTGAGTGATTAAATTAGGTCGATTATTATACGAATATTAAAGTATACATGTGTATATATATATATATATATATATATATATATATATATATGTGAACTTAAATGAATAAGGAAATTTAATGAATAAGTTAATATAAATAAGTATAAATTAATAAAGGTGGGGTAGTATTGCGGAAGAATTGAAGAAACAGTGTTCGACATTGGACCGATCGCATGTCTTCTGTCTAGGTCCGGTCAAAATCACTATTCCGGTCGCATAGGTTACGACCGGACTCACTGTAAAACGTGGGAAATCATCAAAATTGGCCAAACTTCCGTGAAAATAACTACCTTCCGTAATTTATTTTTCTATTGTGTCTACCATTCACTATTATGCCTAACCTTGCCTAACTATTGTAAAGTGGAGGCATCTCAACCATCCATCAACAACCTTGCTTAACTATTGCAAAGTGGAGACATCTCAACCTTCATTCATACCTATAAATAGGCTAAGATTTGAGAAGGAATTCACAAATGAGAGTAAAGGAGGAAGGAGGAGTTAGAGAGAGAGTGAAGGAGAAATTGGGAGAAGGAAGAGAGAAATTTTGAGAGAGATGGAGTTCTAGAGAAAGTGAGTTTTTGAGTGAAATTGGTGAGTTTGTGAGTTTTTGAGTTTAAGGGCAGATTTGTTATTCTGATTTTTGGGGGAGTTTTCGACGGAGGAAAATTACGCAGTCGGTCTAGAAACTTCGGTAACGATTCCCTACCCTCTTTAAGTTATTTAGTTGATAGTTTTAGTTAATATTATTGTTATTATCATTATATTGTTTTAGAAATATTAAATTCAATATATTACCGTTATTATCATCAAAATTATATTGAAATGTTAAATTTAATATATTACCGTTATTATCACCAAAATTATATAAATGATTAAATCTAATATACTATCTTTATTATCACCAAAGTAAATTAGAAATGGTAAATTTGTAACATTCTGACTTTATATCAGAATTTAATAAATATAATTGGAGCATAATATGAAGATTAATTGGATAATTATCGGGGTATTATCAATAACGTACTCGTTAGATTATAAATTACGGAAGTTAATGTGATCAAAATAAAATAAGTATAGCTTAAATCATAATATATGTGATTAATTAGGATTAATAATGTAAGATGATTTAATTGATTAGATTAATTGGATTAAAGAGGAGTAAAATGGGTGATGGAAAACATGAACCGGTTCATGCCAATTTCTTACGGTTCAAGAATTAAAGGGAGGAGGGGAATTTGGCCTTTGACCATTCCCGCGCGAGAGAACCAGAAAATGAGAGGGAGAGAGAAGGCTCGAGAGGGCGATTGGGAAAGGGTGAGCGACGACAAAAAAGGAGAGGGACGCGAGGTTGGCGACGGCGACGGCGAGCTCGACCTAGGCTTGGGTTTGTTCCGACGGAGGTGGTGGTGTCCTTGCGAATTTCAAGCAGCTAGGGCTCGCGGGTCTGAACAACGAAGCGCTGGGTCGTGCGACGGAGGCTGTCGACTGGCGACGACGAAGACGTGGCGTCGAGGAGATGGATTGACGTCGGCGTGGCATCCGGCAGAGGAGAAAGGGCGAGGCGTCGGGAGGCAGGGAAGCTAGCGGTTCAAGCTGGACTGGCCGAAGGCCATGGTCCAGCTTGTGGTTCGGTTCTCTTCTCCTGGTTCTTGCTCTGCTGGAGATCGACAATGGCAGATTGGATGCAGTGGCTGGTCGGGCGTGCTGGGAGAATGTCAATCTCTGTCCCTAGGTATTGGCAGAGAGTGTCCCCTCTCTGGTGGTGATATACAGAGAAGAGACGAAGGGAGATGGGAGGCCAAGAAGGGGAGACAGAGCTGGGGGGGCTTCGGGTGTGCAGGAGAAAGTGGCGGCAGGACCGGTGTGCTCTCCTTCGCGTGGTGGAGCTGAGGGTCTGCCCTCGGGTGTCTGCAATCCTCTCTGGTGTTTGGGTAAGACATCCCTTCTCTTCCTTTGTGAATTTTGGAGATAATATGTGAGTATTGATGAATGAAGGATATGTTAGCTGTTGGTTGTTTTGAGCTACTTGCTGGATATGGAGATTTTCTTTGCTACTATTTAATGCGTAATGTGAACTATTGGGAATATTGTGCTCTGTTATTGGGACTGGATTGTGAATGGTTGTGTGTGACTCTTAGCTTTGTGGCTGGATTTTTGGATAAGTGACCAATATGACATTCTGACAGAAAAATCATGCTAAGTCAATTACTGTGGAAAAGTGCTCTTTGTTAATATATAGTGACGAAAAAATATGTGGATGTGCTCTGAATATACGCTGCAATTGGGTTGATTGTGAAATTGTGACATCTAAGTTAAGTATTTCGCAAGATAGATGGATACCTTGTTAATGGACATACTTCCTGTTAGGTTTTGTTTGGATGAGTTATGAAGCATATGTTCTGTAGTTGGATTAATTTATTAGGATAAGTTATGTTTCATTTTAGACGTTAATGAGTTCTTAGAATTTCTACATAATTAAGGATGAGAAAAGAATGAAATTAATATTCGTTACTAATTTGTGAAGGTATCGAAAGGAGGAGGAAAAGATAACGATTAAGCATCGACGCACGGTAAATATTTGAGGTAAGGAAATAGGGGTGCTTTGGCCATTGAGGCCCTACACCACAAGTGGGTGCATGTGTTCAGTGTAAATGGTTTACTGTTATTTGTCCTAAAAATGCTCACTGTTAGTATGAAGTAGTTGTTAGTTAGATGGTAGTTTTCCTTGGATGACTTCCTATTGCATTCCCTTGATAAGCTTTGTGTTTTCCTTTGTTATTAATCTGTGGATGAGCCCTATTGACTATTAGTTGTCCTCATTTCTTGTAATATCCCAATTTTTGTAAACAGAATTAGTTGAGGATAATTGAGATTTATTTGATAAGAAATTGATTGAGGGGAAATATTTGGATAATAATCAAGGATTTATTTAACGAGAAATTAATTGGGGCATAATTGGATTATTCGGATGGAAGCCAAATTGAAGTATTTTAATTGGAACGATAATTATCATCATGAAATATTCAGAGAAAAGAAAATTAGAATTAGGGTGAAAATAATTAAATGAAGAATTTAATTATTTAAAAGGAAGAGAAATGGAGTAATTTTATAAAAGAAGAAATGAGGAGAATTTAATTAGGGGATAAATAGAAAGTGGGAATTAATTATTAAAGTTTTATTTTAGGTGATGATTTAATTTGATTAAGTGGTGATTTAATTTAAGGGATGATTTAATTTGATTAAGGGATGGTTTAATTTGAAGAAGAGAGAAAAGAAGAAAAGAGGGGGGAGACGGCGACCCGTGAACCAGCAAGAGCGGAGGCGAGGGCCGAGAGAGAAGAGAGAGGTCGGGAATGGCGACGGAGCCGACGGACGACGGCTCGGGTGCGCGTTGTCCGGCGCATGGCGGCGATGAACGGCGAACAGCGAGCTAGGGCTCGGTGTTCCGCGGCATTCGGAGTTGCAAATCGGAGCTACAAAATTGCCGTTGGAGATAAGTCAATGCTTTATGTTTGGTGTTCACCTTCTTGGCTTCCAATTTGGTTGATTTTGGCTTCGGTGGAGTGGTGCTTTGTCGTCGGCAGGGGAGACGTGATCCGTGAAGGCTGGAGGCAGGGGCTTGTCACGTGGCCAGTTTGTGATTTCCAAATTGAACCGGCTTATTCTTCTCCCAAAAAGATTGGGACTTCCACATGGCCATCGAGTATTGGACCAATTTCCTTGAAGTGTACAATTTTCCTCAGCTTTGTATCTGTGCATTCCTCAGCTATAAATGGATGGCAGCAGTGGGTGGATAGGGGAGATGATCTTGTTCTCTGTGTGTGCATTAATCTGTGAGTGACAGTGAAGAGAATGAAATTGGACAGTGATGGCTATCAGGTGTGCTCTCTGTGAAAGGGTCGAGATCAATGGACGGAAGTGAGCTCCTGTTTGTTGTTGCTCTGGATTGCTACCATGAAGAAAATGGTTTGTGTGCTCTACAGGTAATTCTCCTCTGTTCCTTGGTATATCTTCTGTGATGACCGATTGAAAGGGGTAAAAATATTGGATATTATACTGTGTTGAAGTTCTATTTTGGATTTGAAGTTCTGTTGGTGCTGGGATTTGTGTTTGAGTTTCTGAAGAGATTGATGGGTTGTTCTGGCCATTGCTATCTTCTTCTCTCTGTTGCCTTCAGGTGTTATGTTGTGATTTGTGGTTGAGTTTTGTTGATCTTGCTGTCTGATTGTGTTGGCTGTAAAATCATAATAATATGTTCAGATTTTCAATACGGTACACTGCTGTTGATAATAGATTCCGTGGATTTGTATCTGATGGGTACATGTTCTAGCTTGGATGGTTTTCTTATTTAGTTGTTGTGTCAGTTCATTGTGCACTGCCCTTAATGTTGGTTCTAATTGTCTAATGCCATGAAAGTTTTGATTTGTTTGGTGAGAGAATACTGATAGTTTTGGCCTCTATTTTACTACAGGTTTTATAGAACAATGTTATGAATAATTAGGACTTGCAGTTCGTGATAGCGCTATTAAGGATAGGTTGAATACGATGCATTGTCTGTACTCTATTGACTCATTTGGGATCTGATCATATTCTGCCTTTGATGTTGGGATTAGTTTCAGTTGCTGGAGATATTATGCATGTATGTTGGATTAAATTCATGTATTGTGAGAATTTAGTTAAGCATTCTGCACGTTACACATGCTTTGTATATTGGATGAATCACCTATAGCTTTTCTAATAAGATAAAGAGGATAAGTAAATGTGATACGTTGATTATCGTCTAGATAGAAGGAATTAAATAGTTCTCTTCTCTGCTGTGGAAAATCTGATTTTTGGGATAAAATATTATTTAGTTTTATAAAATAAATTCTCTTCATTATTAGGGCACATTGATGGAATGAGCAACTATAAATTGTTATTTCTATTTTCGTTGTAATGATTATTGCAAGGTTGCTAAGTAACTAAGTTGACTAATGTGAGTTATTAAGCATTAAGGTTTATGGAAATTTAGTGACTGTTATTAATTAATAAATATTGGTTAAATTGGATAGTTGTGATTTAAGGAAAAAAGTATAAATTAAGGTTATTCGTTTATTGACCATGAAATTAATGAAGATAAATTTATAGAAATTTGTTAAGCGATAATTTAATTATTAAATAATAAATAATTGTTAATCATTTTGAAGGTATTAACGGGAAAAAAAATAGAGTGCTAAACGCGCCACGAACGCCAGGTAAGTTGATATTTACTGAGTTTTGGTCTTCGGACCCTACATCAGGATTGCATGTTGTTTGTTTAATAGATTTAGGTTCTTTTAATGATATATTTATTAGACATTCATATTATCATATAGGACTGTACTTAGGCACGAGCATATTGTATGTCATCCTAAAATATATGTAAATAGGCATGTGGGGGTTCGGGAGGATTGGGAATGGTTGTCGTGGTGACACCCCTATTGGAGTGCCTACTCCCACTTAGGGAGTGGTGAGGTACAGTTAAGCTACAGGAATCGTAAGACTTTCAATTCTCTTGTTCTGAAATCCCCAATGTCTTCAACAAAAGTGTATGGGTATGGCTCGTGGTGACACCCCGATTGGTGTGTTTCTCAGTCGGAAATACGGTTAAGCCACGAGACCTAGACTTATCCATCGCCCCGACTAACAAATGAGATACAGATCTCCTCTGTAATGCATCGTGTGATCATGCATCATATGCATTACACTTAGTCTATCACTTACTGAGCAATAGGCTCATTAGTTAGGTCTTGTGATGTAGGTAGATACGAGAAACAGGTAAACAAGTTAAAGACAGTTGATGAAAGATTTGCACGGGTGGATCTTGTGGCTGGCTGGGCTAAAAAGTTTTTAAAGGAAATGGTTTGTAAAGTGATTTGTAAATCATGAATATTCTTTAACGCTTTATTTTAATTTTCCATGTGTTTTATAAAAAAGATTTTATTACTTCTTCTACAGTTGATAAACTTTTAAGAAAAAAGTTTTAACGCTCAGGTTTTATAAAAGGAAAATACTCTGATGTTTTTATAAAAAGAAAAATTTTAAATTTGCACGATTTTCAAAGTTAATAAAAACTGGGTCGTTACATTTCTGGTGTTTATTTTCCTTGTGATATTCCCTTACTGCCAGTTATTTTCATTGTTGCAAATGCTTACTAGATTACCGTGAAGAGCTGAGAATGATGAATGAAAAAATGATGAATGATATGAATGAACTGTTAGTTTCCTTGAGAATGACCTTGACTTGTTACTGACCTTTATTACTCGCTGTAAATTAATGTGCTGTGATTCCCTAGTTGTTGTTCTGCTATTAAATGTTTGTGTTACACCCTTAACCTAGTATGTTAATCTAGCATGTTTAATAAACGATGATCGAACTATGTTAGTTGAGCATGTCTAGTTGTTAATAGGTGTTTATAATTGAACTATGTTAGTTCAGCATGATTAGTTGTCAATTGGCTTGAGTAGTTAGGTTAATTAAGTTTAACTATTTAATTGTTAATCAAGCATGTAAACTACTTAATCTGTATTTATAATCTTTTGAGCATGTAAATCAATTGGTTGTTTGACTTCTCTAATTCTAGCATATTTTATTTGCAGATCAACATAGAAATTATAGTCAATTGAACATGTCAACCAAACTAGATAATTGGCTAAGTATGTAAATTAACCAGCATGTTTATATGTTAATTAGTATTGTATGAGCATGTTAATTAGCTTAACTAAATTAGTTAACTTGAGCATGATAATCTGATTAGAGCAAGTAACTGAACTAGAATTAGAACCCGAGCATGTTAATCAATTTGCTTAACTAATTAATAGTTGCTAACTACTTCCTGAGCATGGTAATTTATGTAAGTATGTTTGATCATCTAGAGAGTATATTAACTTAACTAAAGTAATTCATTTGACTCGAGAATGCTTACTTAACCTTATAACTTGAGCATGAACCTATTTAGTTAACTGTTAATCAATCAAGTTAATTGCTAATCAATTTAGTCAATTGAATCAATGGAGCATGTTGACCAATTAGCTAATCTAAGCATGTAACTAAGCATGATAATTAACTAGTTGTTAAACCTTGAGTATGATAATGAATTAGTTGAGCATGTAACTAAATTAGATTAATACTCTCATGACAATTAATTAAGATATGCCATGTAATAAGCTTGTGATTAGTATGTCCAATTAGTATGTTCAACCAACTAACTAGAACAAAAGCATGATTAAATTACCTAGAATAATAAATATAGGAAGCCTGTAAATGGACTAGGAAGTTAACTAGATAATTGACATGTTAATTCTTGTATTCATTATTATAAATGTTCTTTGTATAATTGGTTGCCTTCATTGCTATGCGTTTCAATTCCTATTATTCTTTATACACGCTTTAAGTTTAAGTTACTTTCTTTTATATGCGCACTTTAATTTCTATGATTGTTATACAGTGAAGCATCATGCATCATGTTAGGTTGAGAATGTATGGTCATGCATCATGTTAATAGAAACTAATAGGGAGTGTCACGGGGTGGTACGCACACATGCATGAGTGAGGATAAATGACGAAAATGAATAAAACGGTAAGATAATAAAGACCTCTGTGGTCTGGTAGCTTAGCTCGGCACAGACACAAAGAAAAGAATAAGAGAGTTTGGGGGCGGATGGGTAGACGAGTCTAGTCTGCAATCTAGCCAAAGCCCCTCCCTTACCGTTATGGGAGTTCTAGATTGTAAGTAGGAGACTAGGTCCGACCAGCTATAGCATTCTATACAGGTCCTCCAATCTCCAGTTTGAAGTGCGAGTAACGAACAAACTGCGTAAAGAAAAATAATAAAATGGTAAATAGCTAGTGAAAGGATTGGTTTGGGTGACCACCATTCCAATGAACTAAAGAGAGTCATAAGCATAGTTACATTAAACCATTTTCCTTACTGAGCCATTAGGCTCACGTATTACTTGTGGTGTAGGTACATACGACGAATAGATAATAAGTAGATGATAAACACATAATGAAGCAGGGATGAAGGATTTGCATGCGCGAGGAAGATCGTGGCTGGCCAGACATATGGATATGGGTAAAAGAGAGCAGTTTTAATTAACTTAAGTCTTCAAGATGTAATTTAAGGGTTAGTTTGTTTCAGCAAAAGGTTTACGCTTCCACAACGTTTTAAAAGATTTTCATAATGCTTCTGCTAAGTTTTAAATAAACGATTTTATTATGTACGCTTCTGCACATTTTATCAACTAGTTTTTATAACGAGTTTACAAAAAGAGTCAATAACGATCCAGTTAGACGTACTCTGATATGTTTTGTTTTAAAAGAGAAAGAAATTTCAAATTTTTACGCATTTTAATAAAATTATGAAAATTCGGGTCGTTACAAAATTAAAATATAATAGCGTTATTATATCTACTTAAAAATAAAAATATACTATTATTATTATCACAATTAATTGTAGTGGTATAATTGTAATGTGCAAATAAGTTCTGTGTAAGGAAACTGATATTTAAGTGGATCCATTGTGACCCACCAGCTTGTCCTAGGAACTTATTTGGAAATGATATTCTGTCTAGGAGACTAATATTAAGTGATCTGTCAAGAACTGTCAGCCTTTCTTGGGAATATTCTGATCGGTATTATACACGAAGAGATAAAATAATTAATGAAAAAATAATAATAAATGGTAGAACACTTAAAAGGTAATTACTAACATGGTATCAAAGTTAGGGGTTATAATGGATAAATATATTGATAAATAAAGGATACTTATTTTGAAGGGATTAGCGAGGAAAAGAATAAGGAACGAAACCCGCTAAGAAATCCAGGTAAATTGATACTTACTATGGTTTGGTCTTCGGATCCTACATCACAAGAATTATGACATTGTTTGCTGATTGTTTACTGCTTTACTAAGCATGTCTATAGCTTTCATAGAATAGGAAGATATTGAGCATGTTTCGCATATTGTACTGCTGCTTGCTAACTGTTTACTAGAATTAGGTTCTTTTAATGATATGTTTCATAGATGAGTATGTTTAGAGATTATAGAAATAATATGATAAGAACTGTATGTATTCGTGAATATTATGCATCATGGTTTTAAAAATATACGAAAATAGATTTTCATACATGGTTTTGAAAAGAGAACAGAAATGAATAAAAAATGATAATGGTAAAGTTTTAAGTAAAGAAAGGATAATGGATATGGTACAGGGTGAGCCTGAGGTTCTTTCCTGGGCATTCTAGTATCAAGGTACAGAGTGAGCCTGAGGTTGTTTTCGGGGCATTCTGGTACTAATGTCTAGGGTGAACCCGAGATTCTTTCTGGGGCATTCTGAGACTAAGGTCCAAGGTAAGCCCGAGGTTCTTTTCGGGGTATTCTATGACCAAGGGTATAAAGTCCAGGGTAAACCTAAGGTTCTTTTCGGGGTATTTTGGACAAAAAAGAAATGAGAAAGGAAAACACAAAAAGAAAAGATAAAGAAAAGGAAAAGAAACAAAAACAAAAATGGATTTTAAAGATGCATAACATATTTATGTTTTATATCACTTACTGAGCATTAGGCTCATTAGTTAAGTCTTGTTAATGTAGGTGATGATAATACTGATGTACCAGCAGAGGAGGAGATATTTCAGGATGATCCCTTGAGTTATCAGCCGGGTTCGACCTGATTGGTTATGGCTCACAGCTTGATAGGTGTGGTGTGTTTTGTAATCATATAATCATAAATTTTTATGGATGTGGTGAATTAAATGCTTTGTAATCATAAACTTTTACTGTAAGACATAAATTATGTTTTAATATCTACGTCCACTTGAATAATTCTGATATGTTTTTAAATGAAATTAATTTACACATTTTGAATAAATTAAAAAAAAAATTTATATCACAATTTTTAATAGTTTTAAATAAATGGGGCGTTACAGTGGCAGTGGCTTGTCGCCAAGTTGGAGTGACAAGAGAGGCAACTTGACAAGATTCAAGCCATTTTAATTCAAACGAAAAAAGCCCAGCAACTCCTCTAGCAGCCCAACTAGCTCCATCAGCTTCTTCTGCATCGTCCGATGCTGGTCTGGATGGATCAAAGTATGTCTTTTAGCTTACATGCACTTTCCATATATGCATTAGTACTGTTGATTAACAATGTGTTACAGTGCAGGTCTCCTATCATCAGGCAACTGTCACCTCCTCCAACCCTTGCCAAAGTTCAGAAGATATTGGCAACGGGTCTTTCTTTGACGGAAGCAGTTCCAAGGCCTGATTCACTGCTAAAAGTGTATAAACTAATTTTTCATTGCAGCCTGTGAAGTTGATGGACGAGTTCCTGAAATTAGCATAGGAAAATACCAAGAATGACAAGGAGACGTGTGGTATACTTTGCGACTCCATGGTAAGAAACAATATAATTTAAAAGTTATTCTCAATTTTGATTGTATGCTGAAGACACTGTGTAGCGTGTTTTCATTTTTTTCAGAGTAAAGAAGTCTGTTCAATAACAACCCTCCTCATTCCAAAGCAATCGAGAAGTTTAGACTGGGTAAGAATGTTTAACAAATGTACAAGACACTGTTATTGAAAATAAATAAATATCTCATGTTCTTAACATGCAGTGCATGACATTGAATGAGGAAGAGATATTTGAGAGTCAAATGAAGGAGGAAGTGTTGACTCTTGGCTGGATTCATGTAAGGCACTTGTATTCATTTATGCAATATTTTTTTCTTATATAATATATGGATTTTATTTCAGATACACCCGAAGCAATCATATTTCATGTCATCAATTGACATTCACACATAGTATGGGTACCAAGTGATGCTACCGGAGTCAATTGCAATTGTCCTCACACCTATAGATAAAAAATGATACATTTTCTCACCCTGTGCTTTGAAAGAAGTGACAAACTAATTTTGCCTCCCAATTGCAGCCCACATGGCATATTTCAAGTCTCGCACCCTTTAGGGTAGTCAGTGATTGCCAAGTGTCCATATCAAGGCTTTCATCTTCAAAGCCCGCACATACCAAAGGACCTTTACGAGTACACCACTCATGTCGAGATGAACCCCAACTTGTAATTCAAGGTCGTCGATATCCGAGGCAACTAGGCAACAACTACAAAAGATGCAACAAATGCAAAATCCACAAAAACTGCAAAATCCACAAAAACTGCAAAATCCGTAAAAAATGCAAAAACTGAAAAAACTTTAAAAAGTGGCTCAATTGAGATTTTTTTATCTATGTTTATTGGTTTTGGTTTTGGATGTTGTATCTCTGTTTATTGGTTGTTGGTTGTTAGTTTTGGTTTTGATTGTTATATCTCTGTTTTTTGGTTTTGTTTGTTGTAATTTGAATGTTGTTTTTTGAGCGAGGGACGTCCCCTATAGGCTGAGGGCTGTCCATTTTATAGCAAGGGATGTCCGTTTTAGGGATAGGAATGTCCATTATATCGAGGGGCTCATCAATCGTTGAAGGAAAATAAGACAGATTCGAACTTCCGAAATAAGAGAGACGTCCTTTGTACGATTTCCATCATCCATTGTCTCGATCCGTCTTTGGAAGCCAATAACTTCCTCATTTTATAAGCTTTGAATTTGAAATTTGGAAAGTGCCTTCTTTGATGAAAGAAGAAAGAACCCCTTAAAGAAGAATGGAAAGTACCTCCACAGATTAAGAAATATGCTTGAGAGAACTTGAGTTATGAAGCATATGTTATGAGGGACATCTGTTATGACGGTTATTGATTGAGCGACAACTATTTTTCTTTAGTTTGAATCTGTAAAGAAGCTGATCGACATATCCCAATAATATTAAGTATTTACACCACATATCACAATTCCAACACATTCAACTCGCTAAGCATTGAAATGATAAAATCGTCATGTTATACTCATGATGATAAAATTTGGGGTATTACATATGTACAATTAGGATATTAACAAATACATAAACAAATAGAATAGCACTCATAGAAGCCTCATGGTTAAGGATGTGGGTGTGGGGCGACGGACTCCTACAAAACACAAAAGCAATACTATGTCATACAAAGCGCACATATTTAGAATAACATATGAAAGCATAACAATCTACACATCTGTGTATCGGCAACAATGGTAAATCTCATGAAGGTGTCTTGTGAGCGTCCTACTCTGTCACTGTCACTTGCCACACTAGCGGCTGAGCCTCCAACTTGACAAGAGCGGACATTGTGGCCCATACCCTAACAACGGCTGCATGTCATGAGGACATGTCTCTTGCTGAGTACTGTGTGGCTACGGGGCTCGTCCACCTCCCGTACTCTTCGTTTTCGAGGTCGACTTGGGAGTCTCTTAACTGGCAGTGGTAGAATTGGATCCGGTTCATTTTAGGCCACATGTGGTGGCCACTGACAGATAGGGCAAAGTGAGAGTACATTCTCATAAATGTGTTCTGATGATATCATACATGCACATAATCCTTAGCTGAAGTTCTCATAAAATTAATGCACGGGATGACATGCATGCATGAGATTCCAGTCAGGTCCCACCGGTAACAGTTACAGGTGCGTGTATCCAAATAGACTACGTACCGTTCATTACTGTCACTGACCTCAAACCGATTACATCCTGCAAGCGTTGGACACCAATTTCGAGCCGCATGTTGTAGATTGGCAAACTTTTTTGTTGTCTTAGGACACAATACGGCCGTTGACTTGGCCATCTTGTCATGTTTCTTAACAATCCAACACATGATGCTTGTTCTAATCATCTCGAATATAGTGAGGATCGGTTTGTCTTGGGCTGGCAAGAGGCAGGTTTTGTAGCACTTGCTCAAATTATTGAGGCCCATGTTACACTTTGGGACGAAACAGACAACATGTTTTGACCAACACCTCGGGTTGATTTTTTTGCAGATATGCGTGTGTTGTCTGGTCGAGCACAAGTAGCTTATTCATCTTTTTCTGAAATTGTGATGATGTTGTGCCCTAGCTGCCTTTCACATGATATCTTTGTACAAATTGCCCAAAAATTGTTTTTTGAAATTGGCATACAAGTGTCTAAGGCAGAAGCAATGCTCAGCTGCTAGTGTATATTTTTCAATCGCAGGCACCAACTCCTTCTATCGGTTGGAAATAAATATCCATCCCTTGCCTATATCACTATTTAAGTCCAAAAGCAAGCAACACAAAAACTAGGTCCAAGTGTCTTTGCATTTTGATTCAACAAGTGCCACAACAACTGGATAAATTCCACCATTGGCATCAATGTTGATGGCTATGAGCAGTTGGCTTGGGCGCAACCTCTTCAGGTGACAGCCATCTAGGCAAATGATAAGTCTACCAAACTCCCTTGGACCTCTCTTGCACGTATCCAAACACATGTATGTCCTTTTAAATATTGGACTTGGACGGGGTGTAAGCTTAGGCATATCTACTATCACCACCAATGTGCTGTCGGGATTGGATATTCGAATCTCTTTTGCGTATGACCACAATAGCTTGTATTGTTCATCACCATCCCCTTCATTTAGCTTCAAGGCTAAATTCTTGGCCCTTCTTGCAAGACTCAGGGTAATGTTAACATTAAAGTCCTTCCTGAGAATCTCAATAATGGAAGGAATGTCTCACGTGGACTGACTTTTGAACCAATCCAAATATTGGTTTGCCACCCCTTTGTAAGAAGCGTGTCGGGTTTCCATTTGTCGTGCATTATAGCTCTTAATTTGAAAGGTAAGTTCACCTTTTATTTTTGAAGCGTGAAGCCGCCAATTGCATCCATCCTTGCACACAGTAGTCAAATGATGACATTTTCTTTTGACAAACTTTATCCTGTGCCTATTCTTCAGAGCATAATCAACCACTTGTTCTCTAGTTTCATTCAACAAACTATACTTCTTCCCCATACAGAGCTCTGAGGATGAACATTCTAGTTGAGGATGCATACTCTCTACCCAATCATCATCATCTGAGTTCCATATTGAATGAAGTTTTGAGTCCAGAGATGTTGAGATTGAATGCACCTCTATACCAGGTTCGTGATAGAACCAACGTTGCTCATCAGCCTCGACTACCGAAATAGGATCCACCTCCCTTTCGCAGTTAATGAATTCTTCAATAATGGATGGTACAACACTCCTCGATGCCATGTGATGTGCAACAATCAATAACTTTGTTGTTTGATTGTGTTCAGGGAGTCAAGGTTGCTTGCGCTCGCAGGGACGTCCTTCACGATTATATAGTATAGTCAATCGAGATGTGCGTCGTTTGTCGAGAGGAGAAACACTATCGTTTAGCATTCAGAGAATGACAATCGATAGAAAATGGACATCCTTCGTATTAAGACAGACGTCCATTTCATACTGAACGACGACGTCTTAAGATGAGAGACGTCCATTGCGGGCACAACAATGTAGTCTTGGTCGAGGGATGTCCATTTCTCGACGAGAGACGTTTGAAATAGGTCGAGTGACGTCCTTTATGGAAGATGGATGTTCATCTTAATTGAGGGAATTTGCGTGTTTTAAAATGTGTGTGCCTTGCATGTGACCCTTTAACTAAAAAGAATCTGGAGTCCATCATGACCATCCATTCCGATCCAGGGATGTCCCTCACTCAATCCAACGACCATAGATTGTCATCCGCCATCACCTTTGGAAAATGGCAGATTTAAACTTAGCCGTCAATCTCTATGAGGGACATTCTTTGCTTGATCCAATGACCATGGAATGTCATCCGCCATCACCTTTTGGAAAATGGTAGATTCAATCATGGACATCAATTTCGATAAGGCACGTCCCTCGCTCGATCCAACGACCATGGAATGTCATCCTCCGTTGCCTTTAGAAATTGACAGATTCAATCATGGCTATCAATTCAAAGGGAGGGACATTTCCTCAATCCAACGGCCATTAACAATCGTTGCCATCACCCAAGAATTGTTCCAACGACCGATACCTGGCAGGAGGGATGTCCCTCGCCCCCCAATAATTGTCGTCCTTCCTCTCCTTTCAACGGTCTTTCCTTTCAACGAAACAGAGGCATTAATGTCAACGGATTTGGATGGGAAACGTGACTGCGAGGTCACCGGCAAGAATTTCCCATAGTTTAGTATTTTAGTTGTTAGCAAAATTTCTTTAGGGTTTGACTTGTCGTTGACCTCAAACTATAGGATATGCGGTGTTAATTTTCCTAAAATATATTTGCATTCTCGAACTTAAAAAAAGGAAACGACAATTATTTTAATTTTCTAAATTTTTAAATATTAATTTAACTACTTATATTAATTACTAAATTAAATTAAGGAAAAATGACAAATCAACTATCGTATTTTGTGATCAATGACATAACCATTGAACTATAAGAAAAGATCCCCATAAATATTACTGTCACGTTTGCTATTAAACGTATTGACTTTGATCCATGGAAGATCGTCTATTGTTCCGTTGTTGATCATTATTTTTAAAAATGACATTATTATATTGATGGTCCGCAGCGAATCAGAGCACGAATTGTCGTGGATTGACTACGATCCACGAACGCCATTGAGCTATACTCTAACATTGTACCATGCGTTGTCGAGGATATTGAGGTTCGCAGCCAACTTGCCGGACTGTACCGTCAAGTCTTATATACTAGGGCACAGGCACAGGAAAACACTCGCATACATTGATTGAGGGTTGCCTGCTAGGAAGGATGCATGCCTAAAAAATGCAAGGTGAAACGACATTTCAAATAAAGTCCTATAATGACATTCACAATTGTTTGAGAAAGATGGAAAGCTGTCATGCCTTTGCAACATGGGTGATAAGTGGAGCATCGGTTTTGCATTTGACACCTATATGCAAGGAAGATAAGATAACTGGATTAAGCGAGCAAATGTGCAAGAACCAATAGATGAACCGTGTCTGTAATGCACATATGCACGATATGGTTGTAATTGCATCTGTAATGCACATATACATAATATGGTTGTAATTAAATTGACAAATTGCGTCTGTAATGCACATATGCAAGACACGATTGTAAAAAATTATGTTGATATTTTTGTTTTGTTGTGTTTACTTAGATAATATTTGTTTGAAAAATACTGACTTGGACAATATATGGTTTTTGATAATGTCACAGGGGGGATAAACTAAAAACAAGGAAAACTCTTGCAAAATTTTAAATTTTTTGAAAGAGTAATTGACTCAAAGCATTTCTTACATCATCAACAAATAACTAACATGTTCATTGCAACAATTTAAAGCAACATGTTCATAACACCGAAATATACAAGGCAGGGCAATTTTGTCTATCCATCACAGAAAGTTGATATTCCGCCGTGTAAACACGTCAATCCGCTGTAAAATGTATGACGTTTCTCTATAGGAATGACAATAATCCGTGGTGGAAAGTCAACTTTCTGCAGCGGAACGTCAGCGTGGTTGATCAAAAAGTGCAGATTCGAAATTTTGTTCACAGCTTCAAAATGAAGTACAGATTCAAAATTTCGTTTACATTTTCAAAATGAAGTACATGTTAAATTTCATCATCAATTACATCCATATCGTGCATATGTACATTACAGATGCAAACCAAAATATCCACCCCGTATTCTGTGTTATGCGTTGTCTTCTTTAATCAAGGAAGGTTAAGGTCCACATTCTTATTTGTTTCTATTTGTGGACCTTACTCATCATACTATTGCATAGCACATTGAAAATGAAATTAGCATAGTTTAAAACGTAACACATGAAAACGTAAATACAATAATATGCTTACTTGCGTCTTGGGAACTATGTCAGGGACTGTCTCGGGAACTATCTCGAGGGTTGTCTCAGGGACTCTAAAACCTATAAATGTTCCCTCCGACCTTCCTCTGCCACCTCTACCGCCTCTGCCACCTCTGTCTCTGGACCAGCGGCCGCCACATGCACTAGACTCTAGGCCTTCACATGTGTGGGAATTGTGCCCCACACCCCACACCGACCACACGTCATGTTCAAATGTCTCCTAAGCAGCACTATCCGGCTTGGGGCCTTATCCACATCCTATATTCTTCATTTTCGCGGCCTTCCAGGACGTCTCTAAAATGGGGGTGGAGTAATTGGATCAAGATGCATCACTGGAGGCTACATTATTTGTCTGTTGACGGGGCGGACAAAGTGGGAGTGCATCCCGATGTATGTTTCTCGATGGTAGCACTCATGCACAAAGTCCTCGGGAGATCTCCTCATGAATTGCATACAAGGGATTGCATGGACACATGAGATACCAGTCAACTCCCACCAGTAACAGTTACAATTACGCCTGTCCAAATAAACATGGTACTATTCGTTACCGTTGATGACCTCAAATTGGGCAGTGCCTAATAACTGGGGACTCCAATTGCAACCTACAAGTTATAGTCTGGCAAGCTGATTTTTGACATGCAGACACAAAAGGTCCGTCGAGCGTGCCATCTTTTCATTTTTTTAATGATCCTTCCCATGATGCCCTTTTTTATGATCTTGAACATACTGAGAATGGGTTTGTCCCAGGCTGGTAGGATGCGGACGTTGAAAGACTCGCTAAGGTTGTTGAGACTAATGTCGCACTTTGGAATGGAGCAAAAGACATATTTGACCCAATATCTTGCATCTATTACTCGTAGATAGTTATAGGCTACCGGGTCAAGCAAAAATAGCTTCACCATCTCTCTCTCTCAAAGTGTCTCTTTGTTGTGGCTCCAGAAACAGTTCACATTGCATTCTTGAACAACCTGCCTTTAAGTTTTTTTGAAAATTGGCATATATGTGTCAGATGCAAAAACAATGATCCGCTTGCCCAACGATCTCTGTGACAGCTGCCACCAACCCCTACAAAAAATAACACTATAAGTCAAACATTGGTACACAACGCATATCATAAATATAGATGGCAAAAACAATCAACTGCATATTTTGGCGTTTAGAAATGATTGTCCACCCATTGTCGGATGAAGTGTTTAGATCATCGAGCAACAATTCCAGAAACCAGCTCTAGGAATTCCTATTTCTGTTTCAACCACTACTATAGTAGTTGGATACATTCCATTGTTCCCGTCAATGGTAACAGTAATGAGCAGTTGGCCTGGAGTCGCTCCCTTCAAGTGGTAACCATCCAAACAAATAATCGGTCTACCACAGTTCAACAAGCTCATCTTACATGTAGCCAAACACATGTACATCCTTTTAAATGCACTCATCTCTAGGTGAACACGTACCAAGCTTCTAGGATTAGACCTCCGAATCTCCTTGGCATAAGATCATATGAGCTTGTATTGCTCATTGTCACCCCCTTTATTAATTTCTTTGGCTATATTTCTTGCCCTTTTAGCAAGGGTTGGTGTGATGTTGATATTAAAGTCCTTCATGACTATCTCAATTATGCAAGAAAGGTCCTAGTCGGCCTGAATTTTAAATCTGTTCAAGTAATGCGCTGCCACCCATTTGGTAGAGGCATGACGACTTTCCATCTTTCTCGAGCAAGTGTGAACGTCATTGTAGCACTTTATTTGAAACGTCATTTCACCTTGCATTTTTTAGGCTTTGGTTCACCACGTGCATCCTTTTTGGCAGACAACCCTCAATCGATGAGTGTCACTGTGGCTGAATTTTATCTCATACCCATTCTTCAACTCATGATTAACAATATCTTCTCTAATTTTATTTAGTAAACTATACTTCTTGCCAAGACCAATACCAGCGAACATGCATTCTTCTTGTGGTGGCGTTCTCGGCCTACTCTCAGCCATGTCTATGTCTTCATCACTACTGGATTTGCATAATGGACGGAGCTCCTCCTTTCCCTCCACGTCTAGAGTTGCTGAGATGGAATACACTACTATAATAACTTCATCTCCAATTGCACGTACCTCATTTAGTATGTGTCTCGACATGGGGCCCACATCAATTTGGAAGTTAATAACAAATTTCTCGACACTCCAAGATGCCATTTGGTGCTCAATAATTGCTTCAGCTTTGCCAAAATTTGGTACAATTCAGCTTTAAGAAATCTCTAGGGTTCGCTAATCGCTGACAAATTCTCTGAGAAAATTGTGAAGAGTGTAGTATGAATTTATACAAGGTAGATATGCATGACGATCAGCGGAGAGTCATTATCAATCCGCCGTGGATCGTGGACAATCTGCAGCAAATCGTATTACGATCCATGGTGGATCATCAATATTATAACATTATTTTTAGAAATAATGATCCACGGTGGAACAGTACACGTACAGTCGTGGATTGATTATGATCCACGGCAGATTGATAATATCGACGTGGATTGACTATGATTTGCGGCAGCTTGATGATGATCCACCGCGGATCATCATGCCTCATCTGCCTCGGTGTTATGCATAGGTTGCTTAAATTGTTTCAATGACCATGTTAGTTGTTTGTTGATGATGAATGCAATGGTTTGAGTCAATTTCTCTTTCAAAAAATTGAAAATTTGCAAGAGTTTTCCTTGTTTTTAGTCTATCCCCCTATGACATTATCAAAACCAGATATTATCAAAAACAATATCTTCCAAACAGATATTATCCAAACAAACAAAACAAAACATAAACATCAACATATATAGAGACAATGAATTTTTTTATTATGTACAACAAATTTAGTATCTTAGTATTCTTACACATCTCAACTAATCTACGCTGTCGTCTTTTTGCTAGATTTCCTTCCAAATCCATGATAAAAAATGACAAATGCGGGTTCACATATATGTTGGACGCTTTGGCAAACAACGGACCCTTCTTGGGTACATTATTGTGATGGTGGAAGTCTTCCTTCTTCTTACAATGTTGGATCACCTCCAACCCCTCACTCGTACATCGAAAGATGTAGTGTGGGTTGAAATGCAAAGGGAAAAAATCAGCATATAAGCGGAAACAAATATGAATCTACCTAAGGGAAAAGATATGCCACTCTGTCAATTGGTGCTACGACGATCGAAATTGCTTCAAACAACAATAGCTGGTGAGGGCAGTGAGTGTGCAAGTCAATGGATGACAGAAAACATGGTTGCTTTGGCTAGGACTAAAATGCAAAGGAAGCACGCATTAGAACTATTGAAATATGAATGACAAACCAAAAAGACGAGATATTTACTTACATGAAGTCACCCTAATGTTAGTAGCAATTTTTTCATTTGAACTTGGAAATTTTCTTTGTCATTCAATGTATAGCACTGCAAACAAAGAATGCAATGCAAGGATGAGTACTAAGAAAATATCTTTTGAACTACTTATGTAATAGAACGTAATTCTCATCATGTTTGTCGTCCCTTCTTGCTAAGGGAATATGATCTTAGTGATGTGGTACTCATCCTAAAACATCTTTCCCAAAAGAATTGTGGACGTCTCCATGTTTTTCTGAGTATTTCCAGCAACAAGCTTCTTGAATAAATCCATCAGATCACTTGGCTACAAAAAACAATGACAAGAGACCGTCAGACTACTAAGGTATGAAAAAGTGCCAGCACACGTAGATAACCAAATCAAAGACGTACCATGTGCACAGTTTTCAGTGGCTAAGGCTACAATCCACCCGAAGTAGGAGGAGTAAGTTGGCCTTTGAGGGTAATGGTGCTGCAAATTTGAGCCACGTTATTACGTCGCACACAAATAAAGTAAATAATGGAGTTTACGTAAAAAGTAAATAACTTACAAGCCGTCTGTGCCTTCCGTTGCTAAAAAGGATGATGGAGAGGCCGCTAGTGAGGTTGCTAGAGGGGCTGCTGAGAGGCTATTGGAGATGATAATGGAGGGGCTGCTTGCTGCCCCATTCTCTGCAATGCTACCAACATCTCATGATGGCGCTCCTCTACTCACTCCTTTATTTTTTGCATTTGGAGCAGCCTCATTTGATGGCGCTCCTCTATCCAGTCATGTCTGGCCTCCATCATGCGCATGCAGCCGGACATCTTCTCAAACATCGAAGTAAAATGAGATGCCTGAGGAGGGGGTGAATTTATCGGCTGGGGCGTATCATCCTCCATGTGCTGTAGAGGCGATGCTGGAGGTTGTTCCTCTAAGGGCTTGGAGGCTAAGCCACTAAGGGGGTTGAATGTCGTAACGCAGGGGGGGGGGGGGGGGCATGGCGGCTGGGACACTCTAGCTTGCTTCTTCGAAGCAGGCTTGGATGGAGTCTTGCAAACCAAACCTCTTCAACTTTACTGAGCCCCATTCAGTCCACTTTGAAATTGTTATGGACACTTTTGGCCTTCTCTTCGGTTCTCGACTCCTCCTCCGAGATCAATACCCCATAATCCTTAACAATCCACTAAATGAGTCAATTAAAAGGTAGACTCTTCGCCGGGTTGTTGAGCACCTCATACATGTGACTCAAAATGACAAAGCCAATGTCCACTTTATTCCTATGGAACACCTTCTCGAGCAGATAGAGATCCATGTAGCTAACATGGTCTCGATGTCCATCCCACGGAAAAATTGTGTGCCTCATGATGATGTGAATCATTCGAGCTATGGCATTCAAGTCATTGGACTTTGGCTTCTTGTACGCTGCGATCTCGGAATCACGATACAACAATCTAATCACTGCTAGTCTTTCTCCTCTTTCTAATGAAAGGTGGCTCCTGAGATACGTGGTAGTAGTGCTCACTTGGTTACTTCACCGAACATCCAAGCAGCATGTTAATATAGTTGGGAGTGAGCCTCAACTCCTATCCAAACATGTAGGTACGGACCTCTAATGATTGGGTGGATAGTTCCAAATTTGCATAAAACTGTTTGACAATCCACACATAGTAACTTTCATCCAATCGGCACAAACTGGCTAAGTCAGTCCCTTCAAACAATTCTTCAATTTCCAATTCTGTCAATGATTCAAAGTCTACTCTTCTAGAAATAATAATTGAACTGTATTTAACATCAGCTTCATACTGTTTCTTCACGTCGGCTATCCTGAAAAGTGGGGAGTGGAAACTCATTGAAATGGGTTAGAAACGGACCAATGCACCTGCTGCCAGTTGTTGTTGAGATTGAGGTTGTTGTGCTTCAATACCGCCAACAAGGGCAGCCGCGGGTCCTCCAACTTCACCCTCGTTGCTACACCTTTCGTCGCGGGTGCTCCACCTTGCACTGCGGTAGAAATATTGCAGTGCAACTAATTGACAATGAGATCGGTTGCAGTTCGACTTTGTTCACGATCCGAGTCTATCATTTCTGATCGTGGCCGTGACTGTGTCTATGACAGACCACCATTTTGCTTGAGAGTCAATTTCTTTGCCCTAGACTCCATTCGAATCGATGATAATGTGATGAACTAAGCTCTGAGAATACGAATGTTCACTATGGATATCATGGTTCGAGGTGAACTCGTCGTATCGGACAAGTGAGTCTTATATATTAGGGTACAGGAAAGTAAAACGATGCATGATGATCCACTGCGAATTAGTATCAATCCACCGCGGATCGTATCCCGATCCACAACTGTCCATCAATATAATAATGTTATTTTTAAAAATAATGATCCCCGGTGAAATAGTAGATGATCTGCCGCTGACCGAAGTCAATACGTTTAACGGCAAATGTGACAGCGATGTTTGCGGTGACCTTTTTTCATAGTTCAGTAGTTAATTTATTAACAAAAATAGTTAAGTGGTTGACTTGTCATTGATCACAAAGTACGATGGTTGATTTGTCATTTTCCCTTAAAATAATTCATTGATTGATAAATTAAATGATGAAGCACTATGTTTATATTTTAATTCTACATAATATTATATTAGAGAAACTTCATTTATTTTTCAAGAAAGGATTGATTTGAACTAACAATATTTTCAAGGAAAATTAGTAGAACAACAACATAACTATAGAATCAATTGTAAGTTAACTACTAAGCAATTTTTGCTAACAAATAAAACACTCAACTATGAGAAAAGAATGACACAAACATTGTCGTTAACCTATTGAAAGAAACGTTAAAAATAAGAAAATTTTTAGTTAAATGTTTGTTGAAGCATCAATATACTTCAAGCTAAAATTGTTTCTAATTCGCTAAGAAAACTCGCAGGAAAACAGATTTTAGAAACGTTAAGTTGTTTGAAATCAATTTTGGTATTAGAATGAAAGATTTCCAGTCAACTGTTTGTTGAAAAATCAATATACTAAAATCTATACATGTTTCCAATTCACTTAGGAAACTCACCGAAAAATTCGTTATTTGCTACACTGAAGAACGATAAAAAAATTTAGCAAATGAAGCGCAAAGAGTATTCTCCATTGTAGAAAGAATAGCTTGCACTACGGAAAGTAATCTTTCCACATAGAAAAGTAATTTTTCATAATTCTTATTCAAATTACTCACTTTCCTCATTGGAAAGACAATGTTCCATAACGGAAATAAAACATTCCACAGCGGAAATAAGACATTCCACAGCGAAAATAAAATGTTTTTTAATAGAAAACATGACGGTTATTTTTGCGTCATTCATTTTCTATAGTTAAGTATTTTATTTGTTAGCAAAAATTATTTAGTGGTTGACGTGTCATTGACCTCATATTTCAATGGTTGTTTTATTAATTTTTCTATTTTTAATAAGGTAGTAATGTATGATGTAGGAAAACAAATTCTCTTAGCGAAAAGTAGTCTCTTTGATAGAATGGCTATAAATTACACATCTTACTTATTGAAATAGTAGTCTTTTTAATCATGTTGCACTTGATAAGTATACTATTGTAAAAAAAAAAATCATACACAACAAAATTTATGTAAGTATCATAAATTCGATAATTGATCAAAATAGAATAACCATTCAAATCTAGCTTAGTCTAACTTTTTTTTTTGTGTATAATGATGTGTGACAAATGGATAGGATGTACAGAAAGACAAAGATAGAGAAGTGTAACATCCTAGTTATTCTTACAATTTAAAAACTTATGATTTTGAAAACTTTTTTTTTTCAAAATTACAGTGGAAGACTTTTCATTTGAAAACTAGTCTTAATAAGTGCATAAATAAACTTCTTTTTATTAAACCCTTTATTACTTAAAGAGATGTCATGAATTAAAACTTTTATATCTTTAAAATTTTTACAACAGCGAAAGACTTGTATTTACAAAACCAAAAGAATCGTAATACAATTGAAAAAATTTCTTAATAAAACAACTACTATAATTAAAGTTCACTTTCCTTAAAAACATTATTACCAATCATTACATTTCTTCTTTAAGCTTTTAGCCTAACCAGCCGCCAAGCCCGCAACGTACAAATGTCTTATCAACTGCTTCAATCCTCGATCCTTATTCATACCTACATCACAGGACCTAACTATGAGCCTAACGCTTAGTAAGCAGTATAAAAATAAAAGTGCGATACAATGTTCTTTAAAACACATACAATTTTCTCAATGTTTATTATTCCATTACTCTTTATAACAGTTTCCTCAATGTTCATTATTCCATTACTCTTTATAAAATAGTGATGAACTTTTTACTATAAGAGTGAACTTATATTCTGTGAACATGTACCTTGCTGGTGAACTTAAACCAGATCGGTGAACTTATATTCTGGAGGTGAACTTGTACCTAACTGCTGAACTTAAACAAGATCGGCAAACTTATATGCTGGCGGTGAACTTGTACGTAACTAGTGAACTTAAACCAGATCGGTGAAGTTCTACTACAACGGTGAACTTGTATCATGATGGTGAACTTATTCCATCATGATGTTAAACCGTTTTTGTTTCTGTGTGAACTTATATTGCAACGGTGAAATTGTATCATGATGGTGAACTTATTCCATCATGATGAACTTATACCATTTATGTTTCGGTTTCTGTTTTGTTTCTTTTACTTATTTGTCTTTTATTGTTATTTATTCTGAGATTCGTTTCCTCGTGAGAGCAACCTCATCAGTCTCCAAACTCAAGTAAAAACGAATACATTTATGTTTACGTTTATTCATAATTGGATGAGAACAATGTCTTCAGTCTCCGAACTCACCACACAGATTTGTTTTCACGTGAGATCAACCTCTTCAGTATCTGAACTCGCGTAAAAATGAATCCATTTCCGTTTATTCATTTTTGTATACTTCAAGTTTCCAAGTCTTAACATTGTTGTGTGCATACAATCCTATCTAATGTGTTCATTAATCATATTCTCAAAACGTGATCCATTCCTAAATAAGAAACTGAACTTAAATCTAATAAACATACAATTTATGCAGTACTAAACAATCAATAATACATCAAGCAAATGCAACGATCAAACAAACACCCATTAATTCTCGTGATGTGGGCTCTTTCGGACAAAACACATACAGTACTACTTACCTGGAGTCCTTAACATTAAAGGGTTAACATTTAAATTGTCTTTCACGAAACCTCCATAATTCATTTACGATTGCTCACTGAATCCCTCCCTCCAAAACCTCTTGGCCTCACACTCATGTTTCTCACAGACTCTCTTTCTATCACCTTCTCTCTGTAAAAATCTGAAGTGAAGCTCCTGTACTTCCTTCAAACCTTCTCTTTCTCCAAGACTTACAAACTCTCATGGTTTCCTTCACTCTGTTACAAAATCACAATCAGATCCTCACAGTTTCTCCCTCAAAGTTCTCAGTTTCCCTTCTCTAAAATTTCTAACCATTTTCTCCTTCACAGTGCTTCTATCAACACTTTACAAACTCTCTCTCAAACCCTTCTCTTTCCTTCAGAAACTCTAGAACTCAACTTTCATAAATTCCAGAGTCCCACTCTCAGCCATGCAACTTCTCCTTCTATCTCTTTCTTTAAAAACCTCAACCAATCATTAACTCACTGTCTGCACCTCATGATCCTTCACAAAATGCAGTAGCACAGCAAGCATCTATCAAAATTTCAGCAGAGTTTCCCTATAGCTTTTCCTTTTCTGTAGAATCTCGACTCCCTCACCTCTCTATTTATAGGCCAGTCTCAATGTCTCTTCAGCGTCCAATGAAGGTGAAGAGACCATAGAAGGGATGCCAGATCATCTAGACGCTTCAGACAATGAGTCATTCCATCTTCAGGCGTCTGTTATCGTTTCAGACGACTCATCAAATCGCTGGTTGATCGTGTCGGACAATCATTTCCTTTAGGCAATCGACTGCCAACAATTCAGAAAACTGCCTATTTTAACGCCAGTCGATCGATTCCATCAGTGGATGATCGACCGCCACACACATTCATTAACCACCAAACACAAACGTAGGTTGATTGGTTCTTACAATGGACGATCAACCACCATTTTATTTACAGCTTGATCACGCCAGTTGATCGAATCCTTTGGATGATTGACTGGTAATATTTCCAGAATATTGTTTGATACAAATGCAGGTCTCTTGTTTCTTCCAGTGGGTGATCGACCATCACTTCCATAATTTACCACTTGGTGAATTACAGGTTGATCAAAATCCTTTGGATGATCAACCTCCACTCCAATCAATCATCCGCCACATTATTTTTTTCTCCAAATATATATATTCCTAATAATTTACAGGTTGATCAGATCAACCTCCACTTCAATCTATCATCCGCCACCATATTTCTTCTCCAAATATATATATATATATATATATTTGTATCTTAATAAATCACTTTTTTAAACTATTCATACCTAAACCTCAATTTATCCCCCATAATCAAGATATAGTCTATAATTATTTCTCTACCTTATTCTTTACTAAATTCAATATACTCTAAAATATTACAGATCTTATACTTTTAACCTTATTATATCCAAGTATATTTTCTCTTGCCAATTTCACTAAACAATTCTCTTGACCAATATCTTAAATTGTCCAATTCAGCTCATAATATTCCAAAATCATCACTTAAGTCTTGTGTTTAGCTCAACAAAAATTTGGGATATTACAAGAAGACTATAGTTTCCCCTAAACATATGAATCATATCAAATGATGACACTTTCCTTTATGATTTAATTTTAAACTCTAAAGTGATATTTGCATTTTATTTATTTTTTAGAAATTAATAAAACAAACTCTAAACTATTAGATCGACAATAAGTCAAACCTTAAAGTAATTTTGCAAACAACTAAAATTTTGAACTATGTAAAATCAAAAAAGCAAAATTGGTAGTTACGTTTTCCATTAAAAGTTAAATTTTTTTTTTTCACAATAGACAGGTCGTCTTTCCACAGCATATATATATATATATATGAACTAGTTATAGTTAAAGACTTATTTTCCGCAGCGGAAAGAGGATTTTTCGCTATGGAAAGGGTAATTTCAATAGTGGATACATGTCTTCTAATGGGGAATCTTAGTTTCGTTAGTAGAAATATGTCTTTTATTCTCATATCAGTCAATATATCGAAATATACTCTTCTACATACAATAATAAAATGATTTTTAATATCAATTTCATATCTATTGTTCGTCGACTTAGTTCTAAAGATCGGTAAGCAGAAACAAACTGATATAGGTTGGATACGTACTAATTCATATACTAGTCTTGCTTGAGATTGAAGTTAAGATTGCCCTTTAGGTTGAGGTTGTGTTTCACTCTTAGAATGTACTGAGGAAACTAAGATATTTTTCGTAGGGGATACTTATCTTCCGTTGAGGAAAACAAGTCATTGGAATAAGATTTACTTTTCGCATCGAAAAATTTTTTAAATTTTTAATGGAAAACGAGATTGTGAAATTTGTCTTTTTCATTTCTCATAGTTCGAGATTTTAGTTGTTTATAAAATTACTTTAAGATTTAATTTGTTACTGATTCAATAATTCAATGTTTTTTTTGTTAATTTTTCTTTATTTTTTGTGTAAATTTTCTTAATAGTTTAAAATTTTACAATACATAGTGAAAAACACATAAAAATATTATCGGAATATAAAATTAGAATATTGTTGCGATGGTTTACGAACACATAAAGGGGGAATGACCAAGTAATTTAGGACAAGATAGTGAGCATAATAGTCCAATGAAAAGTATTTCGCGTAAAGAAACCCTTAGCGTAGAATAGGTCAAATTAAATGTTTGTAGGTTTGACTCCAGTTTTCAAAAATAGTACGTGAAAACCTGCAGTCAAACTTAACGAGGGGAAAAGAATTATTGACCAAACAATTTAAATATAAAAAGAAGATTACACTAATATAACCCTATATATATATATATATATATATATATTTATATTATGAATTATCTTTTTTTCATTACTATAATATTCTTAATAAATTATATATTATTAAAATAACACATTGTTTTAATTGATTAATAAATGTCGTATAAATGTCATTTTAAATTAAAGTATAAAATTGTAGGATAATTGATTTTCTTCTTTACAAAGGATGAAAGGGGAAACAAGAAAGCCTAAAAACTCTTGTGATGTCTTTTGATTTTTCCTTTTACATTTTGCATAAATTTCTCTATATAAATAGAGAGCGATGCTGAAAATTTATTCATCTAAAAAAAGTAGTGAAAAAAATAGAGAAGGAAGAATATTTGAGGGAGAAAAAAAATATGAGAGATAAATATGTTATTGTGCGCTTGCAATGAGTTCTATAAAAAGTAAATTTCTCTTAATAAATAAATTTTAAAATATTTATTTTTTGATAAATATTGTAATATGTTTTTTTCTTAACCTGGTCGTAGTTTTTTTCAATTTAGATTTATATCTATAGTTTTTTAAATTATTTTTCTTATTTATATTTATTATATTTTAACAAATTACGAAAATATTCCTTTTAATTTTCTGTGAACATCTTGTAATTAATCTTTGTAACAATTGGCAAATTTTCCTAAGAAAGGAAAATTTTTTTTTATTTATTTACGGGCCAAGGGGGACTTCCTTTTTTCTTTCTCCCTTTCTTCCTTTCTTTTCTCATAAAAATAGAAGAGGAATTAACATTACATATCTTATAGTTTATAATCAATGACAAATTAAATTCTTAAGAAATTTTGCTAACAACTAAAATCCTATACCATGGAAAATTCTGGTCGGCAACCTCGCAGTCACGTTTCCCTTCCAAATCTGTCGACGTTAACATCTTCATTTCATTGATGCCAAAGACCTTCGAACGGAGACAAATAACGTCAATTATCGGCGGACGAGGGACATCCCTCCTGCACATTGGAAGACGGACGGTTGTTGGAACAATTATCGAGCGATGACGGACGATTGTCAATGATCGTTGGATCAAGGAAAGACGTCTCCCACTCGAAATTGATGGCCAGGATTGAATTTGTCAATTTTGAAAGGTGATGGCAGACATCATGGTCATTGGATAGAGGGAGGGACGTCCCTTATAGGGATTGACGGTCAGAATTGAATCTACCATTTTCCAAAGGCGATGGGGGATGATCGTCCATGGCTGTTGGATTGAGAGAGGGACGTCCCTGGATCGGAATGGACGGTGAGGATGGACTCCAAATTCTTTAACATTGAAGGTTCACGTGCAAGACACACTCATTTTTAAAAAACTTGAATTCCCTCAATTAAGATGGACGTTCCTCTTCCACAACGGATGTCCCTCGACCAATTTCAGACGTCTCTCGTCCATAACAGACTTCCCTCGCCCCAAGACAACGTTGTTCTGCCAATTACGGTGTCGCTAGCCTCATAATGGACATCTCTTGTCTTAAGACGACGTCATTCATGCCATAACAGACATCCTTCTTAATACAAGGGACGTCTTTGCTCTATCCAACGACCATTGACAATTGTTTGTCATCGCCCGATAATTATTCCAATGACCATCCGTCTTCCAATGGACAGGAGGGACGTCTCTCGTCTACCAATAATTGATGTCCTTCGTCTCCGTTTGACGGTCCTTGGCGTCAAGGAAACAGAGGCGTTAATGTCGACAGATTTGGACGAGAAACATGACTGTGAGATCACCGGCGAGAAATTTCCATATTACAGGGTTTTAGTTGTTAGCAAAATTTCTTCGGGGTTTGACTTATCATTGATCCCAAACTATAGGGTATACGGTGTTAATTTCCCAAAATAGAAATTCTCACCCTCTCGTCTCTCTCTCTTTTTCTCATCTCTCTCTCTCTCTCTTCAATTTCCATCCCCCATACATAGCTATCTTCAGCAGTTAGTGTAACGACCCGGTTTTTCATAATCCTTTTAAAATTCGCTAAAATTCAAAACTTTTAAAAATGACTAAAACCTTTTTAAGATAATATCAGAGTGTGAAACCAGACCGTCAACCCTTTTTCATTAAAACATAGCGGAAGCACTTGTAAAATCTTTTGGGAAAACGTAACGAATTTATTAAATAAAACATAGCGGAAGCGTAAATCATTGAAGAAATGAATATTTGAGAAATGAAAACTAAACAATTAATACAAAAGAAACACTAAACGATTAAATACAACTTAATACAACCGTTTTTCTTTTTTACTCTCTTTAGCCTGGCCAACCACGAGTCTCGCACGTGCAAATCCTTCATCCTTGCATTTTGATTTGTGTATTGTTTTCGCCTTGACTCCTAATTCTGTGCATTGTTCAGGCGTACAAGTACCTACACCTACACCACAAGTAACTGTAAGGCCAAAGGCTTAGTAAGGAAAATGGTTTATGCAATATGATTTGTCTCTCTTTAGTCCTTTTGGAACGGGGACCACCCACACCAATCATTTTCATTAAGTTGTTGGCTCTTTGGTTCTTTACTTGTACATCGAGCTAGAGATTGGAGGATTTCCTTTGTGATGGAATAGTTGATTGGATCTAACATTTTACTTGCAACTAGAACTCTCGTACCCTAAGAGGGAGGGGCTTTGTCTAGTTGCAGAATAAACCCGCTACCCATCAGCCCTCCAACTCCCTTTTTTTTCTTTTTCTCATCTCATCATTTTCTTAACATTTTTCCCTCACATTATCCATGTGTGAGTACCACCCAGTGGTACTCCCTACTTGATTTCTATTAACATGATGCATGATGACACATTCTCCCTATAACATGATGCATGATATAGTATAACATAACATTAATAGTAATTAAATTTGCGCATATATAAGAAGGTAAATGAATAATAATGGAGTGCGCATATAAAAGAAAGTAATTGAATAGCAGGACTTGAAAGCGCATAGAAATGAAAACAACCAATAATTGAATAATAGAGATTGAAAGCAAAGCACGTGAAGGAAACCATTATGGGAATGATTAACAACGAAGGTCGTGCTTGAACACATAGATCACAATGATAAAAGAAACGAAAGGAACAACAATCGCAGCATGCTATTAGATAAACATAGTTATCAATTGAATCAAGCATTAGAATTTACAAATTTACCACTTAGTTTTAATTATTATTCGATTAATTAGTTATGCTCAAATGAGTCAATTCAATTAAGCATACTTAGAATTTTAATTAATTAAACATGGTCGGATTAAGTAAATATGCATGGTTATTGACATGCTCAACTAATGGTTTGACATACTCAATTAATTTAGTTAGATAAACCTAATTAGAGTTATAAGTTAACATGCTTAGATTTAGGTTTTTGACATGCGTTAAATTCTAATTAGCACGGAGAGTTCTAAACTAACAACAGCAAAATAATATTATGACTAACATATAAGGAAATTACCACTACAACAATTAAGAAAATAAAAGTACAGGATGAAACCATTATTAAGGAAGCTATCATCATTCATGCACTAAGCATTCATTCCATTCAACCATTAAACATTTATCACAACATTGATCTCTATCACAACCTCTATCAAGTAAAGCATTTGTAATAAAGGAAATTACGAGAATTGCAGGAAGCTAACAACGAAGGAGTTAATATCAAACAATTCTAACAGTTAACTAACGTGCATGAAGATTGATAGTTGATTAACATGCTTAAACAAGTAATAGTTAACTAACATGCATGAAGATTAATAGTTAATTGATATGCTTGAAGATTAAACAAGTAATAGTTAATTTAATGGATTAATCAAACAACCTAGTTAATTAATATGCTTCTAATATCATAAACATACTAACTAGTTGATCACTTGTTACCCTAGTAATTTATCATGCTCAGGTCTAGCTAATTACTCTAATTAAGTTAGTTAACATACTTAAGTCTAGTTAATTACTCTAGTTAAGTTAATTAACATGCTTAACTCTAGTTAATTGTTCTAGTTTATTTAATTACTCTAATTAATTGACACGCATCAAGAAATAATCAAGTTTATTAAACATGCTCAACTAGTTAATTAACATGCTCAACTAGTTAGTTAATTAACATGCTCAAGGATTAGTTATTAATTAAACAACTAATTAACATATTCGGATTAGTTATTTAACGACTATTTAACTAATTAGTTAATTAAACATGTTCAAGTATAATTAATTACTCTAATTAATTAACATGCTTAAGTATGAATTACCATTCTTATCCTAAATGATTAAACATGTTTTTGTTAATCAAACATGCTAATTAGTTATCCTAGTTATAGTAAATGAACCTATTATTAAACATGCTCCAAGGATTAATTACAATTAGTTACTTAACATGCTCAAAGAAGTGATTAACACTTGTTAATTAAACAACTAGTTAAACATGTTCAGATTAATTATTTAACGACTAGTATGCTTAAGGAAGATAATTAACATGCTCAGATTAGTAATTATGATTAGGGATTATTGACATGCTTAAATTATAATATTATCCTAGATGATTAAACATAATTTTGTTCTAGTTAATTAAGTCTACTTATTAAACATGCTTAAGTAAGTTATAATTGTGATTCTAATTAGTTACTCTAGTTAATTATCATGCTCAAGTAATAATTTCAATTAAGACTCTAATTGATTAACTAGTTAATTGCTCTAGTTAGGTTAATTAACATACTCAAGTAATAATTACAATTAGTAGTTAAGTTAACGTCCTAGTTTAGTTGCTTCAACATAGGGTTTAGTTAACATATAGACATCAAACAATGGTAGTGGTAGAATAATACGTGCAATGACAGAACAATATATACATTGAATGAAGGAAATGATAGTTTATAATTAACACGGAGATTTTTAAACTAAACACAACAGGACTGTAACGACCCAGTTTTTATTTACTTCAAAATCGCGTGAAATTTAAAACTTTTCTTTTTATATAAACATCAGAGTATTCTTCCTTTATAAAATCCGATCGTTAAGACTCTTTACTTAAAACACTTACCAATTTCAGCAGAAGTAATAAAATTCTTTTATAAAACGCAGCGGAATTAAAACATAATGTTAAAGAATGAATATTAAGTAATTTACAAACCATTTTTCAAATAATTTCTTTTTAAACTCTTTAGCCCAGCTAGCCACAAGATCCACCCGTGCAAATTCTTCATCAACTGTCTTTGACCTGTTCACCTATTTCTCGTACATACCTACTTTACAAGACCTAACTAATGAGCCTAATGCTCAATAAGTGATAGAAAGAAATGCAATACAAATGATATGCATGATCATACAATGCATTATAGAAGAGAATCGTATCTCTTCTGGAAGTCAATGTGGAATACTCCATAGGGTTATGTGGCTGAACCATTTCAATTCTCACTTTTGTTAAAGACATTGGGGGTTTCAGAATGGGGGAAGTGTGAACCCTAGATTCCACGTAGCTAACTCCTTTCTCACTGCTCCCTATGTGGGAGTATCCTACAGTATGGAATGTCACCAAATCACCCGAACCCCTGCACGTCTATTTACATATATTAATTATGTCATGCAATATGTTCGTGAATACATACAATCCTATATGATGATATAAATGTCTAGTAAACATATCATTAAAAGAACACGCAACATACAAATCCTAATTCTTGCGATGTAGGGTCGGAAGACTAAAGCACACTAAGTATCAACTTATCTGGAGCCTTGAATGCGATTATGTCATTCATCTTAATACCTTCAAAAACCGTTAAATGAACAATTATTAAACCATTATCAATCTCATTCATATAGTTCATTATTCTCACTCCATTAATTAGAACCCACTCATAGATAACAGAATAACTTAACACGCCATAACAGTCCCATAATAGTTGCTCATTCTATCAATGTGACATAAAAATACAGAGCATTGATTTTACAAAACCGAATAATACTCCATTACATTAACCTATTTCCACAACAGAGTAAAGAACCATTTAACTCTTTCTTTAACATGAAATTATCGAGTGAATAATTTACAAAGTCAACTTCATATATCCTTAATCATTTAAGCCTCATAACCAACAATGACGTACAAGACATTATTCACTCATCTCAGTTGAACCAATAATTCAAGTGGCATAAACCAATAATTTATCCCACCTAACAGCTAAGCTTTCATTCACTAAGCAACCTATTAACATTCGAACAAACAAACCATTTCTAAAGACCAAAACATACATCCCACAACAGTGGCAAAACACACTACACAACAATCGGTAACCACATTCCAAAATCATATCCCTCAACCCACATAGAACGATTTCAACCAATTAGTAAGTAATCAACAAGACCAAAACAGACAAGAATTAAACAATTCACCAAACCATAATCTTCTTAGAACTGTCGACAGAAAGCAATTCAAAAGACCATGTTCACAACAATCCACAGAGAGCATTCACAACACTTGGCAGTTAAGAACATGAACTAAATCCAATATATGCACAACATTTGCAGAATATGTTCATCCATCCAAGACACTCAAAATAGAGAGCATTCATCATTCATTATCATCTACTCTTACAAATCATTTGACAATCCATAAATAATAAAGGAAAATGTGCCTACCAAGAGGACCCAAGAGTAGCAGCTCCACCCTCACATTCTCCATGCTTCATTGTTTTCCTCATTATCCATCGTTTGGCAGCAACCCTCCCATTCTCCAGAGAGCCTCACCACAACGTAGTTGCAGAACCAATCTTTTTCCTTGTATTCCATGATACTGCCATGTCTATATAGGCAGAGAAAATGCATCATCACAGAGAGATCACACACTTCAAAGGAAGGTGGTCCACTTACCAAACTCCATGTGGAAAGCTAGCCAGAAGAGCAGCTGGAGGAACCAGCTCCAGTCCAGTCCAGTCCAGCGGGAATGCACGGTTCGCGGTTCATCCTCCCTCCCATTTCCAGCCGATGCGAATTCACGGCCAATTCGGATTGAAGGAACGCCCAAATCAGAGTGTCATGGAGGAGAATTTGAATTGTATAATTAATGACTTACCATAGCCGCCAATTCGCGGCATTGTCGAGAGTTCCATTCCAGAGCCCTAACCACGGCAACCTGCCGTTCACTGAGCCGCTATAGTCGACCACCGCAAAGGAGCACCAGCGACGTGAAGTCCAGCACATGACTCCCCATCGCCGACTCCCGACCTACCCACGGTCTCGCCTTCGTCTTTGCGTCGCCTTTCCCCCCTCTGTTTCTCTAACGAAATGGCCACAACCAAACCGAGCCTCCCCTTCTTTGTTTTCTTCTCACAATCGGACCAAATCGGTTCAGGAGTGAGTCGATTCACTTCCCCCTTTTCATTAATTCTTCTTTTCCTTTTAATTTAATTCATTTCCTTTAATTTAATTAAGTCAATTAATCCCTCATTTAATCTTCACCTAATATTTATTAAATCTCCAATTAATTATTCTCCAATATTTTAATCCCAACTAATCCATTATTTATTTTCCTAACATAATCTAACGCGTATTGCCCGACTAATCCAATTATACCCCAATTGATTATTCATTTTATCCTTTTTAAATTTCGATATAAAATTCAGGGTATTACAAAGACAATGTTAACATTTAATAAAACTTCAGCAAGTAAAACAACCATAAAATATTTCCAGAACAGAGTCATAGTCTTGGTTCATCGTTCTTCAAAATTTTAGACTTATGGTTCATCATTCTATACTTCACAACAACCATTATCCACTAACCATATCAACTAGTAGTAAAGGAAATTACACAAACAAGGAATATCAACAAGAGTTAATAGCAGTTAAGGAATAATAGCAATATATTAACCAAGGAACCATCAACTAACAATAATCAACAGAGTACTAGTAAAATCTACACTATCAATTAACAAGGAAGCTTAATTCACGCACTCTACTTGTGGGTAGGGCCTCCACTAGCCAAGACACACCCATTCCCTTACCCTCTATGACAAACTCACTCATGGACAGCAAGGTGCAGCTCACTCCTTCAGCTCACATTCAGCTTCACGGACAACAACTCCAACACAAACAACAGCTCCAACAACTCAAAGCTTCACTCACGTATCTCTTAGGTAGGAGAAATCACACAACTCACACTCTCAATCTTGCTGGAGGATTCTCATTCACATGGAACACTCGCAGGAGCTCTCTCGTTTGCAGGAAACACACACGCAAAAGGAGAAATGGTGAGGAAGACAATTAAGAGGAGAAGTCTTACCTGGAGAAGGAGACATCCTACACCTAGGGTAGAGAGGAGGGTGGCTCCTGTGTGGGGGAAGGCACTCCGTGTCTCCTGAAGTGCGAAATAAATTGCTAGATGACAAGATTTCTAATTTTAAATCCCTAAATTTATGCAGATCTGGGCTATTTCGGACGAGTACGGATGTGCTAGTCTCGTCCTCATTCGTCCGAAAGTCATTAAAACAAAGGCAAATTTGTACATTCAGATGCAATGTGGTGTCTGCATATAGCATTTGCATGCGTCCGAAAGTGTCCCAAAATCGGACAGAATCAAAACCACCGCATCCACAAACATCCACCATCATCCGAAGTTGTCCAAATTTACCATTCAGATGGGATATGGCATACGCATAATGCTTCTGCGGTCATCCGAATGTGTCCAGGAATTGGATAGATTCAAAACGGCTGCAACCGCCCCCGTTGGCGCTCGTTTGGGCTCGTCCAAACTTCACGACACAGGTGAAGTCAGGATATGAAATCGCGTCCTGAGTCGTCTCAAGGTTCAGGGGCGATGTGCAATGCGTTTGCAGACAACATGTCTCGTCTGCATGTTGTCTGTATTCGTCCGAAAGTCTACCATCAAACGTATTAGGACGCAAAATCTTTTCCTGATGTGTCCCAAAGCACTGGAGACGCCACACAATGCACGTGCGAACGACAATTCTCATCCTCATGTCGTCTGTATGAGTCTGAAACTCTGTAAATCTAGCTTTCCGTCATGTTTCCCAACTTAACTTCCATCCCACAATATTTTCCCCATAAATACACATCACAATTTAACATTTATAGATACGCAATGTAATATCCTACTCATCCAAACACTTGATTACATTACGTATACAAGGAAAACGTTGTCGGGATATTACAGTTAGGAGAAGGATTAAACAGATCAATTTCAAACTCTGAGATCAAGAAAATATATAAGTTGATTTTCTTCTCTCCTCTATAATTCTAATGTTGGGTAGAAATCTTAAAATTTTTATGTGAATTTCATTCTCTGTATTGAAAGGAAAAATCATTTGGTACGAGCTCGAAAGCGAAACACCAAACTTTGGTAGTGACTGTTAGAGATTCCTAAGGTTAAAATTGGTTGACCGAAGGTAAAAATCTAAATTTCTTTTTGTCTCTGTTATACTAGATTGTTGGATTGTTAAAATTGGGGGAAAGGACAACGAACCACGACTTGACAAATGTTGAGTTGTGATGTGAACCATCCTCTTCAGCCTTGGCTAGTTGGGCTACAGGCTAAGACTAGAAGTCTCAGCCTGAGACGAAGTCGCTAATGTTGGGAAGGACAACACTTATGACTCATTTGCTTAGGTCATGGCTCGGCTAGCTGGGTCATAGTCTAAGTTCTTTTCTTGGGTAGCGGTTCAGCCGCTGTTGGGCTATTGTTAGCACCCAATTTGGGTCACAGTCCAATCCTTTTTATAATGTTTTAGGACCTATGTTGAGCGATATTGAGATTGTTTTTATCCGATAATTTTTTTTTATAATTATTTTTAAGCAAAAATTGGAGATTTAATGTATAAAATTTTAATCCAAAATTTATCGATTCTATTTTTGGTTAGGTATAAAAAATTTAATTTAAAAATCGTGAACTCTTGGAATTGAGCTTTTGGATAATTGGGCTTTGGCCAATGATAGACCCATTTCCAAGTAGAGATTTAATTTTATAAATAGCATTGTACAGTTTTCTAAAATTAATATTTGAAATATGTTCTCATATAAAATTATGCATCTATTTTATGGCTTGTCGGGGTTTTATATCTATTATATAATTTTTCATTAGACATATTTTATTAAGCATGCACATAAATTATACGGATCAACATGGGCGTGCGAACTGAGTTCGATCGACCCAAATCGAGGTCATGTTTTATTTTCACCCACATTTGACCGTGGGAGGATATGTGTTATTTGCTATTAACTAAAATAATGAGACAATTGTATATATCTTGTCTCTGGTCGCAAAACTCTAAATCTTATCAGGGTCTTTCTATGACTTTCGTGATCGCCAAGTATCGTCGTTGTTATGTAATATATTTATAGCATGGTGTGTCCGAAGTCTGTGAGTGACACCATTTTCACTAGGATTTTTATACGATGTAACAATTATCTATTTTTCATTACGTATTACATTATAGTTGATTGTTTAAACGTGTGTCCTTCTATAACATTTTTTAAAATTAATTTATGAAACATTATTTTTATTACAAACATGTTTAATCATTTTCTTAATTAAAAATGTTGAATATAAATCTTTATCTCTATAGAGTTTAATCGACTCATCCCAAATGACTCCTTACTTTTAAACTTTAGTTCAGAGAATCTCCAGTTGTCGTTGCATGAGTGAGCTCAGTGTTTGCTTTCTAGTTGTTTTATTGTCTGGAGTGAATTTTTGTATAAAGTTTTACTTTATTAAATATTGTTAATTTAAGTTATATCACCTCATTTAATTCAGGCACGATTATTTTATGGACTTATATTAATGTATTAATATGTCACTAATGGACTATTAATTTTAGTTCATTTGGCTTGGATCCTGACAAACTTTATTTTTATTTTAAGTCTACTGCTGCTTATTAAATAATTAAGTTTAAAGTGTCAAACAACTCAGTTTATTTTTGGATCGGATTGTTCTCCAATTCCATCTTAGATACCATTTGAGGTGTGACATTTTTTCCAATAGAATTAAAGTTTACATCAAATAATAGTTGTTTCTCTTTTTTTATAGTAAAATATAGGGAAAATGACGAATTAACCATTGTACTTTATAATCAACGACAAGTCAACCACTAAACTATTTTTGGTAACAAATTAATCATTGAACTATGGAAAAAAAATTTTGTCAACCATCGGTGTCACATTTGCCATTAAAAATCGATTTCTCTTGCGTTTACAAATCATTCAACGGCAGACTACAACAACAATTTCTCTTGCGGAGAATAACTCAAAGATTTTAGATTAGGGAGACATTTGTAGAAGGGATCGTAAAATAGGAATTAGAAAAATTCAAAGGAAAACTAAGAGAAGTTATATCAAACGAGAAAATTGCGGTGGTGAAGATGAGCAGAGAGAATGCGAGCAGAGTTTAGATAGACTAGTAAATTATATGAGAAGAAAAAAACAAACAATTGAAAGAAAAATGAAAGAAATGAATTTTTGATAAAAGATAGAATGAATAGAACTTCTTTCTTCGTTAATCTGCTGCGGAACGATGTTAGTCTGCAGCGGAACGATGAAATTCTATTGCGAAACGATGAAATTCCGTTGTGGAACGATGAAATTCCACTGCGGAAGGAAAAAAACAAAAAGGAAGGGAAAGATTTCCTTTTTTCTTAAGAGAAAAGAAGGAAATTTCTTTTAATTTTCTTCTTTTCCTCGAGAAAAAGAAGAAAATTGTCATTCATTTTTTTCTCCGGGAGAAAAGAAGATTTTTTTTTTTAATTTCCTTCTTTTCCTTGGAGAAAAGAAGGAAATTTTCATTCATTCTTTTAATTTCTTTCTTTTCTCTAGGGAAAAGAAGAAAAATCTGGAGAATTCCTTCTTTTGTCTAGGAGAAAAGAAGGAAATTTTCCTATTTCTTATATGACATTCTTCAGCGAAAAGATGTCTTTCTAGCAAAAATTGTAACGTTCCGCCGCAGAACAACAACCTATAACAATTTTGTTTCGAAATATAACATTCCACGGCAGAAAGTGTAACGATTTGCCATAGAATGACAATGCTTTTTAACAGAAAACGTAACTGTGGTGTTTGTTCTGTCCATTTTTCATAGTTTAGTGGTTAAGTTGTTAGCAAAAATAGTTTAGTGGTTGACTTGTCATTAATGACAAAGTACAATGGTGGATTTGTCATTTTCCCTAAAATATATCATTATTGTGCTGCAAAAATTCTGGTCTAATTAAAATAAAAAGGGATTAAAGTGCGAATTGACATTTATATCAAATGACATTATCCTTGAAATTGGTCCGGTCACGCAGCGAACACAAATGTAGTTATTCACAGAGCTGCTCCAAAATAAATAAACATACAAAATTAAGAAGGAACAAATGAAATAACTTTGATAAAATTATTCAAAGGGTTTGAGCAGCTTGATTGACATGACGAGGAACCAGTGGGGAAGAATGGAAAGCGGAGCCACGGCCGGCGAAGTTCATGCCGTTCAAGGTGCAGGAACCCGATCCCTGGTCCGGAATATTGCTGCATGGGTTCGGACCTGCCGGCGGCACGGGTCCTCGTTGCATCGACGACACTAACAGATTCAGCAGCCTCTCATCTCCTTTCATGGGTCTCGTTGCTCCCACTAGGTTATTCGATGAAACTATGAACACTGTCAAAACGAGTAGCACTTTAATGAACATCCTTTTCCTTTGCCCCCAACCGGGAATGAGAACGATGATCAAATTGAAAGCACAGAAACTAATCTCTCTCTCTCTCTCTCTCCCCTTCAGCTGGTCTGTGACTTGGGGAGCAGATGCAAAGTTATTTATACAAAATGGGTGTCACTTATCGTAGAAAGCAGCTGTCTGATTGTGGGATAGGTAGATTTCAACTTTTTCTACGAGAAAATATTTGATTTGACAAAGCCAATCCTTTGAAGGTCGAAACATGCGAGGTTAGAAGGGATCAAATTAGATACACGATTTCTAGGGAGCCATACGGTTTATAAGAGAGAGAGAGAGGGCTGTAGATCAGGATGGCCGCCACCCAATGCGTGCATTTGGGACACCGATGAGATTTGATGGAGGTGAAAACCTACTCGCTGAGAAAGACCAAGTCCATGTAGTAATTTTTAAAAATGTTAACGTGGAATGAGTTCTTGACCTTCTCCTCATTTGAAAAGTTGGCTAAATCTCTCTTTGACTTTGTTAGCTTTTAACAATATTATGGTAAAAGTATTGACCTTGAAGGAGTTCATTTGAAAAAAGTTCATGGGAATATTCATCCAAGTAACCTCATAAATTATTCCAAAATCTCTTTATTATTTATTTTTATTTGGCTTAACAACCAAGTATTGTACATACTCTTATTTTGTGACAATTACAATTATAAGTTATTTTTCAATCATCTTCGTCCAATCTCCTGTCAACAACATCGATGTGTTCTATTAGAAATTTTATATTTCATAAAGTTAAAATTCTATAAAGTTTGATGGTCCATATTAGTGATAACTCGTCGTTTTAATTATTACAACCTTATGCTCGTGTCCTTTAAAGAGACACTTATATTGGAGACACTATTTAATGGAAAGAGTCATTGGATGTCTTATGTTTTGGATCTCCAATTCAATCAATCTAAATAATTTCAATTTACTAAAAGAATACATCATCAAAAAGAGATTGATCAAATGTTGGAAAAGCCTAAACTGTGATGAACAATAAAGGGCAAATAAAAAATAAAGTTAGAGCATCAATGATGGAAGGTATGTAAATAATTTCGCATATGATCTAATTGCTTATAAAGTTTAAAATTCAAAAGTTTTGAGATTTTTCTAAAAGAATTTCAAAGTTATGTTTTCAATGTGTTTGGTTTAAAAATAAGATTATAAATATTTCAGAAATTCGATTTGTAACATTTTGCAGTGAAAATGTTAAAAATGGTGTCCGAAAATGAGAGAAATCATTAAATTTCTTGTAGGGTTTCGCTAGTTCTTGAATAAGGTAGGGCAAACCCATATATGGAAAAAGATGACCAAAAACTACGGATAGTTTATCATGATCTGAAACTACATGTAATTCTTTATGTAGACATTTAAAAATTAAAGGAGAGCTCGAACCACTAGGACAAATCATTTTACCAAACAATTTTGAGTTTAAATCAAATTTGTTTGATTACAGAAGCAAAGTCAAACTATTTTTGATGTGATTAGAATCTAGGACCTCTGGGTTTTAAAATTCTTCTTTTACCCTTTGAATTGCATCTATTACTATGTCCATTATTGTTATTAAAAGGTATATCATGTTATATGTAAGAAATATTTCAATTATTTTTATAATTGATATATGTCAATTTATTTGATGAAAATTATTTATTTAATTTTGTATGTATATTTTATGTCGTGTCATGCATGGAGAATTTAATTAAATAATTTTATATTTAATATTAATGCATGTTCATATTATATGGTTTTTATATGAGCTATTTGATGAATTAATTCAAATGTTGAATGATCTATATACTTTTGGCAAATTAATGAATAGCCACAACATCTTCAATTATCCGAAATGTGTTTTATGGTTTTCTGACGAATTGCAGTTGAGTTACGGATGTGAAGGATTTGAATATGTTGAATTCGTTGATTTTACGGTCAATGTGTGGTCGCATGTTTTGGTCGAAGTTCTCGACTGAAATCCACCTCTGCTTGTATTTTTGACATTTCGGTCGTCAAGCGGTTGAGGATTTCTGACGCCTTCCTTGACCAAAAAACCAATTTAAAGCGAGAAACCCATTTTCTGTCAAACAATTTATCTCTCCCTCCCACAAGATTCTCTCTCTCCCCTGTGATGTTCCTTCCTTCCCCGAGAAGATTGGGAGCTTTCCATGTGTCCATCGCGTGTTGGACCTCCTTCCTTGAGATGGGCAATTGTCCATCAATCTCTAGCCTTCACGTGGATTTTCCTGCCTATAAGTTGATGGATGACTATGTAAGCAATTATGAACTCTGGCTTTCTGCCTTGTGTATTGTGATTGCGTGGGGTAGGGTGTGAGAACTTCCTTTTGTTTTGTGCGCGTGAAATTCTCTATGAGTTGAGTGGGGAAAAAGAAGTGAGCTTTGTCTAGGTATTTCTCCTGTGTGTTGCTGTTGTGTGGTATTACGGTTGAAAGGTGAATGTGTTTTTAGAGTGACATTCTGCTAAAGGAAAAGTTGGAAGGTTGACAAATTGGGATTTTCGGTCTTGGCTGCTGCAAATCTTCAAGTAAGGATTAGGTGTAGTTGGCTAGTGGAGGCCCTACATCGCGAGATTGTATTGGTTGTTGAATGTTGAATTGGTTACTGCTGTTATATGTCAATATGCCTTCGTTAGTTGGATTAGTATTCAGTGTCAATTTCTGTTGATTTGAGAAACTGATTCGTGTATGAAGATTGTTAGCTGTAAGAAATCTCCTAGTTTGTCAAATATTGCCATTATTTGCTATTGTGAAATATTGCCAATGTTACTTAGTGCAGTGGGTTGACATTGATTATTTGCTGATAAATGTTGATCAGTTGTGATGGAAATGGGTTAACACTGTTAAACAATGAGTGAAATGGACAACAAGAAATTCCCCTCAGCTAAAACTATGTATGAGCTGCTCTCTTTCATATCTGTAATTGCTCTTTCAATTGTGCCCTGTTAACCTGTAACGTGTTCCTTATTTATACACTAAAGCATGAACTACTCTTGCAAGTTAAAAATACAAACTGCTTAGTAAATGTTTACCTTAATTTACAGCTCTTTAAATTATACTTGATATATTGCTAGAAAGTATTAGATAATGGAGGTGTATACTTTTAGCATGAACTGCCATATCTCTATTTTTAAGTCATGCTTCCAGTTTGTATTCTGAATATGTATATATATATATATATTATTTGTGCATCATACTTAGGGCTTATGAAACTGTCGACATATGGCATGACATGCATAATATATGTAAATATGCATGTAGGGGTTCAAGAGATTTGGTGACGGTCCATTGGTGGTGACACTCCTAATGGATGTAACTTCTCCCACGTAGGAAGCGTAGTGATGGTTAGCCACATGGATCATAGGATGTATCCTCTTCTCTTATACAGAAATCTCAAACGTCTTTAACACAAGAGAATGGTGACGATCATGGTGGTGATGCCATAGGATGTATCTCCTCGCCGGAGTGACGGATAGTCACATGACCATAGGATGTATAATTTCTCTCAGGATACCAGAAAAGATAGGTTCTTTTATGTAACGCATTGTATGACATGCACAAGCATTTGGATTGCATTCAATTCTAATTCTTGCTGAGCGTTAGACTCATTGTTTTCTCCTATGATGTAGGTGATCCTTATGATACATGGGACATGCAAGCAGAGGAGGAGGCATTATAGGACGATCTCTTGGGTTATCAGCCGGGTTTGACCTGATGGTTGTGGCTCATAAAAACAGTATTGGCTATTTTGAACAATTGATTTCCTATTTTAAATGTGGTAAACGTTTTGTAACCACGGACTTTTGTTGGAAGTATTAAAACTATATTTTGAAGAGAAAATTTTATTATCTATTTATGCTCGATTAACTCTAACATGTTTTCAAATGAATTTATTTACTGTGATTTACACGTTTCGGATAATTAAGCAATTTTTTTTATATCACTAAAATTTAAAATAGAGGAAAAAATAGTTTTAAATAAAACGGGGCGTTACAGATTCAGGTTCTACAATCTATATTTTAAATATCTTGCAAGGTATGAGAAATCAAAAGAAGCTATTGGGTAGTGAGCAATGCATCAATACAGGCAACAAGATCCGTTCACATGTAGAGGACATAGACAAATGCAATTTGATTTTGAGTAGTGGTTTTGTATTAAAGTTAGAAAAGAAATTTTATATTCCTAGTTTTTCTAGGAATTTAGTTTTTAGATCAAAACTTGTACCTTTGGAATATTTATTTAACTTTTCAGATTTAAACTTTAGTTTATTTTACAAATGATCTTGTTAGGAATGATATATTGTCTGATATCTTTCTCTCTTAATTTACAAAGTAATATTGCTCATAATGTTATGTATGTTTATATTGGTAATAAAATAAGTATTACAAATTATGATTCCTCTAACTTATGGCACCGAAGATTTAGACATATTTCCATAGAGAGAATTAAAATATTAATAGTACTTAGTTGTAATACCCCAATTTTTTGTAATGAAATTTAGTAAGAATAATTGAGAAATTAATTCGTTATAATAAGATTATTTGAATAATTATTAAAGATTTATTTAATGAAAATTATTAGAATTGGTTAAATGAAAATTTTGGTTAAGGATTATTTGGGAATAAATTAAAAAGGGATTCTTTAAATAAAAGAATTAATTGAACAAAAGAGAAATTGAAGATAAAATGGGAGGAAGAAATGCTGTCGTTTGGGTGAAAAATGGCGGGCGGGTCGAAAAGTTGACGTTTTGAGTATAAGCAGGGTCACATTACTCCGGTAGCCTATAGCCGTCGACTGGGAATTTGCGGTCAATTGGAACAGTCGACCGGTCTCACGGTGTTTCGGGAAAAACGTGTTTTTATGTTGCTGCGGGCTACTATGCATGTCGATCGGACACTTGACCTGAATGTCGACTAGTCCTATTGTATTTTGATTTCCAGATTGCAAGAAAATGTATAATCTTGAGAATGGTTAAATGTGGTTCCTCCATGTGCTCTACTTTGCGGTGGCAAAGCATACTAGCGGTTAGGTTTATGGAGATGAGTGAGGATTGCTGGAAAAGAGAGAAATAAAGAGAAGGAGAGACAAAATGCTATCTAGAAGAAATAGAAAGAAAAAGTACCGAAGGGAGAAAACTCTTTGTGAAATGCTAAGGTTGAGAGCGTGAGAGAAGAAATAAAGAGAAAGAAAAAGAAGAAAAAGGAGAAGGAAAAGACAGTGAGAGTTTGTGAGAAGTTCTCTCTGGGGAAGTTGGGTTCTCTGGGAAATTGAGGACCGAGCTTCTGTAGGGGGAAAACTTTTGAGAAATAAACAGAGAGCAGAATGTGTGAGTGATAGAAGAGAAAGAAGAAAGAAGGTGGATGCAAAGAACTTCTAGAAAAACTGCCCCCTGCTCTTCCCTATTGTGCTTCCGATAAGGATTTTCTCTCTATTTCCTTTATGGATTATGTTAGGGACTAGCTTTGAATTTTATGGAAATTATTGGTGCATGCATGCTAATGATGGGTACGCTTTGTTGGGATCATGTTGGTTCTGGATTTGGTTTCTACTGAGGGAAATTGTGAAGCAAAGTGAAGAAAAGAAAATAGGGGAGAGGTCCCTGCTTCCTTGGAGCTCTCGTGTCTTCAAGTGAGGTATAGCTTCTTCATTAGTTTTATGTATTTAAGTGATGATTATGGTTATATGTAGAATATAAAAATGTGATGAATGCTAATAATGATGTCGGTGATGATATATGCTCTGTAAGGTCTGGATATGTTCTCTATTGATGGATTTGGTTGAAGAATATTTTGGGATGTATGCTTTCTGTGGTTTATTGTTGATGGTGAAACTGTGATCTCTATTAAATTATGTACTTTGCTGTTGTTTGGATTAATGTTCTGGTAATGGATAAAGTTCCTTGTGATGAAATGTGGTCTATTAACGGAAATTAGTTCTTTGTTGTTGTGGTTCGATGGTATGTGATTCGGTCAGTGCTCAGTTGTTGAGTAATGCTCCACCGTTGGCTGTTAGGTTATAAATAATAGAAACTGTTAAGTGATTTAGTGTATTTGGATTATGAATTCTGTTAGGAAATAAATGAGAAATAATGGTATCAAAGTTGAGGTTCATAATGGGCGGCAATTAATGATTAAATGTTATTGACTTTGAAGGTATTAAAGGAAGAAGAATAAAGTGTTGAAATACATTCGGGACCTTATGTAAGTGATACGTAGGTATTTTGGTCTTTGGGGCCCTACATCCCACGAATTAGGAATTATATGTTGATTGTTTACTGCTTTAGTAGAATATTAAAATTGTTTACTGCTTTATTAGAATAGCCAGATATTGAACATGTTTCATGAATTGTAATGCAACTTGCTGGTTGTTCATTAAAATTAGGTTATTTTAATGATATGTTTAATAGATGCAGGTTCTTTACGTTAAAAGTTATGATATTGAGCATGTTTAGAGATTATAGTAATGATATGATAGAATGTATACATTCACGAGCATCATGCATCATGGTTTTCAAAAGATTACGAAAATGGTTTTCATGCATGGTTTTGAAAAAGAAATGGAAAACATAATGAAATACGAATAAATATAAAGTAAATGATTAGGTAAAGCTAAGTACATAGGTTGGACCGGTAAGTAATGCCCGACACAGAAACAAAAGAAAAGAATAGTAAAGTAAAGACAAAGAAAACGGTAATGATAACAGTAACAGTAGTGGAAACAGAAATGAAAACGAAAATGAAAACAAATATAAGATACGGTTACAGATATGGATATGGATACAGATACGGATACGGATACGAATACGGATACGAATACAGAAATGGAAACAAAAACAGATTTTCAAAAATGAAAACGAAAATGGAAACAGATACGGATATGAGCGCGGAAATGAAAACGAAAACGGAAACGAAAACAGAAATACAAACGGAGATGTAAATAATAACAGAAACAGAAACAGAAACAGAAAAGAGACTAAAACGTATTAGGTAAAAGAAAATGAAAATGGATAACAACACATGGTTTTAAAAGATGCATAACATGTTTACAGTTTTCTACTTTTCTTTTATATCACTTGTGAGCCTTAGGCTCATTAGTTTATCTCTTGCGATGTAGGTATATGTACGAGAAAAGGTTAAGGAGGAGTTGATGAAGGATTTGCACGTGCAGATCTTGTGGCTTGTTAGGCTAATGGATGTAAAAGAAATCGTTTGTAAGACTTTGTAAATGTATTCCAATTGTAAAAGATAAGAAGTTTATTTAAATGATTTAATAAGTATTTTTAATTCGTAAAGTGTTTTATTCAGTTATCGTAACATCCCGTTTATTCTTGTAATTTAAAACTCACGATTTTTGAAAATTTTTTCTGGTAAAATCACAGCGGAAGCCTTTTCGTTTGAAATCTAGCTTAAACAGGAAGTTCATAAATAAACTCATTTTTGTTAAACCATTTATCACTTGAAACATGTCATTCTGTAAAACTTTAAAACATTTACCATAGCGGAAGACTTATATTTACAATACCAAAAGAATTAAACACAATTTGAAAACCTTCTTGATAAAAACAAAATAATACAACAAAGCTTTACTTTCCTCAAAACGTTATTGCCAAACATTACATTTTTTCTTTAATCTTTTAGCCTAACCAGCCGCTAAGCCTGCAATGTACAAATGCCTCATCAACTGCTATTATCTTTGATCCCTTACATACCTACATTTTAAGAGGAATAATGAGCCTATTGCTAGTAAAGAATATACTCATGAAATACAACTGTAACCTCTATGACAACTCTACATGCTTTAGCCTCGTATATCCGTAAGTTAGGTGAGAACAACCTCTTTAGTTTTTGAATTCACTACCTGGATTCGTTTTTACATGAGAGCAACATTTTCAGTTTTCGAACTCACTAAAAACCAACCCAGTTACATTTACATTCATTTACTCTTGGGTAAGAGCAACCTTCGTAGTTTCCAAACTCACCCCCCATTGAGTAAGAGCAACCTCTTCAGTTTTCGAACTTACTCAAATGAGCTGTTTTCTACGTGTAAGCAATCTCTTTAGTTTCCGAACCCATGTAGGAAACACCATATTATCTTCATTATTAGCCCATGCAATGCATTACGTGAAATCCTATAACATGTCCACATGAATGTCACACACAACAATTCATATATCGCAAACAATATTACAAATAATTAACAAACAATAACTATGCTTCAACTATAACATTAATACTAAACACGTTCCTATTACACTATAACGTCATACATCAAATCCTTTATCCTTGACATATTATTTCTAACTTAGCCTTAAACAATATAAGTACTATCCTATGGTATCCACCACTTGAATATGAATTTGGGACCTATACTAATTAACTATATTATTATTAATCTAATTTTCCTATATTACTGACCATCATCTTAGAAAACCATTTTCATCACAACTGTTAGTAAACTAACGTAGGAATACAACCTAACCAGATTACCATCACTAAAGGCATGTATATAACAAAGAACCTATCATCGCCATCATGCAGAAAATTACTTTGAGCAATGACCATATTATGGAAGCAGCATTCATTAGAGAGCAAACTATGGCTAACACAGTAAATTACACAAAAATCCTACTCCTGCGATGTAGGTCCTTTCCGACAGAACACAAGCATTATTCCTTACCTGGAGCCCTTAGCTTTAATGAGTTAGCACTTAGAGTTATCCTTCACGAAACCTAATCATGATTAACACATATAGCTATTAATAATTACTTTTCAATAATAAATTCCCCTAGCTTCAACTAACAAGTTCAATACTTCCAATAATGGATAACTTTCTATTATGTCCAAACTATTAAAGAACCTTATTTTTCCAACAATCCCAATTCCTCAACTCAACAGCTCAATTCTCATGATAATCAATTAGAAACTCAACTAATATTTTCTCTAGTTTTTTCCAATAATTTCTAATATCCAGAATATAATTTCCAATCCTATCACTCTGCAAAACCAACATCATATAACCATATTAACATGCTGAGAATAATTTAACTAGTAACATGCTAATCCCATAGTAGTATATCTCTGAAATCTAAAACATATACTTTTATCAAAACCACTAATTACCTCTACAGATCCATTAACTAACGTTTTGAAATAACAGAAGAATACATACCTCCCTATACTTTCCTCATGATTTTCTACTGTATTCAAGAATGGTGGAGACACAACAACTCACAACTCTCTCTTTCTATCACATTCTCTTTCATCAAAACCTCAACAAACCCTTTTTCCCACTGTTTGCACTTCACGATCACCAACAAAATTCAAGAAAACTCCCACAAACTCATGTCCAGAATACACTCACAGCTTTCTATCCTCTCACTGAACCATCGCAATTTCTCTCCATGTCAGCAGAGTTTCCTTAAGCCTTAGAACTCCTTCAGCAACCATTTAGGTAGAGTAACGATACACTTTTTCTTCCTCTCAGTGAAATATCACTGCCATCGTCTCTCCATTTATAGGCAATTTTTCCAATGTCCTAACATTAATGTCAAGAGGAAGATGGAAGGCCAAGGAGGTGTAGTCCACCAATATCCAATAACTCTTTTTAACATTCAGACATTACAGATGGCGTTCCTTTCATCTTCACGTCGATTAAAAACTCTTCAGATTACCATCATAAATGTTGGCAGTCGTTTGCATTCTCCAGTAGTCGATCGACCACCCTTCACTCGATCGTCCGCTGCTTTTTCATTATTTCTGAATGGCAGAAAATCACGGTGGATGATCTCCCCATGCCAAATGACTGCAATTCATTCCATCTTTTGAATTATGTTTTATTCACATTATTGCTTAACGTGACATGCATGAATATACATATTATTCCTTCTTTTATGATTACAAGTTGATTTGATCACAATCAATTGCACTTTTCAATACCCATATTCAATACTCATTTTGTTTACAGGTTGATCACAGTAATTGATCTCAATCAATATCCACTTCAATACCCATTTTTGTTTACAGGTTGATCACATCGAGTGATCTCAATCAACCACAATGAACAACCACCTTTTCAAACAATCATCTGCCATATTCTTCTCCAAATATATATATTCCAAACAATATATATATATATATATATATAATACTTCTTCTCCAATATATATATATTTACTTGTTCCTTAACAAGGATGAAGCACTAGAAGCCTTTAAGATTTTTAAGGCTAAAGTAGAAAAACAATGTGATCAGCAAATAAAGATTATGAGAACTAATAATGTAACATTCCGGTTTTTCTTTTTCTTTAAAAATCACATAAAATTTAAAACTTTTCTTTTATAAAATCAGAGTAAGACTTTTCTTTAAAACCGAGTGTTAAATCCATTACTTAAAATAATTTTCCAATAATAGCCATTTAAAACATATTAGCAACGGAATATCTTTCATTTATAGAAATCATCTTTCTTAAATGCATATAGCGAAAACATTAAATAAAAGAAGTATTAAATAAAACATTTTAAACTTTAACTGTTTATTTATAAAACATTTACTCTTTAGCCCTGCCACCCACAAAATCTATCCGTGCAAATTCTTCATCAATTTCTCATTGTATTGTTTGTCCATTTCCAAGCATATACCTACACCAACAAAACTAAACTAATGGGCCTAATGCTCAGTAAGTGATAGAATGAAATAAAATGTAAATATGCTATGCATCTTTTAAATCCATTCTCGTTCTCTGTTTCCATTTTTTTTCCTTTTCATTATCTTTTCTTTTTCTGTTTTCACATTTCTTTTCTGTTTATGCTATAGAATACCCCGAAAAGAACCCCAAGCTTATTCTGAATCTTCCGTTTTCATTTCACATTTTCTTTCTGTTTATGATCCAGAATACCCCAAAAAGAACCTCGGATTTACTTTGAATCTTCTGTTTTCATTTCACATTTACTTTCTATTTACGATCCAGAATACCCCGAAAAGAACCTCAGGCTCACCCTGGACCTCATAATCTTGGTCCCAAAATGTCCAGGAAAGAACCTCGGGCTCACCCTGTACCTCATAGCCTTGGTCACAAAATGCCCCAGAAAGAACCTCGGGCTCACCCTGTATCTTGTAACCTTGGTCACAGAATGCCCCGAAAAGAACTTCGGGCTCACCCTGTACCTTATCCATTATCCTTTATTAAAACTTTACCGTTATCATTTATTATTCGTTTCCATTCTCTTTTTAAAACCATGCATGAAACTCATTTTCGTATCATTTTGAAAACCATGATGCATAATGCTCACGAGTACATACTGTTCAATCATATCATTCTAATACTTATCTATGAAACATATCATTAAAAAAACCTAAATCTAGTAAACATCCAGTAAACGATAGCACAATATACGGAACATGCTCAATATCAGGTAAAACAGTAAACAACCTAAATATTCTATTAAAGTGGTAAACAGTCAGCAAACAAGATCCTAATTCTTGTGGTGTAGGGTCCGAAGACTAAAGCATAATAAGTATCAACTTACCTGGAGTCCTTAGCATGTTTAACACTTTATTCTTTTCCCGTTAATACCTTCAAAATAATTAACATTTATTTATTAATATATTTATCGATTATGAACATTAACTTTGATACTGTTATCCTTAATTTATTATTTAATAATTTAATTACCACTTAAAATTTTTTCATTGATTTATCTTTATTAGTTTCATGGTCAATAAACGAGTAACCTTAGTTTTATACTTTTCCCTTAATTCACAATTGTCCAATTTATTAAGACCAATAGAACACAATTCCAAACTATTTACAGAGCGCAATAACTATAACAGTGAAAATCAATAGATTATCAACTTCACTTGTACCGTTCAGTCCCATAATGATTTCTAATAAGGCAACAATTAGTCAGATAACCATTTTCTCCAATTACAGAGTATATTCCCCAATCCTCAATGCCAAGCAATAACATCCAACATGATTCATTTATTAACATACTAACATTTCTTATGCATAAAACAGTAGCCAACAACAAACTTTCAATCAACTGAACATAAATCCAAGCCTCAATTACCCACTAAGCATGAAAATGCATAATTCCATCCAGCTCCATCCCAACTCAAAATAACAGGATCCCATCAAACAGAGTACACACTTGTTTTCCAATGTTCAATTACATAGAGCATAACCACTTACTCCTTTATTTCATTAGCTTAGAAGTGATAACCAAAGCAATGATTCATTTCATCAATATTCATCATAAGTTTAAGAAGCAGTAAACCAACCAGAGAAGAACCATAATTTACAGATCCTTAACCCAACATTAATCAGTAAGCGATAAACATAGCAGGGAGCCATTTTCATTCACAAGGTACATTCCATCCGAACACCTATAAACCAAGCAATAATTAAAACAGGGATTTAGACATCCATTAACCAACCATACACACACTCAACGAGGTAGTAAACACAGAGAGTAATACCAATTATCAAAGCAGAACAATTCATCAAAATCTCTAGAAACTCAAACACAAATCTCAGCATCAACATCTATCATTAATCAAAAATGAACTTCAACGCAGCAGGACATCTAACATTTTTATTCATGTCTATTGGTCATCAATAGAAATCATACCAAGAAACAGAGAAGGCCATTACCTGTAGAGCACACAACCGATTTTCTCCAGGATTACACTCGGTCTTTAGCAACTCACAATCACTCACTGTTTTCCATTTTTCCTTAGCAGCACGAAGCTCATAGAGAGCTCTGCATTTTCACACTCGGCCAAATCTCCTGCTCAATTGATTTTATGCACAAATAGCCGACAATAACACTCCCTCAATTTCTTCTACTTTACAGAGTCTATCCCTCATTCTTTATTTCTCTTCTCTCATAGCTCCAGAGAGTACCAACTTCTTCTCCACTCTTTCTCTCTGCTCAATAATTTCCTCGACAGCTTCATAAATCCATCACATGCTACCATCTATGAAAGGGAAGCACACTTGCATTTTCTTATCGACAACACACAATAAAACCAATTCACACATTTGTACACTTCACCGTGGAACCTACCGGACCGGTTCAGTCCAACGTGGAATGCACAGGTCGCAGCTTGCCCCCTATTGCTATCCTCTTCGCCAAAACACTCCGCCAATTTCATCAACACCAATTCAAAATGCCACACAACCAACAATGAAGCATTAGAGGAGAATTCCCATCATCAGAAATCCAAAACAACCTAAGGCCGAATTTAAACCAATAAACTTACCACAAATGGTCCTTGAGGCCGAGAACCCAAAACAGGAAGCTCACCACGCCATGGCACCGGGAGAGGCTCTGCCATTGCCGAAAATTGTCTCCCCCGAGAGCTCAATCCCACACCGAGGCACCACCCGAATGAAATCTATCGCTCGAAGCCGTCGCTCGCACTAGGCGCGACTTCGTTTGCTTCAACGGTCACTCCCTAGCTGGCGGTTCGCACCCTCCCCGCGCCGTCAGTAGTTCACCGAACCCACACGCACGCCAGTGAGGCCTGAGCTCCATCATCAGCGACACCTCGGTCCCGATTTCTCCCCTTTGCGCTCTCGTTCTCCCTCTCATCTGGTTCTCCCGATTTCTTTAGCAGAAAACCCAATGCCCTAATCATTCTTCTCCCCCATTTATTTTTCACCCAAACCATTACTTAACCGACCCGAACTAGCGAACCGGGCCACTTAATCTCCAGCCAAAGCGAACCAACATCCTTTCCCCTTTTAAATCCTTTAATTCAATTAATCTTATTTTTTAATTTATTTAATTAATATTTATTTTAATTCTTTTAATTTAATTTCTTTAATTAAATTCTTCATTCGTCGTTTAATTAAATTATATATGACTCAATTTCGATTCTCGATTTATTCTGAATGTTTCTTCATGATGATTATCAGTCCAACTAAAAATTTTCAATTCGATTTTCCAATAATTTTTTCTATTAAATAAATACTCATTCATTATCCAAATATTCTCAATTAAATTTTTCATTATCAAATAAATCTTCACTTATCCAATTATACCCAAATGATTTCCCAGTTATTTTTACTTAAGTCCGTTACGAAAAATCGGGATATTACAGATAAAGGTGGAGAGTGAAAGAGCGAAATAACCTAAGAGGGTGAGGGGTGAATTAGGTTTTAAAACTTTTTCCAAGTGATTAATTAGTTCAATTTAATCAAGTTAATCAATTTAATCAAGTGAAGATCTTTTCACCTTTAACCTTTTAGGTTATAATTGATTTAACTTCACAGACGTCAAGAATATGCTCACAAGATGAGGATGCAAAGTTTCTCTCAAGAATAGAACAATGAAAACAATGGAAAATAGAAGCACTTTACAGCAATCAATTCTTCACAATGGTTGGGTTCCCTCCTGGTTGACCGTTTCTAACGTCGCCAAAGTACTGAGCAATTTTCCAATTTTGTTGGCGAACTTTGGGTTGACCTCTTTCAATGTTCTTCAATCTTGGGTAATCTACGACTTTTGTGATCGACCAACTGCGCAGTTTCACTTGGTTGACCTTTTACGCTGTTTTGTCGACCTCCACTTCCGTTTTTGGTTCCTTTGAATTTCTTTTGTCCCAAAACTTTGGTCAAGTGCTACAAGGACTTAAACAAACATATTAGAATAATAATACCCCTATTAAAGGTATTTCCAATGAAGTTTAATTGATAATCATATTCAATTTAATATTTGATATTTAGAATATTTTCACTTAAAAGCAAACAACTTATCAAATTAACTTATTAATCATCAAAACATTATTGTTTAGTAAAACTAAAGCTAACAATCTCCCCCATTTTTTATGATGACAACATAATTAAGTTGTTTTTGAAACTCCCCCTTACTATGTGCATATTTCTCAAGATTTAGTTTAGGCATATGTTTAAACATAAAATTCATTTTTAAAAATATCTAATTTCTTGATTACGTTTCTCCCCCTTTGTGCACTACTCATATTCTTCTCCCCCTTTGGCATTATCAAAAAGACTTAGAAAGTGAAGTATATTTGAAAAAATTTTGCATGGTTTCCTTTGTTTTATTCACACCCCTTAATATCATAACAACCTGCATAATCATCTTATTCACCCCAAAACAATATTTATCATGCATAATCCATAGTATATCATCCAAAGTTCAGAATATAACATTCACAAATTACAAGAAAAGGATAGTGAGATAAGAGCTAAATTAAGTTAGCAAACTAGGGAATTATATTAGAGTATATTCACAAATTCTAAAGAGACGATCTAAATAAAGTTAGTTGGAGGGACATCGTCAGAGTCAGGAAGAATGTCATCGGAGGCAGGTGGGATGTTATTGGAAGGAGGAGGAATGTCATGCTGGTTGTAAAAAAAAGTATTGCCCCACATGACATTCAACAGTTCTGCTATGCTATGCTGTAGCGTTTCCAATTTCGTGTGAACATCGAATTGAAAGGCGAGGTTCTCTTTGTGATAAGATAGAAGTTGTGCACGGACCTCAGATTGAAAAGCAAGACTCTTGTCTTGAAATCATAGGAAGTATCCCTTCAATAAGTTTAGCCATTCTTCAACCATTTTTGGATAGGTTGTAGATGAGGAGGCATGAGCTGATGGTCAAGAGGGTGCGTGAGTGAAGGACGGTTCGGGTAAGGATGATGGTGGTTGATCCGACGTTAGACTGTCATCGCCGTCATCAAAACTTGGTGGTTGCAGGAAAATTTGGTTAATTTTTTATGTTTTGTACCCGTGGCTGCAACCCTAGATGCTCTAGCCACCCAATCCCCATCTTCACTCATGGTAAAGCCCATCCGTGCTAATGTGTGCATAGAATAAATGTCCACATGCCTAAGTGAGAGAGAAGGCTCCGAACTTAGAATAGGCTCCTCATGTGACATAAAAATGTTCATCACCAGAAGGTTGAATGGTAAAGATCGTGATTTGGTCCCTGCCATTTCAATCATAGCATGAAGGATAACATGTCCAATATTGAAGGGTTTGCGATTGTATATCCTTTGGAGAATAAAAAGGTTCATGCAACTTACATGATCGCGATGACCATCCCTTGGTACCAGATTGTATGCTAAAGTATGATGGATCACTCATGCCATTATGTTTAGATCCTTCGCCTTTGGTTTCACTAAAAATACATTCTCTGAATTTTTGAGAATTTCTCGAAGGAAATTTAGCTGCTATGTGATCGTATGAACGCCAGATCTCTAGAGGTGGTATAAAATTCTTCTTATCCAGACGCTCACACAAAATTTAACAGCGAATTGATACAATGGGGAGTCAAACTTATGTGCTTGCCATACCCATAACTTGTCATGTTCAACGGCCTAGGATTATATTCCAAATTGGAGTAAAACATCTAGATATGAGCTTCGGAATAAGGACCATCAAAATTGTATAGCTCGTACAATCCCATATATTGATAAATGCCTTCTAATTTTAATTTCCCCAAACGATTCCATGAAATGTTTTTGGATAAAATTGATGGCCTATGCTTATAGTCTTCATCATATCTAAGTTTGCAGGCAGCACTAATAAACAATCTTGAAGAAAATTCTCCTGGATTAGACAACGAAGTGTAACCTCTTGACACTCATTTTATGATCTTTTTATTTGACATTGCAGAGATTCTTGATGATGGAGAAGGTAGAAATCGACAAAAATAGGTTGAACGAGGAAGGAATTAGTCGGAAAGTGAGAGAGACCATGAAAATAGCCGATGAGGTTTAACAAATTAGGGTTAGGTCGAACAATTCTGACTTAAAATTGACAAACTGGTCGACCGTTTTTAAGTAAAAGGTCGACCTTTTCCTTCGTGTGAAGATTTGGTGAATCTATGACTAGGTCGACCTTTTCCTTCATGTGACAGATTTGGATGAATTATCCCATCGGTTGATCGTAAAAATTATAAATTCCAGATAAATCAACTCCAATCGAATTCATATCCCACAAAACGCCTTTTCGCCAAGTGGTTTAGTGAAGATATCTGCTAATTGATTTTCTATACTTACGAATTTGAGAACAATGTCACCTTTAGATACATGATCACGGATAAAATGGTGTCTTATTTCTATATGTTTTGTGTGGGAGTGTAAAATAGGATTTTGTAGAAATACTTATTGCACTTGTATTATTGCACTTAATTGAAATTTTATCAAAGAGTTGTCCATAATCGTCTAAGGTTTGTTTCATCCAAAGTAGTTGTGCGCAACAACTTCCGACGATGATATAGACACTCTCGGCTATAGAAAGTGTAATTGAATTTTGTTTCTTAGAGAACCATGAAACTAGAGGTTCTCTAAGAAATTGACACATTCCACTTGTACTTTTCATAACAACTAAGCTTCTTGAGTCATCAAAGTCAGTATATCCTACCAAATCAAAAGAAGTTCCTTTGGGATACCATAATCCAAGATTATTTTTTCCACTCAAATATTTGAAAATTCTTTTGACAACTTTTAAGTGAGATTCTTTAGGTGAAGCTTGCAACCTTGCACATAAGCACACAATAAAGAGAATATTGGATCTACTTACCGTTAAGTATAATAGTGATCCAATCATAGCACGATATTTCTTCATGTCCACATTTTTCCATTTTTCATCCTTATCTAATTTTGTTATGGTGCTCATAGAAGTTTTTGAGAATATGGATGAGTCCATATCAAATCTTTTGATGAGCTCCTTAATATATTTTTCTTGATATAAGAAAATTCCTTCTTGTGATTGCCTAATTTGTAAACCAAGAAAAAAATCTCAATTCTCCCATCATACTCATTTCAAATTCACTTTGCATTAGTTCAGCAAAATTCTTTGCAAAGAGTTTCATTGGCAGCACTGAATATAATATCGTCAACATAGATTTGCACAATCATTATGTTTTAACCACTATGCTTGATAAACAAGGTTGAATCTATTTTTCCTATTTTGAAATCTCTTTCTTTGAGAAATTTGCTCAATCTTTCATACCATGCTCTTGGGGCTTGTTTTAGACCATAAAGTGTTTTATGAAGTTGTATACATGATCAAGTTTGTCATATACTGCAAATTCTAATGGTTGGTCTACTTATACTTCCTCCATAATATGTCCATTAAGAAATGCACTTTTAACATCCATTTGGTAAAGAGTGAAATTCTTGAAGCATGCAAATGCCAAGAGCATGCGTATTGATTCTAATCGAGCTACTGGTGCAAATGTTTCTTCAAAGTCAATTCCTTCTTCTTGATTATATCCCTTTGCAACAAGTCTCGCTTTATTTCTAACTACTTATCCACTTTCATCCAATTTGTTTTTAAATGTCCATTTGGTTCCAATAATTGAATGATCTTGTGGCCTTGAAACAAGTTCCCAAACTTTGTTCTTTTCAATTTGGTTTAATTCTTCTTGCATGACCATAATCTAATTTTCATCTATTTCCACTTCATCAAAGTTTTTTGTTTCTATTTGAGATCTAAAAGCCATAATGGCGCACCAATTCCTAAGAGAGGATCTAGTCTTGACTCATAAGTTGGGATAACCAAGAATATCATCAATGGAATGACTTTTGGAATACTTTCAATCTCTTGGTAAGTCATCATGAATATCTTTTTTTTATGTTCCTTCTAAGAATTGACTTTGAGAGTCTTGAGGAGGACTTTCAAGAGTCTCATTTTCTTTATCTCCTAGGCTAAGAGATTCAATTTCATTATCAAAATCATTGATTGATTTATTAAATTTTTGTGGAGGAATATATTCGTCAAAAGCTCCACAACTAACATCTTTTTGTTGAACACCCTATATGCTTTATAAGATGTAGAGTATCCTAGGAAGATTCTTATATCCATTTTAGAGTCAAATTTTCCTAGGTTATCTTTAGTTTTTAGAGTGAAGCATTTACATCCAAAAGTTTTGAAATAGCTTACATTAGGTGTTCTATTATTCCAAAGCTCGAGGGTGTCTTTTCTAGAGTTGGACGAATGGAAACTCAGTTGAGAACATAGCAAGCCGTTGCGACGACTTCTATCCAAAAGTATTTAGGAAGATTATTCTCATTTAGTATGGTGCGAGTTAGTTATTGAAGTGATCGATTTTTACTTTCGACTACTTCATTTTGTTGAGGGTTCTAGGTGATGAGAAGTTGTGTTTGATAACATATTTTAGACAAAGGGTGTCGATGTGCTCATTTTTTAATTCTCCACCATGATCATTCCTTATTGTAACAATGGTGAGATCCTTCTCATTTTGAACCTTTTTCCTAAAACTAGAGAAACTTCGAAGGTTTCGTCTTTTGTTCTTAGAAATAAAACTCATGTATATCTTGAGAAATCGTCCACAATAACATATGCATAGTATTTTTCTCCTAAACTTGAAAACTTAGAAGTACCAAAGAGATCCAGGTGAAGTAGTTGAAGAGGTTTAGACGTTGAAATATGTTGTTTGGAAGAAACTGAGCTTTTGCTTTGTTTTCCCTTTTGAAAAGCCTCACAAATTTTATCATTTTCAAAAGATATCTTAGGTAGACCCCTAACTAGATTATTTTTAGAAATTTTAGCTAAAGTATTCATTCCTACGTGTCCTAATCTTCTATGCCAAAACCAAGAGTTGGTAGAAGAATTTGCACTCAAACATTTCTCACCTTTGTATAAGACATTATTTAAATCAATAGCATAAATATTTTCATATCTATATCTCATGAACAAGATTTTTCCATTTGTTTCATCCTTAATCTTGCAAGTTTTAAATTCAAAAATAACTTTACATCCTTTATCACATAATTGGCTAATGCTCAATAAATTGTGTTTTAAACCATCAACCAATAAGGCATCTTCAATTATGGGATTAGAGGGAATATTGGTATTACCAATTTTGATTATTTTCTCTTTTTGATTACCTCCAAATGTTACACTTCCTTTCTTGTCCGCGATGGAGATGAACCTTGAGAAGTGTCCCGTCATATGTCTTGAACATCCACTGTCCAAGTACCATTCATCTTTTGCGAAAGAATCTCTAACCTACAAACAAAATTTTAAGTTGACATTTTAGGTACACAAATCTTTTTGGGTACTTGAGGGTTAATTTCGGTTCATTTTGGAACCCATATAAATTTGGTAACTTTCTTTTTGTCATGTAGTTTTAATGGACAAGAAAAAGATTTATGTCCTATTGAGTTACATATATAGCAAATGGATTGTTTGACAAAGAAATTCTTATAAACTTTCTTCTTTTGGAAAGGTTGAAGTCCTAATCTGGCTTTATCAAATGTTACCTTTTGTTGTCCTAGAAGCATGTTCAAGTTTTTGCTACCATTCATGAATTTAAAAATTATAGCATTTGACTCATCATTCTTAGTTTTTAAGTTGCTAATCTCATTTTCGAAAACTTAAACTATACCAACATGTTTTTTTACAACACTATCATTTTCTTTTTTCAATATCTTATATTGAAACTTATGCATGTTAAATTTCTCAAGTAATTCATCAAATGCATCACCCATATCATCATCATCATGGTCATTATAAAAAGTTTCTTATACCTCATCCTCATTTGCCATGAATCCCATGTTGGCTACCTCTTCACTCCTGGATGATGATTCTTCATCACTATCATCCCATGTGGCTTTAAATGCTTTCTTTATGAAAACTTTCACTGTCTTCTTTCCTTGTGGGCATTCGACTTTGATGTGTCCGGGTTTTCCACACTAATAGCAAGTAGTTTCTTTGTCCTTTTGTGGTATTTCTCCTTTGAGATTGCTTTTACCTTGCCACTTCCTTCATTGAAGAAGTTTGCTAATTTTCATCATCCTCTTCTTCCTTCTCGGATTCATCTTGTTTGCTTGAAGTAGCTTTGAATGCAATCTCCTTCTTTTTTTTAAGGCTTCCTTTTCTTTTAGCTCTTCCTTCTCATTGGCTTTTATTGTTCTTTCATGGGTCATTAGTGAGCCATTAAGTTCCTCCATTTTGAAAACCTTGAGATTTCGAGCCTCTTGAATAGTTGTTACTTTTGGTTGCCAACTCTTAGTAGGCATTAGAGAATCTTTCTAACAAATTCTTCATTGGGATAAATTCTACCAAGTGCTTTCAAACTATTAGTAATGTTAGTAAATTGAGTAAACATTTGACTAATAGATTCTTCATTTTCCATGCTAAATAATTCATATTCGTGTACGAGCATACTTAATTTAGTTTCTTTTACTTGATTTGTTTCTTCATGTGTTATTTCAAGCAATCTCTATATTTCATATGCATTATTACATCCTTGTACCCTATTGAATTCATCCCTATTTAGAGAACAATATAATATATTAATAGCTTTAGCATTCATACTTATCTTACACTTATCCGAGTCATCTTATTCTCTAGTTAATTTAGGAACATTTAGCCCATTTTCAATTTTGACAAGTATGAATGGTCAATTTTCAATAATATCCCATATGTCATAATCCATGGATGTAATACCCAGAATTAAGCTTACACTAAGGATAATAATAATTGGGAATTTTGAAGATTATGGAAATGGTTTTATTAAGGATTCTAATACAACAAATTATCATAGTACTTAAGTATGAGATCTAAGTGATGATTTTGGGGTATTGGGAGCTAAGTTGGATGGCAATGGCGTTAGTGTAATTATAATATATTGAGGGAATTAATAATAAATGGAAAAAATAAGGATTGGTTGACTCGTGGACGTCTCTTGGGAAGAGAGAAACATCCGAAATAGAGAAAAATGGGAATGACGGGTGTCCTTTATAGTGAGAGGGTCGACGGATGCCTTTGGGAAAGACGGACATCGCTAAGGAAAGACGGGTGTTTAGTATGATAAAGGTTACGAAGTTATTTGGAGTAAAATGGACGTTCATCGTGGAAGGACGTACATCCTTTATGGAAAGCGGTTTTGGGAAGAGGGGGACGCCCCTAATGGAAAGTGGGATGTCCCTCATGGCAAAGAAATTAACGAGCATCTCTTAGCAAAGACGGGCGTCTGGAATGTGGAGGCTGGCAGACGTCCTTGTCTAGCAATGGATGTCCTGTACATGGAAGATGTACACGGACGTTCCTTGCGGAAAGAAGGGATTCTTGACTTGCTGCTGATGGATTGCAATCAACCCGAATGTCGAGATATCACCCAGAATAATAGTGATCTGTCAACATGAAATACGAAATACTTTAAAAATGTAGGATAGATTTTAAAAGGAAATATGAAATACTTCAAAAACGATGGACAGATTTTTAACAGATGTTTACGCGTTGCCTTCCTTGCCCTTATAAAATAAGAAAGGAACGAAAGGGTCTGGGAGAAAAACATTAGAGTTGTGAGAGAAAATTTTCTAAAGGTTAGAGAGAAAAGGCAGAATGTCATTGTACTACTAGTGCAAAGAGAATCTTCTTCAGGAGGAAATCTTGCGAAGAAAGTTATGGGGAATATAGTAAGATTGTTGAATTGAGTATTCTCTATTTATGGATATGCTGAATGGATTTTGCTATATTTTAAAGTTACATTTTTGATGAAACCATGCTGATAAGAATGCTTTATTGGTTGAATTGCTCTCTGCATGATAGAACGAAAAGAATCTGTTGATGGTAGGATGCTGATTATTGCTCTGTTGAGTTGATTTATTGTTGAGGTTTTATTCTGTTGTTTTGGTAAAGGAGATTCTATTTGGATTATGAGATTGAAAATCTGTAGTTGTTGCGTAATTAGAACTTGCATACTATTGAAGCTTGATGAATGTGAAGTGTTATTTTGATTACTGCCTTATGTTGGGTGCTAAGTGGTGAAGTTTGATTTTAGGTTTACGGAACTCTCTGAATTTCTATTAATGATATACTGTTGTTATTGATGAATAGGTATTGAGAAGGAGAACTTAAGTACTAAGACTCTCTAAGGACTCTAGGTAAGTGATACGTATGTGTTTTGGTCTTCGGACCCTACATCGCAAGAATTAGAGTTGTATACTAACTGTTTATGAGAAAAAGGTTTTTTTAAGTTATAGATTTAATATGATAAAGTTATGCTTTGAGGATTATAGGATTTGATAGAAATCACGTTTCGAGGATTGTAATGGTGCTTGCTGCGTTTTTATTAGAGATAGGTTCTTTTAATGACATTTTTATTAGTTTTGAGTTAAAGATAATGATAATGAGATTAAACATGTTTTGAGGCCTACATAGTGGAGATAGATACTGTATGCATTCACGAGTATCATGCATTATGGTTTTTAAAACAATACACAAATGGTTTTCATGCATGGTTTTGAAAAGGAAAACGATAATGGAAATGAAATGTGAATAAACATAAATAGACGTTGGAGATCGGAGGGTTTAGCGACAGTGATGTTTGAGAGAACCAAGAGATGATGTATCTAATCTCCGTCAGAATTGAGTGATGATTCTGCTTAGACGCAGTGTCTGGGAGAACTACGAGATGATGTATCCCGATTTCCATCGGGATGGGTGACGGTTCTGCCCAGGCTAGATCCCCAGGATGTATCTATTCTTATCCGATGATATCTCCAATGTTCTAGACTATAGTGAGACTACAAATAAATGTAAATGAATGTGTTTTAACATGAGTTCGGATATTGAAAAGGTTGCTCTCACATGGAATCGAATTTGTGTGGGTGAGTTTGGATACTGAAGAGGTTACTCTCACCCAGCTTGTGGGTGAGTTCGGATATTGAAGAGGTTACTCTTACCTCACGTGCCACCTAAAATGAAAGGAAAACGAAAACAAAAAATAGAAAACAGAAACAGAAAACAGAAAACAGAAAATAGATTTTAAAAGAGTATAGCATGTGCATTTCAGATTTTAATTTATATGACTTACTGAGTGTTAGGCTCATTAGTTAAGTTTTATGATATAGGTATACGATCATGATTAAGATGATGAACAGGTTAAGAAGCAGTTGATGAAGGATTTGTACGCGCAGATCTTGTGACTGGCTAGGATAAAGGGATTTAAAGAAAAATGACTGTAAAAGGTTTTGTAAAGATAATGTAAAAGGTTTATATATTGTATTTTAAATGATGTGTTTTATGCTGCCGCTATGTTTTCCAAAAGGTTTTAAGAAAATGATTTTTATAACGAAAAGTCTTCAACAGTTTTTATAAAAAAAAAAAAAAGAAAGCTTTAAATTTTACACGTTTAAGAAGAAAAGAATTTACGGGTCGTTACAGTGTGGTATCAGAGCACTTGAGTTTTAAAAATGATTCTATAGACTGCCTATCGGCACAAGCTTCGAGGTGAAAATACTCCATTGACTGTAATTATGTTATAGCTTTGCTTATTATTATTATTATTATTATTATTATTACTATTATTACTATTTAAGTGTTTTATTTCACATGTTGAAAGGATATCATGGTTAGAGGACGAGGAAGGATTGTAGATAAAGAAAGGGTTTTATTTAAGTTGTGGTGTTTTGATGATTACTTGGTGGAATGTTGGATTGGATATGAAGTCTGGATACCTGGTTAGATGTGAAAGAGAAATGACGTTAGAAGAAGTTAACGATGAGAAATCTTGTGAGTTAAGTTAAGTGATGTATGTGATAAAAGATATAAATATTGGAATTGCTTGGATTTTTGTGCAAGGTGTATGGAATGTAGCTTGAGGGAGTAAAGAAACAAAGAAAACTCTATCAAAATTTTTATAAATCGGAATGGGGAAAGGTGAAAAGAAAATCCCGCATGAATTACATCAAGCAAATAATTAGGCAAGGTTTCCTACGTTGCAAGGAGTTAGATAGAGGGTGGATCTATTATGGGAAGGAAGAGCATTGAGGGCAATGGATTAAGCTGAATTATGAGGACGATAATTAGTTTGTCAAATGTCTATTCACTCGATCAGGATTACGAGGAAATTGTAGAGAGAGTGTTTTGGACCTTTAGTAGTGGATATTTGGGTATTTGGTACCGTGATCACTGTCCGCATTGTTAAGTTAGGAATCTGCCTTAAATAAGAATAAGAAATCTATTTTGATTAAAATGAGAAACTGATTATTTGTTGATTCCTACATAGGTTAGATTTTTGTCACGAACTGAAAGTTTGGAAAATCGAGTCTATTTGTAAGACTGGCTTGAATTAATATTAGTGATGGCTTTCAAGATGGTTAAGATACTCACTATTTATCATTGTGGGTTTGTAGCCTAGGTTGTGTTGAGAATAATATCCTGGCGTTTGTTAAGTTAGGAGAAGATTAAAATGAACGATAGGATCTATGTTGGATTTGATTTAAGTTCTCCATCTCAGGTGAGACTCAATCAAGATAACCAAGGATGTGACTACGATAAAGTGGATAGAATTCAAGAAGATCTTTTATGACAAGTTTTTCAACTGCACAATGAGGACAAGGACAAGGAGGTTAGTAGAATTTACTTAGCTTTGGCAGGAAGGAAAAATTATAGAGTATGTGTGCAAGTTGAAGCATTGTCACGGTTTGCCTCGCATCTAGTGAGCAATAATAAGTGTAAGGTACACCAGCTTGTGCAAGGACTTAAGGCAGAGATTGATACAAGTGTTAAGATATCTTGTTATGTTTGGATAGATGTTGTTGAGGATTTAATGTTGTGTTCCTTGTACTGGAGGTTGATGACTTGTTGATTAAGGTATTGCTATCCATTCGGTTACGACTTGAGGAACATTGTGATGGATAATGATATGTTGAATTGGTCTTATTATTTGTGCAGTATACTGCTTTGATAAGTAGTGGAAAGGAATTACGTTTTGAGGAATTAGGTTTAAGTTTTGTTTTGCCAATGGATGAAGTTAATAAACTCTGCTGGTTGAAAATGAACAACATGGTAAGGTAAACAAGACAAGATGATGATCCTAGGGATGAAACGATCAGTAGACTAATGGAAGTGTTGAAACATCAGCTTCAATTTATGGAATGGAGTAGAAAATTACAAAAACAGAGAAACTAGCAGCTGATAGGTTTCCAAAGATTTAGCGTGCTAAAGAATTGGGAAACTAAAGCCTCTGTATTTTGAAGGAGATGTTTGTGATCTAGGTTCGAATGGTGGAGAGTATGTTTGAGTACACTATGGTCGAAGAACAAGGGAAAGTTAAGAGAAAATTACGTGTGACGAGTTTCAAGTCATGAAGTTCGGGGAGAGTAATAGGAAAATAGTAAAGGAAATATAATCTTAATGGCTGATGCAAGGCCAACAAGAGATAAGGGGATCAAGGAAACCTTTCATTAAGGGTTGGTCACAAGGAAGTGAGAGATGTACTCAATGAGACATATCACTTCAAAGAGAAAATGTTGGATCTTCAAGAGTTATGCAGTGTCAAAGGAGTAATAGGAATCGTTTCGAAAAGTCTTGCTGGCTCGGAGTGATGTATTAAAGGTAATGAGAGTGGCCATTTAGCCAAAAGATTGTTTGGTTTTGGCATATGGAGAAGAATATGGTGGCACCGAAGGTGTTTTCTATCGTGAAGAATGCAAATGAAGAGAGAATCTATAGGGACGTAACGAGTGAAATAGGACTAGATGCAGTAAGTAGTGTAAGTGTTTTGTGAAATTGTAAGCAGAATCAGTATTTTGGTGTGTAAAGGCGGTAAGGATGTGAAATAAGTGTTGTTTATGTAAGTTGTCTCCTTGGATATAAATGTTGTGTAGATGAGGAAGATGTATGACTAGTTCTGGAAGATGTGTTTGTAACACCCCGATTTTTTTGTAAATCCTTGAAAATGAGTGAAAATTTGAAATTTATTTTTGAAATCAGTCAGAGCGTGCCTAAACCGGACCACTACCAACTGTTCCTTAAACTCAATATGAAAATCTCGTTAATAAAACTATGCGGAAGCATTTTCAAATCATTTATTTAAAACGTTGCGGAAGCGTAAATAATTTAAGTACAAATTGGCAAACTTAGTTTAATTACAACTTAAGCAACTCAACTTAATGAGCTATTTCCCTTTTACCCTTTTTATGCCTGGCCAGCCACGAACTCCCTCCCACGTGCAAATCCTTCATTCACTGGTTATTATTGTTTTTTCTTTGGCTTTCACATTAACTCCTAGGTCTGTGCATTTGCTTTCTGCATACAATTACCTACATCTACACCACAAGTAACTGTAAGCCCGAAGGTTTAGTAAGGAAAATGGTTAATGCAATTATGACATGCCACTCTTTAGTCTTTTTCGTTAAGCTATTCATTTGATTATTACTTCCTATTAGCCATTCATTCGTTCGTCAAGTTACTCTCCTGTGTGCATACTCGATGTCAGACTACAACTAGCCTCCTATGTGCATACTATGTGCCAGGCTAATAACTAGTCTCCTATGTGCATACTAGCTGCCAGGCTACACTAGCCTCTTGTGTGCATACTAGCTACTAGACTAGACCCGTCCACCCTATTATTCTATCATTCATTCTTACATTTTCCTTACTCATGCATGTGTCCTATTCTTTGTATTAACATAATGCATGCTCATAGATTCTCAACCTAACAAGATGCATGATGCTTCATAACATAACATTAACAGCAATTGAAGTGCGCATAAGTAATTGAAAGCACTGTAATTGAAATTGCACATTTAAATAATTGAAAGCAACTGGACGTGTAAACAACCAATAATTGAATAACGCACCCAATAGAGTAGAGAAAGGTACACAAATTTAAATAAGGGAGCATGCTCTACTGGATAGAATACAATACTATTAATTAAGCATGCTAATTATCCTAGTTAATTTCCTAGTCCATTTACATGTTTCCTACAATTATCATTCTAGGCGATTATTCTACTTAGTCATCCTAGGTGATTTACATGCTCAAGTTATAACACTACTTTAGTCAATTAACATGCTCAATTAGTTACTTAGTTAATTACGCTAGTTCATTGACATGTTCAACGTTTAGTTACTAAACATGCTTAAGGATAGATTATGATTATTACCCTAGACGCTTTTGTTTTTAGTTAATTGCACATGCTAATTAATTTTATAGCATATCTAATTAATTATCATGCTCAATAAGAAACCCTATTTAGTATCTAATTACTTCACTTAGCTAATTAACATGCTCATTGATTATTTAATTAGCACTACATGCTTAGATTTGCTAATTAGTTAACATGCTAAATTGAGTAACAATTAACTAAATTGATTGGCAGTTAAACATGCCCGTTATATACTAAATTAACCATGCTCAACTAAGTGGTTAGTGACTATTATTTAAGCGACTAGTTAAACATGCTCAATTAGTTAATATATCGTTATCCTAATTAACTAACATGCTGGATGAAGTGATTAACAACTATGCATTGCACAACTAGCAAACATTAATTAGTTTACATGTTTTGGTTAACTAATTTAGGATTCTAATTGGTCAACATCTAAATATGCTTGGCCTAGTTGATTAATATGCTTATTAATCTAACATAGATATCCAACAAGGGAATGGCAAAACAATTTACGACGGCATGAAACAACACAATTAAACGATAGCAAGTAATTTAGGCAGTGACCATTCGTCATTTCACATTCATTACTCTTTTAATATTCATCCTTTCTTTTTAAAACAATGCATTTAATCACTAACCAAAGCATTTATCACAGTCACAACCTTTATCTCTATCAAGTTACACATTCATAGTAAGGAAAATAAACTAACAATCAAGGAGCTACACTATCTACAGCAGAGGAAAATAGCAAGGAACATAGTAGCATTTCATTTAAGGAATTATCACTTAAAACTAACTAACAACAATTTGCAGTAAATGTTTCAGGGAATTAACACTAAACCCACGCATTCTATTTGCAGTGTATGGCCTCCACATGGCCAAGACACCCCTAATTCCTTACCTAAATTGATGAACTAAACCATTCAGGGATAGCAGCACTCCTAGCCTCATGGTAGTTTCAACAGGAAGCAGCCCCAGTTTCCAGAGCTCCCACTAACACCCACGTAGCTCACTCCTCTCAGCTCATTTTAACTCACAACTACACTAACAACACTCACAATACACACAACACACTCAACTCTCCACTCACAGATAGAGAGGCTCTCGTAGGGGAGGAGAGCTTCTCGTAGAAAAGGAAAGTTGAAACGTAAAAATAGGGAATGAAGGGGAGAGAAGGACATGGAGATGGGGGAAACACCATGAGTGCCTAAGGGTAGAGAGGAAGATGGCTCTAGACAAGGGGGAAGGCTAGCTACGGCATAGGGAGGCGATTTTCGTCGCCTGGGGTGGGGGAAGGGTCGCTTCCTGTTGGGAAATCGGGCTATTCTATGATTTCCTATGATTTTTCATCATTTTATCTCTTTTTTATTTGTAGGTTTTGGGTTAATTCGGACGAGTGCAGACTCATAGGTCTCATCCGCAAGGCTAAAATATCGCATGGTAAAATGAGGCTTCGGACGAGAGAATGCGTCCCCGTCTTGTCTGTACTGTCCGCAGGCGACATTCAGATGCCAAATCGCGTCTGCATGTGGCGTCCGCGTGTCATCTTAAAGTGTCCTAAAATCTAACAGAGGCAAATTGGACGAGACCTCAACTCATTCGCAGCTATCCAGACTCGTTTGAAACTGTCCAGGTTTAGAATAGATTCGATGCGGATGCAGTTCGTCTCGTCCGCATCTTCCAGACCTCGTCCGCAATTTCACTGTATAGTGAAGTCAGGACACAGAATGACATCTCGAGTCGTCCCCAGGCTGAGGGTTACATGTAATGCTCTTGTGGATACCACTTCTCATCCGCAAGGTCGGCCTCATGCGTCCGTAAGTCGATTCAAAGACACATTAGGACGTGAATCCTAAACCTCGAGGCGTCCCAAGCGTCAGGGACATTACGCAATGCACTTGCGGATGACATAATACATCCGCAGTGTCATCCGTATGCGTCCGTAAACACCCTGGACAGCCTTTCCTCGCTTAGTCCTCACTTAACTCCTATCCCGTAACAATTTCCTCTTGAATACCCGTCATAAAATGACACGTATAAATATGCAACGTAATGTCCTACTTACCCCTTCGTCACTTAATTACATCATGTATATGGGGAAAATGTGACGGAAATATCACTAGACTTAACGTTCTAGCATGCCCTTGGTAGTACCCCGATAACTATCTAACTTAAAAAGTTGTGGTGTTATAGTGTTAGGCACAATAAAGTGGCTCATGTGGCAATGGTTTGCCACTTGCTGTCGGATGAAGGGAGAGAAGCTTGGACGAAGGCCCTTCTTTTCCAATGAATGTAGATCATGGTGAAATGACCTGGATGTGAGATTGTGATTTTGCTAACTCATTATATTTTGTAGAAGTGGAAATAATTAAGTCCTCTAGCAGTTTTGCGTAATGGTATGATACCTGAAATTATTTTGAGTATTGTTAAGCTATAAAGGTAAGTGGTTATTTTGGATTTTTGGATTGAGGGAGTGCTTACGTTGATTAAATTTTGAGAATGAAATTTATGTAAGGAGGGAGAAATGTAATACCCAAAATTAGGCTTACACTAAGGATAATAATAATTGAGAATTTTGGAGATTATGGAAATGGTTTTATTAAGGATTCTAATACCCCAGATTATCATAGTACTTAAGTGTGAGACCTAATTGATGATTTTGGGGTATTGGGCGCTAAGTTGGATGATAATGACATTAGTGTAATTATTATATATTGAGGGAATTAATAATAAATAGAGAAATAAGAATTGGTTGATTGGTGGACGTCTCTTGGGAAGAGATGGACATCCAAAATAGAGAAAAATGGGAATGACAGACGTCCCTTGTAGAGGGACAGGTGTCCTTTATAGTGAGAGGGTTGACGGATGCCTTTGGGAAAGGTGGACATTGTTAAGGAAAGACAGATGTTTAGTATGATAAAGGTTACAATGTCGTTTGGAGTAAAATGGACGTCCTTCATGGAAGGTCGTACATCCTTTATGGAAGGAGGTTTTAGGAAGTGAGAGACATCCCTAATTGAAAGTGGGACATCTAAAATGAAAAAATAGAAGATGGCGTTAGTATTAAGTGGGACGTCGTCGTTTGAAACAAAGAAGGAAATAGGAAGGAAAGGACATCCTTTATGGCCAAAGGACGTCCAAAATAAAATTAAAGGGAACATCGTTAAGAGTTAAGTGAGACGGCGTCGTTTATAGCGAAGAGGTTGTTGGAAGACTCTAGGAATGACAGACGTTTAAAATATGAAGACAACGGACGTCCCTTATAGAGGAGTGGACGTCTTTCACGGCAAAGAAATTAATGGGCATTTCTTAGGAATGACGGGCGTCTTGAATGTGGAGGCTGGGGGACGTACCTTGTAGAGCAACGGATGTCCTATACGGGGAAGATGTACATGGACGTTCCTTGCGGAAAGAAGGGATTCTTGACTTGCTACTGATGGATTACGATCAACCCAAATGTTGAGATATCGCCTAGAATAATAGCGATCTGTCAACAAGAAATACGAAATACTTCGAAAACGTAGGATAGGTTTTAAAAGAAAATACTAAATACTTTGACAATGATGGATAGATTTTTAATAGATGTTTATGCTTTGCTTCCCTTGCCTTTAAAAATAGGAAATCAACGAAAGGGTTTGGGAGAAAAACATTAGAGTTATGAGAGAGAATTTCCTAAAGGTTAGAGAGAAAAGGGAGAATGTAGTTGTACTGCTGGTGCAAAGAGAAGCTTTTACAGGAGGAAATTTTGCAAAGAAAGATATGGGGAATATAGTAAGATTGTTGAATTGAGTATTGTCTATTGATGGATATGCCGAATGAATTCTGCCATATTTTAAAGTTACGGTTTTGATGAAAACATGCTAATAAAAATATTTTATTGGTTGAATTAGTCTCTGCATGATAGAACGAAAAGAATCTGTTGTTGGTAGGATGCTGATTATTGCTCTGTTGAGTTGATTTATGGTTGAGGTTTTATTATGTTGTTTTGGTAAAGGAAATCCTGTTTGGATTATGGGATTGGAAATCAGTAAATTTATAAGCCATTGTAGTTGTTGCAAAATTAGAACTTGCATACTGTTGAAGCTTGATGACCGTGAAGTGTTATTTTGATTACTGCCTTATGTTGGGTGCTAAGTGGTGAAGTTGGATTTTAGGTTATGAAACTCTGTAAATTTCTCTTAATGATATACTTTTGTTATTGATGAATAGGTATTGAGAAGGAGAACTTAAGTGCTAAAACTCTCTAAGGACTCTAGGTAAGTGATACGTATGTGTTTTGGTCTTCGGATCCTATATCACAAGAATTAGAGTTGTAAGCTATCTATTTATTAGAAATATGTTCTTTTAAGTTATAGATTTAATATGATAAAGTTATGCTTTGAGGATTATATGATTTGATAGAAATCATATTTTGAGGATTGTATTGATGCTTGCTACGTGTTTATTAGAGATAGGTTATTTTAATGACATTTTTATTAGTTTTGAGTTAAAGATAGTGATAATGAGATTAAACATATTTTGAGGCATACATAGAGAAGATAGATACTGTATGCATTCACGAGCATCATGCATCATAGTTTTTAAAATGATATGCAAATGGTTTTCATGCGTGGTTTTGAAAAGAAAAACGATAACGGAAATGAAATGTGAATAAATGTAAATAGACGTTGGAGATCGGAGGGTTTAGTGACGGTGATGTTTGGGAGAACCAAGAGATGATGTATCTTATCTGTGTCGAAATTGAGTGACGGTTCTGCTCAAACGCGGTGTCTAGGAGAACTACGAGATAATGTATCCCAATTTCCATCAGGATGGGTGACGATTCTGCTCATTCTAGATCCCCAAGATGTATCTATTCTCATCTGATGATATCTCCAATGTTCTAGTCTGCAGTGAGACTGCGAATAAACGTAAATAGACGAGTTTTTACATGAGGTCGGATATTGAAGAGGTTGCTCTCATGTGGAAACAAATCTGTGTGGGTGAGTTTGGATATTGAAGAGGTTGCTCCCACCTAGCATGTAGGTGAGTTTGGATACCGAAGAGGTTGCTCTCACCCCACGTGCCACCTAAAATGAAAACAGAAAACAGAAAACATAAACAGAAACAGAAAACATATTTTAAAAGAGCATAGCATGTGCATTTCAGATTTTATTTTATATCACTTATTGAGTGTTAGACTCATTAATTAAGTCTTGTGATATAGGTATACAATCATGATAAGGATGATGAAGAATTTAAGAAGTAGTAGATGAAAAATTTGGAAGCGCAGATCTTGTGGCTAGCTAAACTAAAGGCTTTTAAAGGAAAATGATTGTAAAAGGTTTTGTAAAGATAATGTAAACGGTTTATGTATTATATTTTAAATTATGTGTTTTATGTTTCTGCTACGTTTTCCAAAAATTTTTAAGACAAAAGATTTTTTATAACAAAAATTTTTTCGCTGTTTTTTTATAAAAGATAAGGAAAATTTTAAATTTTACACATTTAAAAAGGAAAGAATGTATGGGTCGTCATAATGGATTGTACATAAATACTCATTCTTACTTTCCAATATGTATAGTCATTTCCATCAAAGAATGGTGGCCTAGAAACAGATTGCCCTTCTACATGCTTATTGTTCATGTTAAAAGCCATATGTATTTTTCAAAGATAACTCAACAATTAATCACACTAAAGTTTATAACTAGCTCTTATACCAATTGAAAGATCGAAATAACCTAAGAGGGGGGTGAATTAAGACTTAAAATTTTTTCCAAGTGATTAATTAGTTTAATTTAATCAATTTAATTCAAAGTAATTAATCTCATAATAAATAACTAAACAACCACAACAACAATGAACAATAAAAGAGAGGGTAAGAAATACACAACCGAGTTGTTAACGTGGTTTGGCAAAGCACGCCTTTGTCTGTGTTTTAGGATTCCCCCTTGAAGATCCTTTCACCTTTAACCTTTTGGGTTTCAATTGATCGAACTTCACGGCTATCAATCCAACTGTTACAATAACTCTTCCGTCAATATCACCGATCACACAAGTATTTGATCACACACTAATACTCTACTCCTCTCTTCACAATGGATATTTCTAGAATATGCTCACAAGATGAGGATGCAAAATTTCTCTCAAGAATAGGACAATGAAAAGAATAGAAAATAGAAGCACTTTGCAGCAATTAATTCTTCACTATGGTTGGGTTCCCTCCCTTCCCACGGAGTGCTCTTCTATTTATAGACTTTTTCATCTCCTTGAAGAATAGGTCGACTATCTTCAATTTGGTCGACTATGGCCTTAATCGACCACTTCCTCTTACTCCAAAATTTGAGGTTTGAATATGTAAGTTTTGTGGTCGATTGATCATTTCTAACATCGCCAAAGTACTGAGCAATCTGCCAATTCTGCGGTCGAGCTCTGGGCTGACCTTTTTCAACGTTCTTCTGTCTTGTGCAATCTGCCACTTTTACGGTGGACCTGTAGGTCGACTGTTTCTAACTATGCAGCTTCACTTAGTCGACCTTTTATGCTGTTTTCTCAACCTCCACTTCTGTTTTTGGTTCCTTTAAATTTCTTTTGTCCCAAAACTTTGGTTAATTGCTACAAGGACTTAAACAAACATATTACAACAATAATAACTCTATTCAGGGTATTTCCAATGAAGTTTAACCGATAGTCATATTCAATTTAATATTCGATATTTTAAATATTTTCACTTAAAAACAAACAACTTATCAAATTGATTTATTCATCATCAAAACATTATTGTTTAGTAAAACTAAAGCTAACAAAGAGTACTATGGAAGATACACTGAGAATGGACAAACACCTGGTCTATTTGCAAAGTTTTTCAAGGGCATGAAATGTTGCTCAATATACTATGTCTGGTTCTCTAGAACAGAATAGTGTAGCTGAAAGAAGAAACTGAACATTATTGGACATGGTGAGGAGTACATAGCAACTCCAAACTTCTGGATTTCTTGTGGATTAAGGCTCTTAAGATGGCTGTGTATATATTAAATCGAGTTCCAACTAAGGCTATTTCTAAAACATCATTTGAGTTATGGAAATGTTGGAAATCGAACTTACAACATATACCATATGGGGATGTCTATATGAAGTAAGGATATATAATCCAAAAGAGAAGAAACTAGACCTAAGGACTATTAGCAGGTATTTCATTTTATATGACGAGAAGTCTAAAGGTTATAGATTTTATTGTCCATCTCATAACACTAAAAATGTGGAGTCAAGAAATGTAAATTTTCTTGAAAATCACTTGATTAGTGGGAGTGATCAATTTCAGAACATTGTTATTGAAAGAAATCATATTAATGTTCAACATTATTACTCAAGTGATAAATTGATTGTTATAAATGGTACTCTTCAAGGTCAAATGAAAGTCGAACAATCAATCATTGAAGCTCCACAAGTTGCTAATAATAATCAAGTAAATCAAAATTTTGAGGAAATAACATAAACTATTAATCAACTAGTTGAACAACATCTTTCTCAAGAAAATATGGCAACAACATTAAGGAGATCTACTAGAGAAAAGAAATCAACCGTTTCAAGTGATTATGTTGTGTATTTACAAGAATCGGACTATAATATTAGAGCTGAAAATGATCCCGAAACATTTACACAAGCAATGAGTTGTAAGAAATCAAACTTATGGAATGATGCTATAAAAGATGAGATGAATTCTATGAGTTCTAATAAGATTTGGGATCTCGTCGAGTTACCTATTGGTGTAAAAGCCATATGGTGTAAATGAGTTTTTAAAACAAAGAAAGACTCATTAGGCAACATTGAGAGATATTAAGCTTGACTCATAGCTAAAGGATTCATTCGAAGATAAGGAATCAACTACAAGGAGAATTTTTCTCCTATGATTCTCTTTGCATCATTCTAGCATTAGTTGCACATTTCAACTTGGAGTTTCAACAAATGGATGTGAAAACAACATTTCTAAATGGAGATTTAGAGGAAGAGGTTTATATGAAGCAACCTGAAGGATTTTCCTCTAAGGAAGGTGAACATTTAGTTTGCAAGCTCAAAAAAATCCATATATAGATTGAAACAAGCTTCTCGTTAATGGTATTTAAAATTTCATGATGTTATCTCTTCATTTGGTTTTGTAGAGAACATTATGGATCAATGTATATACCTTAAGGTTAGTGGGAGTAAGTTTTATTTTCTGATCTTATACATGGATGATATATTGCTTGCTGCTAATGATAAAGGATTATTATATGACGTGAAAAAATTTCTCTCTCCAAACTTTTCTATGAAGAATATGAGTGATGCATCCTATGTTATTGGAATTAAGATACATTGAGATAGATTCTAAGGTATTTTGTGTCTGTCTTAGAAAACTATATCAATAAAGTTTTAGAGAGATTCAAGATGAAAGATTGTTCACCTAGTGTAGCTCCCATTGTGAAGGGTGACAGGTTCCATGTGAATCGGTGGCCAAAGAACGATCTTGAGAGAGAGTGAATGAAGAACATTCTATATGCTTCAGCTGTTGGCAACTTTTTGTAGGCAAAAGTTTGTACAAAACCTGACATTGCATTTGTAGTTGGAATATTAAGAAGATATCAGAGTAATTCAGGTATAGACCACTAGGTAGTTGTAAAGAAGGTGATGAAGTATACTCAAGGGACCAAAGAATACATGCTTATATATAGACGAACTAATAATTTAAAAGTGATGGGCTATTCCTATTCAAATTTTGTTGGCTTTGTTGATTCACTAAAATCAACACCCATGTACAGTTTTATGTTTGCTGGTGGAACTGTGTCATGGAGGAGTGCAAAACAATCACTAATTTCTACTTCCATTATAGAAGCTAAGTTCGTTTCATGTTTTGATGCTTCCTTGCATGGTGTATGAATAAAGAGTTTAATTATTTGGCTTAGAATTATGGATTCAATTGCTAACTCATTGATCTTGTATTGTGACAACTCAACTGCTATTTTTATTTTTAAGAAAAATAAAAGTGGTAGTCAAAGTAAGCATATTGACATAAAGTACTTTGCCATAAGAGAACGTGTAACGACCCGAATTTTCATAATTTTGTTAAAATGCGTAAAAATTTGAAATTTCTTTCTCTTTTAAAACAAAACATATCAGAGTGCGTTTAACCGGATCGTTACTGACTCTTTTTGTAAACTCGTTATAAAAACTAGTTGATAAAATGTGCGGAAGCGTACATAATAAAATCGTTTATTTAAAACTTAGTGGAAGCGTTATGAAAATCTTTTAAAACGTTGCGGAAGCGTAAACCTTTACTGAAACAAACTAACCCTTAAATTACATCTTGAAGACTTAAGTTAATTAAAACTGCTCTCTTTTACCCATTTTCATATGCCTGGCCGGTCACGATCTCCCTCGCGCGTGCAAATTCTTCATCCCTGCTTCATTATGAGTTTATCATCTACTTATTATCTGTTCGTCGTATGTACCTACACCACAAGTTATATGTGAGCCTAAGGACTCAGTAAGGAAAAGGGTTTAATGCAATTATGCTTATGACTCTCTTTAGTCCATTTGGAATGGGGGCCACCCAAACCAATCATTTCATTTGCCATTTACCATTTTATTACTTTTCTTTACGTCGTTCGTTTGTTACTCGTACTTCGAGCTGGATCCTAATTCTTCACGGTAATCTAGTAAGCATTTGCAACAATGAAAATAACTGGCTGTAAGGGAATATCACAAGGAAAATAAACACCAGCAATGAGGACTACTAATAGTCAATAGGGCTCATCCACAGATTAACAGACAAAGGAAAACACAAAGCTTATCAAGGGAATGCAATAGGAAGTCATCCAAGGAAAACTATCATCTAACTAACAACTACTTCATACTAATAGTGAGCATTTTTAGGTCAAATAACATCTAACAGTAAACCATTTACACTCAACACATGCACCCACTTGTGGTGTAGGGCCTCAATGGCCAAAGCACCCCAATTTCCTTACCTCAAATATTTACCATGCGTCGATGCTTAACCGTTATCTTTTCCTCCTCCTTTCGATACCTTCACAAATTAGTAACGTATATTAATTTCATTTTTTTCCCATCCTTAATTATGTAGAAATTCTAAGAACTCATTAACGTCTAAAATGAAACATAACCTATCCTAATAAATTAATCCAACTACAGAACATATGCTTCATAACTCATCCAAACAAAACCCAACAGGAAGTATGTCCATGAACAAGGTATCCATCTATCCTGCAAAATACTTAACTTAGATCTCACAATTTCACAATCAGCCCAATTGCAGCGTATATTCAGAGCACATTCACATATTTTTTCGGCACTATATATTAACAAAGAGCAATATTACACAATAATTGACTTAGCATAATTTTTCTATCAAAATGTCATCTATGTCACTTATCCAAAAATCCAGCCACAAAGCTAATAGTCACACACAACCATTCACAATCCAGTCCCAATAACAGAGCACAATATTCCCAACAGTTCACATTAAGTAGTAAATAGTGGCAAAGAAAATCTCTATATCCAACTAGCAGCTCAAAACAACTAATAGCTAACATATCCTTCATTCATCAATACTCACGTATTATCACCAAAATTCACAAAGGAAGAGAAGGGATGTCTTACCCAAACATCAGAGAGGATTGTAGACACTCGAGGGCAGACCCTTAGCTCCACCACGTGAAGGAGAGCACACCGGTCCTGCCTCCACTTTCTCCTACTCACTTGAAGCTCCCCCAGCTCTGTCTCCCATTCTCGACCTCCCATCTCCCTTCATCTCTTCTCTGTATATCACCACCAGAGAGGGGACACTCTCTGCCAATACCCAGGGGCAGAGAGTGACATTCTCCCAGCACGCCCGACCAGCCACTACATCCAATCTGCCACTGTCGGTCTCTAGTAGAGCAAGAACCAGGGGAAGAGAACCGAACCACAAGCTAGACCATGGCCTTCGGCCGGTCTAGCTTGAACCGCTAGCTTCCATGCCTCCCAACGCCTCGCCCTTTCTCCTTTGTCGGACGCCATGCCGGCGTCAATCAATCTCCTCGACGCCGCGCCTTCATCGTCACCAGTCGACAGCCTTCGTCACACGACCCGGCGCTTCATCATTCAAACCCGCGAGCCCTAGCTACTCGCCATTCGCAAGGACACCGCCACCTCCGCTGGAGCGAACCCGAGTCGAGCTCAAGCTCGCTGTTGCCGTGCCAACCTCGCGTCCCTCTCCTTCTTCGTCGTCGCTCACCCTTTCCCGATCGCCCTCTCGAGCCTTCTCTCTCCCTCTCATTTTCTGGTTCTCTCGCGCGGGAATGGCCGGAGGCCGAATTCCCCTCCCCCCCTTTAATTCCTGAACTGCAAGAAATTAGCATGAACCGGTTCATGTTTTCCATCACCCATTTTACTCCTCTTTAATCCAATTAATCTAATTAATTAAATCCTCTTACATTATTAATCCTAAATAATCACATATATTATGATTTAAGTTATATTTATTTTATTTTGATCACATTAACTTCCGTAATATATAATCTAATGAGTACGTTATTGGTAATACCCCGATAATTACCCAATTAATCTAAAATCCCCATATTATGCTCTAATTATATTTATTAAATTCTGATAAAAAGTTGGGGTGTTACAGAATGTCTTAAAGATAAATCAGTGGTCATTGAGAATATTAGCACCGAGTTGATGTTAGTTGATCCTTTGACAAAAGTCAAAATTCAAGGATCATGTACAAAGAATGAGACTTGGTTCCTTTATGTAATTTTTTTTGTAAGAACAAATATTAATAAAACTATGTGATGTTTTGTCATGTTTGTTTTGTTACATATGCATGTATATTTTGAGAAATATCAAAAAAAATTTGAACCTAGAATAAACATAGGGTTTATTCATTAAGTTATATGGACTGGTGATTAAAAAACATAATGCATTGTGATATATGGAAGATAAAAATCAATTTTGAGAGTACCTATTGCTATGGTTCATGTATTTTGCTTCTTAGTGAGGAAAATAATGGGAATATAGACCAAGTGGAAGAATGTTAGAAATTTTATATTTCATAAAGTTAAAATTCTATAAAGTTTAATAGTCTATATTAGTGATAATCCATTGTTTTAATTATCACAACCTTATGCTCGTGACTTTTATAGAGACACATACATTGGAGACACTCTTTGATGGAAAGAATCATTTGGTGTCTTATGCTTTGGGTCCCCAATCATATCAATCTAACTAATTTCAATTACTGAAAGAACACACCTTCAAGAAGATATTGATCAAGGGTTGGAAGAGCCTCAATCGTGAAGAACAATAAAAGGCAAATAAAAAAAAATAAAGTTAGAGCATCAATGGCAGAATGTACGTAAATAATTTCACATACGATATAATTGCTTATAAAGTTTAAAAAACATGTTTAGATCGTGATTAAAGTCTAACATGTTCCCCCCACCCTCGCCCACAAATGTATAAAGTTCACATTATATGGTTCACTCACTCTAAAATGTTATTTCTACCAAATAATACAACATTGCCTATTTTTTACATTATTATAACTTTAATTCTTAGATTTCACCCTAAAAGTATTTGTACCAATTGAAGACTAAATTCTACTTGTAAACCATATCCGTCAAATTTTATCAAGAGATATGAGATGTGATACCTTTAATTATTTTTGGGACTCGTATTTGCAAGAGAGTGAGCTATCATAGTCATAGTAAAAAAAAAACTATTTTTCAGTATCATATTTTTCTCTAAGTAACCATCCTTCTCATTCATCAAGTACCATCACCAAAGACTCACTAGAAACAACATTTTGTTACCTTTCTATTAGATTTTGATAGTTTTAAGCGTTATCTTATAAAATTAAGTCATGGGCATTGTTGCTGACTTACAACATTTTCATCATTGTTGAGGAAATGTTGATAAGTTGATTGCTTGGTCAAGTTAACTGGAATATCACCATTGCATGCATTTAAATTTCTTGAATACATTGATGGTCTCTATTTGTTTAAATTTCAACTATAAGACAACATTTTGAATTCAGTTCATGTACCGCTTTAATGGACTAGCAACTCAATCCTTGGAAAATACTACAATCCCATGTAGTGAAGAGTTGACATTGAGATGTGAATCCTTCTGGTCGATGTGAGCTCTTGGGGAAGAACAATCTCTTATCTCTAGAGTAATTTTATCTATTAAGTGACTACCCTCTCACTTGGCACTATCGGATCACTAAGGCCTCTTTTGTCCTTGCTCATTACTCGAGCTCCAACTAGTAGGAAAAGAAAACTCCCAGTCCCTTGGGGCCATTTGCACTTGGAAGAATTAGATAAAACAAAGTATGGCCATAATTTGATCTTTCGTCATTGTAGTAAACAAGAGAGAAAATAGAATTTATTTCATCTTTACAAACAACAAAAAATGGTAAAAAAAAACAATAAAATAAATAATAATTTTACGTCAAGATAATATTCTTGATTACCCAATTTATTTATGATTTTTAAAATAATTCAACATGTTCTACAACTATAGTGCGATTATGTTTTTATTATATTATCGTGTTCCTAACTTAAAGAATCAAAATGTAAAACTTTAAGAATTTTTGATTAAATATTGCTTGAATTGATTTAATAAATTAACACGTGAACTAAACTAATGTATGTATGTGATACAAATGAGCAGTTGCTTTTGACATCGAGTTGTTTGCTAATAGTCCATAAATATTAAAGGATTTTACAATCGTATATATATTTCAAACTACATGATTTACAAATGTAATTATGTATAACTTATGTGAACATATGATATTATTTAAATGTAATTCAAAATAAATTATTTAATTTTAAATTAATATTATTGGTTAAAATAAATATATTTTTGGAAAATTAACAAAACAAATCTTGGACTTTGTGGTCAATGACACGTAAAACCTTGAAGAAAATTAGAGGACAACTAAAATTTTAAACTGGGGGTCTTTTCACTTTATGGAGGTCAAGAGAATTAGTCCTCCACATCCAGACCAGGTATAATATGTTTTGTTGATTTTAGAAGTATTTTTTATCTGCTTGCCCTTTTGGTGTCCGATGGTGGTGTTATATCACAACATACATAAATTGAATTCATGTTACAGTATTGTAGATGATACTAATATGATGAAAATGTTAAGTGAGCTTCTAGGTATTACAGTAGCTGCCAAATAGGTACTTAGTACTGTACTATTGCATTTATTTTCCTTAAGGTAATTAAGTGGATCCTCCGTCGTTGAAGGACTTTCGTTGTTGATCCTTACACGTCTCTGTTGGCCGGTCTTTAATGTTCACGTAACTGCGACATTTGGCCTTGACGTTCTTGATGAAAAACATGAGGGATGAGCAATTTGCAGTTTGGTTTAGTTTTATTGTGAAATCGAACCAAACCACAAGTACTTCGGTTCTGCCATTGCCGAACCAAAACCAGGATTTTTTTCGGTAGGAACCGAACCATAACCAAACCAAACTTTCGGTTCTGGTTTTGGTTTTGGTTCAGTTTCAGTTTTACCTACCTAATTTTTTTTAGGGAAAATGCAAATCAACCATCATCCTTCATTGTTTATGACAAACCAACCATCATCCTTTTTTTGTTAACAAATTAACCACTGAATTATGGAAAATTGACACCGCTACCATCGCTGTCATGTTTGCCGTTAACCACTGACGACGAACCGCGACAGTTTGATGACGAACCACGGCGGTTTGTCCTGAAACCACGGCGGTTTTTTGTGAAACCGCGGCAATTTGTCGTGAAATCGTAGCGATTTGATGACGAACCGCAACGGTTTATCGTGAAAGTGCAGCGGTTTATTATGAAACTGTAATACCCCAAAAATATATTTTGTCCCATTTAACGATGTATCAAATTTGGAAAATTTAATATATGTGCATGTTACGTCATATAGCGTGATATTACGCGTTAAATTATGCTTAAAAAGTATAAGGTTAATGTTGAAAACTTGTCCAAGTACAAAACGTTACGGAAATGTGCATTGGGAGATTTCAGACGCCACGGTCTTGTCCGAAATCTGGCGCAGACTTTAAAGGAATGAATCTGTACAATTTTTGGAGATTTCGGACGCCAATGATCCGTCCGAAAACGGGCGCGGACGACGCGGACGTTGTAATGATGAATCTGTATTCAATTTTCTGAGTTTTCGGACGTTGGGATCCCGTCCGAAAAAGATTTCGGACACTGGACAACGTCCGAAAAGTCGAAAATCCGTGAATTCTATTTAAGTTTTTCGTTTCTCTTTCTTCCGATTTCGTGTTTTACACGACGATTTCCTCTCTTCAGACCTCTCCCTCTGCAATGCCAGGCCTCCCATATAGCTGGAGAAGCTTTCCACTTGGCGTTCCTTCATTGGATCACTCCCCATTGGTTTGTGTGATTATCTCCTGGAGTACTTACTTCATCAGCTCGGGGTTGCAGTTATTTCTTTGCAGTAGCTTAGCTCCCTCCCTCTCTCTGTCATTTATATTAGGTAAGCTTCCTTCCCTGTGCTCCTCTCTAAGGAACGAGAGTAAGCTTTTGGGACGTGAGAGTGATAGATTGAGGGTAATTCTGTTGGAGGAAGTTGGTGTTCCACCGTGAAGATTTGAAAGGTATGGGCTGATTCTCAATTTTGTTATGGATCTTCAACATCTTTGAACATGTTAGTAAATCTCTAGTGTTGAATATGTTTAGGAAACGTGTGAAGTGTGGATAGTTGGGAAAAATCTTCTCTGGTTGCTCTCTGGTTGCTATTTGGCTACTGACCTATGGCTACAGATTTGATTGTTGTTAGCTATTGGAAGAATAAGGTAAGAATTGGAATTTCATTTGGCGAGAGGTGGCCCTACATTACGGGTTTGTATTGCTTTGGATTGTTGAACATCTATTAAATTGTTGGATTGAATTGAACTGTCACATATCGATTGAATTGGTCTGGTTGTTACAATTTATTTTCAAAAGAAAAGCTGAGATTATTGAGTTGAATATTGGAACGTAGAAATGAGGTCATGTACACTATGATTCGATAGTTCTATTCAAATGGTTGAAAACCTTGCATATTGTATTTGTACTCCTATTGTAAAATGTGAAGATGATGAAGCATGATAGTCTGGATTTGAGAAATTGTAGCTGTACAATTCTTGGTTAAGTTGTCTCAATGTGCAATGGTTTTAGTTTCGGCTATTGAGGATGGTTTCTTTTACTTAATATTATAATTGACATTGTTGCAACTGTCATTATATTGAAAGCATGCCGGTAATATGGTCATTGAAATTGGGAAAACCGGATAGAGTAGAATAATTATAGTTGTAGTAAACTAAGTGAATGGAAATGGAATTTTTATTCTTGCTCATAATTGTCAATGAATAAATTAATAAATGATATTGATTTCAACTTGCAAAAAGATAAAAGTTACTTAGTTTTAACTACCTTTTAGAAATGATGACTGTATTAAATTGTGATTCTTTTGTATGTTTACATTGTAATTTTATTTGTGACATCCATGCATCATCCTAGGGCTTATGAACTTGCTTACATATTGCGTGTCATACCTAATATGTGTAAATAGGCGTGTGGGAGTTCGGGTGATCGGTGACACTTCCATACAATAGTATTCCTCCCACGTAGGGAGTGGTAGGTTTAGAGTTGGCTATGTGGAAGTTGGGTTCACCTTTATCCAGTTCTGAAACCCCCAATGTCTTTAACAAAAGTGAGGATATCAGCATGTGGAACACCCCCGATAGATATATCTCCACATCGGAGTGAAATGGTTCAACCACATGATCCTGAGAGTATTCCACCCTGACTTCCAGAAGAGATACGGCTCTTTTCTGTAATGCATTGTGTGGTCAGCATAATTCACTTTGCATTTAAATTCTAATTATTGCTGGGGGTTAGGCTTATTGTTTTCCCCGTAATATAGGTATATGTGCGAAAGCATATTGTAGCCGTTGATGGAGTATTTGCACGATGGATCTTGTGGTTGACTGGGCTAAAGAATTTAAAAAGGGGAAACTATTTGTAAAAGAGTTTGTAAATTATTTAGTATTCTTTAATGTTTTGTTTTAATTCCGCTGCATTTTATAAAAAGAATTTTATTACTTCTTCTGCAAAAATGTTTTAAGTAAAGAGTTTTAACGATCAGTTTTTATAAAGAAAAGTCTCACAATGATTTTATAAAAGAAAAAGTTTTAAATTCCACGTATTTTTAAGCAAATAAAAATCGGGTCGTTACAGAAACCGCAGCGATTTGTCACTCACAATTTGTCTAAAATCTTTTATCGCAAATTTAAGGGCTTAAACGCCTGATTTTGGGCCCGAGAAATGTATATCATGTGGTAAACCCGATGACAAGTTGTAGATCTCTGAGAGAGCTCGATTTGATATCTTACAGAGCCAATTCTGACACTTGTAGCCAATGTTATGATCATTTGAAGTTGAAAAGGTCAAAGTTATGATTCTAGTTCCATAAACAAGGAACCGCGGCAGTTTCACGACAAACCACTGTGGTTCGTCGTCAAACCGACACGGTTCATCTGTAAATAAAAAAAATTCATTGTCTTCTTCATACAAAAACTCAGACAAACTGTGATTCTCTCAAGTCCTATGAACTATAAAACAATTGTAAATCATCCGAAAACTACAAACATTAATATTCTTTTACAAAATCTTCTAAATTATAAAACCCGAAATCTTCTAAATTCATTCTTTTACAAAATCCAAAATCTTCTAAATCCATTCTCCATAAATATTAACTCTTTTCCACTAAAAATCTATTTTAAAATCACAAATTATTTCATTTTTTCCATAAGTATTTGTTCTTTTGCATTGTGACTTTGGAAAAGTTAACGTGATTTTCAAAAATTATCGGTGATGTTCGTGGCGGAAATTTTTCAAAATTTAGTGGTTAATTTGTTAGCAAAAAAAAATGATGGTTGGTTTGTCATAAACAGTAAACGATGATGGTTGATTTGTCATTTTCCCTTCTTTTTAATTTCATATATCAAAATAATGAAATACATTTTCTCCTGCTCCACAATCTACTCCAAAACCCCCAAGCTTACCAACGTATCACAATTGTTGTTTTTCCAACCTTTAGTACCACATGCAGAGATAGTGAGATTGAATTTAGATAAAACACTTGAGAAGCAGTATTAGATGGCTATTCATAGACAACGAACGATGGGCGATTGTTGCAAAACCAGTACCTTTTGAGGCATTGGAGCAAGAACTGTTGGCATTGAATAAACATCAGTGTTTGAGGAGTCATATACATCAGCCCACAATCATATTTTGAAATTTTAAATCAAAATTGAGTCCATCAACAAAAATATCGATCGTACAGAGAAAAAAAAAGATATTTTTTATACAGAGGTGAGAAAAATGCACACTAACCTCCCTGAAATCATATACATCTTCATCAGTGTCAGGAGGCTTCTTGATAAAGAAATCGCAATGAAACAATCGAATTTTATGAAACTCATCCTCCTGTAATCTACAACCATCTCCGAGTCCCACCCTTGCGTCGAGACGAAGTCTCTTGCTCTGAACCATGGCAATGTAGCCTCTGCGAGTAGCGGCAGCTAAAGGTCGTACTCAATGTCGAAGTCCTTGTTGTCGATTTCTTCCATCTCCTCCTCATCCATGTCCTAATCGTCAGGCCCAGGAGAAAAGGGAGGGTGAAAAGGACTTGACTTTTAAAGATGGGAAGATAGAGGAACGAATAGCGAAAGGGGAGGAAGGTGCAGAAAGTTTGGGGAAGAGAGGTGGAAGCGAGGGTGGAAGCAGGGAGAAAGCAGCTATCTTTGAGGGTTTTGGTGAAGAAGAATGAGTTGTCGAGTGGAAAGAAGGGAATTGTGGGAGAGCTTTACATAGTGAACCGGACCAGGGGAGCAAATCCATTCTCCTTGGCCGGTTCAGCTATGAATTTTTTTTAAATTGTAAACTTCATCCGTTAAGTTCAGTTATTGTTGGTTTTGCATAAGACAAACAGAAAACCAAATAAAAAACTTTGGTTCTTACAAATCTGAACCGAAAATTGGTTCTAAATTTTTCAAAACCAATCAAAATCGGACCAAATTGATTAGTTCTGATTCGGTTCGTCGATTTCGGTTCAATTTTGTCCACCCTTAGAAAACATGATTACAAGATTGTGTTGTTCTTTTTTTATAATTTGATGTTTTAGTTACTTGATAATTTTCTTTAAAATTTAGTGCGTCAGTGATCACAAATTCAAAGTTTGTTTTTTTATTTTCCTATATTTTTAAGTCTTGGAGGCCGAAGTTTCATTACATCCCTTTCACTCAATTATATTGCATTCCAGCGCTACGAAAAAGACCAAACCACTTTATCCCTGATTCAAAGTAAACCATTTAGGCAATTTGAAATATTATATTATTTATTTTAGTTCTTAATTGAAAATAATCATTTTAATATTGTATAAATAATATAAATATCGAACATTGAGTTTTACCATCAACACATTTTTCTTATTTTTTAAATAAAAATTAAGATAAAGTATAATTTAAGCTCCTAAAATATAATTTATGACTAAATATTTAAGGTCATTTACAAAATATACATTAAACTATTTGTTTCTCTGAATCGAATCTCTACCTTTCGATTATTAATAATTTATATTTTACCGTTAAATGCAGTACATTTCAAAATGTTATAGCTAAAATATAATATTCATTTATTATATATATAAAAGGTCTAATATATAAATAAGGGAAAATGACAAATTAACCATCGTGGTTTGCGATCAATGACAAGTCAACTACTATCTTTTATTTTCTAACAAATTAACCATTGACGTATGGGAAAATGACAAAACCAACATCGCTGTCACGTTTGTCGTTAACAAGCTGATTTGGAGCCGCGTAATTCGTAGACAAAACACTGCGGCTCCGTGGTTTTCCAAGAAAAGAAGGCCAAATTTGGCCTAGACGTCGCGGTTTGCTGGACTCGGGTTCAAATTGTATAAGTACACAGTAAACTCCTCGCGATATTCTCAGGCATTTTGTAATTGATTAGCGAACCCTAGAGAATTCAGAGAGCTGAAGAGAACGACATTTTGGCAAAGTTGGAGAATTTGTTGAAAAGCAAATGGTGTCTTTGAGTATTGAAGAATCTGTTATTAACCGTCAAGTTGAAGTGGGGCCCACAGCCACATTTTTAGCCAATGAGAATGAGGTATGTGGAATTGGAAATGAAGCTGCAATTGTGTTGCATTCTATCTCAGCAACTCTACACGAGGAGGACGATGATAACCTCCGTTCATTATGTCAATCCATTAGTGACGAAGACATTGACATGGCCGAGAGTAGACCCAGACGCCCACCACAAGCACAATGCACCTTCGCTGGTATGAGCCTTGGCAAAAAGTACAGTTCATTGAAAAAAAAATTAGAGAAGAAATTGTCGATCATGCATTGAAGAATTGGTATGAGATAAAATTCACCCACAGTGACGCTCATTGGTTATGGGCTGCCTTCCAAGAAGGATGCACGTGGCGGCTGCACGCCTAAAAAATGCAAGGTGAAATGACGTTTCACATAAAGTTCTACAATGACATTAACACTTGCTCGAGAAAGATGGAAAGCCGCCATAATACTGCCAAATGGGTGGCAACACATTACTTAGACAGATTTAAAAGTCAGACCGACTGGGACCTTTCTTCCATAATTGAGAAAGTCAGGAAAGACTTCAACGTCAACATCACACCCAGCCTTGCTAGAAGGGCAAGAAATGCGGCCAAAAAAATTAACGAATGGGATGGCAATGAGCAATACAAGCTCATATGGTCCTACGCCAAGGAGATTCGGAGGTCTAATCCTGAAAGCTCGGTATGTGTTGACCTGGACATGAGTGCATTTAAAAGGATGTACATGTGTTTGGCTGCATGCAAGATGGATGTGCGGAACTGCGGTAGACCGGTTATTTGTTTGGACAATTGCCACTTGAAGGGAGCGACTCCAGGCCAGCTGCTCATAGCTGTCACCATCGACGGGAAAGATGGAATGTATCCGATTGCTGTAGCAGTGGTTGAAGTAGAAAATAGAGTTTCGTGGAGCTGGTTTCTGGAATTGTTGCTCGACGATCTAAACACCCTATCTAGCAATGGATGGACAATCATATCTGACCAACAAAATGTGCGGTTGATTGCTTTTGCCTTATGTGTTTAAGTTATGCATTTTGTACCAATGTCTGATTCATATTATGAATCTTTGTAGGGGCTAGTGCCAGCAGTCAAAGAGGTGGCAGGGCAAGCGGACCATCGGTTTTGCATCTAACACTTGTATGACAATTTTCAAAAACAATTTAAAGGTAGGTTGTTAAAGGATGCAATATGGGCCGCATCTAGAGCCATAACAGTGATGCAGTTTGAGAGAGAGATGGTCAAGTTATTTTTCCTTGACCCGGTGGCCCACAACTATCTACGAGGAATAGATGTGACATGATGGGTCAAACACGCCTTCCGCTCCATCCAAAAGTGCGACATAAGCCTTAACAACTTGAGCGAGTCCTTCAACGCCTGCATCCTACCAACCCGGGACAAACCAATTCTAAGTATGTTCGAGATCATTCGAAAGGGCATTATGGGTAGGATCATGAAAAAAATGAAAAGATGGCTCGCTTGACGAACCTTTTGTATCTAATGATCAGCAACCAGCTCGCCAAACTAGAACATTTTGGTCGAAATTGGAGCCCCTAGTTTTCAGGAGCTGCCTAGTTTGAGGTCAGCAACAGTAACGAACAGTACTCTATCGATTTGGACAGGAGTACTTGTACCTGTTACCGGTGGGAGTTGACCGGTATCCCATGTGTCCCTGCAGTCCCGTGCATTCACTTCACGAGGAGATCTCATGAGGAATTTGTGCATGCGTGCTATCACTGGGAAGAATACATGGCGATGTACTCCCACTTTGTCCGCCCCGTCAACGGACCAATCGAGTGGCCTCCTATGACAAATCTTGATCTAATTATCCCACCGCCATTTAAAAGGCTTCCAGGAAGGTTGCATAAACGTAGAATATTGGATGTGAACGAGGCCCCAAGCCGGACAGTGCTACCCAGAAGACATCTGAACGTCACTTGTGGGCAATGTGGGGGTGTGGGACACAATTTTCGCACCTGCGAAGGGGGAGGCGAGTCCAGTGCAGGGGCCGGCAGAGGCGACAGAGGGAGAGGCAGACCCAGAGGCAAAGGTGGCAGAGGAAGGTCAGAGGGCACATTTATGGGTTTCAGAGTCCCCGAGACAACCCCCGAGACAATTCCTTTCGTAGTCCCTGAGACAGTCCCCGAGCGAGTATCTGAGATAGTTACCGACAGAGTTCTTAAGATGTAGGTGAGCCCATTATCACGTTTACATTTTCAAGTGTTATTTGAACTATGCTAATTTGATTTGTAATGTGTTCTGTAGGAATCTGATGCGTAAGGTCCACAAACACCATGATACATTTGTTTGATAGATTATGTTTGATATAGATGTGATTGTACTGTATGCTATATTTGTAAATTTTGAATTGATAAATATGAATTGGTTTCATAAATTTGAATTGATAAATTTGAATTTGTTTTATTTCAGCAATTTGAATTCATATATTGGTTCCATACATTTGGTTGTGGAGTGTACATAATATTTGACTACAGGTACCATGACAAGCCGCTGTGGTTTGTTATGTAAGCCGTTGCGGCTTGCTCACAAACTGTCATGGTTTGTTATGCAAGCCTCTGTGGCTTGCTGAAATTGTTGCCCTGAATTCACCGAAGTTTCTCCATACACTTTTCTTTAATTATGCACTTGATTTAGGTCGTACAAGATTTACTTTTCGCTTATCCTCATCCCAATTTATAAAAATTTTGCCAAAGTCTCCCATGTTTCTTTACTCCCACAAAGCTATTCTCATACATTCTGCACAAAATCCCAAGTAGTTCCAGTATCATCCAAACATATCATTCATCTAGTATATCATTTACTTTCACAAAGTAAATGTAAACTACACATAAATTACAACGTAAATATAAACAAATTCAACTAAACATTAATTATAGCGTAAATGTAAACAAATTACAACAAAGTTTACATAAACATAAATTCCTACGCCGCCTTCTTCCTAGTCCATTTCTATCGCAAATCCTTGACCGCAAAAGATAAGTACGAGTCAACGAATACTTTATCTGTTGTGTCGAACAACGGACCCTCATACTCAAAGGTTAAGCGTCATGCTCGTGGAATTTTTTTGGAATATTACATTGTCGCATCACCCTCATCCCCTCACTCGTACACCGCAAGATGTCGTACGGGGCTGCAATGTAAAGGGAACAATTACTGATAAAATAAGCAGAAAGAAATATTAAGAATTTACACAAGGGAAAATACATACCGCTCTTTGTCAGTGGGAGCTATGATGATGGAGATTGCTTCCGGCATCAATTGCTGGTAAGTGAATTGAGTGTGCAGGTCAATGGACGACATAAACAACCACTGCTTTGGATGTGTCTGAAATGTAAACAACGCATTGAATGATCTCAGTAAACATAAACAACAACCCGGAGAAGCAAGATGGTTACTTATGAGAATCCACCCTAATATGAGTAGACAGTTTTCCTGTTGAAACGCAAATACGGCTTCATCGTCGACCCCATAGCACTGCATATAAGTTCGGATGAGTACTAAGATAAATTCTTATACACTAACATACAAAGAAGGCTTCTCACCATATTTGGCATCCCGACTTGCTCCGGGAAGATGATATCAATGACGACGTAATCATCGCTAATCAGCTTTCCCCCAGGAACTACACACGTCTCTATGTTCTTTCGAGTGTTTACCTGGACATACTTCTTGAACATGTTCATCAAATCCCGAGATTGCAACAAAAATGTCAAAATGACGTCAGACTAACAAAGCATGAACATGAACGAACATACATATATAACCAAACGAAAGACATACCACGCGAATAGTTCTAAGTGGCGGTGGCTCGAACTGACTGGTCCCTTGCACCTCGGCAGGTACGGCTGGAGGAGCAGGTTAGTGGCTTATGGCACTGATGCTGCAAATCAACAACACGTCATTACGTCAAACACAATTAAAGTAAAAACAGGATTTTGCATACAAAGTAAATAACTTACAAGTGGTATGTGGCATCTATTGCTTCAGAGGACGATGGTGAGGCTAATGTATGGGCTGATCGCCCCTCGTGTCTTTGAAGTGCTGCCACTAGCTCACGGTGCCTCTCTTTTGCTCACATATGCCACTCTTCTGCCCTGTGATGCCTCTTTTCTACTCGCTCCTCCCCTCTTTGTATTTGGACCTGTTGCATTTGCAGGTGCTCCTCCATCATTTGCATTCTAGTCATCGCCATATGATGGAGCTCCTCCATCCTGCTCATCCAGGTGGACATCTCCTTAGGCATCGAAGAAAAATGAGATGTCTGAGGAGGCAGATGTTCCAATGAGGGGGTGGAATGCTGAGTCTCTGAGGGGGGTGGAGGTGCTACCTGCTTCTTGGACTTGCAAACCAATTCCCTTCCAACTTGGGTGATATCCATTTGGTCCACTTTAACTTTGTTATACACTTCATTGCCCGACTCTCCAATTCTTGGCTCTTTCTCCGATATGGGTATCCCATAGTGCTTAATGATGCTCTAGATGAGCCCGTTGTATGACAAGTTCTTAGTTGGGTTGTTCAGCACCTCATACATGTGACTCAAGATGATAAATCTGATGTCCACCTTTTTCCTGGTGAACACCTTCTCCAACATATAAAGATCCATGCAACTAACATGGTCTTGATGTCCATCCTGAGGCAAAATCGTGTACGTCATGATTAGGTGGATCAAACGGGCTATGACATTCAACTCCTTGCCCTTTGGCTTGTTGTACTGGGCAACCTCGGGATCCTGGTGCAACAATCCAAGCACCGCTAGCCCTTCTCCTCGGTTGATGAATGGTGGCTCCCGAGACACATGATAATATTAATCGCTTGGCCTGTTCAGTACACATCCAATCATTATATTTAGAACCTTGAGAGTGAACCTCAACTCCTGTCCAAAAAGGTGGACATAAAATATTCTAATAATTCTCTCGCAGTACCTGCCCCTCATCCGACACAACCTGGCTAATCCAGCATCTTCAAGCAATTGTTTAATTCTCATTCCTGCCAAGGAGTCCAAATCTACTATTTTCAACACAATAATTGCACGATGTTGTATATCATCTTCATACCATGTTTTGGAATACGCTATCCTAAATAGTTTGGACCTGAAACCTGCTATAACGGGTTGGAACCAGACCAATGAGCCTCTAGCTTCTCCTTGTTCAGGCTCGAGTTCAGGTTGCCATTGCGAGTTTACAATGGTTTCTCCAACCTGGTCGGTTTCTTCATGTTGCACCGCTGCGGGTTGCACATCTTCCACTGCCGCGACTTGCACGACTTCCACCATGGTCTTTCCACGCCTGAACGCCAATTTCTTTGCTCGAGAATACATTGTGATTGAAAATGGCCAAGAGTATTTTGTTATTTCTTCATGGTGACAATGGCTCGCCAAGAGGTTTCGGTGTTTCTTCGTGGTGAAAATGGCTCGCCGAGAGGATTTCTACTTTGTTTGGGTGAAAATGGCCGAGCCCTGGCATTTTACGGTTATGTATACCGCTGAGTGAAAAAAGGGATGCCACGGCGGTGTCTTGGGACGCCGCAGTGGTGTCCCAGAACACCGCGACGTCCAAGCAAAATTTGGCCTTTGGAAAACCACGGAGCCACGGCGTTTTGTTTACAAACCGCCATTGTTCTAGATCAGCTTGTTAAAGGCAAACGTGACAGCGATGTTGGCTTTGTCATTTTTCCATATGTCAGTGGTTAATTTGTTAGAAAATAAATGATAGTGGTTGACTTGCCATTGACCACAAACCATGATGGTTAATTTGTCATTTTCCCTATAAATAATAAATAAAAATTATAGTCTAAATTACATTTTATCTTGAAAATTAACTGATTGCACATACTCATAAATGTAAAAATAAAGTCTTTAATAAGAAAATTACTCGGAGTGTCTTTACTTACTATGAATTTGATTTTGTCCTCCTGCCATCAATGTAGGTATCATCAATTAACTGGAAAGTCGAAATAAATACTTGGTTAATCACTTTAAATTAAAACTTATTTTACTAAATCTTGTATAATTCTATTATATTATTAAAAGGGAGAGATTTTGTTGTAATTTTTTCATGGGAAATTAACATCGCAGCCCTATAGTTTGCGATCAATGACAAATCAAATCTTAAAGAATTTTTTAATAACTAAAATCCTAAACTATAAAAAATTATTACCGGCGAGCTCGCAGTAACGTTTTCCATATAGGTCTGTTGAATTTAACGCCTTGGTTTCGTCTTTGTCAAGAACCGTCAAACGAACATGAATGACATCAAAATTGGGGCCGAGGGATGTCCCTCCTGCCAGTTGGAAGACGAAGGACAACTATCGAGCGATGGCGAACCAAACCTCATTGGCCGTTGGATCACGGAATTGACGACTAGGATTGAATTTGTCAATTCCCAAAGGCGATGGCGGACGATCGTCCTGGGCCATCAGATCGAACAAGGGACGTCCTTTATAGTGATTGACAGCCAAGATTGAATATCTTCCAGAGGCAATGGCGAACGACAATCTGTCGCCGTTGGATCGAGTGAGTGACGTCCCTTATCTAGATCGATAGCCAGGATTGACTCCAAATTATTTGAGTCACGTGCAAGGCACATGCGTTTTTAAAATGTGCTAATTTCCTCAATTATGAAGAATGTCCCTCGCCCATAAATGGACGTTTGTATACCAAGACTACATTGTTCTGCCCTCAATAGATGTCTCTCGTCTTAAGACGGCGTCATTTAGGCCATAACAGATGTCCGTCTTAAGACTAGGGACGTCTGTTTTCCTCTCAAATGTCATTCTCTGAATGCTTAATGACAGTGTTTTCCTCTCGATGGACGACGCAAATCTGCCTTATAATCGTGAAAGGTGTTCTTTGCCATAGATATTACAGAGATAAATTTTGTCTTCGCCCGACCAACTCCTTGAACACAATCTAACGAACAACAAAGTTTTTTTAGTGTTGCACATCACATAGAGTCAAGCAGTGTTGCACCATCTATTGTTGAAGAATCCATTGACTACAGAATGGAGGTGGATCCTATTTCGGTAGTAAAGATCGATGAGCATCGTTGGTTCTATCACGAACTTGGTATAGAGGTGCATTCAATCTCGGCATCTCTGGACTCGGAGCTTCATTCAATTCGTGACTCAGATGATGATAATTAGGCGAAAAGTATACATCTCCAACTACAATGTTCGTCCTTAGAGCTCTGTCTAGGGAAGAAATATTGTAACGACCCGGATTTTTTTTTTTGTAAATCCTGAAAATGCGTAAATAAATTTGAATTTTCTTTTTAAATAAATCAGAGTGCGTCTAAAACCAGATCGCTACTGACTCTTTCCTAAAACTCGTTAGGAAAACCAATTAGTAAGTAGGTGGAAGCGTAAATGCTATAAAAATCATCTATTAAAATTCTACAGAAGCGTTAAAATCAACTTTTGTAATCATTGCAGAAGCGTTAAAAATCTTTAAAAGGAAATACGTTATTTAAACATTTCGTTTATAAAATAAAAGCATTACGTTTATCAAATAAATGTTGACCACTACTTCATTGATTCAATACCGTTTACTTTCCTTTGTCTTTGCCTTGCCAGCCCGAATCCTGTGCGTGCGAAATCATCCATCTCTGCCTCGTTATGCGTTTCTCATCTTCTTCTTATTCGTTTATTATCTGTTCGGCATTGTACCTACACCACAAGTAAGGACGTGACCTTACGCCCAGTAAGGAGATGGGGAAAAACAATTTATGCATTTCTCTCTTTAGTTCTTGTTGGAATTGGGCCACTCAATCCAACCTCTTTCATTACGTTCGTTTTCTTTGTTCGTTCTTTAAACTCATACATCGAGCCCGGAGATTGAGGGTTTTCCTTTGAGATGGCATAGCTGTACGGATTCTAACCTCCTGTGTGCATACTAGTCCCTTTCCCGACATGGTAAGGGTGTACCCTAGTAGCTAGGCTAGATCCGGACTACCCATCTACCTCAACTCCCTAGTTCCGGCATATACCCGCCTTTAGGGTTTGTTCTTTTTCCGGCATATACCAGCCTTTAGGGTTCTTTCTTTCTGTTCCGGCATATACCCACCTTTAGGGTTCTTTCTATCCCGGCATATACCCGCCTTTAGGGTTTTTTTTTCTATCTGTTCCGGCATATACCCGCCTTTAGGGTTCTTTTCTTTTTCCTCACTCATGCATGTGGGTACCATCCCGAAGGTTACCCCCTACTTGGTTTCTATTATCATGAAACATATACATTATAACGTACATTAACGGAAACTGAAATACACATTGAAGTAAACATACTATAATTGAATTTACGCAATTGAAAGCATACATAGATATAAGAAACAATTATGCTATTGAATTGAAACAGCGAACAAGATAATAAAAGTAACATACGACAATTATAATTAACTAATCATGCTAAACTAGAAGATTCTTATCCAGGACCAAGAAATAATATTCATATACTAATTCACAACTCATATTTAAAGAAAACACTAGAAATCTAAGACAATTTACAACGTTCATGCATCTTAACCTTAAACCTTTTTCCTTCGTTTGTTTAGTTAACTAAACCTTTTCCTTCGTTTATTTAGTTAACTAAACCTTTTTCCTTCGTTTGTTCAGTTAACCATTCACATCCTCGTGGTTCACCTTTCATCACACATTCTTACTTTTAGATCACCATTCTCTACCTTTCTACAACTACATCAAGACTCATTTGTCAACTAATAGCATCTACATTATTATATAACAGTATTGTCGTTCAACTAACTCATAATCTTAATACCAATTATGCTCACATCCCGAATTTAACCAACAAGAATTAACTACTAAACATGCTCTTTTGATGGACAACATACATCAAATGAACTAGATTTAAAAAGATTACCATTTATTAATTAAGATTACCATTTATAAATTTATTAACCGATTTCATGCTTAACCCATTTGCGAACTAGTCGATTTTACATGCTCAATTAATGATATTGAAAATTTGATATTTATACCTGCTTCAGTAATGGGACATGTTAATTGATTGATTACATGACATCCTTTGCTTGATTTATGCTTACACTTAATCTCGCGAAGTATCACTCTCAAATGACAATATGCAACGGTAGTAAATTATCTGCATGCATAAGGAATTCAAACTAAAACTACATAGCAAGTAAATCAATAACTCTTCTAGCTCATTTTCATACTTTCGTTCACTTAGGCATTTTTATCACATAATGTAACTCTTTCAGCCACTTTCATTCTTTACATAATACCTTAACATTTAATCGTTTCAATTTCATACCATCATTCCTTCGTTTAGTTAAACATTTTCATCTCATAATGTAACATAAAACAAAGCTGAACATCACAGGAAGATATCACAGATTCACAACAATTTCTACAAAACATCAATAACTATTAATATCCATTTTAAGAACACTAACTCTAAATTACACACACTTTACATGGGTGTAGGGCCTCCTCTGGCCAAGACAACCCATTCCTTACCTCCAATATTTATTGTGTTTGGCACGTAGTCGCTATCCTTCCTCTTCCTCTTCCAATACCTTCATGAATCAATAACGTATTTTAATTAAATTATTAATTGCATATAAATTCTAAGAATCCATTACCACCTAAAACGAAACATATTCCATCACAATATCCTAATCCAATTTCTAACATACGTTTAACTGATACATGACTCAATCCAAATCAATAGGGCACTAACCATATCAATTACATCTCTCATCCATTTTTCTTAGCAAGCAAGAACAACATCGTATTTGAAGAGCGCATGATATTATTTCCAGTTAATGTCGTACTAAAATGATTGCACATTGAATAACAATTTCCTTTAACAAAACTTATTAACCAACAAATCATGCTTATCATTCTTTTTATCCAAATAGGACGACAGCAGACTTTATCCAACAACAACCATAAGAGTGCATATCCGCAACAAAACTAATCAAATATGTTCATACTTTCGGAAATGGCTAATACGGAGCAATAACCCAAAAATCAACCTTCACAGAATAATGATCTAAGCATAATATTTCCAACATTCCGGGTGCCAATCAGCTTAATATTCTATATTCGGCCACTAATTTCAGTAACCAAATCTCATAACACAAACCCAACATATTCGTGTGCCATAGAAAAATCAACAGGAACCCAATTATTGAATAGATACTAATCCACATTAACCATCAAGCCAATTCAAGATTTAACAGAGCATAAATCACATTGGAATACTTAAGAACTAGTTTACCAAGAGAAGATCTTACCAAGACCTGAGAGTAACAACTCCAACTACTCGGTCAACAAATTTCAACACCAACTCCAGTTCACACTCGACATAACACCCACTTGAAGCATCAACAGAAATTAGAGAGTATCAATTTACCAACATATTCATCATCCAGGTTCATAAATCAAAGACCAGAGGAAGTCCTTACCTGTTGACTTCACCCCTTCACTGCCATCACGATTTCCAGAGAGCTCCCTGCCTCCAATTTGTTCTCAGCTTCATCATGTCTCACAGAAAAAGAGAGAGCTTCTCCCACAGCTCACTGAGATCCCCTTTTCTTTGTCAATTTATCAACATAACATTAACTCTCCAACCCCGACAACCTCACCGACAGCCTCTTCAAATTTTCAACCACTCATTGTCTCCTCATAAATTTGTCAACCAACCCAAATAATGTGCTCATATGGTGTCGGCAGAACCCCACAGCAGGAAGGGGAATTGTGTGTGGGCCGAGTCGCAACTGGACCATTGGCCTTTGGCCGGTCCAGCCCAACTGCCAGCCAAGCTCCTGTCTCAGGCGAAGATAGCCCCTGCCGAACGAGAAACAACGATTCGTCCTTCGAATCGCGCCTCAAGACAACAACAAATCAATAGAATGGCAAGGGAGGAGGAAAACCCAGTCAAATCTTACCTCAAACCATCGCTGGAAACACGCCCGTGGGAGCTCCGACTTCGAGCCCTAGCCGCAAAATGTCGCTCCACCCGTCGTACGTCGCATCGTCGTCGAAGGGGTTGTCCGGCCGTCGCTTGCATCACTCGACCGTTCCTCTCGTTTCGCCGTCGCCTCTCGTTTCGCCGTCGCCTCTCGGCTTCCTCCCGTCGTTCGCCGTGGCTGTCTCAGCCCCCCTCGCCTCTCTTCGATTCAGACGCGAAGGAATGGCCATTCTGGCCATTCCTTCTTTTTATTTTTACTTTAATGTTTCTTTTATATATATATATATATATATATTAAATATTAATTTAATTATTTAAATCCCTCGTGATTCTAGTAAATTGACATTTATTTTAAATTCTAAATTATTCCATAAAATCGTCCAACTTAATAATTTAATTCGTTATCAGAACCGGTTCAATAATAAAAAAATTACATATCCAATTTCCAAATATTCTTAATAAATTCTGATATAAAAAGTCGTGATGTTACAAATATAGTTCATTGAAGGAAATTATAGATGAAGTGGTTGATTATGCTTTGAAGAATGGACATAAGATAAACTTTGTCAAAAGCAAATGTCATCGGTTGACTGTTGTGTGCAAGGATGGATACAGTTGGTGGCTTCACACTTCAAAACTGAACGGTGAACTTACCTTTCAAATTAAGAACTATAATGAGGCGCACACATGTGTACGACAAATGGAATGCCGACACGCTTCCTACAAATGGGTGGCAAACCAATATTTGGATATGTTTAAAAGTCAACCCACGTTGGACCTTCCTTCTATTATTGAGACTGTCAGGAAGAACTTTAATGTCAACATTACCCTGAGTTTTGCTAGAAGGGCCAGGAATTTAGCACTAAACCTGAACGAAGGGGATGGTGACAAACAATACAAGCGATTGTGGTTGTACGCAGAAGAGATTCGAAGATCCAATCTCGGTAGCACATTGTTGGTGGTGGTAGATATTCTGGATCTGATGGCCCATCCAAGTCCAATATTTAAAAGAATGGACATGTGTTTGGATACGTGCAAGAGAGGTCTAAAGGAGTTTGGTAGACCCGTTATTTGACTGGAAGGTTGTCACCTTAAGGGGTCGTGCCTAGGCCAGTTGCTCACAGCCATAAGCATTGACACCAATGATGGAATTTATCCAGTTGCTATGGCATTTGTGTAAATCAGAATGCAGAGACTCTTAGAGTTGGTTTTTGTGTTGCTTGCTTTTGGACATAGACAGTGACATAGGCAGGGGATGGACATTTATTTCTGACTGACATAAGGGGTTGGTGCCTACTATCGAACAATATGTGCCAGCAGCTGAGCATCGTTTCTGCCTCAAACACTTGTATGCCAATTTCAAAAAATAATTTCCAGGAAATTTGTACAAAGATATAATGTGGAAGACAACTAGGGCGACAACATCATCGCAATTTTAGAAAGAGATGAATAAAATACTTGTGTTCGACCAGTCAACACACGCATATCTGCAGAAAATTAACCCGAGGTGTTGGTCAAAACATGCTTTCAGTTCTATCCCAAAGTGCGACATGGGCCTCAATAATTTGAGCGAGTGCTACAACGCCTGCCTCTTTTCCAGCCCACGACAAACCTATCCTCAGTATGCTTGAGATGATTAGAACGGGCATAATGTGTAGGATCGTTAAGAAACTTGTGTCCTAAAACCACAAAGAAGCTTGCCAATCTGCAACATGCAGCTCAGAATTGGTGTCCAACACCTGCAGGAGCTAAACGATTTCAGGTTAGTGATAGTAATGAATGATACGTAGTCAATCTAGACACGCGTTGTAATACCCAGATTTTTTAAATCAGAATTTAATCAGGATAATTGAAAAGAAATTGGAGATTTTTGTATTTATTAGATAATTATCGGGGTATTCCAAGGACGTATTAGTTAGATTATTATTTTGGGAAATTATTGGATGATAATTATGATTAATGTGGAAGGAGAATTATTAAGGGACCTTAAATTAAATGTTAAAGAGTGATTAATTGAAGATTAATTGGATATTAAGTGAAAGATTGGATTAAAGGAAATTAAAATAGAGGTTTCATGGAGTGAACGTGTTCAGATTTTGTTGGTTTGGTTTGGTTCAGATTGTGGGGCTTTGATTGGTCCGATTCATAAATCAAATAGAAGAATGGGGGAGATGATTTGGGTTTGCGGTTTTCGGGCGAAGAAGAGAGAAACAGGGAGAAGAGAGAACCCGAGGGAGAAATCAGGAGAAGGGAGAGACTGCAGGAGGTGAGGGAGCTCGCGGTGAAGAGACAACATCCGGAGAATGAGCGAACTGCCAGCGACGAAGGGAGAGCTCGCGAGCGGACTTCTTCGCGATAGTGGGGCGCGGTTTGACATGCTGCGAACGTCAGCATGATTGGGACATCCTCCTTACAGCGTACGTGAGGTCCAGGTGAATGGTGGATGTGCGAGCTGGTGACGGCGTTGCTGGTTGCGACTGGGGCACGAATTGGCAACGGCTGGCGAAGATTTTTGGCGTCGGGTCGGGCTGCAGTCAGGTTGTGACCCAGGTGCAATCAAATTTGGTTTGACCCAGCTCAAGTTGAACCGTGGTTTGCAGACCATCTTCCACCCACTCCTTTCCACGCGGCATTTTTTGGTTGGACCACCTTCTGATAGTGGGTAATTTTTCCATCACCTGTGATGTCCTTTTTGCCAATTATGGAGGTATGGGCATGGATGGATTTCTTGAAATTATTGGCTGGTAGAAAGTGGAGGTATGGCTCGGGTGATTTTTTAGTAAAAAGGGCAGAAGAGCGAGTAGATAAAATGACAGCAAGGGTGTGATGGTCTGTCGAGTTTTCTTGTGTGCAGAGAGCTTCTCTTCTTTGAAAAATGTTGAAGCCTGAAAGAGAGTTGGCTGAAGGGAGTCGAGAGGCAGAGTTGAGATGGAAGGCAGATGGACCGGTCTTCTATCAAATTTTTCTCGAGGAATTGTGTACAGAATACTCTAGTTTTGGACAGTGAGTAAGCTTCGTGGGATTCACTCCCTGGTGCTGGCCGAGAAGGTGAGGTCTCTTCTCTTCTGTGTTGGCCATTCAATTCATGTTTTAAGATTATGTATAACTCTGGTAACTTAGATAAAATATTTGTATTATGGTTGGTGGAATAGTCTGTCGTTTTGGATTTCTGGATGAGTTTATTGGATGGAATAATCTGTTGGTTATTATTAAATGACCTATTAAGTTTGTTTTGTCTATGAATTATATGTGATTGGTATGAAGATAGAAATGTGTCTTGGGTTTATAAATCTCTCCTATTGCTGTTGTTGAATGTGAGAGATGATTGGTGATTTTTTCTCTATGGTCATAAGTTTGATAAATATGCTTCTTGTTAATTGAAGTCTATATTCTGTGAGTAAAATTCTGTTTGCATAATGGAACTATCCCCACTTTATAGCTTTGTTATATTGGTAATTGTTGGGCCTTGGCAATGTGTTGCTAGACTTTACTGTTCTTTTATTTAGTTCTGGATTTTGAAATCGGTTGGATGATATATTCCATTGTTTCAGGTTCGAGTCACTAATCAGAATAATTATATTATGGAAATTGGGTAATGTAGTTTCATGACTCGAGTTGGATATTGTTATTAAGCGTTGATTTATGGGCCAATAATTTATGGATGAAGTTATGTTGGTAATTATGGGTCTATAATTCATAAATAGAATCACGTTGGCCTTCGCTACGTATTAAACTTAGTTCTAGATGTTTTCAATCGAGATTAATTAATTTAGCTAAGTAGTAATTAACGAAATGGTTTCATTTAGGAGATTTTAGTAAATAACGTACAAGGAATTAGAAGATAAAAAACGTTGAAACTAATAAGTAAATTAATTGATTATATTAATGAATAAATGTTTCTAATTGTGAAGGTACTAAAAAGAAGAAAGATTAGCATTAAGCGTTGAATGCTATAAGGAAACGAGATAAGTGATAGGCATGTGTCTTGGTCTTTGGGCCCTACATCGCAAGAATAAGATATGCATGTTTCGTTGCTTACCGCTTTCCAAGCATATCTACAGTTTTTAATAGCATGTTTCGTTGTTTACTGTTTTTAAAGCATGTCTACAATTATTGATCGCATGTTTCATTGTTTACTGCTTTTATAGCATGTCTACAATTATTAATCGTATGTTTACTGCTTTTACCGCATGTCTACAGTACTTATAGCACGTTTTGGGAATTGCACGTTGAATGTTTATTTATGCTTTCAGAACTTGTATGCATTCACAACAATCATGCATCACAATTTTCAAAAGCATACAAAAATGAATTTTATCCACGATTTGGAAATGGACAATAAACGAATAATAAGCAATAAAAAGTAAAGTAAAGTAAAGAGAAGAGAATAATAAGAAAAAGAAAAAGGCAATGATATGATGTGAGACCGTTTAAGTCCTTCGTGGGCATAGTTCCTAGCGGGCTTTCGGATTATGTCATTGCCACTAGCTAGCTTTCGGATTATGTCATTGCCGCTAGCTAGCTTTCGGATTATGTAATTGCTGCTCATATCGGTTGCAATGTCCCTAGTTTATGCCGAGACATAACAGCTAATAGTTAGCAGACTTTTGGATTATGTCATTGCTGATATATTGGAGGTCATAACAGAAAACATAAAGATAATAATTAAAAACACAAAAGATGTAAGGTAAGAAGAAAAAGATGAGAACATAAACGTCATATTGTTTATAAAGGGCACAACATGAGCATGTATCATATAGGTATTATCACTTACTGAGCATTAGGCTCATAGCTTACTGTCTTGCGATGTAGGTATAAATACGAGAGAAAATGACGAACAGGTTAGGGAGCAGCTGATGAAAGATTTGCACAGACGAGACTTATGGTTGATTAGGCTAATGAATGTAAAGAGGATTTGTAAAATATAAAGTAATACTTTAATTAATTGTCTTTAAATGAACTATTTATGCTTCCGCTACGTTTTTAAAGAAAAAGTAATTTACGTTTCTGCTATATTTTGAGAAAAGATTTTATAAATATAGTTTTCTATTATTTATAACGATTTTGATAATGAATCAAAGTAAAAGGATTTTAACAGTCCGGTTATAAGAAGAGAACTCTGATTTCATATTAAAAAGGTTTTAGTAAAGATTTCAGTCATTTTACAAAAGTTTTAAATTTCATGCATTTTTTTAAAGGTAATAAATAACTGGGTCGTTACACGCCCACCTATAACTATTACTAGTAGGAGCTGACTGGAATCCAATGCGTGCATGCCATCTCGTGCATGAATTTTATGAAGACTTCAGCTGAGGATTATGTGCATGTATGGTATCATTGGGACACATTTATGAGGATGTACTCCCACTTTGCCCGACCTGTCAGTGGCCACCACATGTGGCCTGAAATGAACAAACCTCCAATTTTGTCGCTGCTAGTTAAGAGACTTCCAGGTCGGCCTTGAAAATGAAGAGTGCGGGAAGCTCACGAGCCCCGTAGATGCACAGTACTCAGCAAGAGACATGTTCCCATGACATGCAGTCGTTGTCATGATGTGTGCTACAATGTCCGCTCTTGTCAAATGGAGGCTCATCCGTTGGCGTGGCAAGTGGTAGTGGCAGAGCAGAACGCTGTCACAACACCTTCATGGGTTTTACCATTGTTACCAATGCGCAGGTGCTTAGATTGTTATGCTTTCATACGTTGTTCTCACTATGTGCATTTTGTATGACATAATATTGCTTTTGTGTTTTGCAAGAGTTCGGCGCCCTATACCCGCATCCTTAACCTTGGGGCTTCTATGAGTGCTATTCTATTTGTTTATGTATTTGTTAGTATCTTATTTGTACATACGTAATATCCCGAATTTCAATGTGTTGAAATTGTGATTGTGGTGCAAAGTCTGAATATTTTTGTGATATATCAATCAACTTCTTTACAGATTCAAAATAAGGAAAAATAGGGGTCGCTTGGTGAACAACCGTGATAACGGACATCCCTCATAGCATAATGAACACCCCTCATAACATAACGGATGTTGAAAAGCACCGAACAGACATCCCTCATATTTTAGAAGTTTGAATCTGCCTTATTTTCTCCAGCAATTGGTGAGCCCGTGGGATAACGAACGTCCCTAGCCAAAAAATAAACAGCCTTTGACCTATTTGGGACGTCCCTCGCCCAAAAAAACAGAGATACAACATTCAATTTGCAACAAATAAAACCAAAGAACAGAAATACAACAACAATCAATAACAACCACTAATCAAAGATATAATATCCCAAACCAAAACCAATAAACTTTCTAAGAAAATCTCAATTCAGCCATTTTTTTAAACTTTTTTCAGTTCTTGTAGTTTTTGCATTTTTTTCAAATTTTGAAGTTTTTGCGGCATTTGCAGATTTTACAAAATCTGACTGTTGTGCATCTTCTGTAGTTGTTGCATACTTGGCCCAGATATCGATGACCTTGAGCTGTAAGTCAGAGCTCATCTCGACATGAGTGGTCTCTTTGTAAAGGTCCTCCGATTTGTGCGTGTCGTGAAGATGGAAGCCTTGATGCGGACACTCGGCAATCACCGACACCCCTAAAGGGCGCGAGACTTGAAATATACCATGTTGGCTACAATTGGGAGGCAGAATTAGTTTGTTACTTCATTCAAAGCGTAGGGTGAAAAATATACCGCTTTGTATCTGTAGGTGCCAAGACAATCGCAATTGCCTTCAACATCATCACTTGGTATCCATATTATGTGTGCATGTCAATCGATGACATGAAACAATCCAGCTTCAGGTGTATCTAACATAGAATCCATATATTAGATGAGGAAGAAATATTGCATGAATGAATACAAGTGTCTTACATGGATCCAACAAAAAGTCATTTGTCCTTCCCTTATTTGAACCTCAAGTATCTCCCCCTCATTTAATGTCATGCACTACATGTTAAAAATGTGATTTATTTATATATTTAGTTATTCTCAATAACAACGTCTTATAAATTGGTTAAACATTCTCACCTAGTCTGAAGCTCCCGAGCTTTGGAATAAGGAGGGTTGTTATCGAACAGATATCTTTACCCTGCAAATCAACAACACGGCGCACAACATAAAATCACAACTGAGAATAATTTTCAAATCACATTATTTCTTACCTTGGAGCTGCAAAGTAGAGCACACGTCTCCTTGTTGTTCTTCGTATTTACTTGTGCTAGTGTCATGAACTCGTTCATCAATTTTATAAGCTGCAATGGAAAATCAGTGTAATTGTAAATTCAACACATTGTAAAAAACCAAATTGAAGACATACCACTTGCACTATTAGCCTTGGAACTGCTACCGTCACTAGAGGACCCGCTGCCAAAATATTCTGAACTTTTGCAAGGGTTGGAGAGGGGACGGTTGCCTGATGATAGGAGACCTACACAATTGTAACACATTGTTAATCAATAGTACTAATGTATATATGGAAAGTGCATGTAAGCTAAAAGGCATACTAGCATCCGTCTAGACCGGCATCGGAAGATGCAAGAGAAGCTGATGGAGGAGCTGGCTGGGCTACTGGAGGAGCTGACTATGCTTCTTTCATTTAAAGTATAGTGGCTTGAATCTCGTCAAGTTGCCTCTCTTGTCTCTCCAACTTAGCGACAAGCCACTGCCACCTCTCTTCACTGATAAGTACGTAGGACGATGACTGAAGAGAGGGAGGTGCATCGCCCGCCGTAGGATGAACAAAATTGTCCTCCACCTCCATGTGATCTGATGGTGTGCATCTAACGTCCATGGAATTAGTATAGTGGACATGGAAGGAAGAGGTGCAGCTAACATTGAAGCAATTGTGCAACTGACTTTGATGGAAGAGGTGTAGTCGACGTGAAAGGAGGAGGTGCAGCTGATGTGGAAGGAGGATGTGTAGGCTAAGTGGAGGGAGTGTCATCTCCTTTGAATACCCACTCTCTTCCTACTTTGTGCAGCCCCATTTGAGCCAATGTCAATCAATTGTACACGTCAAGTGCTTTTTCATTAGTTCGTCGCTCCATGGGAGGGATAGCCAATCTGCTACTGTCAATGATATGCTGAATGAGCCAATTATAAGGGAGATTCTTCCTTGGACTCTTTGGCATTGCCTTCATTTGATGCATGATGACATAAGCAAGGTTGAACCTCTTCCCATTGTAGAGCTTCTCCATCATATAGAGATCCAAGCAACTGACAAGGTCTTTATGTCCATCACGAGGCAAAACTGTGTGGGTGATCATGTGATGGTTGACCCTTGCTTTAGCATTTAGGTCCTTTGATTTGGGTCTGGAGAAAGATTCAACGGTTGTAGGATTGCGAGCCAATCGCTTTAGCAATGCTAGACCTTCTCCTTGTTTTACAAAGTCGGGGTTCTTCGATACATGGAAATACTCCTCTGTCGGCTCCTCCATGGAGCATCTAATAAGCTCATTCAACTCATTAAGAGGTAGCCTAATATGTTTCCCATATAGAAAAGTCCTCAACTCACTAGGGCTGTCCAACTCCAAATTTGCATAAAATAATTTCACAACCCTCTCACAATAATAACCCCCCATCATGCACAATCCATACAGACTAATGCGCTCAAACATTTTCTTTAATCCAAAATCAGTGGATGCATTAAAATCTACCTTCCTATATACAATTACGGCACGTGGTATAATGTCATTATCTTACCATTGTTTGGAGGAGGCTAAGCTGAACACCACGGGTTCCACCTCTGCAAACACGCGTGCTCGACCTTTAGGCTCGGAGGGAGCCACTTTACGCTTCTTCGACACTTGCCCCACCTTCGACGCCATTGTCCGCTTCAACAAATGTGAGGATAAATATCATAAATTCGAGTCGGTCGGGGGAAGACGAAATTCCTCTCTGCAATATCTAGGGCAAGGGACGCCCTTTGTGATTATAAGGCAGATTTGCATCATCCGTCGAGAGGATAACATTGTCGTTTAGCGTTAAGAGAATGACATTGGAGAGGAAAATCAACGTCCCTAGTATTGAGACGGACATCTGTTATGGCCTAAACGACGCCATCTTAAGATGAAAGGCATCCATTGAGGGCAGAACGACATAGTCTTGGCTGATGAATGTCTGTTTCTGGGCGAGAGACGTCCGTCTTAATTGAGGGAATTCGCACGTTTTAAAACTCGTGTGCCTTGCACGTGACCCAGATAATTTGGAGTCAATCTTGGTCATCGATCCAGATAATAAACGTCCCTTGCTCGATCCAATGGCGATGGATTGTCATCTGCCATCGCCTCTGGAAGATGTCAGATTCAATCTTGCCCATCAATCACTATAAAGGATGACCCTCGTTCGATCCGACGGCCCTGGATGATCGTCTGCCATCGCCATCGCTTTAAGTGTTGGAGCAGCTAATTGTTGTGGTCGAGCGCCAATCGACCGCTCCCACACAGTTTTTGGTTACCGATGGAGAAATGTGAATCCCAAAAACTTGTTATCCGTGATTTCTCCTCCACACGTTCTCCTTTACAGATGTCAGTATATTGGAGGGGTTAGATAAGATATTATAGGGATGTATAAAACTTCTTGGGGGCCGAGAAATGAAAGAAGGAAAGACAGAGACTCTAGAGAAAGACAGAGAAGCCGAGAAAGAAGAGAAGAGAAAGAAAGAGAGTTTTGTGGAGGAAAGTTTCTAAAGAGAAAGAGAGAAGAGGAAGGAAGGCCTCTGGGGAATTTGAAATACAGAAAAATGGAGAGACAAAGTAAGCTTCTAGAATGAGAAGTCCACTATTTTCTCCTTGGGTGTTCTTCAGGTAACAAATGATTCTTTTATGGCTTTTATGGATTTTACGGATATGGCTCTCTGTTTATGGTTCTATTCTTATGGTTGCTAGATAGATGATTTGCTCCCTGTTATTTAACTGTTCCTTGGTTTCATGAAATATTTATATTGGATATTAATCTACTGCATGCATATTAATAATGGGTATGAATTGTTCAGATGTTAATAGGTTATTTAGTTGGTGGAAGATATACTTTTTGTTGTAAGATATGGAAAAGAAGGAAAGTATTATCTTTCATTTACTGCTCTGTCAACCATGCAAATGCTAGGTTAAGGGTTAAGGCTTGGATTAGGACTCTATTGGAGTTGATGGCTTTATGTTAATGATCTGTTATTAAGTTGAATGTTGGAACTGTTAAGCGTTCTGGTTTATGAAATTCGTTGAATGATTATTAATGGTTAAATGTTACTGATTTTGAAGATATTGAAAAGGAACAAGAGTATTAAGTGCTGAAACACTTTAAGGCACCAGGTAAGTTGATATTGTATGTGTTTTGGTCTTTGGGGCCTGCATCACAAGAGTTAGAGATTGTTTGCTAACTGTTTACTGTTTTACTGGAATACTAAGATATTGATCATGTTTCGAGGATATATTGATGCTTGCTGCTTGTTTATTATAATTAAATTCTTTTAATGATGTGTTTATAGATTTAAGTTCTTTAAGTAAGGATTATGATACTAAGCATGCTTTGAGGATTATATGATTGATACTGATCCTACTTTGAGGATATAGAACTGTATGCATTCACGAGCATTCATGCATCATGGTTTTCAAAATGTTATGAAAATGATTTTAAGCATGGTTTTGAAAATGAAACAAAAACAAAAATGAAATGTGAGTAAACGTAAATAGGTGTGACGAGGTGTGAGGTTGCTTCTGTTTCTAAACAACTATCGAGTATTGTATGCTTCTTTGTTGGGTTTTCTGCACTTTGTGTATTGTTGGGAGTTATATTCTGTTTATGGGCTTGATAGAAATAATAAGTAAAAGGTAAAAGAATGAGAAATGTAGTGCACTGTTGTTTGGATATTACAGATGGCGTGTTAAAAAGTTAGGTATTGTTGTTGGATTTTGGTTCTGTATGTTGGATATGTCCTCTATGAGTTTCAATTATGAGGAATGTTATTATGATAGGTGTTATGGTTTATGGAACTTCGTGAGTTTGTTTAGGGTGTTTATATTCTTTTTATGATAAGCTATAAGTTAGAGAAAGGTTTTGAGATAAATAGGGAAGTTGTTTATGATTCTATAAAATTGGTTTATTGCAAATTGTAGGGTATTAAGTCTTAGGAAAACAATTGGAAGCTTATTCCTAAAGATAGTACTCAATTTTGACATACTCATCATTTTTCATGTCTATTTTTTTTCTATTTTTTAAGTATGTTTTTTTGTATTCTTCCAGGAGGAATAATTTTTTTCCCATTTCCTGTTACATATTCTAAAGAGGATTAAACAAATTTGTGTAATTGGCTTTGGTTCCCAAGTGATTTTTTATTAGTTTTCCTGTTGAAGTTAATTTTTTTACTACTTTTTAAGTTTTCATTCTTTTGGTTAAGTTTTATTGTTGTCTGGGATTTCCTTATTTAACATTTTATCTCATATCATATCGTCATCATAGTACTCTTACAACGGAGGGATTTTCTTTTAATGTTTTTGTTTTAATTTAATCGCTACAAATACAATTACTTTTTTTTTTCAGAAGATTTTCTTGTTTAGTAGATTTTTTTTCTTCTTTTATTGGAAAAGAAAATCTACCCTCTACCCTCTAACAATTTCTTCTGCGAGGGAAATAGAGTACCTTGGTATTCTCATCCATCTTCTTGTCTGTATTTTCTCTGCGTTTCTATCCCTTTCTACTCCTTCCCTCCAACTTAGAAATTAAACTGTTGCAATAATAACTAGGATTCATAGTATTGACTTTATCTCTTTGCCATATTCCTTATCTTCCGTAGACGGGGAGACTTGGTTCTTCGAGCGCACTTGGTTTCTGGTATTTCCTTCTTTAACATTTTATATGCTCACTTTATATCTTCTCTTCTTTTTCTTTTTCTTTTTTCTAGACTCATCTTTTTTTTTTTTTGCAGAGCCATTTCAGATCTTCATCCTTTCTGTTTGTGTTGGTACTTTGTGCTATCCTCTCCCTCAACGCTGGCTTTCGCCATTTCACATTATATCATCCTCCTTTTTTGTGTTGCTTTCAAGTAATTTGTGCTAGAAAAAATTCATTGTGTTATTTTAGATAGATTTCCTCTTTGTGTTATTATCAATCACTTGTTGAATTTGCGCTTACTCATGTGTTCAAATAAAGAAAAATTATTCTATAATTGCTGTTTTTACAATAAATTTTATATAATTGATATATAAGCATATTTAGTTCATCCTCTGTCTCTCTCTTTTTCTATATTCAACGTATAAATAAATGAAACATTAAACATTATTAACTTCAAAATACTTTAATGCTACTCTTTTATACTTTATCTTATCTGCAGTGCGTTAGAAAAATTGGATAGTTCAATTTTTCAACGCAGGTTATTACAAATTAGACGTGCATATCGAATGAACATTTATCAAATACAGTGGTCAGTTGCTTTTTTTTTTTTACTTTCAAATTTAACCACGTTAAAGTTACTTTTAAGGTATAACTTACTCAAAATTGTTGCATGGATTATCAAATTTCGTGTTGCTTTTTTAAATAAAAATGATCAGAACTAAACTTAAAAATGTTTTAAAGAAAGTAGGGTGAGGGAACGTAAGACATTATAAACAAGTGGAAACACAAAACCTTTTAATAGTTTGTTCACGCGTTCTCATGCAGTTAGTGATGACCTTGACCATAATAAATATTAATACATAGTATTTCACTACTATTAATTAAAAATATAGATAGAAAGATGTGTGTGTTCAAAGTATTATCTTTGCTCATTTATTAAGTTGCTTTTACAGATCCCCATTATATTTTATCTATCTCAAATCACAAGATAACACTATGGTTGTTTGTTTTTCATGTAAGTTTGTACATTTCTTTATCAAATATAACTCTACATTTTTTTTCATATGATTTTGTTGTTTTTTTTAAAAGGTTGTTAAGATTGATTTCCTTATGCAGATTGCTACTTATCTTTCTGTACATATTTCTTTTTCAGAGAAACTAAAATACTTGCTTTCATAAAAAATCTCATACAAATACTCGAGTTGATATAGTAATATTATAACAATTTTGTAAAAAGAAATCTAAATTTTTTCCCTGGTAGTTTTGGAAAGTTTGATAATTTGGAAAAATCATTCTTCCTGCAACAAAAATCTTTTTGCTGGTAAGCATTCACTTCATGCTTTATTTACAAATTTGCTTTGGAAGAAACTAAGATTTTGTTGTTTTTGTTAAAAGATTGTTCAATATATTGCTAGAAAAGATAATGTCAACAAGATTGATTTAAGTTGCTAGAATCCTCCTAACCTTCCTTTACATATTTGATTTTGTAGAAGCTAAGGTACTTGTTTATACTAAAAATTCACTTCACAAAGCTAGAGTTAATATAACAACATTAAAAAAAATTGTTAATCCAAAATTTGCTTTTTTCTATTGATAGTTTTGAAAAGATTGTTGCTTTGCAAAAAAATCGTTCTCCTTGCATCAAAAAACTTGACGTTGGTAAACATTCGCTTTTTGTTATCGTTTCAAGATATTTAATGATATATTCTTAGTTCTTACATCTTTCTCATCTATTTAATTATGTTCACTTTTATGTATCATAAATATTTGTATAATCAACAACGTCTTTTTTGAACAAATATCAAGTGTATATTATAATAAAAACAAATAAAAATGACTGCTCCTTGTCATTTAAATATGCATAATATATATATATGTAAACATGTTGCTGATCTTTTCTATTTGAAAAAGAAATTATCAAAAAATTGGTAAATATTAAAAAAAAGAGAAAATAATAAATAATGGCTCTTATTATTGTTTTGATATATTTTTTAGAATACTGTATCAGGTTTTGTTTGTGGATATCACTCAAAACTCGTGGTGTCTTTAAGAATTTGATATCCAACAGATTTAGATAATTTTTTTACTATTGACCTTTATATTTCATATAAAGTAATTAAGGATTGAAATTATATTTGAAAAAAAAATTAGAAAAAGATTCTAAATAGTAAAAAAAATAAGAAAAGATTAAAATAACAATTTTGATATTATCTCTAATGAATTGCATAAATAAATATGTTTAACTTATATGAGAATTAGTTTAATAAAAAAAGAGAAGTGGTCCAATCAAGAAATTCGGCACCTACTGAGAAAGTACATATCAATGACTATAAGTGCAATTTGAAAGATTTGATCATTTACGAGGCTTATTTTATTGAACTATGCGGAGAATAAAGGCATTCTCTCAAATGGGTGTGTAGAGGTGTGGACAGAAACAAAGGTGACAGCATCATAAAAGTTGTGGGCATTGGGCAATGTTAGACCTTATTCTCGTGTGCATCTTTCAAAAATTAGATAATTTTTATATGATTTTAAAGAGCTTTTGTTTTTTTTTTTAAGAATCTAACTTTTTGACGGGCAAAGAAGTGACAACAAACCTTTGTAAAGTCTCAAGAATCTCAACTATAGATAAAATTTTATAATCTTTGATACGCAAAAGAATTAAAATAAATATAATCTTTTAGTCAATTGGTACAAAGACTTACAAAGTAAAACTTTAAAATAAATTCCTTCAGATTTAGACACAAAACATACAAAATTGTATTTTTGGGTAAAAATTGAGATGTTTAGATGTTGTTATTATTTTTAATTTTAGAGTATGATATATTATTATTTTAGTTATTTATAATATAAGTATAATTAATTTACTGAATTAAATTTATTTACTACGTCTATATTCTAATCTTACATATAATATCGTAATTTGAAGTAACTCTTTTGATTTATTCGCCATATAATTACTATGATATTGGCCTATTGGGAGTGTGAGAGAGAGAGACACAAAGACAGAGACAGAGATTGCAATTGGCAATCAAGATGCGGAGAAGAAAGAAGCAGTATAAATTCCAGCGAGGAGGGCCGGGGTTTTTCTCATTTATTCCTGATTCAGTCCTTCCTCTCTCCCCAAAGATTCTTCTTCGCCAACGCCCTCTCGAAACCACTGTTGCAGACTCCATATCTTTCCTTCCCCAACATTCCCTGAATGCCTCACAGTGCTGTATCCCTCAAATCCCCGTTTTCTTACTTTCATGGCCAATCTTCCCATCCCGTCTTCTCCTCCTCCCAAAACCATGGCCTAAACATCTCAATTTTCGCGCCATTTCCTGGGCTTGTTCTTCCCGTCTTACGTTGCAGCAAAGGGCGTGTAGTTTCCGTGCCCAGAAACTCCCACAATGCCTCTTCCCTTTCCTCTTCGCTCGAGTCAGCCGCGACGGATTGGAAATTGAGGAGCGCTGGTGCGAAGGACATAGATGTTGCTACTCTCGGAAATCTATGCGTTGATATTGTGCTCAATGTTCCCAGTTTACCCCCGTCGAAGGCTGAGGATCGGTGGGCTTATATGAAGAGGTTATCAGCATCACCGCCGGATAAGGTAACTGGGTTTTGGTCGTCATGTTGCTCGATTTAGACTATGCTTTTGAAAATTGCGCGTCTTTTCGGTAAATTTTTTTGTCTGTATGATGTTCTATGAGGAATTGAATCATTTATGCTTGGTATGTGCCTATTAGATGGTATCATTTTAAGTTGATAAACCATTTCCATTTTTTAAACTATGTGTTGCTAGTTATAGTGCAGACTCTTCTAGGTCCAAGATTGTAAGCTTTTCATGCACAGGATGATGGGCCATGTCCCTATTGGAAGTACCAGTAACTGACAATGATTCTGAATCCTATATGGTTAGCTTAGGTGTGATTAAGCTTGCGGAGGCACATAAGCACTCAATGACACTGAAAATTACTTATTGTATCCTTAAAGCTTATATGGTTTGACTTGTTCACCTTTAGATAGTTGATAGAGTATCATGTAACACGGGAGAAAATTTAGTTGTGTTGGATGGTTTACTACTAGATGGTTTTGTAAATGCAAAAATTAGGTAGCAGTGCATCCAGCTGAACTCCTAGTTCAAGCTTTTATTTGGGCAATGAAGAAGCATAGCTCTTTTTATCGAGGGAAGAAAACCCTTTTATTTGTATTGTTAATTAATTTGCTATTTTCATGTAATTGCAGAGAAACTGGGAAGCTGGAGGAAACTGCAATATGGCCATTGCAGCTGCTCGGTTGGGACTTTGCTGCTTAACAATTGGTCACGTGGGTGATGAAATTTATGGACGATTTCTCCTAGACGTGCTTCATGATGAAGGAATTGACACTGCTGGAATGACTGAGGAAAGTGATCTCGTTGACAGTTCTTGCGCATCTTATGAAACACTTTTGTGTTGGGTTCTAGTGGATCCTTTTCATAGACATGGTTTTTGCAGGTGAACCTAAAAACTTAATTTCTGAAAAATCTTTCTGATAATTTTCTTTCTCCATGTTACTCGTAGTTGATTATTGCATTGACTTTCGTAAAGATAAGCTGTGTGGTTTGTCTTCTCAGTCGAGTTGATTTTATTAAGGAGCCTACATTCAATTGGATTGGCAAACTATCTGCTGAAGTGAAGGTGGCCATTAAACGATCAAAAGTTCTCTTTTGTAATGGTTATGGATTTGATGAGCTTTCCCCTAACATAATAGTCTCAACAATGGAGTATGCTTTAGAAGTTGGAACATCCATTTTCTTTGATCCTGGACCACGCGGAAGGAGCCTCTCTTGTGGTACTCCGGATGAAAGAATGGCCTTTAACAAATTCTTGACAATGAGTGATGTACTACTTCTAACTTCCGATGAGGTTAGTCATTTGTTTTTCGTGAAGTTGACCCAGACTTTATGCACTAATAGTTGTTTTAAATTTACATATGCATCTACCGAACATTATTAATTATGATTTTTATGGAAATAATCTTAACTTGAAATTCTTGAGTATCATAGTTTGCAATTGGCCACTAAGAATTGCACAATTTTGGTTCATTTATTTGTGTATGGATTAATCTCTTTTTTTCTTTAAGAAACTTTGTATAAAAACAAGAGGTTACAAGAAGTCTAGAAGATTAATCTTTCTCTTTCTTATTGTTAATCTGATAGGAACCCAATTTAATAGAACAACATAGGAACAATATGACTTAAACAACTTAAACAAAATTATAAAGATAGTATAGAAATTTAATAGGTCTACTAGCTCTCGTCTTAGAAATCTTCTTTCAGAAAATATTTTGATAATCCATAAGCATTCCTTCTCCTCCTTTAATACTAAAACATTATTAATTATTTAATTTTTAATTCCTGAATTATTCTTGTAATAAAGTTTTTAGAATATTCCTAATTATATGTTTTTGGGCCTGTCAATATCCGTCGTCCATCGACCACTTTATCCTCAAGGTACATGATCTTGTATTATCCTCTCTTTATCTTGTTAGTTCATCGTTGGTTAAATATTTGAAGAGTTTGTTGCATTGTTGGTTTTGAATTTTGCTGAAAAAAGTATTATGACAAGGAGTGGTACTGTCAAATATATTATGTAATATTGTCCCAAAAAAGTAGGTTGGTAATAGGTAAACTTGGTGGGTGAAGTTAAATTGGTTTGGGTTGTCAAAATTTTGATAAAACTGGGATGGAAAAGAATAATGACCCAACATATGAATATATCCTTTTTTAACTCTTTGGCAAGAGCTAGGCCACCCTAATTTTTGGCTAATGCTCATTGCAGCTGCCTCTTCCTGCAGCTTGAACACAATCACAAATATCAACAAGGGAAGTAACCAAGATTTCAAACTTGCAACAATGATTCTTCATCGAGTTTTTCGACATCTTGCCATCGAGGTTTGAGAGATGAACCTTGACATTTCAGTCCAACTCGAGCTCAACGATCCCTTGTCATGATTCCCTTTTGATTTTTCTTCTTTAATCGCCGACTACTGTTTAGGAGTGAGCTTTGACATTGCTACTTTCTCAAACCGGTGACCGTAATCCCTCAAGGAGCCATCTGCTGTCCAGTTGTTGGGGTTTGATAGATTGAACCCTGACATGTTGCGCCTCCTTACACTCCGCTTCGTTGTCATATGGATTCTCCCCATTTCTTGGTCATCGATGGTTAACAACAGCTATTTAAGAAGAGGTGCCAACGGTGTCGAGATTAGATGATTGTATTGCCGCCAGATACTCTCCTCTGGCCGATGCATTTCTTGCCGCATCAGTTGCTCTGATTTACTCACAGAAATGGATCTAATTGTTCGAAGTGATAGTCGATCCGACTTCTCTAAGACAAGTTTCAGCTTCTCTTCAATTGCCGGTAGTCTTTGCAAGACATCTTGAATGTGCCTAAATTCTTTACATGTAAGACCATTGCTCATGCAATTTGGGATCCTCATTTTGTAGTGAATTTCACCGATTAAATTCTTTGTTATCGTAACACTCTGATACCAATTTAATAGGAACCCAATTTAATAGAATAGCACAAGAACGATACAGCCAAAGCAACGTAAACAAAATTACAAAGATAAACAGACGTTCAAGAAGAGTGCTAGCTCTATCTTTGGAAAACCCTCTTTCAGAAAATATTTTGATAATCCATAAGCATTCTCGTCTCCTCCTTTAATATTAAAATTCTAACTAATTGTTTAACCTTTAATCTCTAAATTACCCTTGTACCAAAGTCTCTAGAATATTTCTAATTATACTTTTCCTTTGGAACTATCATAATCTTTCTCTTTCTTATTGTTCGCCTGCTAGTATTTTCTATTGCTGCATTTTAGTGGCTGAACTTTTTGTTACAATTTAAATCTGTTTATTGGTTATATTCTATTATATACATTCAAATTGAAATATTTTTCGTGGTTTAGTTTGATGTTGCTGATTAAGTTTTATGTTAATATTAAAATGTATATATGAAAGTAGAACTTGATATGTAGTAAGACAGTTTAATGTTTAGTTTTGCATATGCTTTCATGGTTATGATCAATATGTTTTCACCTATGGTTTGATTTACAAATCTAGGTCGCATGATTGGTTTTTGGGTGTTGACTTGCATGGTTTAAGAACACTTTTTTCCAATTTTTTAATGTGAATAAAATTATAATTTGTCTTTGTTTATTTCCAAATCTTTTTCTTGATGTAATCTACCAACATCCATTTGTATCAGGCAGAATCATTGACGGGCATGACAAATCCAATATTAGCGGGGCAAGAGTTGCTGAAGAAGGGTGTGCGCACAAAATGGGTAATTGTTAAAATGGGTTCCAGGGGATCCATTCTAATAAAAATGACTAATGTTGCTTGTGCGCCAGCTTTCCAGGTATGAGATTACTACAGTGCTTATTCAGTGCATTTTTCCCTTAATTTTTTCCCAATTTGTTTCTAATGTATCAAATACATAGATACTATGTTGTAATACCAAAGCAATAACTACCTCCAAGAATATTGATTATATTACCATCTCATTTTTAAACCAGTCTCGAGCAAATAAGCGAAATGATGATTTCGATGAAAGGTTTGCTCAAAACAGGGAGTAATTTAAAATAATAAAAGGAAGTTGGCTTTTGTTATTTTAATTTTGAGGGAGTTCAAGTGAAACAAGAAAGTAAGAAAGATCAAAACAGTTGTGAAACATTTAATTATACCAGATATGTAGAATGTAGTTGTCAATTTCTGTACACATGTTTCTTGTTGTAGAGTAGACCCGATTGGATAATTTCAACAACGTTTACATTTTGGATCTCTCTGTCTTTTCTACCTTTGTCAGTAGCAAATAAGTTCGGCGCATTTACTTTTGCAAGAATCCAGAAAATGTGTACGTGTTCACCTCATTTGTTAACTAATCTACGAGAATTTTTGTGATCAGGTGAATGTGATCGATACAGTTGGATGTGGAGATAGTTTTGTTGCAGCAGTTGCCTTTGGTTTTATTCATAATTTGCCCACAATTCATACCCTAACGCTTGCAAATGCAGTGGGTGCAGCCACTGCAATGGGTTGTGGGGCCGGGAGGAACGTGGCAAACTTAGAGAACGTATTGAAACTCATGACGGAAGCAAGTCTCAAAGAAGGAGATGACTTTTGGAACGAACTATTTCAGGAAAATTTAGACATTGAAGAAATCATATTACTTTCAAGAGTGGTTGTTAATGGAAGCAACAAGCGGCTAAACCACGCGTCCTTGCAAAATGTACTCTCCGAACTATTGCCTAAGCTTGAGGCAGCCAAATCGAAAAGAAAAGTGCCATCTTGAAGACAAAGATCAGAACATTAGCAGAGAAGTTAGTACAGAAAAAAGACTTTTTGATTCTCAATGTTCTTCGGGTTTTGTCTCAAAGAAAGAACCACTGGTATGAATCTGTTGCTTAATTGAAGGCAATTGCCTTCAGTAAATCTAGAATTGGAGTGGAAGCAAAATTCCCATGTGGAGAAAAGAAGTAATGTGCAATTCTTTTCGGTTTGTTCATTCCTGCAGTGCTGAGGGTAAATGTGGAAAAGCAGATCTGCTGGCAACTCCTTTGATGGTCAGACATGCTCCTCTTTACAGTTAACCTGCATGATCTGTTTGATCAAATATTTATATGATCTCATACAATATGCAACAATACAATTATAAAAAATAAGATTCAAACAGCTACTTGAGTACTATATTAGCGCATGAGAGCAACCCTTAGCATATATGAAAATAAGGAAAATGATAAGCAACTTAGTTGGAATGTGGAAGCAGAATGTTATGCAAAAAGGTTGCTTGAGTTGTAGGCTGGATTTGATATTTTGGGTAGCTAAATATAAGCTAATCTGATTCGGGGTCATGCTACTTTTTGCCTTTAGTCCCTGGATATGACATGTAGAGAGATGAAATAAGTGCATTTTTAGCCAATTTGGGAAGGAATATTTGTAGTCATTGCGAATATAACTTGTACAAAAGAGATTCAGGCGAAGCAGTTCGCTTAATGAATAGAAAATACCTAGTAATGTTAGTAAAATTATCAATAAAAGAATGTTGTGTAGTGTTGTGCTTCCAGACACATTGACCTTTACATGCTTCCGTACAGGGTCTGATTCGGCGAGACTAATAAATGCGCCTAACTTATTTGCTACCTGTCATTGATGGTTCATCTTCACCTCTTTGATCGCACTTTCTCTGGTTGCCCATTTAGCAAGCAAAAGACATATCCTTTGCTTAACACCCCAAACAAAGCACCTCAGCCCAAGAGAAGTTTATTTTTACTAATCTTATTAGCTTATGTGACTCAAGACCATAAATTTTATTTTATGGTCAGCTTCAGCTTGCACAGCTTAGGCTTTGGTAGGACAGGAACAAGCATTTGGGCTGACTTCATCAGTGAAATTTTGTGTATTAAAACTAAAATATTGTTTAATTAAATTGCTCCTGCATTTGCCCCTCAAACGACATCTTTCTCTCCCTTATAAAAGAAAGCTAATGCATGGGCATTTCATTTTCAAATCTCTCTCTCCATCTCTCTCTGAAGAAAGAAAGTTGAGGGGAATGTTGTCTGGTTCGAGATCCTTCCGGCGAAGCTCAGCCTCTTGAGAATGAACTCGGACCAGGCTTCATTCCCCTCAACTCCAACCTTTGAGTCTACTGACCAAGATTACCATCGATTAGATACCAATATGTTATTTTGTCCCTAATCATCCTCTACTAAATGAATTCATTATTAGAAATTCTCAATTCTTCCAGTATTTTCTAATTGAAGGAGAGCAAAGGAGAGACCAATTGACCACCCATGGTTTGGAGAATGGAGATGGCGTCAAACAGGTAAGAACTTGAAATTATATCTCTGCCTGTTTTTTCTAGCGGATGTGAATGTTATTTGAATACAATTCAATTCAAAAATGAATGATAGATGCATGTTCTACACGATGCGTGGATATCTTTTTTGCCATAAATTTAGTCTTCCTTTACCAGTTCCTTCTGTTTCTGCAACTTTTGACCTGGAGAGAGAGAGAGGGAGAGAGAGACAGGGAGAGAGGATTGTATAAAACATTAAATTTCCATCAGAGAGGATCAAATTTACTACAAAAAGAAATACATCCATAAGCTAATTAGAAGACAAAGTTGCAGAGCTCAGACATACAGGTCAAGAAAAGATTGACTGACTGCTTGGAAGTACATTTTCCAGGATGAATTTTACAGTTTACCATGCATGGTTCTATGTTATTTCCCCCCAAAAAAAACATTTTAGAGTAATGGAGATTCGATACTACAACATATATTCTAAATTTCTTACAACCTTTCATGCATGTTTATATTACATTACACTCTAATTTTACACTTCCAACTTACGTTTTCATGTCAGTTCATTTGTTTGTGCGAGTAATCTATTGCTCTAACTATCAGCAATATATCATAACTATTTAGCCATATATATATATATATTTTCTTTCTACTTTTTCGTTTTTGTAATTAGCCATCATCTTCTTTTGTCCACATCCTTTTGTTCCTCTCTATTGTACCTGTAAATTTACCCAGAAACAAACAGGTCCTCATCCTCATCTATGACTATAGTCCTCTCATGTTTTTGTACAAAACATTCATTGCAAAAGTAGCAGACTCTAAACACCTGCCCCTCCATTCTCCATATAATTATGCTTTAGCAGATGACAGACGTAGCCAAATCTGGAACTTTATCTTTATTCTTTCTCACTGTAGTATTATACCAGATTAAACTCAGAAGCTTTGTAGTTTTTTAAGTCACTGATTACTGAATCATCTGCCACTGATCTGTTCACAGTGGAGTACTCACTGTGTCATTAAACAATTAGAGTTTTAACTACTATTATCCCGAATCACTTAATTTTATGATCAATCTAACACAAAGCTTACCTTTCGTAAGATTTATTAACATGCAAAGAAAAGTAGCAATATAGTAATCCCTCATAAGTCTATGAGAAGCATTAATACAGATAAAAACAATGAAATTTTCACAATCTTAGCCAAAATCACACAATGGATCAACATACACAAGTGGGAAACCAAACAAAACTGTCCTTAGATACAATCTTTTTTGTACTCATCAACTGAACATTTTTCTTTTTGCTGAATGACAGAAAATGTTTCATAGACGATTTGTACCCTAGAGCGCATGATAAAAGAAAAAAGATTATATGCCTGAATAATTGAATCTTTTCAAAATCTTGCCTCGTTTGTTTTCTTGCCAAATATCATTCAGATTTTTTACAAAGCTGTTCCCTTTAAAACTAGAAGATAAAATCACTTGTCACCTCTAGGTTGTCCAAAGGACAGTACACAAAAAACCATACCATTGTCACATCTCTACATTATCCAAATAAGCAAAGTAACTAATTTCTAGTAAGATCGCCTTTATCATTAGTTTTCTCAAACATACTGTATATTTTTTAAAATCTACTTCAACACTCTAAATTGTGATGTTTTCACTTTTTTCCACCCCATGATCCACTTGGATTTGCCTACTCTACGGAAAAATGAAAAATAAATAGTTAGCATGTGCTGATGCATCCGATGACGCACATGAAACTAGGGTAATTCACAATTTATCAATCACTTAAAAATAATTTCCAACCTTCCATCATCAATATCAAGTAACTTTGTTAAACCATCAGTGATCAAATGCAGGCTAAGTATACCAATATTAATGAAATACGAATTATGAGCAGTTCATAAAAGAGTTATTGTTCCTTGATTGGATTTCTCTCATCTAAGACAATGCTTTTGTGACATTTAGATTCCCTTTGATTGAATTCTACGTTTCCATTGGTTTACCCTAGTTTCTGGCATCAAACAATCCTAATATGATGGGTGCATTAAACAGCATTGTCATAAAACACAGGAAACAAAATATTAGAGTGATCCTCTGACAATTACATCAGACTTTCAGACATAGTTGCTCATCAACAAGATTATTACAGTTTGGTTTACTAATGCTTCTATGACTTTAAGCGTACGAAGGTCAAATTCACATCAGAATTGGTACAAGAAGCACCTTTGGGAACAATGCCGCGCTCTCCTCATTTTTCTTTAGAGACTTTCGTTGTTTTTGACTACTCTAGCACCAATATTACAAGGATTTTAAATATTTCATATCCATCTCCAACGGGAAAAAGAGGTTGATTAGGGACAAACTATTATTTTCTATTTTATTAGTTTCTTATTTTAATTAGTTTTCTATTTTATTTAAATTTTTTATTTTTCTAATTAACTAAATTTTTAATTATTTAGTTTCTTAATTATTTGTTTATTTCCTTTTATACTATTATTGCAAAACTCTATAACATGATTTATTATAATAATTAGAAGACCTTTTTAACAATTAATACAATTATTTTATTTTCTTGAGAGTTATTTATGTAATTTTCCTTAATTCCCTATTTCGATTATGAAACAAAACTTCCACTGCACCAAATTAGTATTAGAACAAAGATTTTTGCCTTGACCTAATGGCTGACAAAGGTTTTAGTGAGCAGAAAATCACTAATGACGAACATCAATTTGAAATCATTGATCAATAATTCAAAAAAATCTATCGGGAGATTAGTGAAATTCATGAAACTCTCCGCAATCTTTCGTAGATGATGACTGCAGCAATTAATAAAGAGCGACGACATCGTAGGATTCAAAGATTCGATTTTTGCGAATCTGACGAAAGTCGAGAAAACAACTAGTGGAGAAAATACAATAAAAAAATTACACTAGCAGACCAACCATCCAACCAAAACTTGCCCAGCCGCTGGCCATGGCCAGATCAGCCGTCCACGACTGCCAGACGAGTTCAACGACAACCTAGGCCACCACTCGACTTGGAAGATGGCTAAGCAAGAGCAGTGCAAGAGCATGTGATGATCGACCGCGCAACAGCGACAACCTACTTAGACGCGTGCCTGAACAGCAACGACTCACGCAGGATCGGCCAGAATCCTTGACTTCCCGCAGCGTGATCCGCAGTGAGAAGTTGGCCAACTCCGTACCAACCAGCGCCGTTCTCGACCGATTCAAGACTGGCCGAGCTTCCCTGACATCCGGCAAGGGTTTCTGGCAGACGACAAAGGTAATGCCGCTAATAGATGTGACTCCGACGAAGTTTCCAGCAAGCCAACTAGGGTTTCGACCTACCCAATTCGAAATTCTAACGAACAAACAACCTTTTTCCAGTTAAATCGATTAGATGACTATCCCGAGCGGCGTCAACGAGAAAATTTACGACGAGAACAAACACGAGCAATTAATTATTTGTCTGACAAAAAGAGACGACTTTCCTAAAAATTGTGTTTTCACTCAACACCCAAGCATTCATGAGTTCAAAATGAATATGGAGTTGTCAACTTTTAATGGTAGATTGAATATTGAAGACTTCCTAGATTGGTTTGACATAGTCTTGACATAGTCAATAATTTTTTCGACTACTTAAACATCTCAAAAAAAAAAAAAAAAGTCAAGCTACTGACGTATAAATTAAAAAGGAGTGCTTCATCATGGTGGGAGACACTTCAATTTAATAGATAGAGGCAAGGAAAAATGCAAGTTCAAAGTTGGCATTAGATGAAGCATTTATTACAAAGGCGATTTGTTTCTCTAGATTACGAGCAATTTTTATATCAGCAGTATCAGAATTATTGGCAGACCAACCAAACAGTGAATGAATACATAGACGAATTTTACCAACTGAATGCTCGAGTTAATTTTTGTGAAATTGAAAACCAACTGATAACTCGATATATTGGCGGTCTCAAATTGATTATCCAAGACCGACTGATTCTTCAATCAGTATGGACTATGACAGATGCAGTAAATCTAGCAATGAAGGTAAAAACTCATATTACTAGGTCTACCACTTGTAATTCAAACGATTTTCACCGATTAGCAATAGAAAATTCTTCTAATAAAAAAAGGTCAATGACTGCCAGCGATAGCGTTCATAAAGATTCTTCTGCACCTCCACAATCAGTTCAGAATAAAAGTGAAAATTCAACTTCTGCTCGATCTAACACTCAAGTCAAAATCCACAACAACAAGGAACTTGGGCACCTGATTTAAATGCACTCAAGGTCAATTTGTGGAGGAAGATGGTACTGAGAAGGAACAATTACCGAACAATGACATTTATGAAGAAGTAGAATTTGAAGTTGGTGAAAGAAGCAGAATTTGAAGTTGGTGATGTTAGAGAAGAAGTGGTGTGTATCGTTCAGCGACTGCTAGTAGCCTTAAAAAAGCTGGATCATCATTCACAACGATATAAAATTTTTCGAACCCGATGCATCATCTATAACAAGGTGTGCAACATGATTATCGATAGTGGTAGCTGTGAGAATGTCGTATCCAAAGCCCTTGTAAAGTCAAAGAAGCACGGTTCCCTATATAAAATTGTTTGGATCACAAAAAGACCTCAAATATAAGATCTCAACGTGTGTAAAGTTCCATTATCTATTGACAAATATTACAAGAATGGGATTTCTATTCATTTAGACACCTTCCAACCAGTTAGATTTTTTAGAGAGCCAACTGGTAGGTTCAGCAAACATGATAAATTTGTCCCACCTCAAAAACATTTATTTCAACAACACTACATTGTATCAACGAACATGGCGAAACGGAATTAGAGACATGATATGAACCGTGAAGGACCTATGAAAGGATTAGAGACACAACAATATGAAGGACCCATGACAAGAGCAAGGACATAGGACATGGCTAAGAATTTACAAACTTTGATCAAAGAAATGGATGTAAAAGACATTATTAATGAAGAACAAAAGCCCATAAATGTCTTAAGTATTATGGGAGAGTCCATGGAGGCCCAAGAATGCAAAGGAAGGAAGTTCATATTGTTGAATTTGAATAAAGGTCTTCGGCCCAAGTCAGTCTGCGCGCCGCCCAGGCCCAACGCTCGTGCGGCCCGGCCCAACACGCGCGCCGTCCAGTCAGCACGCCCGCCTGCCAGGATTGACCCTCGACAGCGTCAGCGGTCAGTGCCCGATATTGCTAACTTACCTGCACGCCGACCGCGCGCGTTCACACCTGCCTAGCGCAGGCGCCGCAGCCCACGTGCTGCCTCCGCGTACCACTTTGGTCAACTTTCACCTAACATTGAATTTTATCATTTCTTTTGTATATTTTATGTAATTTTAACATGTGTGCACGTTTCCTTAAGTTGCCTATAAATAGATGGGCAAGTCTTCAATGTAAAACACAACTGACAACTTGAAATTTGAGAGCATTTTGCATTCTCTTCTTGAGTTCTCTTTGGAGGGCTTGATCTTCTTCAATTGTTACTTGAGCAGATCAAACTTGATAGCTTTGGTTCAACCAACAAGTTTGGTTCGGGTCAAACTCCTTTCTTGGTAGTATCGGTTCTTATCTTTTTATAGATAACGGGTCGAACTTCTAATCTTTTTGAATCATCAAGGGGTCTTGGGAAAAGTTCCGCATTGTTGACGGGTCTCGGATCTTCCATATCCGTGGTTCGCATCATTTGGTATCAGAGCTAGTTTGCCTTGCCTACGGTTCAAAATTTCTATCTTTACTATTGTTTCTTCTATCGATCGTTTCTTTATCAAATTCAAAAAAATAAGTCTTTGCCTATTGTTTGCTTTGTGTTCTTTAAACTCCTCTATATCTGTGATTTCGTTCAAAAAAAAAAAATATCTTGTTAGTGTATTCTTTGTTATTATCAAGTTTTCAAAAACTTAAAGTTTCTTTCGATTCCAACAAAAAAAAAAGGAAGTATATTGCAACTTCTCTAGTTTGGAGTTTATTTGAAAAATTTATATCATTTTATATTATCATCAGATTCCTTTGTCTTCCACTTTCTTTTAAAATTTTGCCAAAAGAAATTTAGATTCTTGTGAAGTACCTTATTTGATTCAAGGTGTCATCTTTCGGTTGAAAAAGGTTGGATTCAAAGTTTGAAAGGTTTGAAATTTTCTTGCAACGTTTATTTAAATCTTGGTTGAGTCCTTTCTTAAAGAACCTAAAGAAGAGATTGAGTAGTAAAAGGCAAAAGAGAGCAAGTACATATTGTAAAAGCCAAAATTACGAGAGTAAACACATGAG